>OX494442.1:8347122-8989209 GCA_950381575.1 Plusia festucae
GGATATGTTTACTTCTTCACCTAGACTACTAAAAGTTAATTTGTAAACATTGACATTTCGTCTACAAGTCCTTCAACAGTCGAAATTGCATTACCTTAATTGACATAATTAAATAGGAAAATTGTTAGAACTACCTATAGGTCAATAAAACATAATTGGAAGATAATGCCAAGGTTGTCATTATTATCCCATTACAGTCAACCATACATTTCGTTCACTCACTTAACCATTTACTCACTCATTCTTTAATCAAAGACATGGAGTTAAAACAGGTTAAGAGACTATTCTGTTTGAATTTGTGTTTAAATGAAGATTTCAAGTAGATACAGGTAGTATGTAGTGTAGGTTGTTGACATTTATGGAAAACTTATAGTAAGATCAACATCACATACAGGATTATTTTTTTATGGAGTGCTTATATTCAACGAGGTAATCAGGTGCATAAAACTGAATCACTTTCCTCAAGGAACATAGGTCGAAATTTTAAAATAATCCTGTATAAGTGCTGTTTATTTCTTTCTAAAAATAGTACCTAGGTATGTTATTGCAAATGTTATCATGAACAGTGGGCAGAATAATCACAAATAGGAAGGTATGTGCGTTTAATAGGATCACCAGTCATCTTTTTCGTGCGTGCAGCTGGCGTTCATCGACTTCTAAGGGTCAGCGCAGACCGAACTGCAAAATGCTCGTGCATGGTCGACCAAAATTTTTACTGCTCGAGCATAGCATGCTCGACAATGCGCAAGCCATCTCTGTTAAATATGGTCTGGGTTGCCCGGCCTGACTGACGCTCGCCCTCGCGCATGTAGAATGCATACTCGAAAACGTCGGCTTGCTCGAGCATGGTCGAGCATCAAATTTGGGCGTGTATTCAATTTTGCGAAGTATGATAATAATCATAAGATATTTTTTTCAATAATCTCAGTAAATGCTCTGCTCTGCTCTTGGTGTGCGCTGACCCTAAGACGTTATCACGTAAAAAATAAAACTAAGATTATATAACTCATCGCCCAACTCACTCACGACACACTCCCGTCATATGTAAAGTTAATCATAGAGGCAAACCAGAGCGAATGCTCATTATGTTCTCACAATTGCTGACTAAAACTCTATTACCGTAATCTCACGCGTTACAGTATATTTTACAGGAAATATTTACCTAAGATTAATTTCAGCCTGTAACTGTCTCACTGAATAGCAAAACTTTTTCTTATACTGAAAAGACGAGCCTTTTGTACCACTCTTCTATGGATTTTATTATACTTTAAAAATAATTCAATTTTAGCAATTTATACTCGAACTAGCTGTGCCAACAACTCCGTTCTCGTGGAGTTCCGGTAATAGTAAAATTTTTATTATTTTCTCACACGAACGACACACACATTGAGCCGGTATTATTCCAATGACCATAACTTTTTTGTTTGTCACCATTTTAATGAAACACCTACTAAATGTTATAAGAAGCTTGCCACATTATGTCAGTGAAAAGCGCATTCAAATCGCTGAATTAGTTTCTGAGATTAGCGCGCACAAACGACAGACAAAGAAACTGAAACCGTGGTATTTAACGATTTTATTATATGTATAGATTATACTAATATTATAGTCGTAAAAAGTTTCATAAAACCTTGTGTAGCAGAGAGCGAACCTTATGAATATGTTCGCCGCAAAAAACATTGTGTAGTAGAGTAAGAATCGTATTAATAATAATATGTTCAATCATTTTCAGAGTTTAGAATACCTTCACAATATGATTAGGGCAATTCAAATTTAAACCTACTTCATTTATAGCTAATGTTGTCACGTGTCTGAAACGAATCACCATTATGAAATCGAAAGCCATCAAACCGTTTGTCACGGTTTCACAGCTAAAACTCTGAACCAATTTTCATACAATTTGACATGGAGATAGTTGGAACTCGGTCATAGTTCGTACTACACGAGAAAGCCGCGGTATTCAATGCACGTTGATTTTTATAGTGGATTTTGGAAATGAAGTGGCACTGGTTACCAAAAGTAATGTGGGATTGGCTGTCATGGTTGTGGTACAAGGAAGTTTTCTTTCGCTTCTCCAAAGTTATAGATGGCTTATTCGAACAAAAAGCCTTACTTGAAACTTCCGTGAAAATAACCGTGTCTGTCTTTTTCGCTTTTACGGTTAAGCCACTGAACTTATTATTGTCAAAATATTAATGAAATTTGGGGTTAGGAATGGGGTAAGCTTGGATCCCAAGAACAGATATAGGGTACCTTTTGCCGCAATAACCGATACTAACGCAGGCGGGACCGCGGGCAAAAGCTAGTACAAAATAATGCTGTTTTCTAAAAATATAAATTTAGTAATTTCTACGACACGTGTAGGATAAAATTATACAAGGATTTCGAAAGGTAATTACAGGTGACGTTACAAAGGCCATAGCGTTCATTAATTTAGATTAGTCACACCCTGCAGGTAAATGGCTATTTCTAGTTCCTTTTATGTCTAGATTGAAATAAGTCTTGAGAAAAGATCAAATGGTACCTTCTTACCTATTTAAGTTTCTAGCGGACCGGCTCAACCTTCACGCAGGTATTATACACACACACACTATAAGCTTTTCAACCCGCAAAAAAAAAGGGACCTATTATACACACTGTTCCACTTTAATCACTAATCACCCATTATCAATCATTGTCCATTGATGAACACACATCATTGGATAGGGTGATTAAAGAGATTGAGTTTTAAATCATCAAGTATTTAAAAGTAACCGCTATGAAGTAAAGCGCTTTTTGTAAAGTTTATCATCAAATAATTACTTTTATAAAAAATAGATGCCTAAATATGTTCGATCGATTTTTACTTTCATCCCATGTAAATAATATTAGAAATTAAACTAAACTAAGTATGTGTAAGGAAAGTTTGAAGCGTGCCCACAGAGCGTGAGGTATATTCTTGATGACTTGATTTAGTTTCAGCGTAAGTAAGACATCCTACGTTTATGAAAGATATACCATTGTATCAATTATATCGCATGAGATATATGATTATAACAATATTATATCGCATGAGAGTCACTCTGAAAAATATTCGCAATGTCTTCCGCTGGAACGTGTGCACTCAATAAAATATCTAGGAGTTAACATAGATAGCAATCTTAACTTTAAGGAACATGTCAGGATACTTTGCTGTAGAATACGAAAGCTCATTTATGTTTTTAAAAACCTGAGGCACATTGCTGACTTTAAGTTGCTTAAGCAGATATACTATGCTCTCTGTCAATCGCTCCTAACATATTGTCTTTCATCTTGGGGAGGGACTTCAAAAACAACTTTGAAGTCTATCGAGGTCGCCCAGCGAGCAATACTGAAGGTTGCGACGTTCAGGGCTATCCGATTCTCTACATCAACACTATACGAGAGTTGGGAAGTCTTAACCGTGAGACAGTTATATATTTTAAGCGTTGTACTACTTCAACACAGTAAACAGAGCTATAACCCGCGTCTCCTCCGAAAACGCAGAAAAGATATAGTATGCGAAAGAACTCAGCTGTTTAAAACAAAATTTAGTTCACGCTTTGCCCACTGTATTGGTCCATTAATTTATAATAGGTTAAACAGAATACTTAATATATACCCATTAACAAAAGTGCAATGCAAGAAGAAAGTCACTGAATACCTGAAAAGTCTTACCTACGAACAGACTGAACTTCTGCTGCACATAGCATCCTAAAATAAACTTATGCTAAGTAACGTACAATTGTTATACCAAACACACACACGCGCGCACATTCACCCACAACACTAGTACAACACCACACACCCTCTTACACATCAGACACGTACATTCCCATCCTACACAAATAAGAGGACCTACACCTACACCTGCACTAATTTTTGCTTTATATACCTACCTTTTTTATGTAAAGAAATTGTACTATAAAATGATTTTTATTATGTACATGGAAATCACGTTAATGGCTAATATATATGTATAACGATCGAGGGGTTTGGCGCTGATAGCCGAAATACAGGCTCTGCCTAGTTCGGCTACAGATGACTACACCGCTTAAAAGGACCTAATTTAGCCTGTTAAAATATTTTGTAATTTATGTCTAAGTTTCTTTAAATAAACAATATTATTATTATTATTATTATTAATTGTGTGTTATTTAATTAGAACTACTTACAATAATATAATTAAAAAACTTAGCTTAGTCTGCACAAACATTAAATTATTGACACAGTTTCCAAGGGGACACAGTTGTCAACAAACATTTTCCAAGGGAAAATGTTTGTTGAAAACTTGCTTCTGCCTAGCCTTTTCCCAAGCTATGTTGGGGTCGGCTTCCAATCTTACCGGATTTAGCTGAATACCGTATTTTACATTTAGCGACTGCCTATCTGACCTCCACAACCTATTGCTAGGTAATATAGTATTCCATAGTAAGACTGGTTGTCAGAATTGTAATGACTTAACGACTGTCAAAGATCACTGAATGTATGAAAGTCGGGACCAACGGCTTAACGTGCTTTCCGAGGCACGGAGGGGTCTCGGTATGTTTACAAATAGTCACACATCCACGGACCAAACGCGGCGAGCGCGGCTTAAACTTTATTATCGGTCAAACCGTACGGTTTACACTTAGCCACGAGCCCACGAGCCGAGAATTGAAAACCTGCTATGCTGCTAAAATACAACGCTTTCGAGAAACATTTAAATAGAAGATCTTAAATTATTCCTTAATTAAAAAGAAGAGATAATCTATATTTTTTCTTCTATATAATTTGATATTATTATGGTTAAGAAAACATTAAGTGCTGGGGGGTTAATCTCTAACACTAAACACAACGTGAATATCACTATTGTGATATAGTTCAAGGACCCCGGAATATTTTTTTTTGTTTGGAGAGAGAGAGTAATATAAATAAATAAAGGATAATAAAGGATAATATTATAGTAAGTCGAAAGAGACAACGCTTCCACCTGCTTTGACTTAAAGAATAAGTCTCCTGTACAAATTCATACTTCCTTATTTGTACATTTTATTTTGGGCTGAAATAATTAGTTTTTTGTTTATCCTCAGCTCAGCCATATAATAATTATTTACAGGCATTATGCACCCTATTATAATCCCATCGTCTCTAAGATAGGCGTGTTTACATGATATACAATTAGGATTCAAATGCTAACGCGTTAAATCCGGCTGCGCGAAGGTAAGGTCGGCAAAACAATTCGTGCAAGTGTGTTAATGAAATTAAATGTAATGTCAAATATTAAAATTATTACTTAAATGCTATTTTGTCATCAACATACAATAGAGTAACTAAAACCTGTGATGTGATTCCCACGATCAGATTGATGTAAGTATTTTGCGATTATTCGTCACAAAATAGGTGCTGTAATTTTTATTTAGTCCGTGTTTGGATTTGTTACAAAATAATATTATACACACCTGAGTTAGCTACAGTACAATAGTTTATACACAATGTAATCGTTAACATCTAAAAAAAGACGAACGAGTGTCGTGACGCAACGAAATCTCGGCGAAAAATCCGCTAGGTTCGCTAATGTCGCATAAGGTGTATCTGTCAATTTCCACAAATCGCAGGCCAGTAGCTTGTCTTTTATTGGTAGAGAACGACGGATCACCTGATGCGACACCAGTTACCATAGTGAATTTTTAGCTAGAGGTAGGTCCCATTTAAAAGAAAAAAACATATATTATGTTGAACAGTGGGACAGTCGCTGTGAGTCAGTATATCTCCTTCATTTCGATAAACTAGAATCAAATTTTATCTGCCCAGTATTGAGCAATCTGCGCAGCTCTGTTATAAGCCTTGTTTATTTATTGGTAAGTACAGGTGTTTGTCTGCATGGAAGGAGCCTCCCCCTAAACTCCCGGCGCATCTTGGTCAGCTAGCAGTTGTAGCGCAGTCTAATCCTTCCACCACGACCACTCAAACTCGACCACAGAGTAGCACTTAGACAGCGATGATTAAATCTAAAGAATAAATTAATTGTTACACTATAATTAAGTGCCACGATAAAAAATAAACCAGTAACAAAAGTTACGTTGCGCAGCGTTTGTTCCAATATAGGCTAAACTTAGAAAGTGTTGACAATCTATTATTGGAACGCTGGTAATTGGATATTAGTTAGGCAATAGCAACAGGCCCAGATAAATATATTTGCAGCTGCAAGTGCACCAAGTATTTCCTGCATTATTACAAGTATAGTGCTACAAACTTAGTTGACCGGTGACTGCGTCCCTGATGTTGAATTTAGTGTTTCAACTCATCAGAGGTTTCGATTTTTTTTGGGTAAAAATAATAAAATAAAAATAAATTTTTCAACCATTATCTGCGAAGAAAAAATGTTTTTTTTTATATACCAATTTGCCTCAATAATACACCATTATGATTGTATTTATTATAAGTGCTGATCGATAATATAATATTCAAAATAGCAAATCAATATTATGTAACAAAAATAAAGGTAAAAAATTTAACTTATTAGTATAACTGTATTGCTGACGCTACGCAGATGCGCACGAGTTGAGTTTGTTGTCGTATAGCTATAAATAACCGCCGCAGCAGGAATGCTAAGTTTACCCGTGTTTACGCTTGGGGTAGCATTATACTTAGCTAATCTTTATAAACTCTAAAAATTAAGTAAAAGATTCCAAATACTGTTATAGCAAGCAGGACTTTCCGTAATTGAGGTTAAATCTGAGACGTCTCATTCTTACTGATCGATTTTAAATTTGAGACGTCTCATTCTTTCTGACCGATTTTAAACTTGAATTTACTACCAGTATTTTTGAATTCGTGATCAGTATTGTCTCCAAAATTTATAAACTCAATTCATCATCTAATTTTGTTGTTGACTGTACAGGTAGATACAAATATTTCCGTTCCATCATTGCAGGCCTAATTCTCGATTGGGATTAATTAAATGAAACTGATAGGTAAATATTGTAATAATTTCGTAGGTAATTCATGATTTTTCATTCATTACAATTATATTTCAAAACTTTATGTTCATCAGGTATCAGATTAAACCAATCTATATTTACATCTTAATTACATTTACAAATGTTCAGTACACAAATATTAATCTTCAAATGTACGATTATCTCAATCCAATTGCAACATTCAATCTCAACTCAAGTGCATTTCAGAATCAAGTGTTCTTGAGTTTCCTAAATAGGTTAATTAGAGCATTACGATTGCCGATTGACTAATTCAAGCTTTGTTTTATTACTTTTTATATCTTTGGAACATCAAGCATATTTAGTAGGTAATATCTATGATTTTCAAACGATTTCTTACTAAGAATAATTTATATAGCTCACTACTGCCATCTCTTGGGTGCCGAAGCAAACTTAAATTAGGAATTTATAAAAATAATAAATGTGCTATAACCGTACTATGGTTTTATATTTAATACTAAATAATTGACGGGCCCGTTGGACTAGTGGTTAGGGTTCGATTCCCACCCAGGACAAATCCTTATTTGACAAGCACGATCATTTGTTCTGTGTCTGGGTGTTATTTATATAAATACTGGTAATAATAATAATATTGTCTGGTTACCATAGTACAGGCTCTGCCTAGTTCAGGATCAGATGGCCGTGGGTGAGCTGTCCCAAGATATATTGTTTATATTTATTATAATATTATGTTTTACAAGTAATCCATTGTGTTCCTTTACTATAATAAATAAGAAAATTAAAAGTCTTTATAAAATAAAACATCACAGTAGTTGTAATGCTGTGTACCTAATGTACCATACAATTACTTAACAAGGTTCTGCACTTTTCAAGCATTTGCATAGATGCTTAACACTCAAACACTTAGTTATTTTAGTCTGTTTCATAAACAAAGATCATCAATTTATCCCCAATTCATACCTATGGTATCTTAAAAATAACAATAAAGCAAATGCCCCGGTACAATCGGCCATAGAGATCACTTCTAGATAGAATAGAATTATTTATTTGCTTGAAATATAGGTAATTGTATTCGCAGCTCTTCAGATTTCGTTTTCTCAGTTCGGCATGCAAAATTGTATGAATCAGTATAAAACAAAACAAGTTCAACATACACTACAAATTACGACTACATTTGAGTGTTTGTGAAATCCCCGTGACGCAAATGGTAAATGATTATCATAAACAAAAAACCAGACTGCACGATATTTGTATAAAAAATTTAATATCTAAAATACGGATTATTAAAAAACATTGAAAAACAAAACACGATAGGTATGTTTTAGCTACCTAGCTGGTGTCACTCTAACGATAACTCTCAAACTAAAATCCATTGAGCTGATTATGTTACAAGGCATGCCAATGAAAAGCAATACACATGAAACCATTAGTTAGCATATTTACCATTGGTTAAGTTAACTCGGGATTAAAAACTGGGCCTTAGTGGATAAGGTCCCTTTACGGAACTAAACTAATAGATTTCAAATTGTCAATGTCATACTCCTCATCTGCCCGCGGATCCGACGCGATCCTTATTTTCTATAGTAAGAAATATATTCCTTATTTTCTATAGTAAGAAATATATTCGACGACCTCCGTGGTCGAGTGGCGTGCACACCGGTTTTCAAGGTGTCGTCAGCTCTGAGGTCCCGGGTTCCATGCCCGGACGGGTCAATGTAGAAAAACACTTTTCTACATTGCCTCGGGTCTGGGTGTTTGTGGTACCTTCGTTGTATCTGGATTCCATAACACAAGTGCTTTAGCTACTTACTTTGGATTCGGAGCAATGTATGTAGGTATGTGATGTTGTCCACATAATAATAATAATAAAGCCTCTACTTCTTTGGAATAATTCACCATTTTACCTAATTGTTACAGATTTTTTGTAATCAATCCTATAGTTTTTGTGTTTACCTCTTCGTTACTAATATACAAATATTTCTTTTTTTTTATTAGTTTAGAAGTTTATACGCGATTAGTCGCATATTTATAGCCTTATTAAGTCTACTCTTAAAATCTTTGATCGCAGCGTCGCATTTGATTCGATTTACATTGACACTGATATACCGGGCCAACTATAGGTCAAGGTTAACTAACGAACCAATGGAATTGGCGCGCAGATTACTCATAATTCTTACTTTGCAAACTTGCAAGCTGTAACAGACGGGTAATTTATCTATAGATATCTACAATTAAGTAAAGTTGTCTGTGTGTAAAAGGACAGTAATCTTTTACTCTTTTCTGCTGGTGGCCAAATCTGAAACTTTTATACTTATTATTTATTATTTTACAACAAAAAAAAAATTATATAGGTAGCTTAAATAAAATATAATATAAAGATTTAATTTATAAATTGTGAACTTATACGAGGGGGGCATTTTACTCTTAAATAAAACAACGAAAATTCTATTGAACTAGCTGTTGCCCGCGGCTTCGCTCGCGCGTAAAGTATTATACATTGATTGAATCATAACAAAACTTAATACTTTTCTTCAGTCATTGACGTTTCGCGAAAATATTGTTTTTGAAACTTTTTTATGATAAACTCTTTGTTATGTGTTCTTTCTTTAAAAATTATCATAGTGTGCGAGCGTTCCAGAATCAGTGAGTCAGTGAGTCAGTGAGTCAGTGAGTGACGTGGGCTTTTATATTATTGATTGAATCAGTGATGTCATCACCGTCAGATAAGTTTGTGGCTCTATGGTTACTTTATTTACCACTGAAATAGGAAAAAATCTATACCTATATTTTTTTTTAAATAAGATTCACTCTATCGGGATCGCGCAACTAAGTGGTACTAAGGACTCAAAACTGAACCTAATCGAGCCATTCTTCGCACGGGTATACTGCAGTTTACAAACAATTAAAATAATGATAAATCATTTTATTCAACCATAAGATACACCAACATAATTATTACAATAGCAAACGTCCGTAAACCTATACAAAGACAAAAAAGAAGATGTTATCCGTAGAATAATTACGGAATAAATGGAAAATCGTGTTAATAGGATGGATACTCAGAACTGAATTAACTTAATCACGAAAACTTGATTTAAATTACACTTAATCGTGTTTTATTGATCATTTAATTATTACTATCGTGTCTGGATTTTCCGATTTAGGTATAGGTAACCTAGCGACAACTGCGTAGAAAAAATCTTCGTTAACATAAAAATATTTTCATTATAAATATGAGTAGGTACCGCAAAGTGGGTTAAATAGAATTGACTTTGGGGTGAATAAAGACAAATTTGGAGAAGAATTCCAGCCTTTTATGGTGAAGCAGTCATAAAATTTTACATAAATACTGATTTCATATAGTTTTTTATAGATAAGAGGCCATCTTTGTCTTTTTATAGGATTAAATTAAAAGGAGTGCGTATATCCAACGAGGTAATCAGGTGCATAAAACAGGACAACCTTCCCCAAGTTACATTGGTCGAAATCTTAAAATAGAAAATGAACTTTTCATACAAAGTGACAGGTCACGCGACTTATGTTTGTATGAAAAGATGATTTTCAAATTTAGTGCAGTATATTATATAAACGCAACCAGTACGATAGGACAACTAGAAGAAATTGATATTAGTAGATGCCCGCGTATTGAGACAGCGAATACAAAATAAGTTCAGTTGCTACTGCAATGTTGACTGTAAGTTTTGAAATATATTGACGAGTAATAGTGGCACATATTGCGTTTCAAGTAAAGTAATGTCAAAGTATTATTCATTGATTCATTGCATACGTTCGTGACTGTATCATCAGGCTACTAGTAAATTGCCATCGGTGCAGTTTGAATTGATGTAATTTAGTACTTTAGCCTGTCAACTGGGTCAAGGGCTAAACGATGCCGTTTTGAATAGCCGTTAAATGTAATAGAGGTCTATAAAGGTACTTCTAAGAACTCTTCAATAAATTGATGTACCTACACTACAACTCCTAAAGAGATAGCCTCCTTATGGTTGCGCTTGCAAAATTTTAAAATTAGTAAAATTAAATATTGGTTATTACTTTTATACGATCAGTTTACATTCGATCGAGATTTATTTAGATTAAGTTCGATTTAACATTAAATTGTATAGTACTTATAAGTTACTTATTCACCATATTATGTAATTAATTGATGCCTTCGAAGTTCAAACTTAATTATTATGCACTAGTATTTGCTCGCGGCTCCGCCCGCGTGGGCATCGGTTACCGGAACAAATAATAGCCTATAGCCTTCCTTAATAAGTAGGCTATCTAACAGTGAAATAATTTTTCAAATCGGCCCAGTAGTTCTTGATATTAGCGCGTTCAACCAAACAAACAAACTCTTCAGCTTTATAAGTTTAAATTAATTGTGAAAAAGTAGGTTGTCTAAATTTCAAATCTATGGGTGTGGTAAATAAATAAAACCTATTTGATCCCGAGCAATAACGGGTTTCTCAATCTAGACAACACCGTATTTTTTTTTAGTTTGACACAAAAACATTTATAAAATAAGTACTAGTACTTACTCTATTTTAAATGCTTTCACTTCCTTATTTTTTACAGGTAGCTAATTAAACCTCGATACTAATTAACTTGCAACATATTTTTAAAGTCTGTTTCCTACTTTAATTCGTTTAACAATTAATTTCGCTTGGAAACGCTCAATCAACTTATTACGAACGAAATGACCTAGTTGTTCCAAAAAATGCGGAAAATTGCACGATTGGCGAAATAACCAACTTAACTAATAGTGCAGGTTCGATTCCAAGAGCAACCTTTACCTAAATTCCTAAAAAAAATAAAGGAGTAATAATTGTTTTTTTCTAAGTTTGGTTAGTTTATGACCATATAATATATTAATAGACAGCGTAAATATCGGAAAAACACAGGCAATCATTTATAAAGATACATGCAACAGATATTAACAGAGCAAAGATCACGGAACATCAAATTATTAATTTAGAAACAAATATAACAAACAACAAATATTTTCAAACAAAAAGAAAATGTTAGATCACTCATCGTGTTCAATCATCGATCACAGCGCCATCTGTTATTTTCTCGCGGCAGTATATCACTCGTGAGCGCGAACGCTTATTTCGATGCATCTTTCACAAGTCAGGATGGCCGAGCGGTCTAAGGCGCCAGACTCAAGGTTTCCTTGCCTGTTAAACAGGTTCGAGTTGTTCTGGTCCTCTCTGAGGGCGTGGGTTCGAATCCCACTTCTGACAAACTTTTTGCATTTTTTATAGTTTTTTGACAACAAAGAATGAACTAAATTGATTTTATATTGGTGTCAGTGATGTAATCTGATTAAAATGCTGATTTCAAATTCTAGTTTGGTTATATAATAACTAGTTTATCATGAACTCACGTTTTGTGTTATGTCCATGGCCTTAAGGGTCAAAATAAATTAAACAAAGTCTTGCAAAACTTGAACTGATTTAGATCGATTTGGTTTATTATGGCATAGGCGGCGACGGCGCGTAACGTACAAATTATTACAATATAGATCATACGTTAGAATTTGTTAAGCCGAAATATTTTGAATAAAAATTTCAATAAATTTCATCTTATCAATTTTCTATTTACATGATTGTAGTAAACAATTTTAAAACATTCTCTACAACAGCTTATGTACCAGTTATGTACCGATTATTTCACGTTATACTAAAAGTTCACCTTTAGTTTCAACCTATATAAGTAGGTAATATGTTGATATGTTGATTCTTTTATATACCTTTAATTTAAGCCCAAGAAAACTTACAACCCTAAAACTTACCCTCTATTTTTTTTAATATGATAACTATTCACGCATCGGGAAATTTAAAAGATATGTGGTTTTATAAACATTCAAATCACATACATATAGAATGTGGGGATCGAACCTGCAATAACTCGCCCACGATGGTAATTAGCGTGGTGACCTTTTACCTTTTGACTACACACTTCACTGATATCTGTGTCATCATATTCTGCCTAGCCTTTTCCCAAGCTAGGTATTTTGGGGTCGGTTGCCAGTCTTACTGGATTTAACTGGTTACCGTATTTTTCATGGAGCGACTGCGTGTTTGACCTCCACAACTTTTTGCGGGTTCGAATCCCATCCATTACACTACCGACGTGAACCCACTCGTAACACAAGCATCTTAGCTTAGCACGAGGGGTTAACGAGATTACTTGTAATGTGCGACCAACATTGGTAGTAGGCTTTAAAGAAAAAAAAACAACCCATTGCTGGGAAATACGGTATCCATAGTTACACTGGTTATCAGAACTGTAATGATTTTAACGACTGTCGACGATCACTGAATGACAGTTGGGACCAACAGCTTGGTTTACTTATCGAGGCGCGGAGGGGTGACGTATGCTTACAAATGGTCAGCCATCCTCGGAGGAACCGCGGCGAGCGCAACTTCACCTTGATTATCGGTCAAACAGTACGGCTTACTTAGCCACGAGCTCTTCACAGAAATTTGTATATACAGTACCTACGTTGTTTAATAACCTTAATTAATGTACCTACTCTATGTTTCCAGGTGTGCAGTGCGTGTGTGATGGTGCGGACGCACACAGTGCTGCTGCTGGCGGTAGCACTGTGCGGCGCCGCCACCACACTCGACTCAGAGCTCGGGCTCGGGAAGGCGATCAACATATTTATGAGGTAACCTATACTACAATCCCAGATAGGCAAATGGCAAAGCGGTATTCTAACGTCGTAATTGCGAAGCGGTGGTAGCCTTATGGCTAGGACGTCGGACTTATACGTAGCTGCCGGTTCGAAACTCACCCATTGCACTACTTCTAATGTGAACCTACTTGTAACACAAGCATTTTAGTTCAGCACGAGGGGTTAACAAGAATACTAGTTTTCTCACATTGCTAGCAAACTTATAAGAAAAGGGAGAAGCACCCGTCTGGTTATGATGGGGTTGACATCATGGGTAAAAACCCCGCTCAATAAGGGTCTAAAATGTCTCTCTTCGTCATCATGCGAGGATCGTTCATAAACAATTCTACAGAAATAGAAAAAACAGAACGTAAAACAAATGTTTATGTATTACCAGAATTATAGTCTTAAATAATTAGAGCAAATTAAAGGGGCTTTCATACTAATAATATCTGGGCCCCACGGTGTCACCCGCATAAGTGGTCCCGTTCCTGTAAAGGTGAATTTTCCATTGGTTTTAATAATTATTCTGCTATTTGTGACGACGTCAAATCCAACAAATCAAGGATTATAAATATCTTGCCACTACCTGTTATTATTCATATTCTCACAAAATTAAGACAAATTTGCGTGGTCGTTTCAGGTATGGCTACCTCAGCATCTGCATGCGGGTGGTCCCTCGCAACGACACGGAGGGCTGGGTGTTCCGGGAGCCGACAGTATCGGTCTTCCGGGAGGTGGAGCAGTTTGCCATCGCGCCAACCCCGCGCCACGCCAAGACACTGTTCGACGGAGACTTCCATATGGAGTTCTGCGATAACCTGAAGCAGCTGCTGCAGGCGTACTTTAGAGATTTTAGTTTTGAAAGGTGATATAAACAAGACAGCATTAGTAATACTCAACTATGGCCAAATCAAGAAGACTCCTCCTACTTTTCTTGGGTTTTTTTTACATACAAAGGATGCAAGACTTTGTGCATTTTTTTAATATTTTATTTTGCAAATATTTGCAATACCTAATAAATGTGTTTGTGACTAACAGTCATGAGGCATATATGAACTTTAAATAATTGGCCTGGACAGGGAAGAACCTGTATGGGGAATCTATTTAAGGTATCAAATCAACTTCAATCACATACCTACCTAGATGCTTTATTCAGCTCATAATGATTACTCACTTTATGGAACTCTAAAAGAAATGACGAATTTCATTGAAAATCAAATTTGAAAGGAACCCTAAACCTATAAACCAGTGGGTTAAATAATGATTCCCTTTTATATTTGCAGACTTGAGCGTCCATGGCGGGCGTTCACCGCCGGCTGGCCGACGGACATCATGGCCCGGAACCTTGGCATCAACTCCTCGTTCATCAACGGAGACCACTGCTATGTCCTCGTCAGGGTGTCCAGGTAATAACGGTATTATGTAATAATTAAAGCTGAAGCTATGAGGTTTATACGTACAAACAAAAAGTTTACGACAAACGAAAAATTGGTACCTAGAAATTAAATAGAAATATTTGCATCGCATGCGTTCATGCGTAATAAAAAAAATAAAGGTAAGCAGAGCTTAGCTCTAGACTTCTTGGCACTTTAGTATAGTACCACAAACGTTAATCTGACCCGTTGGCCAAGTCTGAAACTGATATTATATCACTAATCTCATTATTATACTTAGCTTAAATATAAAATATCAGAAGTAAATATTTAATTTACTCCTTGTTCACTTGGGCAAGGGCCTTAATATTACCCTAAACCCTAAGAAAATTCTATTGAGTTGGAACCCTAATTCAACCTCACCGACGCCGTCACCGGGTCCGGGAAATATTAGAGCTTTTGCCTATGTCTGGTTGTAATTCTTCTTCGCACTGCCATACTTATTCTGCATCATATCGATTAAGTTTTTCGCCACTCCACTTAACGCTTGTGCTACGAGTGGGTTCAGTGCAATGGGTGGGATTCGAAACGGCAGCCACATTATCGCAAGTTCGACGCCCTAGCCATTAGTCTACCTCCCTTTCATAATTAACCACGGGATTTACTCTTACTTTTAGCAAAAAGCTTACTAAGGCAGGTTTCAAGAACGGATGCTAGTTATTAATGGCTAACCAATGTTTCCAGGTTTCGGGAAACAGCAAAACTGAGTGACCTGCCGGGGAACATCGGGGTCGAAGACGTCGTTTTCGATGCGATACAGGAGTCCACGATAGGAGATACGGCGTCCATAGCAGACTTTATTAGAAAGTATGGATCGCATTATATAGCTTCGTACATCACTGGGAACTCGCTTTATCAGGTGAGGATATTGATTGTTAATTAATCCAAATTGTCCTTTTTTCACGCGTCCTTATTTGGCGGGCCTGTTGGTCTAGTGGTTAGTGACCCTGACAGCTAAGCCGGAGGTTTAGATTCCCACCCAGGACAAATCTTGTGATGAGCACAATCATTGGTTCTGCGTCTGGATGTAATTTATCTACAGGTAATATGTATGTATTTATAAATATATAAATATTGTTATCAGTTATCTGGTTGCCATAGGACAGGCTCTGCCTAGTTTGGGATCAGATGGCCGTATGTGAGTTGATCTAAGATATTATCAAATTATTATTATATAGGTACTTATATGCTCGAACTACAATTTAGTCATTAGATGCAGAAATAGTAGTAAAGGTTTTTCCAGAGTACCTACGTCAGCACTAGTCGCCAAGTATTTTCAAACGAGTCCTGGTAAATTTGATCTAAGCTGCTCTACGTAGCTACTATTTATGTATTTATTTTACGCCCGAAATTAATTAATTATTCATTTGTGGTTTTAACTATCTTCATTCAATTTATTTACCTAAATACGTACTTTAAGAACTTCATTTTTTTATTTAGACATACATAAGTAAATGATTATATAATGTTGCTGATTCCTCTGTACGTAACCTTAACTAAATTTAAACCATTGCTGTCTTTTACTAACAAAAAGCGGGAGAAAAGGACGGCAACAGATAAAAAGTAACTTATAAATGTTAAACTAATATTCGCCTTGAACATCACAGTGTTTTAGAGCGTTTTTACCTGCCGTCAATTTTGTATGAGAATTTTAGTCGGAACTAAATTTGACAGTTCTAATTTTCGTCTGTCCTTTTCTAAATAAGTATGTACAACTGAAAAAGATGGCGATGGACTAAAATAAGTTTAGTACGTGTATCAGAATCAGGTGTGTGATGTGAGAGTCATTAATGTTATTTTTCATAATATACCTTCAAAATTCGCAGGTATTTGTGTTCACCCGGGGCGTGTACTCCAGGATAAAGGAGCGGGTGAAATCCCGGGGAATATCCGACATCCCCATCGCGGAGATGAACAATTTCTTCTCGCCGTTGTTCGCTGAACATGTCGGTGCTGTTAAGGTTTGGACTGTGTGATAACGGTGTTATTCTACATTGTTTCATACTTGTTAAAGAAAAACATGTTTAAGTTTGTGGTTGACAGTTTTACTCATGTTATTAGAATGAAAAAAAAGGTGTTCCGTTTAACTCAACAGTCAAATCCTATGTAAGTATATGTCAAAGCTTATGTAAACTGTAAACTTAGATACTTACCAAGAGAGAGAGAGTTAACTTAAAGAGATTTTTATTCTTGATAAGAGACATAAGAATCTGTTACATTTTAAAGTAACCATTAACTGCTAATAGGTCATAGATTATCTACAAAATTAATAATAAGAAAAAAATTTATGTCGTTGTTAAAGAGAATATTTCGGGTTTGTACATCTCCATAGTTTTAGAATCAAACCTTTTCCATTTGTTCATTATCCGTAGTATCTACATTTATTTTAATGTGAGTAAAACTATTAAACACAAATCCATTTTTATCAACTTTTAATGTAGAATCAGGCCACTTTATGCATGAACCATCCACCATCATTATTCAGTATCATGGATGTCATTATGCATAACTTTTCCGTCGAAAAAACTTCTTTTCATTCATATCGTGCGGAACCATCATCTTATCAATCACGTGCAAATGCGTGAAATCATAACTTTACGCATTTTCTCTCTTTCCATCATCGCCGAGCATTTTTTCATAATTTCCATAAATTGCATACATACTTTTTTTAATCATCTCTGCTGTCGAAATTATAAACATGTCAAAAAAAAAAAAAACATCAAAAATACGATACATTTTCAAAAAGTTATTTTTTGAAGATAAACTTCTTTTGGCGCGTTAGGGAAAAATTCGCCGTCACGAGAAACTCTGACACCCTGAAGTTAGTTAAAATCAACATTTCAGTTTATATTTTTTTCTATTGTTAGTGTTGGTTTTTCTATAAACGTAGGATAAGACGAAAGATAAAAAATACTTATTAAGAAGAATTTTATCTTGTAACGCCAAAAAAGTATAACTTTTTTTCTGCTAAACGACCTAAAAAAATTGCAAGAGAAAAAAAATCAACTACAGGAGTACCTAAAAATTAATTAATAAAGATAATGAAAGAGAAATCGTGCATAGAGCTGCATAACTTATAAAAAAAATCCTATTACAAACAAATAATGAAAAGAAGTCTCATCAGTCCAAACCTGAACACAAACCAAAGCCTAAAAAAACTGGAGAACACGCCACAAATAATAAAAAAAAAAAGAACATCAACTTGACTTTTGTCTATGCTTCCACTCCAGGTGTTTGTGTTCTCTAGAACAGCGTACTCTATGATCAAAGAGAGGTTAAAGAGTAAAGGAGTGGCAGATATTACTGCTAAGGAACTAGAAGGATACTTCTCGCCATGGCACGCTAAACATATTGGCCAGATCAAGGTAATCCGGAAAAACAAACACAGACATTTATTAGAGGTACTTTTCTTACCCTTCTGTATTAGGCAGTTAAATGGGTTGTAAAGATCAGATAAGCAGTCGATCTATGTAAAATAAGGTATTCAGATAAATCTGGTAAGACAAGAAGCCGACCCCAATATAGCTTGGGAAAAGGCTAGATGGAGAAGAACGTACTTATACGTAGCCTATAAAAATACCTACCTCCCAAATTGTCAATGCGAGTATCAATTTTCTATTCAGATATAAAAAAAAAACAGTCAGTTATTTCAAACAAATGAAGCTTCTGGAATATGTTTCACGATATTTATTGTTATTGAAAAAAGATAATTATGGACACAAATAACATCAAGGTAGTTAATAAACATGATTCCTCTTTTTATCATGCAATCTCATCGAATACATCATATCATAATTATCATTTACATCTCAAATCATTGCATGTCCTTTATCATTGCAATTTAATTGATAAATATTCCATGATGTACGAACATAGGTATAAGATACATTTACATAATACTTTTACATTTTACAGGTGGCCAGTGGCAACAAAACCGTAGAAAGCTGGGCAACCAAGCGCCTGCGAGTCCATTACTACATATTTTCGTACCCTAGCCTATTAAAACTGCACGGAGAACCATCACTCCTCAGAAGTCTAGACACATTACTAGGAAATGAAGCCTTACTCCAATTAGAACTAAAAACCCTCTCCCCAGCATTCAAAGACGCAAAAAAGAAAAAATGGTTCGAAGAAGTCATAGACAATTATTTAAAACTTTGGGAGAGTAACATGTGACGTACTAAGTTAATCAATAGACTAAGTAGATATTTTTTAATGTATCGAGTCCTGCCATGTAGCAACACTGAACGGCCATTAACAAAATAAAAAAATTATTATAACGGACAAAACAATGCAAGTTGGCTTTTGGCAACTTTAAACAACGAACATATTTATTTTATTGTGAATTTTGAATAAAATATATAGTTTTAAGTACAATAATATGGAAATGAATTCAATAAGCTCTTACTACCTATTATTGATGACAGTATGAAACGTGAATAAAAATATCTTTAAACCTTAATCAGTGAAACAATCGTGTAATTAAATGCAAACAATACCTGCCTATTTTTGTACATAAAATATTTTTACAAAGTGCCTTGATTCCTTCCAATATTATAATGTTAAGAAGACTAGGGTACAAATTGCAACAAACTACATTAATTAATTGAATTTCATAGGTTATGGCATTGTGAGTGTGGAACTTGCCTTTCGCTCCATATTTTGAACTAGCTTTTGTCTGCGGCTTCGCTCGCGTTAATGTTAAGTTATCGCGGCAAATACTAGCCTATATATATGTCATTTTTTCGGACTCAAATTACATCAAAATAGCTTCAGCGGTTTAGAAGTGAAAGCGTTACAGATAGACAGTGTTACTTTAGCAATTATATAGAGGAAATATGTGTTCAGCTCAAAAACTACTGAACCGATTGAAAAAATATTTCATTTAAATGCTACACTGTCGAAATAGAAACCAATAGGGATCGCAGGCGTAGCCGTGGGCAACAGCTTGTATGAAATAAGTATGGGTAAATGTTATGTGAGCAAAATACTTAAATTCTGATCAAATGAAGCTTCACAATGCAATTGTTTGTAAAGCTAATTTATTTAATTAAAACAAATCTAAGCAAAATAAAAAATACATAATTATCAACCTTTTGTCACTAACAATTACTTCCATATTAAACCGACAGAGGCGCTAGGATAGCACTAGATTATCCCACCTACCCTCCAATTTCATAATCTATTGGAATCAATCATAAATCACAAACTAGGCAATGCTGTCCACTTGACTATTTTAAATGACAATAAAATATAAGTAGTTGTAATGTGCAATATTAGCGATTTCGCGCGCGAAAAGCGGGATCAAATATGATATGCATTTAGTTTGATGTAAGTAAATAAATTATAAGAATGATTTAGGTGGTGTAAATATTCGTATTTTGATAAAATAAAGTTATTTTGTGACTGATGTTTTTGTTTCTCATTTTGGTTTTAAATTAACATCAAGATGGAGGTATTGTGTAGTATATTTGCCTATATTAAAAATAAATTTGAGGCGGTGGTAGCCCAAGGCTAGGGCATCGGATTTGCCGCTTCGAATACTACCCATTGGACTACCAATGTGAACCCGTAAGTAACGCACCCATAAAACAAAATAGTTACTCAAAAGAATGGCGTCGGAAAGGATGAAACTGCGAAAATGTCAAGTGAAATGGTTTACGGCAATAAATAAAATATCATAATTATACAACATGTAACAAAACCCCTGTCAGATCCAATAAAGGCGTATTCGTGGTACAGTTCATGAACCGTCTCGCATAGGCGGCTTCTTTGTCACAAAGCTGCAGGTAGTAAGTTAACTTTGAGGAGCGGTCAGTGTTGCTGTTGCCTTGGATCAGTTTTTATTTTGATTTAATTATTTTCAATTGGGAAAAAAAAATATCTCTAATCCATTTAATAGCTACGTATATGTGTTCGCAGTACGATACCGAATAATACTCTCAAGGATCGGACAGGGTTTTTGATACATGTTGTATATATGCCCTAAGTGTAATAAAGACAAAGTATGATACCCAAATGTAGTGTTTAAAGACATAGAACTGGCACCAAAGAAAGTTGATATTGCAAAAAAATATAGGACCACTCCTGTGTAGTTTTGGACTCCGACAAGCATATTAATATCCAATTCTGGACGTTGCTTTGGGGTTCTTGGTTAATTTATTATGAAAACTCCATCCCTTTATGTATCTTTTTTTGCGAGGGAAACCTTCAAAAGGCGCCCGGCCGGGGATTTATAAGACTAGGGAGTGTGGGATTTTTATTCCTCTATGTATCTGGGTATCAAGTTAATAGACTAAACAAATGTTTCGAAGCCATTTTGTTAAATCCCAACTATGTATATATAGGTCGAAAATTCTAGTCGTTTTGTTAATTGCAAAATCGAATAATTTTTGTATTAATTCTTTCTTGAAAATAGGAATAACTTATATGCTTGTGTTTAAAATGTATCTAAACGCGTATCCGTATTCCAACATCTATTTTACTTAGTCAAGTTCCAAATTCCGTTATCTTAATATTGAGGTCATTTGTGAATTAAGTCTCACTTATCAATACAAGCTTGTCTGAATTGTTGTGGCTACGGTAGGACGCTACTAGTGGAAAAAAATATCAATTAAATTTTCAATTTTCGGTAGTCAACACTTTAAAAAAATCCCCTTGTATTGTACCAGTGGAGCTCCGCTACCGGACAACGGGCAATAAATAGTAACGGTTAGTTTGATCAGAATCAGAAACCGCGGTTCGATTGATAGGGCCGTAAAAACAAAATGGCCGTAAATCTACCACGGGTATTAAATAGTTTTTCTTAAGATGCAAACCTATATTAATATTCTTCTTCTTAAAGTGCCTCTCCAACTAGCGAAGGTTGGTAGTCAGCTCTGCATATCTCTTTCTATCTTTAGCAAGATTTAACAGCACCGTAGCACATATTATTAATAACAAAATCTAATTAACTTCTGACTGGCCTGTTGGTTTAGTGGTTAGTGACCCTGACTGCTAAGCCAGAGGTCGTGGGTTTGATTCCCACCCAGGGGCCCAATTCTCCTATTTTTAAACCGTCCGATGGCAGTGTAATGATCGTAATGTCGACGATTTTGTAAAAAAAAATAAAGCCCATTAAATTTGAAATGTCAGTAAGGGATTACCAAATTATTGGCAATCGTGCTAAGATACTATGATATACACGATTTCACAGATTAAATGCTTAGAAGAATACCAAATGTGCCAAAATCAATCGAAACTACGATCATTACACTGCCATCGGACGGTTTATAAAATAGGAGAATTGGGGCCCAGGACAAATGTTTTTGTGATGAGCACAATCATTTGTTCTGTGTCTGGGTGTTATTTATCTATAATATGTATAAATTTAGAAGTATATAAGTATGATTTATCAGTTGTCTGGTCGCCATAGTACAGGCTCTGCCTAGTTTGGGATCAGATGGCCGTGTGTGGAGTGTCCCAAGATATTATTATTTATCTAAACTGCGAACCTACCCTGGATTCGTAGTCAAATCTACCAATTAATTTCTAATATTAGGTACACAAAACACTGTTCTGCGCCGCGTAATGCATTGCTTAATTTTTTACCTTGCGTCATAAAAACAAAATTCAAACAAAACAGACGCGAATTGATAAATAAATACATTACTACTATTATTAAAATAAATCAGTGTCGAATTCACAAGTGTACCACAGATAAGGGTTAATTCACACAAAAGGTGACTCGAGGTTATCAACTGTGAATGGAACCACAGTCACGTCTGAACAAACCTTGATTTTTGTTCGCAATCAACCAATTTTATTTAAGCTATGACGAATTTGAAAACTTGAATATCTGCTTTGTTCTTATTTGCACGTGCACTTAATTGGATGTGATTGTCAAAACTGTTTGTATGAAGAGAAAGAAATTATAAAGGTCCGGTTTGCGAAAAAATTCCTTGGTTAAAAGATGAAATTGTCACTACTTAATTTCCTCGTTAATTCTTACTAATATTATAAAGCTGAAGAATTTGTTTATTTCTTTTTTGTTTGAACGCAAAAATCTCAGGAACTAATGGGCCGAATTGAAAAAATCTTTCAATGTTAGATAGCCCATTTATTGAGGAAGGCTTTAAGTTGAATTTTCTCGAAAAAAAACCATTAGTTAGCATATTTATCCATGGGTTGAGTTAACTCGGGATCAAAAAACTGGGCCTAAAGAAGAATGTTAAAATGAAAATCCAATAAAATATAAGCATATTTAAGGTGCTTACAAATGACATAGTAACGACAATTTAATTTAAACCAATTAGAAGTCGATAACAAACTTACCCATGACCTATTAAACTATTTTTTCTTACATCAACAACGTTATTAAAATGAAGACATATTTAAGTTATTTTTTACACAGGATGTTAAAAATATCGATCCTGATAAACGTATACCTTCCCTACAGAAATATCTTCTTTCTTATATCTATGACCTACCCCATACACACTTTTAGGTTTTACAGTCGGTACTTGTACGTAGGTTTAATAATATGTTGTAACTATACAGGATTAATTTAAAAGGAGTGCGTATATTCAACGAGGTAATCAGGTGCATAAAACTGAACAACTTTCCCCATGGAACATAGGTCAAAATCTTAAAATGGAAAATGATCATTTCATACAAAGTGACAGGTCACGTGACTTATGTTTGTATGAAACAATGATTTTCAATTTTAAGATTTCGACCTACGTTTCATGGGGAAAGTTGTTCAGTTTTATGCACCTGATTACCTCGTTGAATATACGCACTCCTTTTAAATTAATCCTATATATAAGTACCGACTATATCTTTAAAAAAAAACATCATAATATATCGTTATATTTATAAAATATTCGGAAGGGGTACAAAAAAAGCACCTAGTACAATAATATGTAGTCCCATCATTTAGGTACTTATTACAATTGCATTTATCCACATATTTCTCTCGCCTGATTAAAGAAAAAAAAGCAATATAAATCCTTTGTCTCAAAGGGCTAGGGACGTAAAAACTATCGTATCGAAGTATCGAGGCCAACCCTAGTCACGCAACACATCTTGTCATCGAGTGATGAAATCACAAGTCAGGATTTTTCCTTGTCATGATATTGGATAAACGGAACATAACATAAACTGAGAACGAATCTCTGTTCAAATAGATTATTCGTTCTAAATAAAAATTTATACCAGGTTTAATAAAAAATATTAGAAAAAAAAACAGTTTAATTGAGCATCACCTCCTTTTGGAAGTCGGTTAATAATATAATAATACCGGCCTATAAATGTCCCACTACAGGGAATAGACCATACAGAAGTTATGCTAATATAATATGTCAAGAAACGGCCTTTATAAAGAAAGAAAAAAACTTTTTTTTTTAACTTATACATGTGATTATATTCCTAGATGTGAATAGGTTTTCTGTATAAGATGGAAACGCGCTTTCAAAATAAAACAATCTGAAATGCTCTTAAATCTAAAACTTACTCCGATTCAAATTTATATTCACCTTATTATCTAGTAAAATTCACACAAAAACTTAGATGTAAAACTTAGAAAAAATTAGATGTTACTGATTTTTACACAAGTAGTATAGAACCTGTTACATCTACTCTTGCCCTATTTTCGCAGTAAATTAATTAACTAAAAAACTGAGCCATTGTCTACTTCTATCCCGAAGTGTAAAGAAAAACAGTAGCTCACAAAGCTTGGCAAACAGGAAATGCGTGCCAATCTGTTGCAGCAAGCGAAGCTGTGAGACGCATGTGACGGGATTGTTAACCTATGGAACACATCACAGAATATATTAATGGGAAATAAGAAACAAAACATTTTGGAAAACAAAAAACGCACGTAACTTAATTATTTCATCTTCATTTTTTTTTTCCATCAATTGGTTGACGCTTACTCGATTAAATAAGTACCTTTAATGGATTTATAAAATAAAAATTAGCAACAACTCAAACATAAAATACATATATCATTATTTGACGGATAAATGCGAAATTCTTCCTTTTGTTATCCCTGTAATTGTCCTCCTGTTCCCATTTAGAGAAGCAAGAACGAGCATTGATAGTCAATAATAATATTATAATACTTTTAAATTAGTGCTAAGAAATTTCGTACTGCCCAAAATGTCACCTAAGTTAACATAAAAGGTTTACGATCCCTGTTCCACTGATAAGTAGCAACGAACTAATCTCTTAGGTCAAGTTCACACGATGTTTACTCTGTCACGTTATTAGCAAAATGTGAAAAAATCTCAGTTTATTAGCCGCCTCGATGCGGTTAATAACATTATTGTGTTCAAACATGTTCCAGATTTATTTCATTGTTTTATTATGTTCCGTGCTGTGCAACAGTGAACAAGATCTTGGATACAATTTGAATATTGGAAATGCGATCGACGTGTTTGCGAAGTAAGTTTTTAAATATTCGAATATTTAAATTAATATTTATAAATAGGGTTACTAAGGAAAATAATTTGTGTAATTGAAGTGTTTGTGTAGGTAATATCATTTACAAATTTCAAATTAATTGTGGTTATGTGTAATTAATATTTGGAACGATCTTGTTTTGTTTCACAATAATTACCTAAGTAGTTTATTACTTTTGAAAATTGTAGGTAGGTGGTTACCATTTAAATAGTTTTGGGTAGGTATCTGTGATAATATACCTACTTGTAGATAAATTAGCTGGTCTTGGGTTATTGACCGAAACATTTGTGTCGAAGTCAGAGCGATTTTTAGTATGTACCTAGGTACCGTATAAAATGTTAAATTTTTTCATACATACTTCTGTTACTTTAATCTACAGTTCTTTACATAAGACACTTGTACCTATTCATCAGTTTTTATTAATACTTATTTATCAGCTGGTAAACAATTAATTAAATGAGTATTTATAACACAACATGAAGACTATTATCTACCTACTTAGTGTTTATCGAACCGAATTTTTTTCATTGTTGTTTTAGAAATCACTTTTAATAATTTTGAAATCATTGACCATGAAGTCATTTAAAATTAATAATGAACCTATGACGACACATTCAGAATGATCAACAGAGTTACAGGTTTGGAAACTTCCATATTAATCAGGGGACAAAACCCGTACCTATTTAACCAAATATTACCTACATACCTTTTTCTTGCGGGGTGAAAAGCTTATGACTTCCCCACGCCGAGGGCACGGCATGGGGATATGTCAGACTTTAACCGACTAAAAACACCCATCATTGCCTTAGCCAGAGCCGCGGGATTCACTTGCGTATTCCCAATTATTAAGACCTGTTATAGTGAGGTGGGCCGTACCTGGGTGGTATTGTGTACAAATAAAGAGCATAACATGAAATAACTATTCGGTATGACGAGCCGTCCTATGCATGTGATTACTAGACTGGATTGGAAATCGCGTAAAATGCCTGCCGTCATTCCGTTTATCATAATCTTCTTTACCCGCTTGTATATGAGAGATGTAAGGTACTATCAATCATCATTCTCCTGCCCTTATCCCAATTTTATTTGGGGTCGGCGCAGCATGTTTTCTTCTTCCATGTACTATCAATACAGGCCCAAATAGTTTATCCTTCTGAGTCACCGTACATTATTGGTTTAAAAAGTCAGATTATGACCATTTTCTGAGGTCCCGGGTTCGATTCCCGGACGGGTCAATGTAGATTATAACACATTTCGACAATGTCTCGTATCTTGGTGTTTGTGAAACCTTCGTTGTCTCTGATTCCATAACACAAGTGCTATAGCTACTTACTTTGAATTCAATGTATGTGATGTTGTCTACATTTATTTATTTCGATTTCGACCTTAGTGCTAAATATATCGTCCTTCGCTTCCACAGCTATGGCGACCTATCCCAGGTCACGCAAGTCATATCGGCGGAGTACGAGGGCGAGGAAAGCCCAGAGGAGATAGTTCCCTTCAGTGAGAAGAACATCAGAGTATTCACCAACTTCACCAGCAAGGAGACGAATGGGGAAGTCGATAGCATCACGAATATGGACATGGTTTTATGTGAGACGTTTGACAGTCTCCTTAATGAGTACTTCAAGCATTTTAAGATTGAAGGGTGAGTTTTGAATCTTCATTTGTATTCAATCAACTCAGCATATCGCGGACCACTGCTGGACCTAGGCCTCTCCCATGTTGCGCCACAACACCCGGTCCTCCGTGTGTGGTGCGCCAACATTTAGGTGTTTGCCCAATTTTTGCATGTTGCAAGGTACATGGTGCCTATGTTTGCATGGTGACCATGCTGGACAAGCGGGTTTGTGACCGCAGTCTACTTAAAGTTCTTTAGGAGAACGCTGCTGCTTCTTGCAACGCCCCGGGGAAAAGAGGGAGAGATTCTATACTATGCCAATATACTATAGCGGCACTCATTTCTATTACCAACATTAAAGTAGTTCTGGAAAAAGAGATGGAACAGGCTATAGCTTGGCAAGTTTGTATATGACACTCCCGTGATTTTCGGGGGAGGGGGGGCTGTAAAGTGGGAGTGAAAAAACCGTGCGCGTGGTACGGATGCGTCATTCGACTCATTCGGGCGTTGTCATTAGGTAGTAACGTTTCCCACCACCCGCGTGAGCCATAGGAGTATCACGATTAAATTTGCCAGGCTATCATTGTGCCTTTTCGGTACCTAATAACAATGGAACCGTATTAAATATTCCAATACTTTGTTTTAAGAAACAAACACACGCCGAGTACTTACCTAATCTCAAATTAAACAATATCTTCTGACCTGTAACCTTAAATTCCGCAGAACTGACAAGCCCTGGAAAGCATTCATGGGTGACTGGATCCCGGACGAGATAATGAGGACTTTTGGAATAGATTACGACGCGAAACCAGACTGCTGCTTTGTGATGGTGAAACTGACTAAGACCCACAAGTTTGAGAAACTTGGGAACTTGCAAGGAGTGGCTCTTAAGGACTATGTAATAAGGGCTATTGAGAACTTGAACGTCAGCGACACGGCAGAAGTGAGACGGTTTATGAGGAGCTATGGGACGCATTACATAGATTCATACAAAACCGGCAACTTTATTTATCAGGTTGGTTCTCAAATATTTTTTCTCTATATAAATTACTGTTCACTCATATTTATAAAGTTGGAGGATATTATCGTAAAAGGTGATGGATTAAATATTCATCTGACTTGACACGCATCTTGACTGATATAAAAACATCATCAACATAGATCTCGAAATAATTATAATCCTGATTCATAAAATAAAAATGGAGATAATTGAAGCGGCGGTAGCCTAATGGCTAGGGTATCGGACAAACGATAATTTGGTCGTGGGTTCGAATCCCACCCATTGCACTACCGACGTGACCCCATTCGCAACACAAGCATTTAGCTCAACACGAGGGGTTAACAAGGATACTAGTAATGTGCGACCCACATTGATAGAAAAAAAAAACAAATAATTTCTGAATATTTCTTGTCATCTTAAAGCCGTTACTTCACTGTGACCCACAAAGAGGCTGGGCGCTGTGACAAGCTTCGATTTGTATAAAAATGGTAGTAATAAACACCCACTGCAACCCACGGACACACTACGCATAAAACACAACTAAAGCTCCATGCAGATCGGACGTGGACATCGTGTACCGCGTACGCATGAGTTGAAGGTAGAAAAACGCAATCATAGGATATTAAAATTTTAATATTTTCATTCCAGGTGTTCAAATACAAACGACGTGGGTTCGACTTGTTGAAAAACGTTATTAATTTGACAAACAGAAGACCTGACGCTCTACAAAACCTACGGTTCTATTTCTCTTCATATTTCCTCAAGCAAGTTGGTGATATTAAGGTAACGAGAAACACATCATACAAAAAAAAATACGATCACATGCGATTACTACATTTAGTAACAATTTTATTTAGTTCATTCTTGATAAGCATTCTTCTTGATAAATATTCTTCTTGATAAGTATTCTTCTAGATAAGCAATGCAAACTTAAGTCACGTGACGAGTCCAGTCACTTTGTATGAAAAGTACATTTTCCATTTTAAGAATTCGACCTATGTTCCTTGGGGAAAGTTGTTCAGTATTTTGCACCTGATGACCTCGTAGAATATACCTACGTACTATTTTTAAATTAATCCTGTATATTATGTTTATATAGATTGCTAGTGACTCTACATAATGGAATATTTACAACATATTAACCATAAACAATCCAAACTCCACAGATAGCCAGCGGCAACAAAACCACAGAAACGTGGGCGCGCAACAATCTGCGAGACATCCAATACTTATACTCGAGGCCGAGCCTTTTGAGACTACACTACAGCTCAACATTAGTCAACCAACTACACAAGCAAATGGACAACGGGGCCTTAATAGGTCTAAGCCTTAAGACCCTAAGGCCACTATTTAAAGATAAGATCAAATCAGATAAGTTTGCAGAGATCGTTGAAAATGATTTGCAACTATGGGAGGTCAATGCTTAGAGTATGGTAAATGATCTTGTGTTTGATATGAACCGTTCAAAACGGAAACCTATTTTGTACGTTAAAGTATTTTTCACTGACTTAACTTCTATAAGCCTGTTCTTTTTTACTACAGACTTAATTTCATACATTTCACATTAAATTAAGTGTGAAATGTATGAAATTAAGTCGGTTAGTACAAACCAAACTAAAAGTAATTTTAAATAAGCTGTAATAAAAAAGAAGACTAACTATTAAAAATGTAATACATATCACCAAAGATTACACCAATGTTTTAAACAAGATAATTGTATATTACCAAAGCTTTTCAAAGATAAACACTGAAATAATGTTTCTTTCATCTGATTAAAAAATGTTGGGTAGAAAAAGCACATGTAGTTCGTAAGATCACTACTTTATAAGCTCTAGGTAATGATAGAAAAAGTACCTAACTATAAAGCAAGGTTGTTTAAATTACTACCTAAAGAAATTATTTGCAGCCATAAAATGTCATTTTCGCACCCAGATGGCCAAAATCCGCCATGTTTTATCTCAAACTTCTTAATTACGCCCCTAAGAATACCAGTATTGCACTTAAAATAACAATAAAACGACAAAAATACTAAATTTTCTTTTATTTAGTCTTTTTAACATTTATTAATATCTAGTGTACACAACAAATTGTCACATAATTATATTCAAAAGCGTTATTTCACTACTAAGCTCTGTGAAAACGTAGATAGAGTTAAAATATTATCTATTTCGTTTATCGTAGTAATCTGTGTTGCCATTGGAAATATTTTAACAAAAAATATTTGAAAGGAGGCGTTGTATGACATTGAAAGCATGATCTATTCAGAGACGGGTCAAAGTTAGCTCCTTCTCTTGCCAAATTGAAAAATAATAACTTTTCTCCATTAAAAACCTCGGAATATAAGTCATGTGCGCAGTTCAGTAATTTAAAAATAGATCGAAATGTAGTTTCACTGAAACTCTTTTCAGATTTTATGTCTCAGTCATAAGAATTACCTTTGCCAAACTGACATAATTTTAGCCTAAAATCTATATAAATCCATATAAAATATATATTTTGATAAATTATCGTCCCGATCTTTAATGGCAAGGGATACCCTTTTTCTATAAAATTGATTGATCTAATCTTTTACATAAAAAAACTAATACATCACCCATAGGGGGCAACAGAGATCTTTTCCTTAATAAATTATACACAGCACTAAGATAATTAAAATAAGGTTACTAAAGCCCGAATCAGACGATTGACTGGCTCTTTGACAAAAAAAATTTAGACCTTATAAAAAGCAGCTCAAAAATCAGCTTTTTTACGTATTCCTCATACCTATAATTATGTATGTATATATTATATTAATTATATTATAGTTATAATAGTTATAATGTAGTATATTTATATTTTGATCTAAAATCAAGAATTTTATGAATATCGCTGATGAATCCAAGGCTAAGAGAAATATCCTTTCTTCTAAAAAAAGTTGTTTATTTTTCTCTAAAATGCATGCCATTGAACTAGACAGTTATTTGTGAGATTTTTGCAGTTTTTATTTTTAGAATTGCATGCTATAATTAAATGTATAAAATTAGTTAGAACTACACAACTTATTACATGAATGTTTGTTTGACAATTAGAAGCGGTGGAAGGATAATGGTTGGTGCGTCGGATTTGCGATCACATGGTTGCCGTTTGAACCCACTCGTAACAGGCGTTTTGGTTAGCACGAGGGATTACAAGCAACCCACTTTGCTAGTAAGCTTTTTTAATTTAAAAAATATACGATATATAACTATTTTGTCAAACTAGTCAATCGTCGGATTAAACCCTAAATAAAACTTACACAACTCAACAGAAACAGCATACAAGATACGAAATACAACAATGACATCACTATGTCTTAAAACTTGCAATATATTAAAACATTATTATTATTATACTGAATTAGAGATTATCATTATTATAGGTCACAATCAGTTTTTTTTATTATTTTATTTTTTATTTCAAGTGGTTTGCAGAATATTTAGAGTTATCTTAAATAAAAAAAGTTTTCAATTCTTTTAATTTGTTACTCCTATGTATATTTTGAAGACTTTTAATTTTATATTAATTTAATATCTAAAACACTGAAGTAACTTCAACATAATAATATCTCATTAGTTTACTATAGTCAAAGAGACAAATAATTTTGTATAGTTTTTTGTTGCCAACAATATTTCAAAGTTCGCTTAAAAGCTATTCATACGTTAAATACGCTTTTGCGTCTATCTAGTATTGGCCCATTTTCCAATCACTAAATACAGAATATTTTCAATATTTTTTTCCATCGATGAATAAAAATATTATGTCACGGCTACTGTACTATAAAGTTTATTGAATAAAATTCCGCTGGATTTATATCCTCCTAACTACTACGACTGCTTTCCGTGTTACACCGGTTTTTAAAAACATTATAATAAGCAGGATACGTCTTATTCGCAAATAAATCATATACAAGTGAGTTCAGTCACATTAATATGTTATATAAATTGATAGCTAACATTCAAGCTCGATAGAGTATTTGATAACTGGTACTTGTCCCTAAAAAGAGAAATGGGTATAATCATGTTGTCTCAAAAAGTTTTCGAAGTACTTAATTCGCGATGAACATAATATAGATACTTACTGAAATATTGAACTCATATATATTTTTAAGAATTATTACTAAATTATTATTTTTCGTATAATAGTTGTCTTTGTATAGCAATTTTTACTATAGGCCGACATTCGAAATAGAGGGTAGCTAAAAGTAGTACCTTCTACGAAAAAAATCGTATTCACAATTTCAGAATACAACACATTTCACGTCACAATCACGCTCAGGCTCACTGTGATAGACTTAAAAAAAACCTAAAATAGTAAAAAAAAATTTGGCACTTGCACATAAAAAAAATAAGTTTTAGAAATATATACACCCATTTCTAATGCCCTCATCGGTACAAGTACCTTGAGAATTTTCACTGTATTTCGTATGTACTGGTGACACGGGTGCAAGCGAACTGGTTGCGGTGAACGCGGCGCCCATTAAGTTGAAGAACTAGGGGGTTGTTCACGCGGATTGATTTGAAGTCATACGTCTGAAAAGGAAGTAAATTTTAGTAAATGCACATTCATGAAATTCAAGTAACGTTATGAAACGAAAGAAAAAAAGTATGGAGCAAGCGTATTCGTGCTTCAATGACCGGATTCGTTTGCACACGGTCGCAGGTTCGAGGCCAGGCAAGTAAAATGTGACTTTTTCAAAGTTATATGTACAAGGAAAATATCGTGAGGAAACCTGGATGAAAATTTGAATGGAGCAAAAATTATCAATCCATCTTTATATGGGAAGAGGCCTGTGCCCAGCAGTGGGAAATTTATAGGCCGGTATTATAATAGAGTTAGGCGTCGTCCTATTGCTATCGTTCATGCGATGATGCGATGCGATTTCATCGTACAATTTATTTATTTATTTATTTGAAATTACATGCACAACATAACAGTTTACACTAAATCGTTGCACAGTTAGGGTTATTTACAAAACATGTAGAGATAAAAAGAACAAAAGTTAATATATATATATATAACTGAAATAAACAATTTATCAGTCATTCATCATCTCGCAAAATCTTAAACACTCATAACATAGATCCTCCCATTTCATCGCAAACACATCAAGTCACACAATGAAAGTGTATGATCGGATCGCATGATAGCGCGACCCTCAATAGGGCAACACAGCAAGTAGTTCAGTAGAACACGGCAAGTTACAAGCGGTTGTTCGATCGCACGAGTGATAGCAATAGGGTGCATAATTCTTTTTTTTTTATAGCCCTAGGTACCTTTTTCTTAAGCAATCTCATCAATGTGTTTGATAGACAACGATATTAGGTCAATGCAATTATTTTGTGTCTTTAATTAATCTACTGCCATTACTGCTTCTCTAACACTTAATTCACAGACAGTTTTACTAATATTATAAAGCTGAAGAGTTTGGTTGAACACGCTTATCTCAGGATCTACTGGGCTGTTTTGAAAAATTCTTCAATTGTTAGATAGCCCATTGATTCAGGAAGGCTATAGGCTACTTTTTATCGCGATAAGCGATGCCCACGCAAGCGGAGCCGCGAGCAAAAGTTATTGTTCAAGAAACGGACAAAATTCTTCATAAATCTGAATGCTTACCAGTTCTTCAGACTCATGCTTATGGGACCGCAGCTGGGGTTCCGGTATAGCAATACAGTCACCAATGATGGCGCCGCGGCCATCAGCCCAGTTGTAAACGGTCACTAGAACGCAATCCATGCTCTCATCCACCAACGCAAACGTACTGCAAAGTTTGAAAATTCAAGCAATTTGAGAATTATTTCGGTTCATTTTTTGAAAAATCCTTATGAAAACAGTCCGCGCATAGTCCTTTGTTTAAAAATTATAACAATTATGTATTATAAATGTTTTTTTTTGGACACAATACGAGACGGAAACACCAGTTTGATATTTTGATAGTTCAGAAGTTATGAATGTTTTCTTTGTTACAGAAAAGATCTTAAAGTATTCTACTATTGATATCTATAGATATCCCATCTATAGATATATTTAAACTTTACAGGAGATATGCCGTTTACATAATAAAACATTTTTTCAGTATCCTAAGGACGACTTTATTGGACACAAACCTACATAATAATTTTAAGTCAAAAATAATGTATTTTTAAGTATCCAAAATATGTTTATTTCGTTCACTTATGGAACAAGAATAATCATAAAACGGTTATGAAAAAAAAGTTTTTTAAGGAAATGTTTAGCATAAAAATGAAGTCAATATTACATAGCATGATGTTGATGTTGTTAAAAGAAACTTTTACATTGTGTACGTTATACATAAGCCGCAATGGACATCAAGACGTACCAAACTGAGCACCGCCGTGTGTCCTCATCTTCAGAGTCGCTCTCAGTTTCGGGGCGAGTGCGCCAAGCATCAATTCTAAGTGTCCATTCCGAGTGGAAAGCATTCAAACAAGAAAAAACGTGCGTTTTTTAAAACAGAAACTTATTCTGGTATCATAAGGCGATTTGTTTAAGACTATTTTTACAGCATATATATGACTGCACGGTTATTATACGAACTTATCATTAATAAAATCTCAGAAAAAATAACTGGTCCAAACGCGGTACCTTGAGGGAAACCTTTACTATTACTTTACACTGTGGATAATATCTTACTATATTACCTCATTTTCAAGAGACTATAGGAACAAACATTTGAAAAACACGTTTATAAAATAATGCTAGACTTTTATAAGTTTCACATCTTTTCAAATACATTCTTAAAATAAAGTCTATATCAAAGAAGTCGAAAGCTAGAGTTAAGTCGTATTCCTTAAAATCATATCAATCAAATTTTGAGTAGTTCCAAGAGTTACTTAATTTTTGACATTTTTAAATCCATATTCGCTTGTAAAAAGCCTTCATACTTTATTATGTTGGCGCACATTTCATAAGTTTCTGTTTTAAAAATCTAGCAAATCTAATAACTAGCACTTAGTCGTTAGCTCTTTCCTGCTTCCGCCAAGCTCCTCCTTGCTCAATTTTATCAAATAGCTTGCCAAATAATTCTTAGTTAAAAATGAACAGCGATGCAAGCTTGCAGCGATGTGCAGCATGTTTTGGCAAAAAAATGTTAAATGGAGCAAAACATTTTTCCGTACATGGATTTTAAAGCTCTTCACGAGATGTAATTGAATCATCTGACCAAATTTAAGTGACAAAGACTTGTATAGTATATTTGATTATATAGGGTAAAACTAGCGATAAAGTAAAATCCCAGCCTAGCCAAGTGACTTTTCTACAATCTTTAAAGTTCATAAATAAGGCTCATTAATAAAAAAGAGGGGTTAGAGGGGCTCGTGGCTAAGTGTAAGCCGTACGGTTTGACCGATAATACCGGTTAAGCCGCGCTCGCCGCGGTTGGTCCGTGGATGGGTGACCATTTGTAAACATATCGAGACCCCTCCGTGCCTCGGAAAGCACGTTAAGCCGTTGGTCCCGACTGTCATAAAGTGATCTTTGATAGTCGTTAAGTCATTACAATTCTGACAACCAGTCTTACTTTGGAATACTGTATTACCTAGCAATAGGTTGGGGAGGTCAGATAGGCAGTCGCTCCATGTAAAATACGGTATTCAGCTAATTCCGGTAAGACTGGAAGCCAACCCCAACATAGCTTGGGAAAAGGCTGGGCAGAAGAATAAAAAAGACGAACGCAACCTAATTTTAAGACGCCAGTTTGTTGCTAATTCTGTCACATTATGTGTAAAACAGATACAAACACGCATTTAAAAACATCTTAAATTAAATTGCGTTTGAGCATTCGGTGGTAAGTTACATGACTTATGCATACATAATAGATCGCAAAGAATTGTAGAAATTAAACTTGGCTAGGAGGACTTAAATCAACAAATTTGATAATTATACTTACAAAGGTACAGCGTTATCATTGTGTATGGATCCGACGACTCTGCCGACCACAACAGTTCCTTCGTTGTTGCCTTCTTTTAAGGCATCCAAGCGAGTTAGTTTGAGCGTCACGTCGCGACCTCCGATAGTATGAAGGGTGCCCTCGGTGTATATACCCAACATTCTCTTGTCGATGGACTGGGGATGAAGTCTTGTATTAATAATATTTATAATGACAATAATATATAAAGCATTTACTATGCACGAGATGTTTAATTTTACTTCAACTTATCGTAATAAAACCCCCTTAAAAGTCACCGGAGAATTAAAACATAATATTATTAATTCACAAAAATTATAATAGGCCAAGTCCATCATATCATCAATAACTCTGTCCGAAATAAAACGGTTCAAATAAATTAAACTGACGTGCATCATAGTCTGGAGTTTCAGCATTAGTGTTAAGGCTTGAGCTTTCCTCCAATCTTGTATGATCTAGTCTTTTCAGGTCATCAATCCATACTAAGTCCATACACTCACCTGAACCATATGCGTCAGGCGTTTAGCCTTCAGCTTGCCCCGCGTGCGCACCAACGTGTGGGCCGCCTGCGTGAATGTGACCAGGCGAGTGCGCTCCTGACGCGGCGGCTGCCACGGCGGGTCCAGGCGGCTGGCGTACTCAAAGTTTTGGATCGCTTCGTCGTAGTACTCCGAGTATTTTAAAGCCTGGATAATTTTGATAATCAGTAGTACTCTACAGTATACAGATAAAATATGTTTTTCGGATGTCGAGTGGTTTTCACTTAGCTCGCATGATTTGTCGTAAGCAAACATACATACATGAATAAATTGAAAGTTAAGAAAAGCTTACATTCAAGTTTTGTTGCCTACATATCAGATCAGTAGTCTATTCGGTAGATCAATAAGCTCACTACATATTTAATTATCTTACAAGCAAAGATTGAGAGACACGTGCCACATAAATCGATAACGTAACCTTGCTCTAATATTAATTGACTTGGCAGGGACACTCCCGCGCCCCCAGATACAAAGAGCTTATTTTTACGCCGCATATTTTAACCTATCGAGTTTCTTTCCGGTTCTTCTCCATATGAATAAAATTTTGAAGACTAGTCATTTCACATGTGTTTAAATAGTGACAATTCAAGTCATTTTATATTTGTTTTAATCAATAGAATAACTTTTTTGTGCAAATATCTTTTTTCGTTACATTAATAGGCAATCGCAACGCATCGAGATTATTTTTTTTAGATGATGTTAAATTAAATACATAAACAAATAACTACAATAAAATACTTACAATCCCCTTGTTATAGTACAAGTCCGGTTGTCCCTTCGCGATGGGATCTAACGACGCTTGCTTATAAGCACTCATGCACAATTTCAGAGTAGCTGGATCTTGAGCCACCATGAAAAATTGGCACAGGTATGCGTTCCCCAAGACTGACCAGGAAACTCCATCCTTTATATCTTGGCCTACAGCTTCTTTGGCTAGCTCTACGCTTTTCAAGATGGCGGGTGTCGCTTCTGAGCGCTTCTTATCGCTGCTTTCTTGACGAAGAATGATTGAGAGGCAACGGAGAGAAAGGCGGTTGCGTTCCTAAAGAAAATGGAAAAGTTGAAAGAACTGTAATATTTGCAAGATACCATTAAATTATTTAGGCCTATTTATTACGGCTTTCAATGCCGTTATGGTTAGAGCCGGGAAGGGCAGTACTGCTGTCATATACCAGGAGGTACTGAAATTAGGAAGCCCAGCAATGATGGGGTCTATTTGGGCTAGCATAAAATAATGATTATATTAAATAAATTATTATTTTTTATCTTTAACACTTTCCCTGTCCCGTCAGAAGATTCAATAGTTAAACAATGGAAATGTTCATATGTGACACACGGGACAGTGAAAGGGTTAAAACAATAGCAGCAGCAGCAGCATATTATTAAATATTTGGTTTATACAGAATGCGACTAAAAGGGTAACCCAATATAATGGAGTAAAAAGGACATCTGGTGGAGAGACAATTTACAAAGTTTCAGCTTAAAATCAATTTATTAAATAATTGATATTAAATTTTTCAAACAATTGTTGAAACAATTTACAAAAATATGTTTGAGCTTTTTCATAACTGTAACTTAGAAAAAAAAATTAGTTCTAGGCACAGCAATGTTTTACTAATTAAATAACTTATAGCTATTTTTTTTATAAAGCTTACTAGCAATGTGGGTCGCAGATTCGCACAACCCCTTGTGGTAAGCTAAGTATATGCTTTTGTTACAAGTGGGTTCCATAGTGCAATGGGTGGGATTCGATCCCGCGACCACATTCTGTAGGCTACCGCAGCTTCTTTAAAAACTTACATGTTTTAATGCACCCTCAAAACTGGATTTAGCCTCTTTAACATTCATATTCTTCCAGTGACACTCTCCGAGTTCATTCCAAGCGTCGATCAGGTGGGGATTGAGTTTGACAGCTTTGCTGAGGTATTGAGAGGCTCTTGCATCGTAAGTGGGACTTATGTTGTAGCAACGACCCTTCATATAGAGAAACTTTGCACGCTGCGCGAACGGGATTTGGGTATCCACTGAAAATTCCAAGATTACCTTAATAACTCAAATACTAATGTAAAAATTAAGTGGCTTTTCTATTGTTATGTTTACTTGTTTTTGGATGGCATTATTCTATATGATTTATTAAATTAATAGTTTTTTTTTAAAAGGTGTTTACCTTAATCAGAACGCTATAGAAGATGTGTCTGTTTTACACTGCTTTAGTTATAAGTATTTGCGGGTTGTTAAGGTTTTTAAAATGGACTCTCACAATTTGACTATCCATCTTTTAAGGCATCATTTCAAGGTTTATTAATAAGCAGATGTTATTTTAATCTTCTTCCATGTATTCATAATTGTATTACAGTATTACTGATATCCAATTAAGACCTAATAGGGGTATCACTGTTTATCAAAGCAACAACAGGGTAATGTGAACCAGGATGGGCCGGTACTAGCAAGATTGAATTGAAGTCAAGATTGAAATCAAGTCTCACCAGAATTATAATTCAAATAGAAAGTAGAAAATACCTGAATAAGGATTTATATTTTAATATTGTTTCACAATTAGGGTCTATTTATGATAGCCAATGACAGAAAGAAAGGTAAGGAAACGTATTTTAAGTGAAACTAATTAAAAAAAATTACAGTACACTAGATATTAAATAAAGGATTAATATTTAATATATAAAAGAGGAACTAAAAACCATACAAAGTCTGATAAATCTGACTGCACGGATAGCCGAGTGGTATAGGTCACCACGCTAACTAGCACAGAGACAAGCATTTGTGTGATCCACAGATACTTGTTCCAAGTCTGGGTGATCTTTGTGCATGTGATTTGAATGTTTGTGAAACCCCCGCGACACAAGGATTAAATTGGTTAGTGCGGGTGTCATTTAATAAAATAAAATAAAAGTATTTTCAATTTTACTTTCTTATTGAAATGAAGGAAACTATTTATTCAGACAAATTGAATACTATTAATCTGAACTAACGGCAGTATGGAAGTAGGACAATAATTAAGACTAAAAATTAAAAATATTTAAAAGAAAAGTAAAGTATTTATTACCATCAATAGCTTCAAATTTCTCAACCAATGCTTTTTGCTTCTCTTCTACACACTTATTTTTCTCTGTAGCCATCTCAATAGGATGGTTTTCAAAAAATAAGTCTCTAAAAGTGTACAACTCTTTGAGCTCTTCCTGCAAAAGTTGTAATTATTTAATCTGATGCACATTGATGAATTAACTTATTATTATTATAGAATACTAATCTCAGTTAGAAAATCTTATTAATTCCCAAATCAACAGAGTAAAAATTCATATGGCCAGCCTATTTTTCCACTTACACATAATCCATCAAGTAATCCTGTAACATTTTCTGGTACTTCTGCCTCGGTATCAGAGTTTAAAGACATCTTGAACTTACTATTCGCACTCAAATTCACATATATTTTGTTAAATTTATTAATCCCGAATTATATTTCAAACACTTTACTCCTCAAGAATCAACAATTCAACATAAACAAAGGTGAGTTATTTTTATCAGGCCGTGATTGAGTAGGACAACAAAGCGTATTTACATTTTACTGTGGAAAGAAAGAAAGAGGTGATATTTTAATGACTTAAATGCTGAAAAACAGAAACTTGAAACGTCAAATATCTAGAATCTATGTCCTATCGATTTTTTACAGAAGGATTGGCATTGGACCATTGAGATTGAGATAGAAATATTATAGGTCGACACAGACCACAGAGATGCTAGGTCGATGCATTGGACTGAGGATTGACCTATTGAAGTACTTTTGTAGATCTTTGATATTATTTTCTTCATGTTCGATGCTGGCTTTTTATTTCCATGGCTGCAGGATTATAGAACATGGCAATACTACCAGCCAGTCCATTTAGGGATCGAAGATTATTTCGATCTTTTCTTCACCACTCAATCGTTCATTACCAATTTAAGACCTCAGAACCTCAGCTCAGAACAAGAAATTATGGTTCTGAGAATAGGACTTAACCCATAAACGCGTGGCGTTCCAGTGAGTACAATTATCACAGAACAATAATACTCTATGGAGACAATTATAATACAGTCTCTGTCCGAGTATTCTGAGATACTTGAGGGCACTCACTCACTAGAGGATTGCTAAGATTGCTTTGATAATAATTAGTACTGATAGGTACTTATCGTAATATTACTACGTTTTCCTGTTCATCTATTGACCTTGGCAGAACAAGACGTGAAAATTGGATTGAATATCGAAGGAAACAAATGTAAGTGTGCTCTCGGAAATAAAACAGAAGTGTTGATATTTTTAACGTGAAAAAAAATATCATAAGCATAATGGCGTACCATGCTGACGTTATAGTGGATGGAAGTGGTAAAACAATATGTGAATTGTGTAAAATAAGTATTTGTGATAGTAATACGGAAATAGAGCGCCACATAAGTGATAAGAATCATGTAAAAATGTATACACAACGACTCATGATACAGAATAACATTGTGGTCAAAAGTAAACAAATTAACTGTGATTTATGTGATCAAACATTTGACCAATCCTATATTCCTAATCACATTAACAGCAGTCGACATCAAGATATGAAGGCTAGTATTCAAGAGTTAGTAAAAAAGGACGGAGGCTTGCTTTTGCTGCCTGAAACTATAACTAATGTTGGTTCAGCAGTTAATTGTTTAGCTTGCGACTGTCTTGTTGATTTCCAATTTGTGGCTATAAAATCTCATATAGAATCTACGAAACATAAAAGAGCCCGGTCCATGGCAGTTCAACCAATGAACGCGATTTTCTCAGTAGAAAATACAAGTGAAGATCTTTGGTGCAAAATCTGCCAAACATATTTTGAAAACTTTATTGAAGTAATTTTCGAACATGTTGACGAAGATCCAGTGCATAGAAAGAAACTTGGTAAACTACTGATGCTCATTAACGGGCAGAATATAAGTATAAAAAAATTCTTGTATGACCCTAAAGAAGATAAGGCCTATTGTAACAAATGTGGTATAGAAGTACCATGTAATGTTGATAATTTAGAAAGACATATCAAAGGGAAGAAACATACTTCATAAGTTAGTTATTAGGGTGGTTTAATCCAATTCAAATGTAGGTATGAAAACATCCATGAATAATGGTAACGTCAAAGGTATCTTATAAATATGATCAATGTTTTTAAATAACTGTTTTTAAAACTTTATTGGAATAAATTATTTTTGCCTTAATGGTTCTTGTTATTTATAAGTCGTCAATAAAATTGATTTAATTTTATGTAAAGGTATTAAAAAAAATTAGCCCCATAAAATCTATTCTTTAATAATAATTATTAACATTCCAAGGAATAGCGAAACAATAACGCACAAGAAATTGTCTGCTATCTCTTACAAATAAAACAATAACAATCGCCAACTACAAAGGTGAATAGCCTCACATAAAAACCTTGGGAAAAGGGAATCCCCGGTTCATAGACAAGGTTGCGATAATTATAGAATCGATAATAATAACGTGAACATACTCTGTTGGTGAAAATTGTGCGAGCTATAAAAAACGTTTTAAATGAAAATTACATTAAAATAATTTCCACATTTAATCCAATGGATCGAAATGATATTAAAGTTTTTTATAATTTTCTTAAAATTTTTCGCCTGACTTCAATCTTATAAGTGTTGCCTTATATGAAAACGGAAATCGATCTTGTGTAAGAGCGGCGATTATTAAAAAAAAAACTTTATTAACATCTGTCACTAGATAAACTGTCAAATCAATCCAAAAAATTCGCGAAATTTCAAGTTACTGCTAATAAAACCGTAATCCATTGCTAATACGAATAATAATTAGTATCAAACAATACAATAATTGTAACAAGTTAAAATGAAAACTGGTATATTGTATGGTATAGTCGCTAGTTCGAAGACGCGAGTACGTTGTGTATTTTGCGGGGTGTTTATCCCGAAGGCAAGCAGATGTATTGAGCAGCATACGAACGGCGCAAAACACAAAGAAAACATTGAGTTGATGAACGAGAACGGTATATATTTCGCTAACGAGACACTTCACTGCAAGCCATGCAATCGAAACCTGCCCGACGAAGAATCTGTAATCAGGCACATCGATGGAGAAGATCATTCGAACTGGATGGCAGCTATGGAAGATCTCATAGATGGTGAGTTTATCACTCTTGACGCTTTCCTGTCGTGCGAGAAGGACGATGTTTACTGCGAGGTGTGCCACTGCAACGTCATCTGCTCTCTGCAAAGTATCGAGGAGCACGTCAATCACATCAGCCACCGGTCAAATATAACTGAACGTCTAAAACCCCTCAATGGCATATTCCCTGTAGAGAATGATGATGAGGTCTGGTGCAAAGTCTGCGATGCGTACATTGATAACACAGTTCAGAGCATTCTGAGCCACATTGATGACGATGAGCATCATATGGAGTGGTTTGCGGAGATTGAAGATCTGATTGAGAGCCAAGAGGTGTCTATTGAAGCCTATTTGGCTAACGAGCATGAGAATTTTGCGTATTGCAACAAATGCCATGTGGAAATCCCTTGCAATGCTCAGAATCTTGAAAGCCATGTGCACAGTGAAGCACATTTAAATCAATTTGGGTTATAGGTAATGGCCCCCCATTGTTTCAGTCGTGGCTAGTTTAACCTTTGAGTATCTTTCAGTTCTATTCACTTTTAAAAGTTATAGTTTACTTATTTGAATCTCATTTTTCATTGTTAAGTTGCTTTTATTAGATTTGTTCCAATTTAATATATAATTACAAGCTAAATTCGAGATATTTTATTATTGCAGACAATTTTATTCCTAATCAATTTAATATCATGTATTCTTTACCGAATGTTTTATTCCATTTTTCGTGAATTAATTTTAGTGGAATGTGTTTCTTACAATTATTGTATCTAATATTTTTTTAAAGTCACGATAAAACGAATGGGGCATTGAAATTGATAACCGTATCTTACGAATGAATGTGTATATAATATAGCAACATTTTTACATCCAGAAAGAACATTGCTATGTTACTCACTGGGACTATTTATACTATAAATGTTGCTGAAGTAGTCATTAAGCAGTTTATGTCAATAGTATCAACATATTTACTCATTATTTATAGTTATCACCTCACCTCACCAGTGTGATCAGCTTAGGATGGTTACAGACAAGCGTCAGTGCGTAACATCAACTGTTAAAGGTTACTATAACATCCAGAACATGTACTTCCAGACTATATTGAGCGTTCCGTTTCATGTTGTTACAAAAAACTTACATATGCGTGCAGAGAATAACGCTAGTCTGAACCCGCCCTTTCCAACCTAGCATTACCAATAAGTCACATTTTCATCTGTATTAATAACATAGTTCATCATAGTTTGACTGCTAAGAGTAAGATACTGCATCTTAAATATGTGCAGTTAATCTGTTAAAAACTTCACTTAAAATGGAGTTGCCCAGTACTCAACTTGAAGGGTTAATAATGTTAGTTCAGTCAACTGTGTCATTTCATGTATTTTGTATATGCATAGAAATATGAAAATTAGTTTCATGTATAGGGTAGCAACAAAAGCCATATTATGATGTATTTGAGACATTGTTATTACAGTGACAGATGGACATATAGCATCAAGTCTTTTGAAACATTTATGGCTATAAAATTTTATAATATGGCTTGTACTAGAAACATACAAATCATACGCATGGAGACTGTATTGCTTGATAATCTGAGCTTATTGCAATTAGCTTTTTAATATCCCTTAAATTAAAAACCACACAAGTAAACTAGTTAAGTATTTTTAAAGTACAGTCAAGCATCATAAGTGTTTTAGCACCTCAATTTGTTTGTTGGTCACAATGTCACAATCGCAACTTAGTGGGGTTTTTGCAAACAACAGTTTACCAGTGAGTCAGGTGAAACATATTGATAAATGTCCAGGGAAAAGTTTTGAGACAATGATTTTAAAAGTCGAGTTGCACTTATTATGCTTGATGGCACCAACACTTACTTATTATTAACAGATATTGATTGTACAGTTAAATAAATATCTTCTTTTCAAACCCTTCTAGTCTATAAGTCTATATTTTTTTGGCAATTTTACACAAGGGTGTGGAATAATTGTAAATTGTTCTAATGAAGAAGAGAAACATTAAAACTGTTATGTATAAGTGAGTGTTGTTAGTAATTGGTGTTTATATACATAAGTATTTACTGTATTTTATGTAATGACATCACACTGTATAAATAACATGTATTTGTGTTCAATCTATTTGTGAAGTCCGAAATTAAAAATTGTAAAATATTGTTCACACATTCCTAATATTCAACACCATTTTGTGTTCAATTTAGTGTTTTATTTCTTCTTTATTTTGCGCACCAGACACCTGCCTCTTTAACATAAATAGGAATAAAATAAAATATGAAATCAGTGTAATATTTATACTTTATTCATAAATAATAATTCAATTACAAATATGGAATTATAGATCTGTACTATAGAAACAGAACTAAAAAACATTTATTCAATACAATGTAATAGATAATCGAAATATAATATTTATTAATACTTTTCTATTTGTATTTTTATGCTTGTAAAAATATCGCTAAGTATTTTTATTTCCCGATTAAAATTAAACGAGACGTCCCAACTCTAAGTTCTAATTATGAAAGATACTATTGTCATATGAACTAATTATTTTAATTTTATTGTAGTATCAACATAGTCTGTAATTATTTTTGGCTAGATTCATTATTTTTAGTATTGGGACGATTAAGTTTAACAGTTTGTGATATTGTTATAATAGTTATTAGTTTCGTTTCCAAAATAAACATTATCAAAAAACAAGAAATTGGGTTTTACCAATCATTAAACTTCCTTATAAAATAATAGGCCGATAAATAATATTTTATTACGATTTTAAAGAAAATTTATAAAAAAAAACTCTCGCATTGTTTACAGTCACGCATCGTTAGCTCACCTGAATGCCAATGGTGTTTGGACATAGTTATGCGAACTAAATTACTTAAAAAATAAATTTTACATAGAAAATTAGTACGGTACTCGTGGTAGTGGACAAAACTGAAAGACAGAAGAAGACGAACAGCCAGTCCTTATTGCATAACTACATCTCAATATCAGCGTGATCGTTTTAATAACAGTCTACTAGCTAATAATAAATTTATTCGTAAAACTATTTAGGCCGAATGACAAAACACTAGTTCATTGCTACTGAAAAAAATAAGTACCAAATTATATTTGCATTTTCAAATGATTAATCATCAAAAGGATAGTCATCATCTTCGTCTTCTTCTTGAATTGATTGTAATGACGCTTCCTTTCGTCCGAAGGGATCATCCGGTTTAACATTAGCTTGATGACATGGCGTCACATTAGAATTGTCAGGTGGTGGAGGCGGCGGGCATGGGCAAGCAGTAGCCACCTCCCCGAGTCTAGAGGCCATTCGCTCTTCGTCTAACCGGACGACCTTCTGAAGATCTTCAGCACAGCTGTCGAGCTGTGTGATGCTGTCCGTTAAGTGATGCTGTAGGGCACTAAGGAGAGACAAGAATGAAGCGTCAACAAAACCTCGAAAGTTGTTTCAGCTTGAAGACAAAATCGACGAATCGGCCATACGAATTCGCAACGTAAGATAGTGAGCATTGAGCATTTCCTTGCGATGCGTTGTGCAAGCTCGTATACCTACTTTACCGCGCGATGCAAGGATATAGTTTTGTATTTTGACCCATGGAAACGACCTGTGTTGAGTTTATTGGGTACATTTGTTTGAATACCTCAAATGTGAAAGAAAGGGTTTCTTAATAACATTTTGACGAGTCACGCACCTTTTATCTGCAAGGTCGTAGTGGCCTAGCTGTTAAATGAACGGATTTTCGTGCAAAAGGTAGATCAGGCCATTGGCTACGTTACCTACAGTTGCTATTATAAAATACTGACCCTATCCTTTCATGGGTGTTCCTCAACTCTTTGCTGAAGCACCGCAGTCGGCCGAGCTCGTCCTTCAGCTTCCTATCCACTTCATCCTTGGTAAGTTCACCAGAAGGCCTCATGGTACGATCAGCTAGCCTGGCTTCTATTACACGCTCTTGGTCCATCGTTTCTAGAAGATTCTGTTCTGTAGCTGTCTGTTCTTCTGCTAGCGATTTGAAGTCTCTCATAGCCTGTGGTAATATTCAATGATATAATTAGCGCTATATTTGGTAGCGGCATAGAATACCCACCCCCACCCCCTATAACCGCGCATGTCTTAAGAGACGACTAAGGGATATAGAAACAAGGAGTATGGGCAGCAGCGTTCTCCTAAAGAACGAATACAAAACTGCGGTCACTAACCCAGATTTCCAGTGTGGTAACTAGGGCAACAAACACCTCATGATTATAGTTGCACTGCGGAAGGCGGAGGACCGGTCACCGGGTGTTGTGGTGCAACTTGGGAGAGGCCTATGTCCAGCAGTAGCAGATTTGATTGAATAATATAAGTAATATCTTTCGGTTATCTATTATTGCCGTTTTATACTCGTAAGACATTGTTAACTTATGGATGCACTGAATGATTTCGCCCTGTCATAATTCAAGGGTTTGAAGCCATGACGGAGGAGGCTATGTGGGTATTCGGGGAAAAGCGTTAGTAGTAATGGATCAAACAAAATTTCAAAATTCTGCAAAGTTTTCATTCAATTTAAATTTATTTTATCGACTTACCTCTTCTTTTTGCCAATGTATATCCTGCAGCTTAACTTTGTTCGCATTGAGTCGTCTTCTGAGTGCTGAGTCAACTCTTGCAGCGTGAGCTTGTGCTGTTATTGATAGATGGACCCTGGCTCCTCTTACCTGAAAGAGAAAAATTCTGAACTTGTATATTGTGAAATCTTGAAGCTATTACAGTTTTGTTCTCTAAAATTAATGGTTCGGTCTGAATGGGATATTTATAAGTATAGTTCTAATTATATGGGTGCAGAAATTTGTTCTGAATAACGGTAAAGACTTCTTGTTTGAACTATTTGGTCTCGGAAACTAGCAGATAGACCTGATAAACCTCTTTTTGTTAGCTTAATTCTTGATGAAGTTCTATTGTGTTACACTTCTGAAATAATTGATTACCTGTTGCCTGGTAACAATTGCGTCGCTGAGTGCTTTTAGACCAGCCTTCTTCAAAGCTACACATCGGTTTTCCCAGCGAGTGACTGGTGATGCTCTACAAACCGTAAGTCCAAGTTCAGATTTGGTATTCTGGAAGATCTTGTAAGACTGGTTAAATAGGTACAACAGTAAATAACAAGTAGGTACGATAGATGAATACACCTACACAGATATAACACGCTGGACAATATGACGTCGCAATGCTGGACAGATATGGCGTCGCGATGTCGGTCTGCTATGACGTTGCGTTTTCGGTAAGCTATGGCGACGCGACACACGTCAGCTAAGGCGTCGCGTCGCCGTTCTGATATAGCGTCGTCACGCCGGTCAGAAACGACGTCGCCTTTAGTCACATTCCTTCATCAATTTGAAAAGAGTTTGTGATCTTTAAAGGGCTGGAAAGGAGCCCGGAGAATTTCATTTCCATGTCGCATGCTTCATGCGGCTCCGGTGGCCAGTAGTGAGCTATCAATAGGCTATTCAGATATATTAGGTAGATAGTAAAGAGCAGCTTTTGCTACATAAAATTTACGCCAAATCTATGGTTTGGTTTAATATACCAATCAGAAGAAGAAGAGAGATCAGAAAGTAACTAATAGGGTTCATTTTTAAAGGGGGGAAACTTACTTTTTCTTCTTTTTCCCCCTTCCAAAATCCCCCCCTCTAGAAGTGGATTCTGCGCATGTTATATTTGCACAAGCCTCTTCAATAGACAGTGCCTGATCTTTATGTAGTATGTCGATCAATATCCTTTGTCTAGTTTTCTCCATACTGGCTATCTGCTGTTCTAGTGTCTGTATGAGTTTCTCGAATTTCTTCTTTTCTTCGCGTAGAAAGTCATATTCCTGAAACGAAGAAGTAATTCAGATGTTTGGATTAGAAGTATCCATAAATAACACTTCTATAAAAAAAAATACTAGTATTAATTAGTCTCGTATAAAAATACTGGTATTTTTTTACTCGGTGAGGGTTTTGTATAAAGGCCATATTTTGCTGTACCTGCAATATAGGCCGGTATTACTTCCCTTTCTAAGGTTCTAAGTCAAGTACCCTATTAATTTTGATTTCCTTGAGTGTGGAAATATACGTTTTTGCGGTATAAACGGCCGTATCTTTTTTAACATCTAATAAATTTTTCAAACATCTATTTTTCACATCCTTAAGTGATAGGGGTGGCCTTCTCCAGATTTTTTAATATTGCAGAACGACGTTTGCCGGGTCAGCTAGTTATCTTATTAGATTTATGTTTTCACAGCCTCAAGGGACTGTATAACTATGGTTGGTTACATGGTTGTTTTATTTCAACTCGATACCTCTACACGTAACTGAGAGACAAACGGACAATAAATTGTTCCTAAAGTTCCATTTTCTTTTTGAGGTACGGAACCCAAAAAAACGAAAGCAAAAAAGACTAAATGCTCTATGTGGTGTGCTAGAATTATTTATAACTTAAAAAATGTATTAAAAAATAATAATATTTACTTGCAAGATAACTTCTTCTACATTATCTCTCTGAGGGTTCAAAGCTCCCGGCTGGCTCGCCACTCGTGAATGGCCGTTTATTTCGTCCTGAATCCTATCGACGACCACGCGGAGAGCGTTGTGCTCATAACGTAGAGTGTCTATCGCGTCGCGCAGGCGTTTTGTCAGATCATCCAGCACCCAGCGCCAGGAGGCTATGTCGGACATCCTGGGAAAGGTGGTAGTTGTCAAAGCTGGTGTTTAAACTTTACAGTAAAGTTTTTCAGATGTGGATTGTTAACACCAGCTTGATCAACATAAGATGTTTCAGTCAGTGGTTTTTTTAACTTTTTTATTATACTTTGTGAGCATATTAAATTTATCTAGTAAGGTAGCGTAAAAACGAGAAACTCCTTTTTCTAATTTACTTAATTTGTTCTTCATGATTCAGACGCGGAGGTGTAATTTTAATTTCTATTCTGGAAGGTAGACTATATCTTAATCAGCTTTATTGTATTTTAAGCTTGAAAAATTTATATCTTAGCAGTATATTGTAACATTAATATAGTAAAACGTTTATATAGTGGAACGGTTATATTATTACTCCTTTCTTGTTAAAGGTGTTTTACCTGAGGGCTACCTGCTGAAAAAGCACTCTTAAAACTCTCTTACAGATTTACTTACCGGTCTTGTAAGCATTTCTTGAACTGATACTCATTGGTCTCATGGGCGAAGTTGTTTAACATCACCAGTTCCTGGGTGTCATTCACCTGTTCCACTACTTTAGCACTCAGTCTATCGTTAAGATCCCTCAAGTTTTCCAGCCCAAATGGGCAGCCCAGGTAACAGTTCTCGGCAATCATTGTGTCAATTTTGTTGTAATATGATTTTAAAGAGAAAAAGTTTGTTTTCATTCAATTTAATTTTGTTTACTATGGCGCCATCGAGATAACGATCATACGGATGTATGATTTGTTGACATGTTATGATGGTGTCAAGGTGTCAGGGTTTTTGTCAACGTGACAGTGACAGAAAGTTTGGTTGTGTGCATAGATATATTGAACCTGCTTGGCAAGTTGTTGATAACATTCCAATTAAAACTTTTTTCAAAACTACAAGAAGCTAATTCGTCAGCGAATGGCCGCTGTCTGTGTCACGGATTTGAACTCAGGAAAGCTTGAAGATATATTTTATACGTTTAAACGTATTATACTATATATAAATTTTATACGTATTATACTATACCTACCTCTGACCTCCAGAACCCATTTTTACCAGGAGTCCCTTAACATTTAACCAAAATTGTCTGGAAGAATTGCAGTAGTTTTTTTAAAACATTGACTTAAATAATAATACGGGCCTGTACACGTCCCACTGCTGGGCACAGGCCTCTTCCCTTATAGAGAAAGAATGAGCATTATTCACCACGCCTGCTCATTGCGGGTTGACGATTTCAGATTGTTTTTTTGATTGATTGATCTCAAAATGTTTACCTTGACTGTTTGTGTATAATGTCTTCGAATGATTAAGAAAGTACATATAACTTTGAAAAAAAAAGACCCATTGGTACTTGCCTGGGTTCGAACCTGCAACCATGTGCCTGCGAATCGGGTCATTGAAGCGTTAGGCCACCACGACATTTATTTACTTGTAATATTGTTATCCTTATGTCTGGTTGTACTAAATGAAGGATAAGTTTCTAATAAAAGATTCATTTGACTGAAGCGTGTAAGTACTTACTTAATACACAGTTATATGAGTAGCTATGAGCCCAGCTTCAACTAAAGTGGATTGCAATAGGATATTATGAATTTATAATAACACAATTACGAAACAAGCATTGCAACCGTTCCACAGAGATTACCAGCGTTGTTATAATCTGTAGCTGTACAGCAAAGCTGTTGGTATTTATTTACACACATTTACATTTTGTACATAAATACACAAATACATAAAAGGAGTGCGGATATCCCACGATGTAATCAGGTGCATAAAACTGAACCACTTTTTCCTTTTTCTTATAAATAAAGCCATATTACAAGTTTTCACGGATAGCTATAGCAAAGCTGTTGGGAATCGAACCCAACACAGGCGCACGGTCATAACACACTGGCGGCGTGCACACGCTCTGCGTCATCAGCTGGTGAGCAGCGGAGCGGCGGGCCACCTCACTCGCCTCCACGGACCCTACCGCAACGGACCCCTCAACCGACCTTTAAAATATTAGTGTTTGTCCGGGACTTTTTATTGTAATTTTAAATTAACGGCATTATACCAGTACCTATTTCATACAGTCCACTTTTATTTCATTATCCATCATCTAAACATTGGTCCTTCGAGCCGGACTTCTAACAAGTTATGCTTTGGAAGTATTTATTTATGCCTATACACACACTATACAGAGGACATAAACGTCTTGAAAAAAAGATACAAAGGTACCTACTGCCTATTTTTTACGAAATTTCTGCCAGCAATCCTGCGACAGGATACAGGTATTAAGAAAAACAGACACCGTGTGTCCTTACACACGGTGTCTGTTTTATTACTCTTAACATAATACATAAATGTGAATTATATGTATTGTACGATACATAATTATATATATAATAGTATATATATAAGTAAGTGGGTATTAAATAAGAATATTACGAAGAGTGACCTGAATTAGGCTTCAGGCATGTTCTTAAGCTTAATGAATCGTTTCAGAAACAAAGAGTTAATCTTCTACTTAGAAAAACAAACATCACAGTGTTTTTTAACGGGTGAAAAGTTAATGCCTTTACCCACGCCGAGGGCACGATGTGGGGATATGTCGGACTTTCACTGACCAAAAACACCCCGGTCCCGTCTCTGCCTTAGCCGGAGAATGGGTTCGCGTAGCATTATAATAATAATATAACCCCTCGGGGCAAGTCGTTACCTCGTCATGAGAATAACGCAATACCTGAGGGTATATTAACTTGCTTTTTGCAACCTTAAGATATAAATAAAAAATGTATCTGAAGGTCTATGTAGGAGCATACATCTTCGGCAGCTAGTGGCGAGCTGTTTGTGAGTAGCGACACAACGGACCTGAGTGCTCCAGGGAGTCACTCTTTTGGGAGGGCTCCCAGCTCTTTCTTGCCTTAACTGGCTGGCTAGAGAGGGGTCGCTAGAGCTATATGCTCGGGGGTGGAAGTGTCTAATGGCGTAATAACGAGGAAACCCGCTCCGGGTCCGCTACTGTGACCCGCGATGGCGAAATCGCGGCCGCACCGCTCGACACCCCTAGCCGCTCGCACTGGTGTTGCCTCCTGCTGCCTGCAGTGGCCCATCTAGTGAGTGGCGAGTCACCACCTGCCTATTCATTTACATTTTCATGTGTAGAAAGGCAGGTGACATAGTTTCCGATTTCATTATGGTAACCAATCCACGTAACACATACCTACACATCAATTGCCCAATTTAGTTTATAATACCTTATTTCACAAAAATAGTTCTGTAGCTACCTTGGGCCGTTCGTGTCTGTTCTTACATAGAGCAGGGGTGAATGGCCCCTTGTAAGTGCCCCATCCCATTTTAGAGTAAAGTTCTCAACAATGCCACTACGTGTTGGACCTGTGTCCCCGCGTAAGCCTTTCAAAGGACCGGGTCTCTTCTTCTGAAGTTATCCCGTGATAAAAGAGAGATACAAATAATAATAATACCTTGGCTGTCCCAATATATTAGATATTATTGTAATGGTTTGAGCGATCCCATTCTCACACACGGCCATCTGATCCCAAACTAGGCAGAGCCTGTACTATCCACAGTACTACCAGACAACTGATAAACATATTTAGATATTTCTAAATACATACACATTATAGATAAATTACATCCAGACACAGAACAAATGATCGTGCTTGTCACACAAAGATTTGTCCTGGGTGGAAATCGAACCCACGACCTCCAGCTTAGTAGTCAGGGTCACTAAAAAACCAACAGGTCAGTCAAGTTCTCTGCTCGACTCCGGCAGGATAGTTAGGTACCTACTGAATTAATAGTAAATACAATATTCACCAGTTATAATTCTCACAGAATTCATAGTCATATGTAGGAATGATAATAAGTAGTTAACTCGGACTTTTTAATGAAAAATATTTTTGTAACATAGGTATGCATAAGTGCTTTCTCTTAAAAATAAGCAACTTTGTGTTTTAATGTTAAATAAAACATCTTTATAAGCAACTGTATTGTGTTTAAAAATCTGAACGCGATGTTATTAACGAAGCCCTTGACATTAGCTTATGAGTAAATTATTGATTGTTGCTAATTTCTATCATGATGACGTAGGCAGGTTTAAGCAACACGAAATAGATGAATTCAGCGACGCTTATAATACTGAAGCCAAGGAACAAACTCAGGAGACCACCGATGGCACCTGGAAAACAAAATATGATACATAGTCAGCTTTTATCTTTAGTTTATCTTCAATAAGTAGTTTAAGAAGCGTATTTTCCTATTACCTAAGTTTTTACAAGTATTTCCGTACCAAATATTTAGTTCTTAAATAGCGCTGTATGAATTATTAACATAGACTTCCATAGGCATCTACTTATGCAACTATATTGTGTGAAAATCCAAGCAACTAGATAAGACGTTGTTGCATTGAAGTACCTGGGTCAAGTATAAGCAAGCATGTACATAATATATTATCTTTAGACTCATAATAAAATACTTTTTACATGTTACAGTTTCTATATTTTCAAAACATGTTAAGGTAATAGATATGTATTTGTATATCTATTCATGCAGATAATAGTTCATGTATACCTTATTAACAAAATAAAAACTCTTGGAAATGAACAAGCGCGGTCTGTCGCTCTCTTACTGCGAAGAGGTTTTCTTTGGAACAATATTTTTTTTAAAGTTCAACTCACCCACGAAGTAATAATCGTCGTATTGCGCATGTCGATGCTGTCCAAGGAACATATCATCGTAAAAGTGTACGTTGATTTGTGTCACCTCACCACTGTATAGAAAATATTAGTTTTAGAAAGCTTTATTACAGGTAATTAGGCCCAACTCAGTATGGTATATCTGTATGGGGCGCAGCCGGAAAAACCATATTTATAATATTAGAAAGAGCCCAAAGAGCAGTTATTAAGGTAATGCTTAACAAACCTTTCAGATACCCAACAGATTTACTTTTTAATGAATTTCCAGTACTTCGCGTCAGACAATTATATATACTTAGCGCTACTCTTCACGCACACAAAACTTTTAAAAAGAGACCAGACTACCAATATTTGGTGTCAAAAAGAGTAGTACATTAGGAACCGCAACAAACTGCAAAAAGACAGTAAAAAAGAACCTTATTATGAAATATTAAAAATAACGTTTATAAGATAGGTACAGGAACTATTGCAATAACTTGATAAAAAAAGTAAAAAGAAAGTACGAAAGAGAATTAATAACTAAATCAACGAATAATAATAAATTACTTTGGAAGAATATAAAAACTCTTACCTACTCTAATAAATGTAAAAGTGACAACACAGAATAAAATTATTAAATACTAAATCATCTCCATTAGAATCGGTTAACTATATAAATAATTATTTTGCCAATATTGGTAAAAACCTTGCACTAAAAATCCATCAATCAACAGGATCGACATCACTCTCCAACGCGCCAGCCTAACTCAATTGTACTGCTGGACACGGATATAAGTGAAGTTAACCGTATCCTCATGAGTCTTAAGACCAGCAGTGCACCTGGATGGGACAACGTTTCAACTTGTTTTTTGAAGCACATACGATGGATTGTGATAAAGTAATGTACAATTACATGTCTTAAGACATAATTACGAAGTTTACAGTAAAAATAAGTAAAGAAAGAAAGAAAAAACATTTATTCGCGTCATATGCGACGCATAAAAATAAAAAAAGGATTAAAATAACAAATGCTTCAAAAAATGTTGAAAATATGCGTCACATCTGTGCGAAACGGCACTCAGCATATGCTGAGATTCGGGACCCCAGCGCTGGTTTTCAGCGATGGCCGACGTTGACGTGATGACGTAGACCGGTGTGGCTGTATCGATATATAACTAAATATACCTAATAAAATAAATAAGATGAAGGAATGTGAAGAAGTTCTTAATATAAAAATAAATTAAATTAAAGTTTTTTACATTCTTAGCGTGCCCCATTTGTGAGAAGTATTCTCCATATCCCTGGTGAGGTCTGAGTAGAACACTTGACTAGCGTAGATGACGTCATTACAAGATGGATGACACGACTTGGACTCCTGCTGAGTGCCTCTCTCATCCTCACTCTCAGCGTAGTACGCGTAAATTAACTGCTCCTCTACTTTGGCTGTGGATTAAAAGCTTAGATAAGGTTAAGTAAACGTAGAACATTCTTATTTATTCTTTAGATCACCGCTATTTTGTATTAATTCCTTTTCAACCTTTATTAAATATTATTCAAATTTAGGGTTTAAAATTAAATTAAATAAAAAAGATGCAGACAAATTCACTTTACAAAACCATATTTTTGACAAGACAAAAAAATTAAAGAGTAACTATTATTAATTAAATTATTCATATTTTGATCCGGCCTTGTCGCTCATTTGCCAGAGTGGTTTATCTTAGAAAAGATTAGCGCACAGTGCGGGTTTGTGAGTTCTCCATAAAAACCCATTTTTTTGATCCTGAGTTAATATGCTAACTAATGGTTTCAAACTTCGGGTGAACGCGTTTATTCATAAATTTTTAGACCATTTGATAGATTAACAATTGATGAAAAAACGCGTTTTGAAATCATTAGTTAGCATATTTAACCATTGGTTGAGTTAGCTTGGGCTCAAGAAACTGGGCCTCAGTAAAACACGGTACCTATTCACCATACACAGCATGCCTACCGCAGAGGTAAGTCTACGGAAACAGCCCTGATCAGCCTAATTGACAGGGTTGAAAAGGCACTGGAAGACAAAGAAATAGCGCTTTGCGCATTTCTAGACATAGAGGGAGCGTTTGACAACACTCCCACTTCACTTCTGGTCGAAGGTATGGCTGCAAAAAGCCTTGACCAAACGACCACGAGATGGGTGGAGTCAATGCTCTCCAGCAGGAGAGCTAAGGTATCTCTGCTTCAAACCACTATGGAAGTTATAACCACCAGAGGATGCCCGCAGGGAGGCGTGCTTTCGCCCCTTCTCTGGACTCTGGCGGTTGACCAACTGCTCTATAAAATGGCCGACCTTAACATTGACACACAGGGATACGCTGACGACCTTGTTGTCATAATAAGGGGTTTCTGCCAGAGCACAGTATCTTCCATTATGCAAAGGGCGCTAAACACCATAGGTGGGTGGTGCAAAAGAAACAATTTATCAGCTAACCCTGACAAAACTGTTATTATTCCTTTTACCAGGCGTAGACAGCTGAATAAGCTAGTCAAACGCTCTCTAAATGGAAAAGAGCTTGAGTTTTCCACAGAAGTTAAATATCTGGGCGTCACTATTGACCAGAAGCTAACATGGAATACTCACCTTAACAACATCATACAAAAGGCAAAAATTGCCTTAGGCTCCTGTAGCCGTATGATGGGCAACAACTGGGGCCTTAGTCCCAGAGCTGTCTTATGGCTGTATACCAACATTGTGAGGCCGACTATATCGTACGCCTCTGTGGTTTGGCATCACAAAGCCAATCAAAAGACAGTAACTAACAAATTAAGTAGTCTGCAAAGACTAGCCTGTCTCATGGCAACTGGGGCAATGTCCACCACACCTGGGGCGGCCCTGAACGCTCTACTATGCCTAACGCCCCTAAGTATGCATATTGCTAAGGAGGCGGGGGCAAGTGCTTACAGGATTAACGCTCAGGGGGGTTTCAATTGCATATCCCAGAGAATGAGAACAGTACTGGAGGACGTAAGAAGCACACCAGCTCTCTGCATGACTTCAGATATCATGGTTCCAAGCTGTAGCTTCCAAAAGAACTACAAAGTGGAAATACCGCACAGGGAGGACTGGTTGGACAAACAAGTCACCTGTGAAACTGGTAGCCTAATATGGTTTACTGATGGGTCTAAAATGGGCACTGACGTAGGCTTTGGCGTATATGGAGAGCAGCCAAAGTTCCGGCTATCTCAAAGCCTGGGCAAATTTGCATCCATCTTTCAAGCAGAGGTTTACGCCATTATCGAATGTGCGGAAGCAAACCTACGAAAAAATTATGCCAACCACATAATTTACATTAACTCAGACAGTCAGGCAGCGCTGAAGGCCTTAGACTCCAACTTAATAACCTCAAAGTTGGTAGCAGACTGCATGAGTCGCCTAAATACTCTAGGAGAACGAAACAGAGTAACGCTTAGGTGGGTTCCGGGTCACGCGGGAGTCGTGGGCAATGAAAATGCCGACGAACTCGCTAGAGCGGGATCGGGAAAAACGCTATATGGTCCAGAACCTTTTTGTGGCATTCCGAAAAGTCTCGCCCGAATGACCCTGGAGAACATCTATTTGAACAAATCCTGTAAGGCATGGTCAGACATGCCAGGACTGACTCACTCCAAAATTCTTGTTAAAGCCTATGACAAGAGATACACTAAGCTGATCATAGGACTGAGTAGGAAAAGAATGTGCATTCTAGTTAGAGCCCTCACTGGACACTGTTGTCTAAACAGACACATGTCCACTATGGGACTGTCCGAAACAAGAACGTGCAGAATGTGCCAGGAGTCAGACGAAACTCCGCTTCATATTCTGACGGACTGTGGACCTTTAATGCGCAAGCGTAGCTTACACCTGGGCAAACATATCCTTGGCCCACAGGATGTAAAAGATATCGCCCCCCAAAAGCTACTGCGATACCTGGTGGACGTAGGACTTAGTGGCGAACTGTCCCAGAATAGCCGCTAAACAAAATAAAAAAAAAAAAAAAAAATTGGTTGCCTGTAAAGTCGGTATACGGGCGAAAGTTTTACGTGACAACGACTTTTAGTGGTAAAATAATTTTAATGTAAATATTCATTCGTATAGTAGGAAGAAGGATGAAATAATAGTAACAATTTAAAACATTAATTTATACAAAGAATCTCGCACTGAATTTCATATTAACAAAATTTTATTTTTACCTATACACATACATACGTATTTATATACAAACATTCGGCGGGCCTCTCTCTCGTTCGGTGACTCATCGTAACGTTACCGAGCGTTACACTTTTTCATAAGTGACTCCCAGCCGCAACCTAATTTAAGACGTTGTCACGTCAAAAAAAAAACACGGTACAACTATACTACCAAATGGGCTGCCAGATCTGCTGGATGCTTACTGCCAACCACAGATAGTCGTGTGCTTGACACTGGTTTTCATTTCACACCCTGTCTCACGGATGTCATTGGTTGGCCGAGTGCATTGTAAATGTATGTTATACCTATCTTGCTACTAGGCTAGGTCAATAAGAACTTCAAGACTTACCTTTAACGCTATTAATGCAATCAAAATCAAGCTTCGTTGTGCAGACTGGCTCCCAAATGAATTGCCCTGAAACAACGAGAAACGCATGGGTAGATAACATTTAGAGAGCTATCAAACATGTAGTTCATAATTTATTTATTCTCAAATATATTGCTCCTTAAAACAGGAAATGGTACACTTTCATGCGTTATTGCCCCTAGTGGGACAATAAAAGGGGTTTAAAAGATGTTAATAAATAATATAAACAATTTTTGGGTAGATATGTGTTCGCTTTGTTTCCTGTATTTTTAAATATGACTGAAATAACCTAAGCTTGTACGAAAATCAACATTTATATGATGATCGAGTGTTTGTAGCCAATCTTAGCTAGTCTTTGTAAGTTAGCCCTTGCTAATCGAGTAAAAGGCACACAAATTGTAGTAATACATTTTGAGCTATCATTTCCTAGTACAGTTTCTTTTCAACTCTCCTAGAAGTGACATTTCTTCGTTTACGCATAACGAATCTCTCGAAAGTATAGAAGTGACAGTCCCGTATTGACTTATAGAATAGATTCATCATTTCCATACATTTATTTAATGTCATTTAAAGTGCCACAAACTTATTTGATCCGGTCGCAAATCTAGAATTTATATTATTTTATGTATTTTATTTTGTATAGCAACATAAAATAATCGAAAATTAATATTTATATTTACTCCTAGTACACTTAGGCCCAGTTTTTTTATCCCAAGTTAACCCAACCAATGGTTGAAAATGCTAACTAATGGTTTCAAACTTCGGTAGAACGCGTTTATTGATAATTTTATTGATTCTCCAACTTATTTGACCATTTGACCATTTGATAGACGAAAATATAAAAAATGTCCAAAAAAAATGCGTTTTGAAACCATTAGTTAGCATATTTAACCATTGGTTGAGTTAACTCGGGATCAAAAAACTGGGCCTTAGGCGAACATTTTCATTATTTTACCGTAAAATTCTATTCATTTGAAACACTAAATACAAGAACAACGGTGCCGTCGTCGTTTCAGATAAGTTTGTGGAACTAGCGATGAAAAATGAGAAATGTCAGATGTCTACAGGGGAATTCCACTTACGGGGCCAATGAAAGAGCACACAGTTACACATCTTCCTGGCTTCCTGCACCCACAGATCATGTTTACAATTACTGTCAGTGTAGAACTCATAGTATTGCAACCTCTTTTCATTCTGGAAGAAGCACTGCCTCTTGTACGGTGATAGGGCGCGGAGGGAAAAGTCCGTCTTATAAGTAAGAGGGGTTACTTCGATAGTAGTCATGCGGTCCATTGGGAGGCGTAGAACGGTGCTGGTATAGACGTGGTCAGTTGGTGAGGAAATCAGGATCTGAAAAAATGTGATATTAATTGTGGTAAAGGTTTGAGTTTGAGTGCGGTTGGGAATATTACATTTTGTATTTTAAAGGTTGAGAAGGACATGCTATTTAAGCTTGGAAGAATCCTTATGTAAGAAAACAGGAAAGACTTGTAGTCATCTTGATGCTGTCATTAAAGACCAAGTTATCGTAATAAAACTGTAAGCAAATTACACCTTACTGCTTACTCCGGTCAAAAAACAACTCACAGCAAACCAAGCAAAAATAGAAGTAGAAAAATATGAAATAAAAATATTTTTGTTTGTTTTTTATTTGATTGTTGTGTAAAATGATCTAAACAGCGGGCATCCTAGAGCAGTAGAAGTAAAATGAAATATTAAAGTACCTAAATAAGAAGTAGAAGAACTAGTTTTAAATATTGTTTATGTTTGAAACTTACTGTAAATCCCAAGCTGTTCCCTTCACAAGCGTGCTGATGCTCAGTATTGTTGAGGAACAGTTCCACGCCCAAGCCGTTGGACTCTCCGGACGCCATGACCCTCAGAGGTTTCATGGTCAGGTCAGGAGGAAAGACCTTCGGGTAGCCGATGTCAAGTCCCCATTCCAAGGATGCTGGTTTAGCATCTTCGTTGAACCCTTTGTGCCAAGCTAAGGTTTCGTTAGTCCTGGAATTTATATGTATGTTGGCTAAAACTCGAAGAAGTCCACTTGCACGACCGTTTACACGTTGAAAGTCGCGTGCGCAAATCAACTTATGTGATGAGCTTGATCATTTGTTTTGTGTCTGGATGTAATTTACATATACCGTGTAAATGTCACCAGCAAAGAAAGTACTTCTTCTCCTTTCCGAGTCGATGGACTCGATTCAAATGCTATCCGACCAGTTTACAATTACTATCAGGGACCAGGGCGAGTACTTAAAAAAAAATACTCACGAATACTTTCCTCCTGGTGGCATTTAAATTTCCACCCTGTATTTTATTAACTTCAGCAAATTTGGTTGCTCTTTGCTTAAGGGCAATTCATTTTATTTTCCAGAAGAAATATGTCTTGGCTAAAGCTGCTGTGTACTAGAGAACTTACATGGCATTTAATGGTAAGCTATTGAAAGCGTAACACAGTCCGTAATTAGTGAAGATTGGTTGGAAGAGCTCGCAGCATTTGTCGATCTCCCACCGGGTGTCATGAAGGGCAGGCCAATTACAGGCTTTGACGACATCAGAACAAGATGGTGCACCCTGAAAATAATAATATTCTTAGCCTCCATATATTATAATTGATGTAAAACTGAACTCAATTGCTCGAAAGTATTCGTTTAGACATTCTTGATGACACTTCCCAAAAAAATAAAAACTAAACTAGGTACTGAATCGATTTTGACGAAATTCATATGGGACCACCGCTGATATTACGGAATAATTTAAAAATCGATATACTGTTGTTGGAGATAACGCATTACATACAAAATAAAAACATATACTTAGTCGAATTGAGAAAGTCGCAATAAAAATATTTGTGTTCAATTAATGTAAAACTTTTGAACTTAACATTTTCTTTTTAGAATTCAAAAGATGTTTTTGCCTTTCAATGAAAAATCAACTTTAATTGAAGTGCTTAAATCTATATTTAGTTCAAACAACAACACAAGAAGTACCTTGACGACAAATTCTTGAAGTTTATTAAACTGGTTGCTATCAAGTCTGTTCTCAATAAACTTGTTTTCATTCTTCATCCTCGGGCATACTATGGAAGCAAAGAATTCCTGCAAACTGATCGTATCATGTTAGACGTCATAATTATACCACCTTTCTAGAAAATTCCAGGGCAGTGTAATTTTTATCCTGTCTTCTGTAGGTAATTTGTTCTGATTTATGACGTTGCTTTGCTTGGTAAATATAAATTGAGCTGTAAGATTCAAGAACGAATTCTATAAAAGTTGTGAAGTAACATTTTGTTAATTTAATAGTTTTTGAACAATGCTGAGATGAAATTACTAGATGAAAATTTACAGATGTGTAACCAAGTGGTTTATTCGAAACGGTTATTTAAAACTTGATTTATCGCTGAACTGCTAATCTAGAAGTCATTATAAACTGACCCTACTTAATTAACTACTAGGTTTTGAAACTATATGCTAACATTTATTCAGTTTGCTTTAGTAATTATTTTGCCAAAACCAAAGATCTTATTAATGTTTGTACCGTATGTATCGTTATACCAAGAATGTGAGCAGGTACATTTTTTTTTAACTACTGGACCCCCAAAAAATGTGTGATGGCTAGAAACACTAAATGTGGACACTAAGTAAATAGCTGAAAGCACTTGTGTTTTAATATATTAGAATCAGAGACAACGAAGATACTACAAACATCCAAACCCGAGACGATGAGAGAAAAAAAGAAGAAAAGTGTTTTTTCACATTGGCTTATTGGAACCTCAGAGGTGGTAGTACCTTGAAAACCCGCGTGTCCGCCTCTCAACCACGGAGGCCGTAAATAATTTCATAAACTCACCCTTTTAATTCCGATACATTAGCATAAGACTTCTTCACATGCAAGTGCGGGCAGATCACCACAGTTGGGAACGGTACTGCCCATATTGGAGTGGGAACAGAGTCGATGACGTTGACGAAAGGAGTCGAGGTCCACTTGCAGAACAGCTGGATGATGACAACAGCGCAGATGAAAATGCTGATAAACATTATAACTACCCACGTCGCCTTCTCTTTGGTGCCGAAGGTGGGCTCGAAAATGTACCTGTTGGAAATATGTTTTAGAATTCGAAAGGGAAAATATTAATTTATCAAACTATGAACCTTGACGTCGAAGAAAGTGGGAATTATGTTTTATATGATAATGATGTATGTAGAAAAGAAGCATTATGATTGCACCGTACATTCAGTTTGAAGATAGAAGTAAGTCCCATCGTTACCTAACTGTTTTGTTAGTTTTAAAAATCTTGGCTACTATAAGATATTTCGTAATAAAGAACTTATGATTCTTTCTCATTATTTACTCTTTTAGATACTACCTATTTGTATCATTATTTTTTCTGATGTAGCAGCTCGTGAAAAAATTATCGCGTGATTTTAGCAGGTATCAGTTGAGGCGTGCTTCTCCCTATACCCCATTAAGGGACTATGGTCAAAGATCTACAGGTCAAAATAAAAAAGATCCTTGTTGACAATTACTGTTTTTTAAAGCAACTTACTTGACTCCATGTAGGGATCCTTGGTAGAAGAACTGCTTCAGTCCCTTCATGACTTCACTGACCCACTTCTCCAGAACTGACTTAGATTCCACTCCTTCATTGATCACTGTTTTCTCAACATCCTTATTAATTATCTTATTTTTATTCAAATTAATCACATCAGGACTAATATACTTAAAATCTTTTAAATAATAATCTCGAAAATAAAGATTATCTCCCACAGATAAATTGTTGGGAATACTATTGATCTCGTTGATTTTATTTTTGTGGTATTCAAACATTTTTGGAGGGTGAATTTTAAATGTGTCTTAACTGATCAAATGTAAGCAACGAATAGAGGAAATTGTTGGACGTCGATCCAATACTAATGGTATTGCAGTACTCGTGTTAATTGGAGTAAATGCTATTAGTGCATATTAGACTAACAAAGTTGTATGTTCGTACTCTTGTATGTTTGTTCCTGAAAATTTTCTGTTCCTCGCGACTCCGCTCGCGGGGGCTTCGGTTATCGCAGCAATTTATTGGCTATAGCCTTCCTCTATAAGTTGGCTATCTAACAGTGAATTAATTTTTCATATCGGACCAGTAATTCCTGAGATTAGTGCTTTCAAACAAACAAACTTTTAGGCTTTATAATATTAGTATAGATTCATTACTTCTTGTGCTTAAAAAAAAAAAAACTATGGAATATTCAATGTCATACTATAATGTTACGGTTTTGAAACGATTTAGATGGAACTTGCTAAATGGTAAGCTTTAATCCCAAAGTATATTTATTATAGGCTAATTTTTGCTGCGATAACTGACACTCATGCTGACTACACTGCGGGTATGAGCTAGTAATTTAGTTAAGCAAAACAGAGCAAAGGTCAGGTGTTGAGGATCACTTTTTACTTAAAGCGTTTGTTATAAATTAATAAATAATATAAAATCTAAAGCCTAACAATCTTGACGTGGTAAGTTAGAATTTCAAATTTTATACAAAAAATACTACGGAAAATATTTTGACAGATCCGTTTGTAAATATGAAATGCAAAAACCTTTGTCCAGCCAGCGTTTCATCTGTGGATAGCTAAATAAACAACTTTAATTAGTTGTTGCCCGCAGCTTCGCCCGCGGTTCTTATTTTTCTTCTGGAAGGGAATGTTTATAGCCTAGTTATACAATACAGTTATCCTTCCTTCTGCCTTCTGCCTAGCCTTTTCCCAAGCTATGTTGAATTCGGCTTCCAGTCTTACCGGATTTAGCTGAATACCGTATTTTACATGGAGCGACTGCCTATCTGACCTCCACAACCTATTGCTAAGTAATACAGTATTCCATAGTAAGACTGGTTGTCAGAATTGACATGACATAACGACTTGACAGTCGGGACCAACGGCTTAATATCGTGCTTTCCGAGGCACGGAGGGGTCTCGGTATGTTTATTAATTGGCACCCATCCACGGACCAACCGCGGCGAGCGCAGCTTAACCTTTATTATCGGTTAAACCGTACGGCTTACACTTAGCCACGAGCCCCTCCTATACAATTTAGTTATCCAAAGTTGAAATAAGTTTAGAAATTGATCCAGTTGATTTGAGTTTATTCGTTACAAAAATACAAATGGAGAGAAGGGAACGACTAAAGAAACAATGGATGGGTTGTGTTTACAAGATGATGTGGCTGGGCAGGATGTTACCTGTGAGATGAGTGATGACGTCAGATAGACAACAAGTACCTTCGACAGAAGTACCTATGAATGAAAAAGTTATGCTGCGTCGATCACATAAGTCACGTGACTCACTTGGTATGAAAAGTTCATTTTCCATTTTAATATTTCGACTTGTTCCTATGGAAAAGATATTCAGTTTTATGCACCCTGATTACCTCATTGAATATCCACACTTCTTTTAAATTAATCCTGTATTTATTTAATTACAAGTATTCGCTTAAAATAAGTTGTTAAAAAGACTTCCTTGAAATTATTCGAATATTCTACAACAAAAGTCGGAGGATAAGCGAGTATGTGAAAAGTTTAACCCTCTATATCTTACAGTAATACCGTGTTGGGTGCTCTTAACTGTATTGTTGTTATTTAGCGCCGTTTTTATTCGATTTATTGACACTTAACTAAGTAGTTAAAGGCTTCATTATTTATGAATGCAAACTGTAGAAATTAATCGATCAAGTGCATTAAAGTTATGGTGGTTAGCACATTTATTAAGCGGTAAAAAATATATTTTCAATATTGTTTTTCTGTAATAGTAATTTTCTATCATACGTATTGGACGAATTGAATACGTAGTAAAAAATTATGATATTTTAAATGTTTAATATTTTGTATTAATTAGGTTAATAGTACTACTACTACTTTAATGAGTTGAGACTAAGCTTGAATGTTGCTTATTTCAAATTTCAGTCCTTGGGTAATCAATTAAATTTTCAATTAACTAAAATAAAAAGATTTAGGAGTATTTAACTGTATGCGAACTGTTTGATTATGGTAGTTTATAAAAGCTTTCGAGGCCTTTGAACTATGCCTTTTGTCTATTACACCTGTAGAAAACTAAATCTACAGGATGGTTATAATATTTATTACGCAAAGGTATTTCGTGGTAACCTGTACCATTCGATGTGTATATCTGTACAATCAAAGTCAAACATACGATAACTTTGGGAATATATAAAAAGTCGAATGTGATCGTATATTGTTTTTTTAGCGTTATGAAAAAGTCACAAGAAATACTTTGGTATTTTCTTTAGTTGTTAAAACTTGGAATGGAAGCGTTACAGCCTTTGGCAAAACATTGATGTCGTACGTATAAATTTACATATTTTTACATATAAGGTAAACGCAGCTATTACCGACCCTGATAAGGTAGTTTTGTAATCGATGATAATTATTAAGAGTTGTGATTGCTTTCACATGCAGTGTTTGGTTTTTATATGAAACTCTTACTTATCTAGTTTATAATGATTACCTTATAAGCCCAAAATTAGAAGGTTTTCTTATAAATTTAAAAAATATTAAGTGGACAAGTCGATTCTGGTATTACCGACCCATAGGAGCAGCTATGTAGCTATTAACGATTTTGCTGAAGCTATTACCGACTGTAACAAAACTAGAAGATTAATATTTAGTTTTCTGAGGTTTACGCGAATATTAGACATTACAATAAAACTTCTTTAAACGGATTCTATCGCGGTTTATTTTAAAAAAAAGAAACCGCGATAGAATCCGTTTAAGTAGTTTTATTTTAAAGATTAATATTTTGATTAATATTTTGTGATTTCGTGAAGGATATTAGCATGGATTAAGAAATGTAGGCTTGATTCAAGTTCTTACCTATTTCATACAAAAAATTGGGTGGCTAAGTGGCTTTTCCTATGTATAGTGCTGCAGAGGAAAAGCCACTTAGCCACCTATTTGTTTTGTCATGAACATCGTGAAATAACTTCTTCCACTCTGAGCGGAAGAAGTTATTTGAAGTTATAGTGTAAGACTTTTTCTGACTAATACCTACACATGTTCCTTCAGATACCTGTTGCCAGGTCCACAGTAACTTTTTCGAATAACCCGCGAACCTAGCAGGCATCGGCCCTAGCGGACATCCATGTTTCTGCAAAAAGTTATTTTATGTATTTCGTTTGCCATATCTATATTCATAATTATTTTTGTTATTAGTTTATAAGCTAATATTTTCTGTAACCAGTTGATCAGAGTATTTTAACATTATGGATAATGATTTGTATAGAATCGGTGATAGGCTCCCATACTTGCTATCACCGACTCACATGGATCGGTAATAAGCGATGTATATACAAATATAAAATCGTTTCACCGACTCACAAAAACTAGATAATATGTATTGATTTGATCTTTCTAATTATAACAGGGATTTTAAACAATTGATTCAGCAAATAGTATTAATGAATGCACACATTGTTATACAAAGAAAGGTATTTTAATAATGTTTCTTTAAAATAACAATTAATGAATAATTTTACAAAACGTGGTGAACACAAAATGATAAAACAAGTAAACTAGACAAAATAGTATAGGTCGCTAATAGTGTGTAACAATGGCTGATTATTTGAGATTATAATGTCATATTCAAATTTTTTCTTTGTCATCGCATATCGACGGGAAAGAATTTAAACTAAATATAATGTGCAGGGTCATTACCGACCCATGGATCGGCAATAACTGCCACTATTAAAATCATTGAAGCTATTACCGCTCTATTTAAATTTCAAGTTTTATCCTCTTAAATTACTTAAACTTTATGAAATACTTTACGAAATAAAGAATTCACACTCAAATGAACACATTTAATAATACACAACCAGTACAGGTTTCGTAAATCGATGTACAAAGTCTTAAGCAAAAATTTGATGTGCTTACCTATTAGGAACAAGGAATTGTACCACACGGCCGGCGAGATCGCTGTCTTCACGGAAACCAACGAATTTTGTGTCTTTTCCGGGATGCCACACACACAAACGTTAGTTTTTGCGGTGCTCAAAGAACAAACATGCGTGTTTCGTCAAGTGTCTTCAGCATGAATCGTTCCAGTAGCGTAAAAATTACAAATTAATGGAATGGATCGGCAATAGCTGCGGATTTTCGATGGGTCGTTAATAGCTGCATTTACCTTAACTTTTGTTTTATATTGGTTATGATTTGACGTAGAATGTTTGAATTGACGAAAGGCAGGTGAATTAATTTCAAATTATTATAGGATCGTAATATATTACTAGTATCTATATTTTATACCATTTTTAATTAAATAAAAATAAATCGCTTTCTGGTTTTACCATGGCGCTTTTTTTATTGATTCTAGATAATATATAATCTGCATACGGTTCTTTTCTCTAAAACCATCAAATGATTAAAAAAATCGAATCCATACTTTATGATAACTAGTTCAATTCATAAACAAACATAAACATAGCAGTAACACACTGTATGAGTTTGTTTTAAATTTGAAATAAAGCTGGTATTATCAATACCTAAACAAGGCCAATGATAGAGCTGTACTTACAGGTGTCTCAATACTGGTCGGAAAGTATTTGAATCGAGTCGATTAACACAAAAGAAGAAGAATTAAGAAAAAAGTATCAAAATTCATAAAAATATTAATAATTTTATCTCAAATTTAATTACATTTATTCTGTTACATCTTTAAAAATAGAAAAGTAAATAGTTACTGAAAATTCTTGAAAAACTTCAAAAGTATACCGGAAGAGGGTGAAAAATCTGTCAGTATTTAATCTTACCGTATTTAATTAACCTGTCGGTAAAAGAACTGACTTCAAAGACACCGGTTTGAATAATAAACTAGATTTAATTATGGCGTTTGATTTAACTGTCACGTTTTGGAATAGAATCAATGAACATTTATTTAATTTAAATGTTGAAATATATCAATTTACCAGTGATAAAATTATACTAATGTCGTGGTGGCATAGTGGTACACTAAAGGAATTGATGTGCACAAGGTTATAAGTTTGAACACAGTACAGGCAAGTACCAAAGTGACTATTCAGAGTTATATACTTTCTTGATTATTCTAAGACTTCATTGACATCGGTGAAGGAAAACATTGTGAGGAAACCTGGATTCCAAAACATTGGAATCTGAAATCGCCAACCCGTAATGAACCAGCGTGGTGATGCTTGTTTCTTCACTATATAAAGAGAGCCCTGGGCCCAGCAGTGGGACCATGGTCGGTATTATTAAAATAACACAATTTTTGATGAATATTATTATTTTATTCTTACTCATTAATTAATAGGCGGTACTATACTTGGTAACGCCAGAGCTGCGCCAAGCATGCTGTAGTGATCCCACAGTTCCGGCAAAGGTAAGGACGGGACCAGGTTGTAAGGTAATAGCTCTCCACTGAGCCCTCGACGTGGGTTGATGTCATTCGATTTACACCAAGTGATCAAAAAAGTTGGTATTTCGTTCAATGTTATTATTTATTTTTCAGAATGTTCATAGATAATTTATATTTTCTTTTTATGCTTAGTCATACTGGTCACTTGTTTATGCAACGTTCAGAATAGGATTTTTTTGAAAAGTATAAAAAAAAATTTCAAGTATCAACTCTTTTTGCAAGCGCTACTTTTAATTCCAGAAACCTTGCAAAGTCAAGGATCAAGTTTCAGGACTAAAGGATTGCATTCTATTGAACTTATGAATATACTAGAACGCATAGATATAAAACATATTTAAAGCGGTAGTCTAATGGCTCGAGCGTTGGGCTTTTTCATCACGTGGACACTGGTTCGAAACCCACCATTGCGCTACCGACTTGAACCCTCTCGTAACACGTGCATTTAGCTTAGCACGAGGGGTTAATAAGAATACTAGTAATTGACGAGTCATGTGGCTAGTATGATTGTATATCATAGTTGCGACAAAAAAATGTGCGACAGATGTTAGAGCGACATTACAATATATTGACAAACAATCAGTGGTGCGACAGAATATTAGCGCACACAAATTTTAGTGCGACTGCAAAATATACAACATGTAACAAAACCCCTGTCTGATCCAATAAACGCGTATACGTGGTAGTTCATGAACCGTCCCGCATAGGTGGCTCCTTTGACACAAAACTGTAGTTTCACATACTTAATACCTACGTATTAAGTACGTGAATTTTGAGGAGCGGTCAGTTGTTCAGCTTTTGCCTTGGATCAGTTTTTATTTGTATTTAATTATTTTGACTGGGGAAAAATAATAATCTCCAATCCATTTAATAGTTACGTTTATGTGTTTGCAGTACGATACCGAATAATACTCTCAGGGTTTTTGTAACACGCTGTATATGTGTATATTTATGTTTTTTGTTAAGTATAATGAAAAATATTTGGAAATAGACTTTGTTAACCACCAAATCGTAATATCTTAACCAAATTTCTCGATGTTACGTATATTAAGTTTAGTGCTGCCACAAGGCGCAATATAATTCAATTTCTGATACCGCAAGCCAGAGGTCGGGACAGATAAGTTCATTCAACAGACTATCGAAACTGACAAACAAATACATTGACATTTGACATACTTAAACAAAAGTTTTAAAACACACTTAACTTTTGCACGCGGCTTTACGTATAACTTTTTTTAAGTTAATGTTTCTTTATTCTTCCAAAACTCTCTATCTTGTGCTATTTCTGTACGCAATATTTATGTATGTAATATAATGAAAATAAAATTATTGATCACTTTTAAAGTTTCGAAGCTCAATTAAAATAATACCGGCCTATAAATTTTAATGTCCCACTGCTATGTTCAGGCCACTTCTCATACATTGAGAAACCTCATTTGTTTTAATATAATTTTACATTATTTATGTATTTTTTTCTTAAAGTAGACAGTCTTCCTAAAATTGTGAATGAAATGATAATAAGTTTAATTGCTTTCAGGTTAAATAAATATTTTCTGCTACTTATTCAATTTATTGGTACTCATTCGGTCGAGCGATCGCTGATCTGATCGATTGCTGACTATACAAAAAGAAACGGGCGTTTGTTTTTGTATAATCAGCAACTTAAGGCTTATGCATATAAGGAAATAGAGCAATTTGTACTAAAACCATACTAAAATAACTTAAAGTTTTTTTTAGAAAGAGCTTTAAGAAGGTTTCCTGTTTGTTGTATTGTTTTTTAAGTAGGAAAAGGGTGATAATATTTACATAAGTTTTCCAGACTGTGAAAAAGTTCCTTAAATGCTCAACATTTATTTTCTATTATATTATTGTTTAAAACTTAACAAAAAAGGATCTGCTACGAAATCTTTCCCTTTCAATTAAAGTAAACGGAAGTACCTAATAGAACAATCTCTTTTAAGTTTTACTTAAAAATATTATTAAAGTATCAAGATTATTCAGTCGAACTATATACATATAACAAGACATTCTTGCACACAGTTGGAGTAAGCACCGACAGTGTAGTTATCATTAACGACAATAGACGTACGGTTCAGTGGTAATAATATTGCGATAAGAAGATCAATTGAAATTTAAATAATATTTACGTTATTAAGTGTATTAGTTAATTATGTAAGTGCCGTTTTGTTTTTTTCAACATGCTTCGTTTAATTTTGATGTGTTTTGTGTTGAAGGGACGCCTTGCAATAGAGCATTTAAATTTTATAGGATATTTTTTTTCATCATCAACTTTTCATACAAACATCAGTCACGTGAACTGTCACTTGTATGAGAATTTCATTTTCAATCAATTTTAAGATTTCGAACCATGTTCCTTGGGGAAAGTGATTCAGTTTTACGCACCTGATTATCTCGTTGAATATACGCACTCCATAAAAATAATACTGTATAGTGCTGACATGAGACACTTTTAATTTTACAAAGACGTATGGCGTAATAGTGCCTATCCATGGTGTTTTAAAACAAATTAAGAGAACTAAAAACTTTGAATTGAGTCTTATAAATTATTTTGTTATTTTATTAACTCAAAACATTTTCTTACTTCTGTTTGCCTGAACTATCTCAGTACTACTTATAATTAAAGCTATTGTCTCATTAGTTGTTAAATCTTTCTTGCAATACTTTTTAAGTGAATATACCCATTAACATATTTATCTTTGTTTGTGTCTGGCCTAATATTTAATGATGAAAAAAATAGACATACGGAGAAATAAAATCAATGAGCACATATGAGAAAGATTTTGCGAAATAAATAAGCCTCGTGTCGTATTTCCTTGTAATTTATAATGTAGGGTTCAAATAATTTTTAAAAGATCTGTTTATTTTGCAACTAAACACTAGTGTAGTTAGCCATACGATGAATTCATCTTTGATTTAATAAAAGGAATTATCGCGTAATTTTTATTTGATTATATTATTTAAATAATAATAATATACAATAATAATATCTTGGTACATCTCACACACGGCACATGGTATCCAAACAACTGATAAACATGTAACTTACATTTTTCTAAATACATACATTTTATAGATAAATAACACCCAGACACAGATTTGTTCTGGGTGGGAATCGAACCCATGACCTCCGGCTTAGCAGTCAGGGTCACTAACCACTAGACCAACAGGCCAGTCTAATGTGCCAAAATGTAAGACATTGATGAAGATTTGTACTTTATTTATCAGACAATGTTGTTACATTATTACTAGCTACGCAATGAGTTCAGAGTAAATTAGCTCAAATTCTGTAAGAAGGCATTACCAAACGAAAAAATATAAAGCTTTCTTTTTAAATGTTTTGTATCCATTAAAATGCAGCATAATCACGTCCGACCTTTTAAAAGATAATAATATAAAAGGTTGAATGAATGTTTTTTTTTCTGTGAAGCAATTAGATACACAGACCTATTATTTAACTGCCGCGGGCGATTCTAAAATAGTTTGAATGCAATTTTCTGATTTTAAACAAGATGATGTAAGATTTTTATCATTGAACTTGTTTTCTGTATTTTTGAGTCAATGTAATCTTTGATTTACTATAGTTATAGTCATAGCAATTTATTTCATAACAATATACATTGTGTTAAAAATTAGTAAACTATTAATATGATAAAAATTTCATTAGATACCTAAACACAGTATGAATGGTGTAGGTCACCAGCTAATTACCACAGTGTCGTGCTGTGGGTTAGATCCCCGCATGGGACAAGCATTTGTGAATCACACAGATGCTTGTTTCAAATCTGAGTATTCTTTGTGCACGTGATTTGTATGTCACCTTATACACTATATTGTAACAAAAATATTTCTTTTTTTTTTTTCAATTCTGACAACCAATCTTACTTACCAATCTGTATTACCCAGCAATGGGTTGTGGAGGTCAGATAGACAGTCGCTCCATGTAAAATATGGTATTCAGTTAGGTCCGATAATACGAGTAGCCGACCCCAACATAGCTTGGGAAAAAGGCTAAGCAGATGACGATCTAAGTATTCCATTCGGTGATTTACGGATAACCGAGTTTAAAAAAATCTATACTACTAAGTTTAGAATAGTACAAGATTATTTTGTAATAACATGTTTTTATTTTTCAGAATCATGTTCCCAAATAGCATACTGTTATCAGTGATAATAATATTATCATTGGTGTATAAATGTAAGTAAAATATATTTTTATAATTGAGGCAACCTTGTTTTGATAAGTTGAGCACATACTGGAATATGCTGGGCGCTGAATAGGAGACCCAAATCCATCCTATATCCAATAGGTCTGACGTTATAACTTAACACTACGACAGAAAAAACTAGCCTAAAAAATAATGGCTACTCGTGCGAAGTCAGGGTGGATCACTAGTGATCCTACTAATATTATAAATGGGAAAGTTGTTGTGGTGATGTGTTTGGATGTTTGTTACTCAATCACGCAAAAACGGCTGAACGGATTTGGATGAAATTTGGCATGCATGTAGCCTTTGACATGGAAAGAACATAGGCTACCTTTTATCCCGATTCCTTAAGTAGTTCCCGAGGGAAAATTGAAAATTGTTTCCGAGCTAAGCCGTGGGTATATAGTTTATAAATTTGGTATTTTTCTCTATTACAGCCCAAGCGACAATTTTATTTCATTTTTTCACCTTCACATTTTTCATTCCTTTTTGGACCAAATTCTGAAGTCCACGCTGACGAAATCGCGGGCAGAAGCTAGTTTCTAATATTGAAAAAGTTATTTACGTAAATTTTATAACAAAAAAAATGTAGGTTACTGGGAAAGAGTTCTACTGCATATTTATGGATGTAGAAAATATTTAATTTAGCGTTATTTAGACGCACTTTTCTTATGCTGCGGACCAGTCTGATAAGAATTACATAACAATTACATTTCATAAGAACTACATAACAGCAAACCTACTACCGAATTGCGAAATTTACCGACTTCTTTTAAATTAAATATTGCGTAGGAGCTTCCTTCCCACCTCTGCCCCCTAGCGAAGAGACATTTCTATAAGCGTCAACGTTGATAGAATCGCTTATCTTGATGATTGAACTTATCGAAATCGTCATTTAACCGATTTCTATCTTCGTTAACTTTTGTGAAAAAGTCACTTGGCTATGGGAGCAGTATAAGACAGTCTAGGACTTTTTAGATGTAATAATATAATTGTTTAAACTTATTACCCAATGTATATTACGGTAAATTTGTTTGAACTTAATAACTAACAAACTATTTGACTTCCCTAACCCTGACTAACCTTGGTTAATAATGAGCTATGTAATTTTTTTTTAAATATTTTACATGTATTACTCTATGTTTCACGAGCTGTGATGTATATACGTGTTCGGCTAACGTTCTACTGACAACAATATGGATATGTCTGATATAATTGATTATTATTATTTCTTTTTCTCAGCGACCAGCATCTACTGTTTCTACTGCAACAGCGCGAACAACTCAGCGTGTATCGACCTGACGCAGATCGACGATGAGATGCGCGGGCGCGTCATACCGATCATAAACTGTGATCAAGCGGTACCCAGAGTTTCCGAGTACGAGTTTTTCTGCAGGAAAATTGTTCAAACTAGTGAGTATTATGTAGTAGTATATGAAGAAGTGGTAGCCCAATTAATGGCTAGGGCTTGCGATATGCGGTTGCTGGTTCGAATCCCACCATTACACTACCGACGTGAACTCACTCATAACACAAGTATTTAGCTTAGCACGAAGGATTGACAACAAAACTAGTAATTTTAGTTTGACTACAAAAAACATATGTATCTACTATTGATGTTTATGTTTATGTCTTTAATTCTGTGGTAAACTTAAAATAAATATAATTAACTTTGAAATAAAACCTCTCGGCTTTATATGAGTAGACCATGACACCTGCAGAGTCATCGAACAGGAAACTCAAAATCCAAATAAACCGCAAAAGAATCCACTTAAAAACATTTAATTTCATGGTATAATTTAATTAATAAAAAAATTATAATAATTGCCCGTGACCATGACACCTGCAAAGGTGTTGAAACGTCGGGAACTAAAATCAAAATAAACCGCGATAGAATCCGTTTAAAGTAGTTTTATTTCAAAATAATATCTTACCTTACAGTCTACCACCCCCGCAAGGATTCGGAGGTCCGCGTGACGCGCGGCTGTGGTTGGGTGCGTCACGACAAGCCGTGTTACCGGGCCGACAACAGCGACCACTTGGAGACAGTCTGCCAATGCTTCACGGACCACTGCAACAGTGCAGACAGCACCAGTGCATCAACAGCAACCGCGCTATTCGTGGCTTTCGCTGTGTGTCTATATTTTTATCGATAATAATGTACTGCCATTTAAATCTTAATAAAAACCATCAACCTTTTAAATGGGTTAAAATGGAAGCTGGGTGAATAGAGACAAACTACAATATGATAATAATATCTTGGGACATCTCACACACGGCCATCTGATCCCAAACTAGGCAGAGCCTGTACTATGGCAACCAGACACCTGATAAATATACTTGTATATTTCTAAATACATACATATTATAGATAAATAACACCCAGAACAAATGATCGTGCTCATCACACAAAGATTTGTCCTGGGTGGAAATCGAACCCACGACCTCCGGCTTAGCAGTCAGGGTCACTGACCACTGGACCAACAGACCCGTCAATCAAACTCTTTTTTTAGCAAAGTCTTTAAACTTTTTTATAAAGGAATTGACTCATATGACTAAACTGTTAAATAAATAGAGTATTGTACTTGTATGATACGTTAAATTTATTTATTCTGTCAGTTAAATATTTAAAAAATATTGGCGGGTGTTTTTTCCTTCATTCATACGATAAAAAATGAAAAAGATAAAGCGTTTTAAAGGTCAGGAGTGGGGGCTTGTAACGACCCAACGTTAGGAAAAATTGTAGGATAGTGACGTCACGGGAATTTTCCATTCGCTGTATCTTTGACTGGCCTGTTGGTCTAGTTAGTGGCCCTCCTAACTGCTTAACCGGAGGTTGTGGGTTCGATTCCCACCCAGGATAAATCTTTGTGTGAGCACGATCATTTGTTTTGTGTCTGGATGTTATTTCTATAATATGTATGTAATTAGAAATATATAACTATGTTTATCAAGTGTCTGGTTGCCATACAGGCTCTGCCAGTTTGGAATCAGATGGCCGTGTGTGAGTTGAAATATATCCTTTAAATCGAATTACATAGTTGCCTTTAGTGTCATATAATCTTTCTTTTTGCTTCCCACCCCATCTGAAGGTTAGCAACGCATGTCTCAGGGGTTTGAAATAACTTCCATCTGGCACACCATTTATCAATTTGTCCTTTTCTTATCTTAGCGTATAAGTATGAATTATAATATTTAATAATCAATGTAGGTACTTTTAGTAAAAAAATACAAGATATAAAAATACTTAAATAAAATAATTTAAATTAAATACATGCGTTTTATTTTTTATACACCTTTTACTTTATACGATCTCGTTCATTGAACTCTGTAAACATTTGCAACACCACCACAATACGGAAATAGGCCGGTATTGTGACACGAACCTTAATCCGGTCCGGTCAGGAAAGCCCCGGACTCGTCCGGTGTACACGGCGTTTTGTTTGAACGTTACTTATTAAGTAAAATACAATGAACAGTTGGTGTTAAATGACGTCATTGCAATGTAATTTGAGTAGATTCAACTGTAGTGTATTGAATATTTTATTGTAAGACTAGCTTCTGCCCGCGACTTCGTCTGCGTGGACTTCAGAATTGGGTCCACAAAGAAATGAAAAATGTGAAAGTAATGACAAATGGTTTACTTACCCTTACTTAAAAACCCATATTATAGCTTGCACTGTAATAGAGAAAAATACCAAATTTCAAAGCTGTCTGCCCACCGCCTTGGCTCGTAAACAATTTTTAATTTTCCTTTTGGGCTAGTGCCCAAGTAATAAGTATTCTTAAGGAATCCGGATAAAAGGTAGCCTATGTTCTTTTCCATATCGAAGGCTACATGCACGCCAAATTTCATCCAAATCCATACAGCCGTTTTTGCGTGATTGAGTAACAAACATCCAAACATCTAAACATCCACACTTTCACATTTATAATATTAGTAGGATGTACTCGCGTTACGCGTAATCGCACCAATACTAAATCGAATATGTACTGTCTTTTTAAACTGGGATTAGCTCTCATTGAAAATACAGTTGTCACAATATCTATTCTGAAAGCGCGATCAATAAAAAAGTATCAAGAAAACATATAACGACAACATACGACCAAGATCTAATTACTAACTAATTCATTCATATGACGTAATGTGTTTCATAATCAGTATAGATTATGAAACACATTACTTATATATTATAAAGCTGAAGATTTTGTTTCTTTGAACGCTCTAATTTCAGGAACTACTGAGCCGATTTGAAAAACTCTTTCACTGTTAGATAGCCCACTTATTGTCATAGGCTATAGGTTATAATTTGCCGCGGCAACCGACGCCCACGAGGGCGAAGCCGCGAGCAAAAGCTTGTCAGTGATAATAAAAATGAGGTTTAATTTAACCTACCACTCTTAAAAGTAACCGTGGGTGTACTTTTTTCCACAACGCCGTCGGCTGTTTCGTCCGCGGTTAATAAACGTAGAAATGATTTTTTGAAGTAAGTATACATAAAAACTAATTGTAAGCCCCTATTTTTTCCTTTCACTCAAAAAATATATATTTAAAAGTAAAACTTCCAAAAAGGTTTTTCTGATCGCAGTTTTCTGAGACATTATGTATAACTTTGTTGACTTTTAACGAAAATATAATGCATATAGTGAAATAGTAGTTTTCACATTCAGTTTATGAAATACTAGCTGTTGCCCGCGGCTTCGCTCGCGCGTAAAGTATTATAGAAACGTCTTGCCGGAAACATTGATTGAATCATAACAAAACTTAATACTTTTCTTCAGTCATTGACGTTTCGCGAAAATATTGTTTTTGAAACTTTTTTATGATAAACTCTTTGTTATGTGTTCTTTCTTTAAAAATTATCATAGTGTGCGAGCGTTCCAGAATCAGTGAGTCAGTGAGTCAGTGAGTGACGTGGGCTTTTATAATAGAGAAACGAAAATATAATGCATATTAATGCATATAGTGAAATAGTAGTTTTCACATTCAGTTTATGAAATATCTTTTAAATTGGTCCAAAATTGGTGAAGTAAATATATTTAGTCGGATCTACAGTTGTTCTTATCACAAATAGTTACTTCAAATACCTAAGTTTCAAGAGTCTCTTCGATTTCGAACCTTAATTGCTTTTATTGATTAATCTTATCATTATCATATTGTTTTCTGAGGTTTACGCGAATGTTAGACAGTGAAATAAAACTACTTTTAAACGGATTCTATCGCGGTTTATTTCGATTTTAGTCCCCGACGTTTCGACGCCTTTGCAGGTGTCATGGTCACGGACCGACTTATCCTTATTGCCAATCTTTAAAGGGTCTTGACGCTATCATCTACCATCAATGTTGTTATACTGTCAGCTTTCTAACCCTCCCATTAGAGTAAAACCTCATATGTTATGACAATCATCTAGCTATTTTATTTCATACAAAAAGCGGTCAGCGTAGCATACTACAGTCGTAGCACGTAGCACCGTAGCTGCTACGAACGTGTAGACTCTGCATTTATCTTGTTATAGTTATTTATGACTGTTTCTATTATAAATTAAACTGTACGATGTATTTTCTAAGAATTTAGTTTTGATTCTGTATGCTACGGATAAAATATATATTTATAAACAAAGAGGAAAAATACTGTTAGTTTACACAGTAAAAGAACTCTAAGTACGTATATATTACTTATTCCCTTTGGGCTTACCTCAATTTCTATACTTACACTTCAATGTTCAGTAGTTCTAAAATGAGCCTTACTGCCAAGAAAATAAGGGCTTAAACTTGCCAGACATTACCATATCACGTGGGTACAAGTTTCGTAAAAAATAGACAAGCCACTACATTTAGGCCGTGATAATATTTATACTATAACAATTACTTCAGCAGGTTATGTTAGGGTTCCATCTTGGAATGGTTAACAGAAAACTTTATTTCAAAATCTTCAAATAAAGTCAGTTCGTCCAAGTATGCATTAAAAAAAATATATATATATAAATCTACTAGATCATTTTTTCACAAAAAAAAAGTAAAAGAAAACAATTAATGAATGACGAAATATGATTGAATAAATAATATTTCATGACAATACCGGGAGTATTCATTAAATATCCATGGCCGACGTGGAAATCATTAAACAGACTCCGGACCCAAGTCGGCCGGTGTAAAGAAAGCATGTACCGATGGGGTTACAGCACACACGAGCCTTGTGAGTGCGGCTTCTCTCCCCAAACCACGGCTCACTTGCTGAGCTGCCCAGCGTGTCCTGCCGCCTTTACACGCGAGGACCTGTATAACGCCACTGAAAATGCTGTCCGCGTGGCTGAGTACTGGTCCGTAAAAGTTTGACTTTGCTATTGATCGACACGCTAAGAAGAAGAAGGTTAAATAAATATCCAACTTAATAAAATATTTTCTCTTCCAAATGTATTTCGCGTACGCTGTTGACAATATTATTATAAAAATAACTACTGTAATTGTCTTTAACCTTCAGTTTTTTTCCCCGCTAAACTACAACGGCTCTCCGACTCCCTCTTGTCCACTTCGACTAATCCAAAACATGGGTCGGTATATTTTTAATTTGCCACCTAGCCCACGGCTGGATTATCCTCCCTTTATATTGTTTAAATAAAACAATATTTAATCACAAGAAATGAAATGTATTTAAAGATACCGTCGTTCTTGTCTGTGTCAATTTGCTGAGCAAAAATGCACCTTAATTTAGATTTATTTCTTCATTGTGGGTTTTGTGTTACTTTCTTGTTTTGGAATTTCAAAGAGAATCTTTGATCGTTAAGTTAATGGAGATTAGTTGAGATATGTGGAAGTATAGGAGAGATTAGTGTGATTAACTTGTTGTTCCCTTAATACCCTGTCTCACTCTTTAGGGATTTCAATCCGATACGACTAAATAAATTATTAATTGGTTTCGAAAAGCTCAGAATGGTTTTTGTTAGAATATTATTTGCAATTCTGTTATCTATAATTAAAAAAAAATGCTTTCTTTTTGAATATGGATCGCACATTACTTCTTATTACTTCTTATTATTATTCTTGTTAACCTCTCGTGGTAAGCTAAATATATGCTTGAGGTACAGTGGGTTCACGTCGGTAGTGCAATGGGTGTGATTCGAACCTGCGACCATATGATCGCAAGACCGATGTCTTAGCCATTAGGCTACCGCCGCTTCTTACTTAATGTTATAAAGATGAAACATTTGGATGTTTATAACTAATAAACACAAAAACTATTGGAACGATTTTGAAAATTCTTTCGTAATTAATATACTACATTATCTTTAAGAAACAGGCTATATGTTTTTTTTTTTTTTTTTTCTATAACCTAATTATTGTCCCACATATGTTTACTAGAAAAAAAATAAAGAACGCAGTCGGAGTAACGGGTAACATAAAGGGATTGATAAACACAAATAAAACAAAAAAATACGGACTGACCTTTATTACAATTAATTAGAACTTTATAAACAATTAATATAATTTATGAATCGCCAAAATTTTTTCACAGGTTTTTACACTGACAAAACCCGCCCAGCCAAAGAAATAATTTTGGCAATATCTATTTATTTTAATAAACATTCTAATATATCTAAATACATTTACTTACAACAATTTTGACATTCGTTACATACAAATCATTAATTTAGTTGAAATTTTGTAAACAGTTATAATTTTATGTCTGTAGGCAAATTCGTAAAAATATTTTGATGCTACTCACATTATTTTAATATTAATTTATAGTTTAAGAATCAGCGCATATTTTATCTAAAATCTCTCTAAAGGTATAGATACACATGCTCGAAACCAGCACGGAAGCATGCTAGAAATGTATGAGAAGCATGTGTATACAAACGTTACTAGAAAATGGAATACTTATTTTTAATAAAACTGCCAATCTATGCTAGTTTACTAACATGTGTATGTAACACATGTTAGTAAACTAGCATAGAGTAACGTTTGTATACACATGCTTCTCATACATTTCTAGCATGCTTATGCCACCTTCATTTCAATTTTAAATATTTAAGCCATCGAGAGAGTGTTAAAGTTATCAAAACATTAAAGACGACTTTTAGAGAAAATAAAACGATATAATCAAAGGCAAATGAATTCCATCAGATGGTAAGAAAAGAAGTTAAAAGAAGATCGTTTTAGTATCATCAGTAATTGACTGTTTCATTTTTGAAGTTCATCATAAATTATGTTTCATATCATACATTTGATTTAGACATTAAAAAGGCGTTCTTTAGAGTGATCGAATGCTCCCGTATATAGACAATTGACGTTTCTACATGCGTTAACGATAGCAATCGCTTAAATGACATTAAATGTATGCAAATGACATTTCTTTTTCACAAGTCAAATGACTGCTTATTACTTCCCTGTTACGTCAAAGTGTCTTGTGTTGAGGTTTGGTAGCCCTTTAAAGGATGAATTTAAAAGAAGTTTCTCGGGAAAAGTTGTTTAGTTTTATGCACCCCATTACTTCGTAAAAAATAAGCACTCCTTTTAAATTAATCCTGTATAAAAGAACAAAAAATACCGATAAGAGGTTGGTTTCTGTTTGTAAGTCTCGGTGAATTAGTGTACAATATGCGCTGTTTCTAACATTGGTCGGTTCGTTATAGGATTTAGTTAAGGATGTCCCTCTTCCTCCGGTCATCGTGCAGAGGGTTCGTTTGTTCCGGCTCGCTAACTTCATTCGCGAACTGGATTGACAGGTCTAAGGAGAAAAAGTAACGGTAAAATTTAAATAAGGTTGTTTTGTTTTTTTTTTAAGCTTACTAGCAATGTGGATGTACTAAGTTTATTGCTTGTGTTACGAGTGGCTTCACGTCGGTAGTGCAATAGGTGAGATTTGAAAATCACATGATCACAAGAAAGAAGCATTTATTTGTCGGAATATGGGTAATATACAGATATAGGTTTTTACATTTTAGGTGCTTGCCATACTCTACCATTATTAGGCGTACAAATATTAGTAAAAATTAATTATAATTTTCTAGAATTATTTTTAAATTTAGACAACATATACCTTAAGAAAAAAGTCACAAGTTTTTGTCATTCATAAAATCTTTCACACTATAATAACATTTATCCAATAACAAATTAAATAATTGTCATTTAAGTATATTCAGAGTATTAATTTCTTTAAATCTATTTGGTAACTTATTATAAATATGTATCGCCATGCAATATACGTTATGACTACACTACATTTACTCTTTGCTTTGGTATTAGCAGATTGTGAATAAGTCCAATGTCTCTAACATCACTAATAGCCTCGATCTTTGACAGTCGTTAAATCCTTACAATTCTGACCACCAGTTTTACTATGGGATACTGCATTACCCAGTAAGATGGGCCAGACTGGAGGTCAGTCAAGCAGTCTCTCCATGTAAAATAAGTATTTAGCTAAATCCGGTAAAACTGGTAGCTCACCCAAACATAGTTAGGGAAACGGCTAGCTAGGCAGATGATGATGATGGTTAATAATAGTATTAATAGTCTGAAATAAGGCTTAGTTCTCCGTACCGTCACTCTTAAAGGACCTGCCGAGCCGAGGTCCGAACCACATGCCAGGGCTGTCAGGGCGGCGGACCGCCACTGGCTGGAGGTCGAGCGGGCTCTCGAACGGCGGTGTGCTTCGCCCGATGCGCGCGTGTGGGAACATGTGATCTTGCTGGCGACGGCTGTTCAATAGCTCCAAATCTACGATACAAACGGCAACATTAAGGGCGGGTGGACCTTGATTATCGGTCAAATTGGCAAGAGGAGAGTTGCGGATAAGGGCCACTAGGCAGCACTGAGCTTAAGTTATTTTGACACGCTTCAATATAAACCAAGGTCCGAGGGGCATCGTTTTAGAAAATAATTTCTGTAGAGCATTAACTTCTTGAAAGGCTGTCTGTAAAACTATACATAAAGTCACTCCCGCTGACTTACATCTTTTACACTTAGATCTTTTAAACTAAACAATTTTTTTTTATTACTTAATGCAGTTTTCACCAATAGATAAAGTGAATGGACAGGACGTTTTTTTTTGTATAAGCTTTTAGTACTGTGCTACCGCAGTATTACACTTCTATGAGCAGGACTGCTAGTGTAATGTAATTGGTAGAAAGGTTATAGTATTACTTGGTGTGGTAGGTAAGTGTTAATATCGGAATATAATATAGTTTTCAAATAATTCAAATTAAGACATTTTTGAAACACATAAAACTACGATGAAAGACTCCCGGCTCATTGTGTATACTAAAGTACTAACTAAAGATTTGCTTCCATAAACTTCTAGAATATAAAAATTTCAACAATAAATTTTACGTTTGTTGACAATGACTTCATTTTTTAGGATTCCATTCGTCGGCGCCAATATGGTAACTCGTTTCTTAGTACCAGCACTAATTGGAGGGCTAGGTGGCTTCGATGTAGGAACTTTACGAGCTTTTTGTCGAGGTGAGCCCGACCTAAGACTGCTCATAGCTGAAGTTACTAGAAAATGGAATACTTATTTTTAATAAAACTGTCATTAAGTATGCTAGTTTACTAACATGTGTATGTGGCACCTTCATTTCAACAAAAATCGTTTCTATATTGTACATATTATACACTCAAATCCGGTGAAAAATTAACCGCATCCTTATTCGTTTACTGCTTTATTTAGTATTCCTTGGTAGACGGAATAGCTTACTGAAAATTCATAAATAACAAAAACCGAAATTACAGACTACGAGTACCTACTTGCTAGATAACCCGGTAATTAAACTGTGAATCATGTATCCCAATTTTTGACGGAGAGCCCGTATAAAAATGGGATATATGTCTCACAGTTTAATTCCGGGTTATCTAGCAAGAAGTCTGTAATTTCGGTTTTTGTTATTCGTGAATTTTCAGTAAGCTATTCCGTCCTTGAATAAAATGTAATAGGATTAAAAAAATATATTCAGCAATGGTAAGGTTTAACATACCAGGGTAATAGTCGTCGACGGGTATTTGCCACATGTTGCGGCCCACGCGTGGGAATGGGTATAGGTTCAGCATGCCATCCCGGCGGAGCTTCACGTCGCTATCTGTTGGGCAAGAAATATCCATGAAGATTAAAGTAAGACTTATGGTAACTTACGGTATGGTAACTTAGAGATTGACAAGACACTTATTTTAATAAGGAAAATATGGATACGATAATACTGAAAAATTTTTGTTCATAGTAGGAAGATAATTAAAAACAAAACGAATAAAAAGTCCGCTAAAACAAAGTTGAAACAAATACTTATTGATGTTTACAATATTTGGTTTACTTAACTTCCGCCAGAATTTAATAATGCTTAAATAATGTTTAAATTATAATATAAATTATGAGCAAATCGCTTGAATTCTGTGATGATGGCTGGAGCCCCAAGTGGGCGTGAAATGGACCATGCTATATATTTAACGAATTCGTCGCTGCCCACCGAGACTAACCTGAAAAACCTTTACAATTTTAACACCTTCCCTAATATGAAAATTGTATGAATAGAAAATTATTACTATGTCACTGTATCCATAATGGTATAATAGTAACTATTAGTTTTTCGCATAGAAAGCTCGAAACGAATCAGTTGTAACTGTTTCCGAACGTTGTAGAACAAAATCATATCTTAGTAAACAATAGAGAACAGACTTAACAAATTTTAAGCAAACATTGTAACCTCTACTTTCTTCGATCTTAAAAGACTGCAGTGGCACAACATAGCACGATAATATTTTAATAATATAGGAAGAAACATCGTGGTGGCCTACCGTGTTAATGCACGGATTTCTTGCACAATGTTGCAGGTTCGAACCGATTACAGGCAAATACCAATGTGACTTTTTCAAAGTTATTCGTTCTTTTATTAATTGTATTAAGATATAATTGACAAATGGGGTAAACATCGTGAGGAAACCTGGGTTCCAAAAATTTGAATCTGAAATCGAAAACCCGCAGTAAGCCAGCGTGGTAATCAACGTTCGTTCCTTCTCTATATGAGAAGAGGCCTGTGCCCAGCAGTGGTACATTTAAAAGCCGGTATTATAATATAGGTAATGTCAAAAACTAACAAAATTAATGTTTTTTATAAGGCCTGGTACAAAAAGAAGGCAAGCAAAAATAGAACACCGTAAGTAAACTATTATGAAGTCGAACGTCAATATTGCAAATTGACTGATGGATAGTCTGCACTTTGCCGAATTCACGAATGGAATCCCTGAAGAACGTAATCATTCTTTTTTTAAATTCGTATGTGGATAGACACTGGCAGCTTATAAACTGTAGTTTTGTTCTTTTTCTGTCTTTGTAACATCGTTTTTCTTGTTTGTTATTTTCAAAATGGCCGCTTTTTGAGATATTTAGCAATGTTGTGTATGCTTATTACAGTAATTATTACTTTATTAATTATACTATGACCGCACTGTCTCATGTCTGTTCAAGTCAATTTAACTATATATATGTGTATTAACAAGGTGCTCAAAATGAAGAAAACTATCGTAATTAAATTAATAACTAAATATATTACTAAAGTTGACATTCTCATGTAATTAACCAAAAAATAGTTCTTTACTAAATATACAGACTTAATAAGCCTGTATTGGTTTAACAACATTTCATTTATTTCAAAAAAATAATTTTAGTTTTTTATTAAGTACAAGCAGTACTTGCCTACTTGATAAAAAACTATTATATTATTATTATTTTTTACAATCGATTTTGTAAGCCACTGTAACTGTAAGTTAATTAAATTCAATTTTAAGAGATCTTCATTCAACAGTGGTTTTAAAACAATCATCCATAATATCTGAAATTTGTAACGGTCATTGAATAATGATTGTTAAAACTTTACGAAATAACCAAAGGTGTTATACAATTTATTTTAATATAAGAAAGGTACAAAGGAATTTCGATGTTTGAATTCAACACAATGACCCTATCACAATAACCCTTTCAAAACCCATAATCGCTTCTATAAAATTAAGGTAAGTAAATAAGGTTTGAAGGTTAAATATAACCTCATTTTCTCTATGAAATTGTTAAACTTATTCATCTCGCGTTCGGAACAAATGTTCGAATAATAATCCCTTAAACCGATTTGCTCGTCATTTGCATTGTAAATGGTAAAATCTGAAGATTACGTCGAGAAACGTTCGATTTTGTTGCATTTATCGATTCTGTAAGTTTTCTTTATAAATGTTGTTTGAATATAGCTGTCGTTGTGTTTTTATTATATGGTGTAGTATTCTTCTCACAGGACTTATTACAATAACTGGATTTATCACAAAGATAAAAAAAGAGTGGTATTCATGAAATTTTGTATGCAGAGGGTTTCCAGGTCGTTAAATCGATCTAGCTAGGATTCATTTTCAGAAAATGTCCGACAAGACGGGCAAGGCTAGGCCATCCAGGTACTATATTAGCTAAGCATTATCAAGTATACCAAAACATCTTATCATATCGTTCCTCGCGACTCCGCCCGCGGTACCTAATTTTTTAGTAAAAAATATAGCCTATGTTACTCAGGGTGAATGTAGCTTTCTAAAGGTGAAAGAATTATTGAAATCGGCCCACTAGTTTTTGAGTTTATTAATTACAAAAATACAAATCTTTTTTCTTTATAATATTAGTGTAGATAAAATAGAAACAAAAGCAGATTTCTTGTTACACGAAATCTTTTACAATAAGTAATCTCAGTAGACGAAATAATCTGTTGTGAAATTCAACAAGCCTTCACGTAAGCACCTTAATGTGAAGATTCTAACAACAAATGTATTTAAGTTATTCATAAAGTAGGGCTTCTATGAAATGTGTCTGGGTATATTAGTTCTGCTCTGACAAACACTTACGCTGTGTAATTATAAATAATGGATCAGTAGTCTACCGCTCATGTAGAAACATAATTCATCGAGTTAAATGAGAAATTGGTTATAAATAGGTTTTACTTTGTTGGTTTATCATTTATTTAAAAGCAAAAGTCATTAAAAATGTTGTAGGTATGTGATTTTGACACTCTTAAGTATTTAAGCTCAAAATATGGGTCCTAAATTGTGGTCATTGAACTTAAACATAAATTAATATACTAATAAAACATATATTTACACAACAAAAACAAAAAAAAAATCTAATATGTAGCTAATTCAAAAAAATCCTAAAATTAATATTCCCAAAAATGCTTTAATTTACATAAAATGAAAGGTACATATATTTTAAATGCTATTAACAGTATTATGTATTGTTTACTATTTAAACCAATTCATTTGTAGGGTTAATACCTATATAAAAACAGAAAATATTGACTTTACATTTAATAGAATACTAGTACTGATCGGAGGATCTTGAGCATTGTGCTATATAGGTATGTTTTTCGCTGACCATAAGATATTTATAATTATGATTTCTAAGAAGGTTTTTATTTCAATAACAATAAAAAATTATATTACTTACTGTAAGCGCTGGCAAGTGCAGACGCCAACATAACCATGGCCCCGACGAATTTCATTGTTGACTGCATATTGCCTGTACAGAAAAACTAGTTAATTATTATTATTAACTAAAACCCATATTAACCCTTTAACTGCTGCCGTCGGATTTATCCGACAAATATTATTATTTATATATTTTCCGACCCATTTCGCCAGGTTCGTATATTTACGACACAAAAAACCATCAAAATACCATGAAATTTAGTATTGTACATCCCTCTTTGTGTAGGTATAATAGGTATAAATTTTTTGAAAAACTCTGCCGGGCGCTAGGAGCACGATTGATATAAAGTCAGGCGGTTAAAGGGTTAAAGTGAAAAACTTAATATCTATTTATGAGAGATTTTATTAGGTTTTTAAGCCTTATTACATTTCAGATATTATTAATTAATCTAAAGCTCCCAGTAACCTTTCTTTCAATGTGTACCTTAGTATACACATTTAATTGCTTACATAGGTAATAATGATTATGAAAAGGATTAAATTCCCTTAATAAAAAAAAATACAAAGATGGAGCGTTTTAAAGGTCAGGAGTGGGGGCTTGTAACGTCACAATGTTAGCAAAACATTTAGGACAGAGTGACGTCACGGGAATTTTCCATCCACTGTATATGCTAAATTATTTGATTACGAGACGAATGAAAACATTGTATATTACTAAAAATTGTTCAATAGTCAATACCCTATTGTATATTGTAAATTAATTCCTCATATATTTTAAATTTATTTTTACATCTTAAAAACTTATAATGCTTCAAACATGTTCAACTTAAGTTTGAATTACTTCTGGGGCCCAATTCTCCTATTTTTAAACCGTCCGATGGCAGTGTAATGATCGTAATGTCGACGATTTTGTAAAAAAAAATAAAGCCCATTAAGTTTGAAATGTCAGTAAGGGATTACCAAATTATTGGCAATCGTGCTAAGATACTATGACATACACGATTTCACAGATTAAATGCTTAGAAGAATACCAAATGTGCCAAAATCAATCGAAACTACGATCATTACACTGCCATCGGACGGTTTATAAAATAGGAGAATTGGGGCCCTGGTTACTGTAACTCCTGAAGCGAACTTTACTTGCCGACCCCAGGTTAATCTATTTGATCTCAATCTAACATGTTTAAACTTCCAAAAGGTTACACGCCGCTTTATCTTAAAGCTTAAGTTATGCGTTTATTATAGATAAAGAAATCGTTTAATATGTTATGCATGTAGGTTAATAATGTTTAGTGGTTTTCGTTTAGGTTGGTCTGGTTTCATCTCGTAATTGCAAATGTTCGGTAATTCGGTTCGAGTTTGTCGAGACCATTTTTTTTAATATTTAAAATTAACGTTGGAGTTAGGCATATAAAATTGTAGAAGAAAAAATGATGTAGGGAAAAAAACACATTTTGAAATAACTTTAAATCTCTAAGTATAGTTTAAGTATACCTAGTTATAAAGCAAACTTAATTTGGACCTAAATAGGTAGACAGGTACTTTTGTTCATTATCTTTAAATTTACAAAAAAAAACTTTGATATTTACAATATTAATCTGCCTCTAAAAATTTTTGACAGCTGTCGCATATAGGGGATATTTATCTAATCCGTATATATTACGTTTAGTGTCGAAAAATGGACAACCATGGCGCAAAAACTTTCATCACACCTTGCCTTCGAATGCAGTGGCATAGAGATATAGGTACAACTTAGTGGTAATTGTAAAGTCCTCCGATAAATGAATGAAGTGGCATGTATTATTACAATCGAGGCAACTATTACCCCTAGCGCAACCTATACTGGTTTACCGTACTTGAGTGATTAAATTCGGTAAAACATATTTTAATAAATAATAGGAAAAAAACACATTTTGTAAATTACATATATGAATTGTATTAAATTACTATCTGTGTATTTCTATGATTTAACTTGGTGTAATGCCGTCGTAATATTATTTAAATAAGTAAATAAAATTATTACTTATTCACTATGATTAAATCTGATAGATTTTATTCGTGTAAATTCATATCGAAAAAAATTATGTAACATTGTGGGAAGATGACGTCACGTCTTTAAAGGCTTCAAACGATGTGTCTATTACCAGCTTGAGAGCAAAATGAAGATGAAATCGTATATTTTTATGAAAAGGCACTTTTTAAAGTCTATAAGAGGGAGAAAATCTTTTTGCGCCTTTTTTCAGCGACTACTATGGAATGGTTATGTTTGTTCGTTTAAGTAGGTATATATAGCATGCAGCGGGAATTAGTTTTAATATATGCGCAGGTATGATTTATTTGAATATTTAACACAAAAAGTAAAATAAAGGCTTTCCTTAATAAAAACAAAAAAAATAATTTTCAATTCAAGAATTGATTATCTGTGAGGTTTGGTGACGAATCATTTGATTAAGGGCTGATTGTTCATAGGCAGCTATATCCAACATTTTTTTTTACAGTAGTTACATAAAAAAACTGTCAAACAATTTTCATCGAATAAAAGTTATCTGAAAATAGGAATATCTACTCTAATTAGATAGGTATACTCTTATTGCCAATTATTGCTCAATTTATTTCACTTGTAGTTCTTATCGTTCACACTTCACGTAGGTCTATTATTATATTATATTATTCATTAAATAAATTATTTTATTAAAATAAGAAATTGTGCATTATTATTCTAGTTTAACTTAAAATAATACAAATATTAATTTAATAAACTTCACTACGTTTTAATGACAGATATCTGCATTTACTCATGTTTAAAGATGAAACTTGTATGTAACTTAACATATTTTATTTAAAAAAATGAATAGAAAATGACATAAAACGAATAATTTAAATAACATGAGGAAAGAACTTCTGTTCAGAAGAACAAGTTTTGAAGAACGGTGCAAATAGTTGAATAGTTTGTAAAAAAGTAAAGTTTGCCTTCTGGCATTAAGTCCGTCTATTTACCTAACAGTGCATGAAGTATTAAAAACCTAAATTATAAAAATGTTTTATTACGCAGTTCCGAAGTTATTATTCCTCTGCCTGGCCTTTTCTCAAGATTCTTCCTGGGCTTCCAGTCTTACCGGATTCATATGAATACCGTATTTTACAAGGAGCGACTGGCTATCTGACCTCAACAACCACATTTTTTTTTTTTACGACGGCGTTATTGTTTTTATTTATTGGGTAACACAGTGTATCGAAGTGTTATTGTTGCCTACAATTATGTGATATAGTTTTTTTCGGTATATATTTCTCCCATAATGTATCTACTGGATATTAGTGATAAATACTCTATACTGTTTATCTTCTCTTCAGAGAATCGAGTGTTACCCTATACAATACGAAATGAGGCGTATAGTAATATAACTATTAGATTAGCCATATTTTATGTACCTAATTGGCATAAGTTATTTGCACAAATCAGGATTTAATTTAATATGTGAATTCAGTTTTAAAATGCTGCTCAATTTAATCGGCTGTCAAATTGAAGATAAAGTTGGTTACAGATTATTTAAATTACGTTAATCACTCACGGACAAAAAATAAATAGTAGGAGCTAAAACAAAAACATATTTAATTCTGCAAAATTCTAAAAAAACATTATGCTTGAATTTTCAGAGATTATAGAGATATCTCCGACTATATTTTTCTTTAACAAAGTAACATGAGTTCACAATTACACGGATTCTAATTCCTAAAACCAACTTAAAAATTACAGGTTTATTAAAAAAAATCGTTATGCACAGGCAACGTTTATAAGAGTTGAATGGGATAACATAATTTATTTATATATATATATTATTAATGACATAATTTTTAAAATAATAATTTAATATTTCAGTGGAGCTAAGTTCGATTGGTCTCGAGAAATTGAGTAAATTTACGCTTGACTTGGAATTTGGCTTCCCGACTTTTGTTTAAAAAAATAATAATATACCTACACGATAAACAATAATGATAAACGTTGATTATTTTAATATTATAATCATTGATTGTTTCTTTTAGAAAAATATTATATCAGATATATCTATTGTAAAACATATCAGATCATAGCCTATTTCATAAAATCAAAAAGTACTAAAATTTATAAAATCAAAATTTAATGTCAATCATTTTATATTTTCATAAAAGTAAAAACGCGCTTTAAAAAGAACAGAATTATTTTTTCAGTAAGGCACATGTATTCACTTACCTCGTCCACCTGTTGCACGTCGAATGCTGTGCCGTGATCCGTATCCCCAGTTTATATAGGCCCCGGGACCGGAGGATTGGCTGCGATGCTCAAACTTTATACAATTTTAATAAAATTTATTTTATTAATATTCTACACTTCGTATTTTTTTAAGATCCTGGCCGGTACGGGTTTATTTTCTGGGCAACACTATTAAAAAAAAACATCACTGATTCTTTAAATTCGAAACTTTGGAACTCATTTTTTTTAATAAAAAATATTCACCTTTATAAGCCAGTTAACAGATGAATTATTGAAATGAATGAACAAATAGAATGGATTGTTATTTTAAAATCTAGAGCAATAACCAAACTTTGTGCTGACCGATCGAATTTTTGTGAAAATATTTAATAAATGTAAGCAGTAGCATTTCTGATGATAAGTGACATTTTGTCTAGACTATTAAATACATCAATAATAATAGATATATCGGTAAATAAAGGCCAATTGCTTACCTAAAGTTAGATGTTTTCTTATTCAAATCTAGTCGTTTATTATACTTATATACAGAGTGGTGTATACAATACGACAATAAATGAAAACACGGACAACACTAGTTCATAGAAATAATTCTAAACTATAAAAATAATCCTAACATTGAAAATAAAAAAATAAAAATTTCAAACAAACTAAATGGGAAAGAAATAGAAACGAAATAGAACACCATTTGGAAATATTAGTCCACTAACCTGTGAGAAGAGCGGCAACAGCGCGGTCCTGTAGGGACTTGATCTTTTGGCGCCATTAATATTAATGCTTAGTAAAAACAATCACAGATACATCATGTAGCAAATGTTAAACTTGAAAAATAATTTCCTGTGACTAAACTACTGGATATATTCAATTGGTTTTTTGTATGTAAACTGGGGACGGCCAGATGTATACGAAGTTTAAATTATTGTCGTATTGTCATCAACACACTGTATAATCTTGTTATTTATTCATTTTAAAATATTTTAGAGTAATGCTGATGTAAGATTACATAAATGTACAGATTTTAATCTCTTGTATTTAGCACGAAACAGCAAAAATTATCCTAAAAATCACTTATTATTTTATTTCTTCGAATTCATTCTGCTGCTGTTTCTGTTCAAAGGAGCAGGAGAAAATACCGCAGCGTAAATTGGAAGGGCTTAAAAACAGTAGTCCTTCGTGATACATTTAAGCGCTGCAAGCGCCAATTCACCGCTTTGAAAACAAATGCGGTCTTAATCCGAACCCTCGCATGCGCGTAAAATTTGCTACGCTTTAAGAAAAAAAAAACAGATACCTAAATACAAATACACGGTAATTGTTTGCAAATCTTTCTGCCTAGCCTTTCACAAGTTATTTCAGGTCTGGCATTTGGTCTTTTCGGACTCGGCTTAATACTGTATTTTACATAAAGAAACTGCCCGTCGGACCCCCACAACCATTTTACTGGGTAACACAGTATCCCATAAAAAAAACATTTGCAAAGGATTTTCGTGCAAATGTCTGAAATATTTTACATAAATCTCTACTAAACTTTGAGAGCCACTGTCTGTCATGGTAGCGAAATCACGTCCGCCGAGTTTAAAGATAATTCATTTACGTTTGGCCCCGTGGCTTGCCGTGGACGCCCGCGTTCAAACAACACTACCTTATTCATAGACATTTTCTTCTAAGTAATTGATTGTTAGAAATGGGGTGGTGTTTGCCTTAGAAAAAAAAACGAATGTTGATTAATAGAATCAGATATTTATGCTGCCATATCAGATATCATATATTATCTTTTATTTTAAAATACCTACGGCTGAAAAGATAAATGTTTTTTTTTATTTATTTATTCCGAAGTTTATTTTATTCTGTAACATATTTTCAATGTTGTCATTTGTTAAGATATTCCATCAGTTCTTTGAAGTCAATATAATCCTAAAAATCTTTTCGTTCCCGAGCTATTTCACTAGAAAATTATTTTGAATCAATTATATTTTGACTATTTTTTTTTTTCATATAGGAATTATTAGTATATAATATAAATGTAGCAGGGCAGCAGTGTATTATTATTACTACGCTACAATTTTACCTCTACAGGCATAATGTATAATTGTATAATAATTTATGAAATCGGTCCAGCAGTTTTTGAGTTTATTAAGTACAAACATACAAAAAGAAACAAATATTTATCCTCTAATATATAAATATAGATTATGGTAATCATAACGTTTTACATCTCACTTACTAACCTACTAATACGTACTTCTATCTTATTCTATAGCTATCATATTTATTTGCGGCGTGGGCCGGTCCTATTTCAGATTTGAAGTCATTATTACCAACTTCTAAGTACCTACGTTGTTCAGTTTGAAAAGGTGTCAGGAATAATATTATGTAAAAGATTTGTAGAAGTAACCAATATGTGAAATATACAATCAATTATATTTGATGTATGTTTATAAACTACTTTAAAAGTAGTATAAAATGTCGTTGTCGCCATTTATTTGGCATGTAAATCGCAATTTCGCATTTTTTCTCAGAATATGTTCAAGATTTGTCCATAATAATATGTGTCATAGACTATGGCCAAGTGCAAAGGTGGAATGTGTAAACTTGTAAAGTCGCTGCCCGCTGTCTGTCTCTATGTATGCTTAGATCTTAAAAAATACTCAACGGATTTTGATGTGGTTTTTGTAATAGACAGAATGATTTACGAACAATGTTTATGTATGTATGTATAATATAATATGTCGGTACACATTACTTATTTTTTTTAAATGTCGTTAAAGCATTCCATTTAACAAATTTTCGATAGAGTAATATTGAAATAGTTTATTGTTTGGTAACTTTATTAGATGTATACAGAAAACTATTTGAGAATTAATTTAGCTAATTAATAATCTAATCATGTTATATCGATAAATGACGTCACGGGTATGGTAATACGCCTGAAGGCAAGCTATGTTGAGCCTCCATGTTTCATAGAATATTCACAAGCGAACTTATATTCTCGATAACAAACTCTGTATTTTCTCTTGTAGAACTATTAATTACATGTTTATTGAATCGGATGTCAGGTTGGTCTAGCGTTAGTGACCCTGACTGCGAAACCAGTCGCGGATTCGATTCCTAGCCTAGACAAATCGTTGTGTAATGAGCATGACCATTTGTTCTGTTTCTGGATGTAATTTATTTAGAAACTAGCTGTTCCCCGCGACTCCGCCCGTGGTACCTAACTTTTTAGTAAAAAATATAGCCTATGTTACTCAGAGTGAATGTAGCTTTCTAATGGTGAAAGAATTTATGAAATCGGCATCGAAATCTAGATACATTTTGGCTCTGCCTTGTTCGCGTGTCAGTTGTCCCAAGCTATAATTATTATTAAATGGAGATCATTTTAGATAATGTATTTGTGACTGTCTCTTGTTTCCTTAAGATGTCACAGTTCACAGCAATACATTGAGAGCAAGCTTCACGTTGTTACCGAAGGCGACGCGAGTAAAATCGCGTACTGAAATCGCACGTCAAGTAATAATTATTAGCTGAACTTACTAACTAGAATTTTATATTATGTTTTGTAAATTTCCACACATTATGCTGTTATCGTATAATCCGTAACACTACTGTACCATAATATCAGCAAATATATAATTTATTCTTATTTATTATTATAGCTACTACAATGTTGGGTATTTTTGTATCAATTCCCTGCAGGATTGAACGAAGATTCTTTGTCAAAAACAAGAACTTATCCTGGAGAATACTTTATTTTTATCTTATATAAGCCAGTATTGTCCCTGGCAAATGATTCCCTTCTACTTCTAACTACAAGTAATTTAGTCAATTAACCAGAAAAATAATATGTAGGTTTTCCATTTGACAATTAATTTATGGCATTTAAGTATAACATTAATTAATATGTCAATGTGATACTATCTAACATTTAATTATACAATTCAATCCTAACTTTAATATTGTAAATGCGATAACTCTGTTTGTCTGTGTGTTACGCAATCACGCCTAACCTACTGAACCAATTTGAATGAAATTGGTAAAGATAAGTTGTAGAGCCTGAAAAAGAACGTATGCTACCTTTTGCCGCGATAATTGACCACCACGCGGGCGTAGTCGGCAGCTATATAAACATAATAACAAAATACTTATTTTAAACTTAATTATGGCTTCATTAGCATAGGTACTTAATTAATTAATTAACATCCTTAATTCATTTACTAAGGTCTTCCCGCAGATTTTTATAATTTCGGAGTCAAGGGGAAGGATTTTTAATACATTATTCATGGTAATAAAAACACAAATGTATGTTTCGTATTAAAAAGGTACATTATAATTACAAGCAAATAATTCTAAGACTTAAGGTTACATGTTATTGTTGTTATAGGCAGGTAGGTAAACCATCTTGATTTTAGTGTAAGCAATATTGAAAGAGAGGGTTAAATCGAATAGGGCTGTCACTCTAAACAAATCATTTAAGCTTTTATTGGTAAAATTGAAATAAAAATGACAAATTACATTTAGCTCATTTTTGTGCTGGCATTTCGCATGCCTGTTTCTGTGTATCTAGAAATGGGATGCCATAATCTATGAACTTTTATACTTAGACCACCAATAAGTGTAGTGTATTTCTTTTACTCCCGGCTCTGTTTCCAATTATATTTATACGGAATTTACCCTACTAATCGTCACCTTAGCAATACTTACTACCGTTTTATTTGACGTCGCTAGGTTTAGAAATAGGATATTTATTTATTTATATATTTATACTTCAGGATTGCTAACAAATAAAACATTTTATTTCGAACAAATTTAATTGAGCGTTAACTAACACTACCTACATGTACATTCAATTACAGGCAACCTAATCTTACACAGTTAAAAACAAGCAACATGATATAATACATTTCACACATAATTAATAAAAACTTAAGTAGTTACAAAGTTAAATTCAAAATAAAAATGTAAAAGAAGATGATTTCTAAATATGGTAGAACAAATTGTAAAGTTTGTGTCAACCCTAGTAATATCGTACCTATATGATTTAATTACACTCAAACTAATTGATACATTCACGGATCGTCGGTCTAGCGCCGGACAAATACGTAAAGGGGACCCTTTTGATATCTACAACCAGAAATGTGGAATATACTATACAATAAACACATCGCACTATAGTTTATTTATAGTTTACAATCACGTATTAATTTAGGCTATTCAAAATATATGATCTACCTACTTATTTTTACACGAAAGTTTAGAACCGCTATGCGTAAGTAAATAAATTACATTATTACTTTACTAATTAATAAATAGTAATAATAAATATCTTGGGACATCTCACACATGGCTATCTGATCCCAAACCAGGTGGAGCCTGTACAATGGTAACCAGACAACTGATAAACATACTTAAATATTTCAAATTACACCCAGACACAGAAAAAATGATCGTGCTCATCACACAAAGATTTTTCCTGGATGGGAATCGAACCCACGACCTCCGGCTAAGCCATCAAGGTCACTACACCAACAGGCCAATCCAATATACTTACTATACAATAAAGATATCCCTCAATAACTTATTGATAGTTTGCAATCTCGTATTAATTTAGGCTACTAAAAATCTATAGACCATTAATTTTTGCAAGCCAGTACCGCTAAGGGTAAGTAAATAAAACACATTAATACTTAACTCATCAATATATTGCTCTTATTCTACTCATTTTCTCTTTTTTACTTTCAAAGAATATTCTTTGATGAGAGATTCCACGCTCATTTGAGCATTACAGGCTTAGTTAACTTATAGATTTACGCATTGATACGCCTCGTATTTGCTGTAATATGAATTGATCCGAAATGGTAACGGAGGTACCTATAGATGGTATCGGAGTTGTGCATGTGCGGTGTTCACTTACTACAAGAATATTAAGCATTACATTTATTTTTAAGATAATTCTTACCTGTGTTTGACAAATAACATAAATAAACTTGACTTGACGACCTCCGTGGTCGAGTGGCGTACACAGCGGTTTTCAAGGTGTAGCCAGCTCTGAGGTCCCGGGTTCGATCCCCGGACGGGTCAATGTAGAAAAACACTTTTCGACATTGTCTCGGGTCTGGGTGTTTGTGGTACCTTCGGTGTCTCTGATTCCATAACACAAGTGCTTTAGCTACTTAATTTGGATTCGGAACAATGTATGTGATGTTGTCCACATTTATTAAACTACTGAATTACTAATTCGGTGTAATGTAAATCTTCAAAATTGGAAAAACTAGAGAAAAAAATATATATTTAAATATTAAATTCGTCTGTCAACCCATTCAAAGCTTACAGCCGTTACATATAAAAAAGATCTTAATAAACAAGTCATTCCTTCAGCAACATCTCGAAACTTATAAAAGAGGGTAGAAAAACAATCCTAGCGTAATTTACATATAGAAAAGCCATTCCATTATTTTGAGGGTTCTGTACGTAGGTGGCGAATGTACCTAAGTCAGAGGCTTTGTAAGAAATGAGCGTGCTTACACGAAGCGATCATAATGAATCTCTATTTATAATTCAAAACTGATCAACAAAATGTCTGACGAAAACTTTTATAGTTGGATGGAGTATATTTGATACTTTGATGTGAAAAGAATAAAATTTTAAGGAAGTTAATGGTTTAGAATTTTACAGGCCTTGCTTTTGCGCGCGGCTACGCCAATTATTTATAATTTACGTTATGTAACTAGACCAATCATTTATATATATAAATGAATATATAAATGATTGGTCTCGCTGCCGGAGAGATCGTTATATTAAATATTCCACGCGTCCAGTCAGCCAATTAGGAAAAGTCTTTTAGTGTGCAACACTAATTTATTAATTTGTAGTTTTAACTCAGTAAATGAAACATCTATAACGATTGAAGTTAAATATCAATTCAATAAAATAGAAGGGTACAAAAAATACAACTTGGATTGTAATTAAAAAATAATAAATTCTAACATACTTCAGTTTGTACCGCATGTTTTTACATTTTATAAACAAATGACGTAACCATGATATCTGTATCTTAATCGTTGAAGCTAAAGACCACATTTTTAAAAGAGGTTTATATATACAGAATGTTCCCGAAAACTATATCTATCCAAAAGAGATAAAGTGTTCATCTGTTTATAATAGTTTTACGAAATTTGAGCTTAAAACGAGTTAGTAAAAAATTTAAGGAGCCCAATATTCACATCAATAATTTGACACCAACATTCTATAGATTCTAGAAGCTGGTAGCGGAAATTCATTAAAAAGAGTGCTACTTAAAGAAAAATACAAATAATCCTAATATCAATATCATCATAGTCATTCAATGAACTGCAAATGACAATACTGTTGCTTAAAGACTTTATTTTTCAACTAGCTTCTGCCCACAACTTCTTCTGCGTGGAATTCAGAATTGGGTCGTCCTTCGGGAACTACTTAAGAAATCGGTATAAAAAATGCTACATGCATGCCAAATTTCATACAAATCCGTACAGCCGTTTTTGCGTGATTGAGTAACAAATATCCAAACATCTAAACATCCACACTTTCACATTTATTATATTAGTAGGCAAAAGTATCAATACCGTTTGTCAGCGCTACATATCTGAAGTTAATATGATCACGTATAGCATCCGGCACTCAGTCTCCATTTGCAGCGCGCGTGCTAAGCGTCCCTCTAAATAATTCATACATATACTGAACAAAAACAGATTCGTGTCTACAGCACCTATTACTGTCACCACTTTAGTATTTAGAATAATGATTTTGGATATTCATTTACATAAATTTGGTAATATTTTGTTACTTTTTTTCAAACTCCTTACCTAAGTGAAGAGTGGTAGCCTTATGGCTGAGATGTCGGACTTGCGACCATGTTGTTACCGGTTCAAATCCCACCCATTGCACTACAGACGTGAACCCACTCGTAACACAAGCATCCAGTACGAGGGGTTAACAAGAAAACAAGTAACGTGCGACCCACATTGCGAGTAAGCTTTAAAAAAACTAAAAGAAAACACTTGTAGTACGTTTTAGTGTAGGTATCCGTTGCTTTATTATTTATACATTTAAAATGAGCACAATTTTAAAAATTATGCCACAACCGATGATATTTTTTTACCATCAAGTACTTTTCGTCGCTGTATATTTTAGGAGGATTATGATGTCAATATACGAAACTATTTATATACCTCACCTGTTTGGTGATTGAAAGTTAAGACAGCACTTTTTAAAATTGCGCAAATATAGTCCATTTTAAGTCTTTTAAAAAAGGTCATCCAATACAATAGTCTCAGGCTATGGGAAACGAAAAGTTTTACAAATTAAGCAAACGAAAAGTTCAACATTCGAATACACATGAAGTAATATAAGCTTTCCGATACGGCGTTAATATCTCCTATCTAAGTGTGAGGTAAAGTTAAATATAGAATACTTGTTGTTCTTAAATCAGGTACTCCCACGATACAAAACATTTTGTGTGGGCACCGCACAAAAAGCTAGGGTATAGGAAAGTTGCTTACGTCATTACACAGGTCTCTATAACCCATAGCTTGTGTGTTCTACGAGTGTGTATGAACTTGAGTATGAATTATGTCTGACGCTCAAATACGTTGTATTTTATCTATTTTCTTCTGTCTAGCCTCTTCCCAAGCTACGTTGGGGTCGGCTTCCAGTCTTACCGGATTTAGTTGAATACCGTATTTTACACGTGTCTGCTAAAATGTTTGGATCTCTATAAGAATCAAGAAAATTTGTCAAGTTGGTCACGGTTTTAGTTTTAACATATGCCTCAGTCTTGCACGAGTAAGCTATGCCAAACATATCTTACTCGTGCCAACTGACCATGCAATGGTACTTCTAGAAGACGAAAGCCGAGTTCTTTGATTTATTAAGTTGGTTGTCTGACGATGTCCTGGGAGGAACCCATGTAAAGTAAGTAATTCAGTTCGTTCTTAGTTGTGCTGTTTCCGCTGGTTTACCTATTAATATTATTAATTTAATATTAATTTCTCCTGTAATAATATTATCCTCATGCGAATCGATAGATTCAAGCGAGGCAATGAAATTTTCTGCGAAAGAATTGGATGGAGACCGATGAATACCAATTATGGTGAAATTTAATATTGAGATTTGCAAGGCTGAGGCATGTGTCAAATCAATTTCCGTTGCCTAAGGTAAGTGGCAGTTTTTCACATAGGCGAATACTATATGAAAAACTGTAGTCACAACTAAATATTAAATCGTTTTGATTTAATATTTACTTGTGTTAAACGAATTACAATTATTTAACTCAGGTATTTGTTTATTCTCGTTTAATCTGCACTCAGTCAAGAGTAAGACATCCACTTCAATACTAATTTTTGACAGTGTTATTTGAAGGTCATCAAAGTTACACTCCTTACCTTATATTTACTTATGTTACGTATCATGATTAATCCAAGAACAGAACTTCTTGCATCAAGTTGTGAACTTGAGCTTCACTTCTTATGACGATCGCACGAGCATTTTCATCCATCTTGACCAAAACTCCAGAACGCACGTCCAAAACAGACGTCCAAAAGCAGTCCAGCAAAATTTCAGTTGCTTAGTTCTAACTAGGTCTCGAGCCAAGAAATATAGTCGTGTGTTCTTAGGGGTACCTCCGCATCGCTTCATATCCCGAGATGTTTGGCTTGGAGTTTACCAGTGTTTTCATGGTATAAGACTTTGCCTATTTTAGTCAATTTGATTTTAACAGGGTCGAGTTTAGTTCAACCACTATAGGGATGATTGTAATACCCTCTTTCTGACTAGATAGTCCATAAATATATTTGACGTCGCTTGAGTCCATCTCGATGCTTAGGTGCCATACTAACCAAATCCATGTTGTTCTCTTGATGCTTTTTTAAAACGTTTTTAGCTCGATGCAGGCTTTTTTATTGCGTCTATGCAGATCTTCGATCTTATCCTCTCTTGTCTTTAAAATCTTTTATAAATGTTTTTATTTATCTAGCTAGGAAGAAAAATATCTTAGTATTTGAAATTTATGACAAGGCCAAGTTTAAGTTCATAAGTTCATACTTCAATATATTTTTTATGTACATTGATTTTTTACTTAAAAGTCTAGTATATCAAAAGAGGTAACGCCTCTCTTAACCTGACACGTAAAAGCACGTTACATCTTAGACTTATAAAAGGCCCCTGTATCTATCAAGTACTTCGTCAGCATTCAACAGACAACATTGAGTTAGTTATCAAGATTAAATTAAACTTGTTTTAAATTCTATAACTTTAAAACTTTTAAACTTTGTCGTCCGTGCTTTGAATAGTATTGAAAACCCTCAGAAAATTAAAAAGAAAAGAGTTAAGTTCTGTATTTAGAGCGAAAGGAAAAATTTCGTAATAATAATAATATCTTGGGACAACCTCCACACGGGTCGTCTGATCCCGAACTAGGCAGAGCCTGTACTATGGAAACCAGACAATTGATAAACATACTTATATATTTATAAATACATACTTATTATAGATAAATTACACCCAGACACAGAACAAATGATCGTGCTCATCATATAAAGATTTGTCTTGGGTGGAAATCGAACCCACAACCTCTGGCTTAGCAGTCAGGGTCACTAACCTCTAGATCAACAGGCCAGTCAAAAACGGTATGTGTATGAAATAATTAGGTGTATCATCTGGGTAATGCCAGGTTACGTTTTGTTTAACCTTAGTTAATAAGGCTATGTAATCTATACTAAAATTAAAAAGCTGGAGAGTTTGTTTGAACGCGCTAATCTTAGGAGCTACTGAGTCGATTTGAAAAATTATCTCACTCTTAGATGGCTCACTTTCAGGAAGGCTATAGGCCATAAGCCGCGATAGCCGAAGCCCACACGAGCGAAGCCACGAGCAGAAGTCAGTTATAGATTAAACCTTAATCTTGAATCACTCTACCTATTGCTGAAAACTGCATTAAAATCCGTTGAGTAATTTAAAAGAACTAAGCGCACAACTGAATAATATTGTATTGGTGACTAGTACCTACACTCAAACCGTTCATACGGTTTTGTAGGGCATAGTTTATGTTTTTGATAATTGTAAATATGTTTAATAAAGACCATACCATACAATGGGAGTCACTTTGTATTATGATATGACGGCGAATTCCTATAGAATCCTGTATAACTTCATGATTCTATGTAACTATCCATTTGCCAGGTTGCATAAAGGCCTACGTAAACCGATTAGTTCTGCAGTCAGATTCCTCTAACTAGATATAAATATCTAGTCTACCTAGGAACAGGTATAAAGTAATATTCAGGCTAAAAGCTCGGGATATGGGTATTAATTTAGTTTCGTGTCTGACACATGTTGTAACTGCATTGTATAATGTTTGTGGAGGTTTTGAGGTTGTTTATCTGCATGTGTGATATCATGATCGACGTAAAATGAGTTTTTTATGAGTTTGACATGTCTGTATGTTGCATCGTAGCTCCTAAACGAATTAACAGACTTTGATGAGAGTTTTGTTAGCTATATTTTATTAACTTACTATATACGCCCCGTGGTTTCACCCCATATTTACCAGACATTTTTTATATATTTACCCCATATTTACCAGAGATTGTCAATCCAGGTTGCCAGCTATGCGCATACCAAATTTTATGAAATTTGGTCTAGCCGTTTAAACGTAAAAAGGTAATAAACATACACCCTCATAAATTATCCTTCACCTTCCGCATCCAGTCCGACCCAGCTACCTTTTTCAGGTCATCGGTCCATCTGGCTGGGGGGCGTCCTACACTACGTTTGCTGATTGCGGTCTCCACTCAAGGACTCGTCTGCTCAAACGGCCATCAGTCCTTCGACATACATGACCAGACCACTGCCACTTTAGCTTACTAACTCAGCAAGCTAGGTCGGCCTCTCCAGTTCCTCTCCTGATAATCTTATTCCTGGTCTTATACTTCAAAGAGAGTTGAGCTATAGCTCGCTCCATAGCTTTAGGCCCACTATTTTGATCCCGAGTTCACTCAACCAATGGTTAAAATGCTAGCATGATTTTAAAACGCGTTATTTCATCAATATTGTTAGGCTACCAAATGATCAAATTAGTTTGAGAATTAATTATTTGACCTTTTGATAGAATCAAAGTTGATGAAAAATTGCGTTCTACCTAAGTTTGGACCCATTAGTTAGCATATTTAACCATTGGTTGAGTTAATTCGGGATAAAAAAACTGGGCCTGAGAGGAAAAAATAGTAAACTTAAATAGTTATAAAAATAACTGGATGATCTATAATCGGATTTGTGCACGCGTGCAGATCAAAGGAAGCACTAAAGGCCAGTGAATTACTATTAATTACATTGCAGCGCAGTCTCTGATCCCACGTTTTGAAGATCATATTTTGTAGTCAATAAAGGTTATTATAGAAGAGAATGAGAGAATGTTATTTATGGTATTACTATAATAGTAGAAAATAATAGTCTTCCGATTTTATTTTAGCAACCAATCCAAGTATCACATACACATCAATAGCCCAATTTAGTTTATATTACCTTATTTTACAAATAGTTCTGTAGCTACTTTGGGCCGTATATGTCTGTTCTTCCATAGAAGAGAATGGCCCCTGGTAGGTGCCCCATTTCATATCAGAGTAAAGTTTTCAACAAGGCCACTGCGTGTTGGTCCTGTATCACCATAGAAGTGCGTTGTTTTTTTTTTCTAATAAGAAGCCACGCTTAACTATAGACGTCAAGCGTAGAGCAAGCGTTAAAACTAAAACCAATATAGTTCGCCAAACAAGATTAACACGGTAAATTAAATTCTCTAATTAATTGTTTTAATTAATCCGTACCCTGCTGAGAAACGGGCTTGTTAGCTTCGATAGTAGATATTAACATATTAAGAACATACTATTAATTAGTACAAGTTAACATAAGAATTTCCTTCCATGTGATGAAAATCCAGTAAAGTGAGCGATTTGAATGTTGCTGACGCAGTTAGTTTTTTTATAGGTCTAGATGAAGGCTCTTAAAGTACGAAAAGTCTGGTAAAGCCTCAGAATAATAACTAATTGCTTTAGTTATTATTCTAAGGGTAAAGCAGTCAAAGCCTGCGCTCAGTCTAACTGCGGTAGACCTCTACAAAAAATATTAAGTGAGGATGTAAATTAACGAAACTGGGTATACGGTTTGCGAATTTATGACAAAGTAAAATTACCCTAATAGTCCAAATTGAATCGTTTCTATTTTAAAGACTTTTTGAAATCAATAAAATTTATTTATTTACTGATTTAATGTAGTCTCAATTTTTCGAAAAAAGTTACTTAATTGTGTGTAACTTTTATGGAATAAGTATTCAATCTGAAGGAAGTAGATAAGGATGTACTAAAAAATGGTACCAATTTCAGCAAGCACCTAAAAAGCTACTTATGAAACACATAGGTACTTAATGAAATCTGCTATGAAATCGTTAAATAAATAACAGAGTGAATTCTCATCCACATTCGGTACGAGTAAGTACAAAAGTTTGATTTAGCGCCACCTAGTGAAGGGTAATAACATCACTAAGTAAGTAAGCTTACCAGTCTTTGTTGTGAACTTAGAGCTTCACGAGCACAGCGACATCTATTGCAAGAGAGAGAATTTACTCTGTAGCTTATAGCAGCAGAACTGCCACCTACCGAGGGGTATGGGAAATAAATTCTCATGAATGTTTGGTAGAGATTGCAGACATTGTACGACTTCTTGTGGCATGGGGTTGTTACGTAACCGATTCGGTTTAGAAATATCAACAGATGGCGTCACTAACATTGGATATAGTTATTAAATAGCAGCAGAGTCGTTGGTGGTAGTCTATTTTTTTTTTTTAATGGTACCATAGTATTAAATGCCAATAATAATTATAACTGAAAACTGCATTAAAATCGTTTGCTTAATATATACGAAATAGCAGTATTTATTAAGAGGCACGGTGATCTTTTCGAAAAAATAAGTGAGAACAAAAGATAACCGTCACGTGACATTACTAAATTAGCCCTCCCAAGAATTTTAACAACCATCTATATTAATAATTTCGTTCAGGGCTACGGTAGACTCGATCGAAACCTTATATGAATAACAAAACATAAAAAAATATTGATTTCGAGTCGACAACATATATCCGCAAAATTCGGATTATGGAGAATTTCGTTAAATTCTAATGGCACTGACAAACAAAAAAACCGCAGTCGCCATCTTGAGTAATTAATAAGGCCGCGTTCCGTAACAGATAATTCTGCTTCGAAGTGATTCAAGGAGTTTATTATCATACAACCTCCTTCAAGTGATTAGGTACAGTGCTGACAGGGCGTATGACAGTTGCATGATAGTTGGGACCAGAATCGTTTCGGAACGCGATATTTATTTCGCTTTTTTCACGTTCCGTTGCATACTAGCTCTTATATACGCCTCGCCAATCAACACGTCGCGTGCGTCGCGCCAAAGAAGTATCCATCACAAAGAACTGTGACTCATTTGACTGTGTAAAACGAAACGGTCTTGCCGGAAACATTGAGTGAATCTTAACAAAACTTAAAACTTTTCTTCAGTCGTTGTCGTTTCGCGAAAATATTAATATTATTTGTGTGTAAAAAATAAAAATTATTTGTGTGAAAACTATTGCAGTTTTTATTTACTATATTTATTAAACACAATGAACGAAGCTATACAAATCTATGGCTTGCTTACCTTTAATATTCCTTGAGAACCGATGACTACAGAAATATTTACCTACATTGTGTATCATGAGTCACATTTCAACCGAGCGGAGCCGGGTTTTCATGTAGTATATATATATTTTTGTAATGAATTCATATTATTTATTTTTATATCTATACATAATACGTGAAGCAAATTTTGAACTTGAATTTAAATTGAATGATGGTCGAAATTCGACCACAATCGGGCCCCAAGTATATATATTAAAGTAGGTATACTTTAATATAGATTATTTTTTCATATTGAACTTTTTTTGTGATAAAAAAGCGTTTTAAAGTTTCAATACATTGTATACATATTTCATTACAAAAAAAAAGGATTACAGATATTAATTATATAGATTGGCAAAGACCTGAAACTATTGAGCTTGAATGAATGAAAAAAAAATCTTGAATTTTGAGGTTCTTTTACTAAGAAATATAATTATATGAAGGCATGCGTGTACGTGTTTTCTACCTATTTCACTACTATTCTGCCAATCGTATTAACACATCAACCTTCCCAACTGCTTCCAAACTTCCCTTACGATAGTTGGATCATTACAAAAACTGGTATCAAATGAAAAAACTGCCTATTCGGCATTTTTATTGTTTATTACCGGCAACTTTTAATTTTGCCAAGTTTCCTGCGTGATCAGCAGTCGTTAGATTTTTCAACTTTTTTTTATTGGAGCGAGTTTCGTGTCTCTTACTTAATGCGCCCTATAAGGTAGCTGCGGACACGGGCCGTGTGACATGGGCCTAACTGTTAATCACTCTTCTAGTAATTATATAAAAAAAATGTGATTGCATGACGATACAAATTTTTAACTCGCTCCCTAAGAGAGAACTTCCATTTTCCAAAATATTTTTTTATACGGTTTGTGATTATTTTTATGTAAATAATAATAATTCTTCATGGTATTTATAAATGGTAATATCATTAAATATCATGATTGTAGTGTGGTGTAGGTATCTATTTCATGTTCTAAAAAATTGTATACCGTTTCATCGGTGAGATACGTAGTACTAAGTACGTATGTATGTATTTGATTTATTTGTACCCCAAACATACCGCTACATACCGTGTCTCTAGCAAATATATATTATATTCTACAAAAAAAACTAAGCGTACAAACAGGAGCGTCTTTGTCTTTTTTTCTATGTAGAGTAGATATATAAAAAACCTTCAGCTATACAAAATACAATTATCTAATTCAGTAAAAAAATATACAGCAATATTACGTCAGTTATTTGCTTTATTATTAAAGAAATGCGGTCTAGACTAAAATTAAAGATAACTGTCCTCATAAATGCAAGGTACAGCGTTAAACAATGTTTCATGTGGGTAATTACCATAATTATAAAGATGCATAGATAGGTACTTAGATCCTATGTGAACTTACTGTAGATAATTGATAATGAATAGGCATAAGGTCGTATCATATTAAAAAATATAATAATAATAATAATTGCAAGAAGATTTTGCATAAGGTTACAGGTTCGAACCCACAACAGGCCAGTATCAATGTGATTTTTTCAAAGTTATAAGTACTAATCCCGCACCCCGTAATTACAACTTCTGTAAGCCAGGATCTTCATATAACTTATATTTTATACTTAAGCTCTGTGTGTCCCAGGATACAGTTGGATCTCGTCTCCTGGATCCCTCAACGAAAATAATAAGAAAAAGTAAATAGAAGGAGAGTAAAACGCAAGAAGATTATCTTTATATAATATTAATGTTAAGCTAAAGAGTTTGTTTGTTTGGTTGAACCCGCTAATATCAGGAACTACTAGTCTGATTTGTAAAAAAATCCGTGTTAGATAGCCCTTACTGACGAATGCTTTAGGCTACTTTTGCTACGATATCCGACGTCCATGCGGGTGGAATCGTAAGTATAAGCTAGTAATCACAAAAGCATAAAACTCGATAAATTGATACTCAATTTGATAGCTTTTCGTCTTTTCTGCTTAACGTACGTCCCAGATTACTAGTCTATTTGTTAATTTTATTTTTTCTTTAAAAAGATTAGTAGCTATGTGGGTCACACATTTCTAGTATTCTTGTTAACCCCTCGTGCTAAGCTATGATGCTTGTGTTACGAGTGGGTTCACGTCGGTAGTGTAATGAGTGGGATTCAAACCCGCAACCACATGATCGCACGTCGGCCATTAGTCTACCGTCGCTTCAATTAGGTACTATACAGGTCTCGTTATTGTACAAACTGTATTGTCACGAAGGTACCTAATTACTTACAATCGATAACACTATAGTAACTACTGTTATATCTGTTAGGTATGTATCTCTAGATAAAACGAAATTAACACTGTTTAATTTACTATTTTATTACCAACATTTTTTCCAATTTACTTACAAAGAAATAAAAAGCCCCTAGTATGCATGCGCAACGGTATTTACATAATAATTGCACATCGTACAGGAAGTCTGGTGGATGACTCCCGGTGTGTGCGGTGCTATGTGAAGCTATTGTTTTACTTTATGTACCGCCATTGTTAATGTATGGTAACGCTTTTAATTATGATTTTTATACATAAAACTTGACGGGTGTAACATGAGTCAATTTAAATGTGTTTGTAGTGTAGAGTCTACAATATCGCTATTGCCTTGCATAAGTTTTAGGTCTAGAGATTTCTAAGATAAACTATTTTATTATAAGCCAAGTTCCTACTAATATTATAAATGTGAAAGTGTGGATGTTTGGATGTTTGTTACTCAATCACGCAAAAATGGCTGATCGGATTTGGATGAGCTTAGCCTTTGACATGGAAAAGAATTTAAGCTACCTTTTATTCCGATTCCTTATGTAGTTCCCGAGGGAAAATTTAAAATTGTTTACGAGCTAAGCCGTGGGCAGACAGCTGCAGCAGCACACGGGTGAAAATTTTATTCCATTTTTCATTAATTTTTGGACCCAATTCTGAAGTCCACGCAAACGAAGTCGCGGGCAGAAGCTAGTAATAAATATTTGTATGATAAAACCACGGAAAAAAAAATAGAGTTATTTATATTTCTGTAGATAAAATATCTGAATGTTTTATAATCATTGTGGAATTAGTATTTTTTAGTGACCGACCGAAACATGTTATTTTGCCGAAACCGAAACCGAAGGTTCGGTTTCATTGTAGTTTCGGCCGAAACCGAAACCGAACCTTTTATAAAAAAAAAAGTCCTTAAAATGTCGAAAAAATGTTAGTAAGCCCGTTTTTTTCTAAAATTAATATCTCGCCAACCTATAATTACAAGTTTCTACTTTCAAAGATTTATCACAATGAAATTTCAGCATAGTTACAGCGGTTCTGTTTGAAAATTTAACTACCCTATAAAGTGAAAAAAATACATTATTTGTAAAGTTAGCGATTTTTTAATGGTGGTATAAAATAAAACAAATTTATTATTAAAATATGATGCTCATATATTATGTTTATTTATTTTCAGTTACTTACATTTTGACTGCACGGATAGCCGAGTGGTAAAGGTCACCACGCTAATTACCACTGTGCGCGACGTGCTGCGGGTTCGATTCCCGCATGGGACAAGCATTTGTGTGATCCACAGATACTTGTTCCAAGTCTGGGTGTTCTTTGTGCATGTGATTTGAATGTTTGTGAATCCCCCGCGACACAAGGATTAAATTCCTTAGTGCGGGCGTCGTGTTTATTTTAAAAATATATATATATACTCACAAATATCACAATCAGTTAGCCTCGAATGGCTAAGTCAAATATAATTAGATAATCAAAATAATCAAATTGTTAATCATAAAACCAAATCGTTAGCCGGGCGCGACCCGAAGGGACGATGTTGTAAGTTTCGGCGCGGCCGAAGGGTTCGGCCGTTTTTGGCCGAAACCGAAACTCGGGCCGAAACTTGATTTTTTGGCCGAAACTGGCCGAAACCGAAACCGAAACCGAAATTTCGGTCGGACACTAGTATTTTTGTTTTTTTTTTAGGTGTCCTCTATCTGCAAATTCACCCTTGAAGCAAGTGATCAATTTTACATGAATATAAAAGGAATGAGAAAAGTATTAAAGGTGTACGCATGCTGTATTTTGCACACAAATATTATCATAATTTATTAGCGGTGTTGAAATTAATAACATAAAAAAACATATTATTTTATTCAGAGAAAAGAACATAATATTGTCACATAAGTCTATAAACAGAATAGTCACTACAATCATATTGATGTCAGACAAAACGTAACACATGATCTGAATTTATATGTAACTAGTTGTTGCCCGCGGCTTCGCTCGCGCGTAAAGTAAAGAGTAGTAAATAGTAAGTAGTAGTCATGTGATTTTAAGTGTTCGAAACTGCATATGTAGGTAATTTGAGCAATAATTGTGTCATTCTGCCATACTGTTTAAATTGTGTCATTTCTTTGAAAGTTACACAATTTTGTAAATGGCGAACTTTCTAAACATACATAAATTGTTAGAAATGATATTTTAGTATATGTACAGTATATAAGCATATAGCAAAAACCGTTTTTTTTATTATTACAAACAAATCAATTTTTTTATATATAGATGTATAGATTAATTGACTAACAAACCACTTTAATAAAGGACAGTCCCTTTCCCTAATAGAGCCTAAAGTGGTCGCTTGAGCCTCAATCAGTCGTTACACAGAATGTTATCCGGTTATAACGCTCAGCTGACACCGCGGAGCGCGGCGGCGCGCGGCGGGACCTGATGCACTTGTCTTTTAAAAATACACAGTTTTTGGATTATACTTGAAGAGTCGATTAGCAAAAAACTATGAAAAAACAATAAAATTAACAAATGTAAAAGAGATCCATAGTGGTATGAAAGGTAAAAATCAATAGGTATGTATTTTTTTTCTTTATCAAAACTGATACTAAATATATGATCTGATGATAAAATACAAACATTAAACGTTTTAAGTCGAAGTCGTGGTGGCCTAGCGGTTCAAAGACGGGACTCGTATGCAAATAGTTGCAGATTCAAACCCGGGCAAGTACCAATGTGACTTTTTCAAATTAATATGTACTTTCTTAATTAAGTATTCTAAGACACTATTGACAAACGGTGAAGAAAAACATTGCGTGGTGATGAATGCTCATTCCTTCTCTATATGGTAAGAGGCCTGTGCCCAGCAGTGGGACATGAACAGGCCGGTATTATTAAAGGATTTAAAGTTCAGGGTAAGCGAATATTGTAGGATGACGATTCAGAATGACGTCATGCGAATTTTCCATTCCCTTCTTCACAATTATTTGTTTATGAAGCGAAAAAAAGAATACGTTAATAATATTTCTTCATTAACTGGAAAATATTTTCGACACGTCGCTCGAAGACTGACGGCCTAGAAAAGCGGTTGGCAGGAGAAGATAACGGGGTCTCATAGTCACCGTAGCTTTTAGGACATTATCTAATTAGTTGGAGCCTCTATCCTGCAAGCAACTGCAAACAAGAATCTCTGATATTAGAGTAGTATTGTATTTGGATAGCAATTCCGTTTCGCAAAAAGAAAAAAAAAGTACCAAGAACACTTATTAGAGCAGTAAAAAACTTAATAACTGTTGAAATAACGCTTAAATTAGATTTCTCGCGTGTACAGTCATGAGCATAAATATGTACCTAGCGAAAATTGTAATTTGCGAGAAGTTTTTGTTGAAACTCAAAAATATATACATGATTTGAAAACTGTTATAATTTAATGTTGTTAAATATAAATGATTAAAAGTTGAATTGATGTTGAGTTCCTGTTAAATTATTGTTTTACAATTTCGCTATGTGTATACATATTTATGCTCGTGACTGTACACCGTAATTAAAAACTCTAATTTCTATTACCCTATTTTTCGAGACGTAGGTAATAGTAGGTCAGTCAAGCTGGACTCTACTCTAGGTCTTAGAACCTCTGGTCTCGTATCAAACGGACTAAAGAGGTCGTTAGCCACGCTCGGCCGGTGCTGGACTTTGCAATAGGCTAGACCATACATTTGATGAACACTAAGATAGACGCAGACTAAGTTAAACATTGCACATCAATTATACATAATTTATTATGTAACGTTGTGTCGTGGTGGCTAAACGGTTCAATTCACGGTTTTGTGTGCAGGTTCAAATCTATCGAATACCAATGTGACTTTTATAAAGTTAGGCTCTGCCCGCGATTTCGTCTGCGTGGACTTGGGACCAAAAAGAAATGAAAAATGTGAAAGTAACAAAAATGAAATAAATTTTTAACCTGTGTTATCGCTTGCGCTGTAGGTAAAAGAGAAAAATACAAAATTTCAAAGCTGTTTGCCCGCGGCTTAGCTCGTAAACAATTTTCAATTTTCCCTCGGGAACTACTTAAGGAATCGGGATGAAAGGTAGCCTATGTTCTTTTCCATGTCAACTACATGCCTGCCAAATTTCATGCAAATCCGTTCAGCCACACTTTCACATTTATAGTATTAAATAGGATATGTAGGTCCATACTTTATTATTCTAAGACATGATTGACAATCGGTGAAGGAAAACATTTCGAGGAAACCTGGATTCCAAAACTTGGAATCTAAAATGGCCAACCTGAAATGAGCACGCGTGGTGATCACTGCTCCATCCTTCTCTATATAATACTCTACTTCGATCCAACAGACAAACTATGTGTATAGTTTTGTTGGACATTGTTGTATGTCATACATTTATCATGTTCCTTTTATTAATAAATAAATAAAATAAATATTGAGAAGAGGACTGTGCTCAGCATAGAGATATCTATGTCAACCATGGTGAAATACTGAACAATTCAAAATAATGTATGACCGAATGTATGACTATATTTAGATACCTACGGAATACAGAATGGATTTGACATAATTATGGACAATAAATGGAACCACATACATAGGTGCAGTAGTGACCACATATTTAAGTGAAAAAGTAGAGACATTAAATATTTTAGTGATTAATTTAACTAAACTTTGAATCCATAAACAAGAAGTACCTAAATTCTTTAGAAACGATAACAAATATATAATTTTTTTTGTTGCTTTTTAAAATTACTGTACGTAGTATTTTGAGTAGGTAAATATTCACATTTTTTTATTATTTTTGCTTCTGTGCACTAATATTATAATAACATAATAACACTAATATTATAAAGTGGAAAGATTTGTATTTTTGTGTGTGTGTTTGTGTTTGTAATGAATAAACTCAAAAACCACTGAGCCGATTTCAAAAATTCTTTCACCATTAGAAAGCTATATTAACAGTTTATTTTATCGCAAATTCTAAGTATCTTATTTTTAAGTATTTAATTCATGACGTTTCGACAGGCAGGGCAGACAGTCTGTCCGTGACCATGACACCTACAAAGGCGTCGAAACGTCGTTTAAAACAGCATTTTTAATTCAATATGAGTGTTATGAGAATCTTCGAATAAACAAGAACTGAGTTTGTTTGCCATGCTCTGGGTGATCAAGAACCTTCGTTGTTTACAAATACAGTATAATTGGTATCAGAATGTTTAAAGACGCGATGCTTGCGTGCTGGTCCCAGTTGCAACCGCGGCGCCTGCTCTCACGTTGTTGCGTAATTGCGTACACGCTGGGTTGCTCCCACTCACAATTGTGGAGACAGAGTTTTAAAAAAGACGTATTAAAACTTTATTTAAAATCAAAACCATTTTTTTTTTCGGATAATGGCGAACTGATGGGCAATGTATCATTAGAGTTGAGTCATTGTGTTAAGATGTTCGGAAAATTTTCAATTGCCATGACAGATCTTAATTCACAAGAATCTCATTGCTGTAGGTATACTTAGTAAGAGGTATATTTAAATGTATAGAATTGGTTGTGAGTGAGCTACAGTATTCGTAGGATCTGCTAATAGTCTACTGAACAAAATTAACAAAGAGTTTCACACGAGTGGCCCCCGGGTGATTTACTCTCCAAAACCTTTTTTTAGGAGAATAAATATAAATTAAAACACTATCATGTCATGCGATAATAATATGTTAAGACGATATGTACCTTGAAAAAATACTCTACAATTTACGATTTCACGGGAATTATATCGACTTCTCTAGCTACACAGGGAACGTGCATCTAATATTAAAACAAGGATTAAAATACAACCATAAAACTTTCTGACGGATTTTTAAGAGGTAAGTAAAAAGAAATAACATTAAATTTACTAAAACTTTTACAATACATTTATGTACAATGTAAGTAACATACACCACTAAATAATTTTTCAATAAGAACCTTTTCCACCCTAAGTTAGCAGTTACTTGCCTTATTGTAGGTACCACGCCAAATTGAGCATTTAAGAGGACGTGTAGGCCCACTTAGGTGAAAACAATCTCAACATCTCGGACGCTTCTGGCTAAATCGACTGTGACCGCCAAAACAAACCGACTCTTTGCTATTGTAGTTAGTTGTGGGAAGCTTTAAATATAATGTAAGCGGTTGTTCATGGTACGAGTTAAGATACTTTTTACGTAAGCATCAAACTTGTTACTTCATAGCGTGTAAAAATTCTCAGTCTTCATCACACAAACAAAAGAATAAATATCGGTACTAAAACCCATTAAAAAGAAAAAAAAATAAACTTCCCGCCGCTCAACAAAAAGGTTACGTTTCAATTTCAAAAATCGTACAAAACAAAATTCAAATTGAGAAGCGCGCGAAAACGAAAATTTTAAGCGCATCGATTGGCTGAAAATGGCCCGTGGTTACGTGCCATTGGTCAAAGATAATGTTTGTGTGACTAACAATTTTGTGCGGGGGAGATAAACCGAAACCCGACCGCAAATGTTGACAGAAGCTTACAATACATTACACAAACAAAAAAGGACTCTACGCATTTACAATAAGATACACTATTGCATATTTTTGCTTTCATAGTTGTACCAGAAATGACGAGTGTGAGATGAAAAGAGACGGAAAATTGTACGCGAAAGCCTTTTTGTCGGTTGCAGGAGGGAGATCGGTTATTTATTAAAGGGTTCCATTACATGTTCTTAAAATAAAAGAAGAGTTAAAAATTTCTAACGGTTATGTCTGCAGCTAATTCTAACCAGTTAATCAATTAAGTCTAGAGCAGGTAGATGGACTGGTTAAAAATACAATAATCTTCATACAGATTATTATAATTGAAATATTATAATTAAGTAAATAAATGTTTTTAATCGATCATTTGATTAAATATGAGAGCAATTATTCACATTTTTGTAAATTAAATTCTGCTTTAATAAATGAATATTTAAGCAATACTCAGTTTAATTGGTTAACCAACAAATAAATCAACTTGTTATTCAAAATATTTTAGAAGGTATACTGTACTTTGTTGTTACTTTATGCATATTTATCTATCAAAGAACTTCTAAACATGAGTCGATATTTTCATTTATTAATCCAAACCATTTATAATTATAATGACAACGTATTTACATTAATATGCATAACCAAATTAATATGTCGTGTCACATCACCTGTAACTATCAAACCACTCGAAGATGAAGACATCAACATAAATTAAACACATCATTAACATATCCAACCCCTTATTTCGTGAAATAATTTTATTATAATAGATAATTTAAAACTGCCCAAGTTCACCCCACCACTAGGGGGTTAAATGAGGAATGGGCGGAGCACGAATTAAAGCTACACAATATAAATCTATGCGTCTCTTTCGCACAAATGAGCAATCCTAATAGCAGTAAGCGGCTTACAATGGGTGTTGACACTCTCTAGTACTGCCGTCTCTTTTTGACCCGGGCTTATGGCAATAGAGTCGTTTCAATGGCCCTTCATAGTTATAAAGGTATAGACAAGCAGTGGAGGTCCACGTGAGATTTTGTAATCAGTGAATTGGCGCCTCTCACAAGTAGAGGCGCAATGTCCGCGCGTTTGACAGTTTGACGTTTCGTTTGGCGGGAAATATTATTGTGTGTTGACAGGCACGGGTGCAAAGGTACTGCACTATTCAGCCAGATATAATACAGTGAACTTTTTAAATTACAAAAATAGTGATGTTGGAAGCGGCCAGTTGAAGATAGTTTTAGTTATTGCTAGTGCAATAACTTGGATTTTGTGTAGAAGTTAATTAAGGTAAGATCTTAAAAATACGCTGTTATTATGAAAAAATAAATAATTACAAGTAGTCTATTAATTATGAGATTAAAAAATTATAGGTGCATATACGAATATTAATAAAGAAATACTGTCGACACTCAGTGCAATCCTTTAAATATTAACTTGTATTAAATAATATCGGTATTGCTTTAATAATACCTATTTTAAAACTCAATTTTCAATACAATTGTTAAATTAACATTTAAATAAGCAAACTTAAATGTTGTTGCTATAGTATATTATTTCTAAGTAATTGTATATAAATACGCGATCGCTACTCTCCCAAGAAGACGTGCGGCTTCTGAAAGAAACAGTACAAAGTAAATAAAAAAAATAAAACCAATTTAAAATAAAACATTGAACAATTTGCATCAAATTATATTATGCTCTTGCTGTAAGTATTCGGGGACAGATAGAAATACTTCTATCTGCCCCCTATATATTTAAACTTTAAATAAGTCCCATTTTCAATTAATTATACAGACGTTTGATTATGCTTTATTTTGAAACTTTACAAAGCGTTTGCTAGTCATAATTATAGGTACCAATATTAAATACAATCTATGTTAACTGTATAAACTATACTTAGTTCTAGAGTTCATAAGGTTAGAAAGAGTAAAGTTTTTTACGAGTTATTTACTGAAATGTAATTATGAAAAGTGTGTTAGTTTAAACACGCATATCACATTACATTTGAAACAAGTTACCAAACACTCCAACGTTCTGCCCTTTAGCGCGGAGTAATTCACGCGAATTCACGATACAGACTAAATCTATTTAAAATTGACTCTATTATCCTACATTTAATATTACTGATAGTCCAAAGAAAACTTGTAACTACTCAATAATATTTCTTTATTTACAGACTTTGAAGTTTAGTTCAAAGAAATAGAATAATTACAGAGCTTGTTTTACGCTAGCTATGTTTGGGTCGGCTCCAATTCCTATCTATGTATTTCTATTATATATAATTCCAGTGTCACGATGTTTGTCCGGGAAGAACTCCGAAACTACTGAACCGATTTTAATCAAATTTGCACACCGTGTGCAGTTTGATCCATGTAGCTTACATTACAAATATATAAAAAAATTGGGACCGTGGGTGGAGCAGCGGGAAACAGCTAGTTTATTATATTCAGCTGAATACTCGTAGTATTTTAATTGAAGCGACTATCTATCTGACTTCCTCAAACAATTTTACATGGCATAGTATTACCGTATGGCACTCAGGATCAAAGGCTCGAAGGGGTTTGAATCATTTTTTTGGATTCTACAGCCGTCTATCGAATATCTTCATATTTCAAAATTCTGTCATGAAAACTTTGCACGGTGGCGCTCAGAATAATAACTAAGTGGTGCGTGCGTGTTTTGTCAAATATTACCAACAATCGTCACATGGTGTAAAAGTTATTGCAATTATTTAGAACAAACTATTTTAACGTTAATGCAAAGTGTGAATAAGGTTGTAAGTGCTGCATTAATACTTACTGATAATCTATTCCTTGTTTTCCATTGACTTTTCATATGAGTAGTAGTAGTTCTGCGACGAGGTCTAGTCATTATTGGCGGTTTTCTTCTTGTTGTAATTTTTCTAGCTACAGCCTGGGTTTCTTCTGTTTCACTTTCTGCGGTAGTTTCATCTTCTTTGCTTTTAAGTATTTCTTCTTGTACAGTTTCCGAAGCGGTTGTTTCTTGGGCTGCTTCTGTGGGGGAATCTTGCTCACCTTCTGCGGGAGATATTTGCTCAACTTCTGCTGGCGATTCGTTTTCACCTTCTGCGGGGGATACTTGTTCGACATCTGCGGGGGATACTTGCTCAACTTCTGCTGGAGATTCTTGTTCACCCTCTGCAGGCGATTCTGGCTCAGCTTCTACAGTTGTCTCTTCTTGATTGGGCGTTTCTTCTTTATTTTCGGAAAGAGCTTCGCCTTTTACTGCTTCTCCTTCTGCAGAACTTGACTTTTGATTATCTTCTACCGTTGTTTCTTCTTGAGCAGGAGTGTCTTCTTCTTTATTTTCAGAAGGTGTTTGCTCTGTTTCTGTGGTTGTTTCTTCTTGTACAGTTTCAGTGGTGGTATCGCTTAGGGGTTGGGTTTTATCTTGTTCGGTACTCGTAGAGTTTGTACCTGCTGTTGTTTCTTCCGTGACGGAGGATTTTAAGTCAGTTTGTGCAGAAATGTCTTCGCTTCTAGTGACTGCGTCTTCCTGAGCAGGAGTTTCAGAGACTTCTTGTACTGCTTCATGTACAGTTTCAGTGCCAACTTCTTGTTTATACGTTGTTGGTTCACTTGCAGCTTTATCTATTATTGTTTGAGTTGGTTTGCCCATAGTTGTTTCAGTTGTAGATTCACTCGATTTTAAGATAGTATCATTCACTGTTGTTTCAGTCTCTTTTTCTTTTATAATTTTCTCAGACCATGCATTATCGTATGTTGTGTTTACCATGTCTTTAACCGTAGTTGTTACATTTGTAGGTTCATTAGTTGTTTGAGTGCTTGATATGTCCGTTCTAGTTATTAACGTAGTTTTATTTATACTCGATTCGGTTGCTGTTTCATTAATGTTTTGAAAGACATTTGCTGGCAGAAAAGTTGATTTTACAGCGATTGTAACTAAAATAGTTTCATTCGTGGTTCTCGCAGATGTAATGTCTTCTGTGTCAGTTTTAAACACAGCTTCACCCTTATTTGTTTCAACGGTAGTTCCATTAATTTCTGTATCAATAATTGACCAATTCGTTGTTGTCAAAAATGGTTCTATTGTAGTTGTTTCAAGAGTAGATTCGTCTGTGTTAACCGTAGTAGCAACCGTTGTTTGTATAATCTCCGGTTTACTTGTTTCAGCAAATGTTTTGTTTGTTATTATTTCAGTGGTCATGACACCTGTTATGAAATCTGTGTTTGTATCATTTGTACCTTTTTCTATAGAAGTTTCTTCGTCGTCAGTTCTAGACGATGTTTCTTCCGGTTGGCTATATTCCTCTGATAACTGGTCGTCAAGGTCTGTGTTGGCCAATTCCTTGTGTTTATGAGAGGAAATATGATCTTTTTTCCTATTTTTTAGTTTTTCATTAGCTTTAGGAATTAAATCATGGTGAATGATGTTTTCATGGCCCTCCCTTATCTTATTTTCTAAGTTAGAAATTATATCGCTAGTAAAATTTTCTATAAGTTCACTGTACATCTTATCAAAACTATCATTAGAAATTGAGGGAATGATCGCTGGTTTGATAGTACTGAAAATTCTGTTACCATATTTAGATCTGCCATTGTTCAGTAAAATTACGTCATGCTTAAATGGTTTGAACTTTGTATTCGTATTGATGAATACCGTATTATCTTTGTGATTTGCGAAATCTTTCTTCTGATTTTCGACTCTTTGGACCATTGCATCTTTGTACTGTTCTACAGTGAGATAAGCATTTGGTATTTTTGATTCTACAGGATTATTGATGTATATAAAAGGACTATGTGCTGTTGCGTTTATAGCTCTCAAATTGTGAGTTTTTAAACCGTTAACTTCTTTTAATTTTTGGATATGCATTAAGTATTGTCTATTGCTTTTAATATACCTTCTTTCAACATCTGCGTCTACAATAAAAACAAAAACAAATTATACTTGAATATATACCTATTATTAACTCTATCTCCGATACTTTCGTGTTCTCGTTGCCTTTACGCCTTATTGATGCCCAGAAATTATTTGAATCACGGTTCCGTTATCCCAAGTACACCTACCTTGTTTTTCCAAACTAGATGAATTTTGTGCACTTACAACGCAGCGATACACTGTAATTAATATATTAACATAGAGGAAACGATATAAATAATTCATCATTGTTTCTTGTATATATTTCTGTGTGTTATTGCAATCGTTCATTTACGAGTTTCTCGATTTAACGCTTCGATGAAAATTAATTGTCGATAAGTACGCTTAAAGAAATTAAAAGTATTTTATGATATGTTTGTGAACAGATTGAAAAAGTGGAGTTTACCTGACGTCATATTGTTGCGGATTTTGTTATTTTTTTGGATAAATTTTTTTAGAACCTATTTTGTCCATTGAATGGTCTAAACAGGTTCTAATTACTATTCAGATGAAAGTAAATAAGCATTATCTTTCACCTGAAAAATCCATCCGCAAAATAATATTAAATAGGTACACATCACATCACAATATTTTAATTTAACCGTATTTAATATTTTATGTAGTACGTACTATGTATTTGCAATAAAAAATGTCAATGAAATCGTAAATTGTGTTGTTGTGAATACCTACCTATGTAAAATAAATATGAAACCTTTAAACTAGAAAAAAAATATACATAAAAAAATATAAAAATGGTCTCCAACCGGTGAAATATTAGTTTAAATGATACAAAATAAATCATTTTAAAGTTGCCTCCTCTATTTCCTACTTCAACTGCTACCAATGATGTACCCAGAATTAATATATTTTTTAAATAGTTGCCATGAAGCCACGTACCTTTTTATATTCCGCTAAGTTCTAATAATAATCTTGTTAAACGCCGTCGGATAGACGGTCCTTGCAATGCATACACTAAATTGCAAAAAGGGTGTGTTCTTTGTTTTTGGTAACATAATACTTAAAATTTAAAAATCATATCAAAATTATATGTTTGGCTGTAGGTTTAAATTTTCTGAATTTTAAATAAAAATACCGGATTAAATACAGCGCATGTTTAAATAATAATAATAATTAATTAGACTTGCTACCCGCCCCAGCATCGCACGTTGCAATTTACCAACTATCTACATTATCATGTCAGGAATTTTATATAAAACCTGCGATGACTGGATATCCGTGAAAGGATATTCGTTTATTGACTGTCAGACGAACGACTTGTGATGCTTAGTTTTGCGAGTTGTGTTTTTATAACTGTGATAACCGAAAGCTTAAGGGGAATCTTGGACCGCGACACCGTATACATCACTTTAAAAAATATAGATTTGTGTAGGAATAAATAGAAATATATGTACCGAATAGTACAAGACCTACCCTTAAAGAAACCAGCCTGTCACCCCTTAATGCTACGAATAGCATACACCATGGTTCACATTCAGCAGTTATTTTATAACTAGTTGAGCCCGACGTTTTTACTTGCCTTGCTTTTGTCCAATGGCAAGCAACTAGCTGATATACAGGATTAAATTAAAAGGAGTGCATATATTCTACGAGGTAATGAGGTGCATATCACTGAACAACTTTCCCCAAGGAACATAGGTCGAAATCTTAAAATTGAATATCAACTTTTCATACAAACATAAGTCACGTGACCTGTCACTTTGTATATGAAAAACTCATTTTCTATTAAGATTTCGACCTATGTTCCTTGAGGAAAGTAGTTCAGTTTTATGCACCTGATTACGTCGTAGAATATACGCACTACTTTTAAATAAAACCTGTAGGTATAGGAGCAATCATGAACCTTTTCCTCCACAATTAAGTTATCAAATGCGATTTATTCTTTAAAAACTGAATTGAAGTTTTATAGATTGGTGCGTTGAAACATAACCTCTTTTGGTTTATTCTGTTAATAAGAAAGCCTTTAAGTGATTAATAGCTTCTCTTTCATTTATTGGAATGGTTACACAAACTAATAACTTACCTACACATCGCATTGTCATTCAAGCTCTGTTTGTTAAGTTAGTTGCAACCATTCGCCTGCAAGGAACATGTATCTACTATAACTTTTGTATTTAAACATCTATAGTACCTACCAAACATAAGAATATTTGTATTTTTGTATGCTTCTAACGAATAAACTCAAAAACTAATGAAACTATTTAAAAAAAGTCACTGTTGGAATGCTACTTTTCCCCCGAGTAGCATTCCAACGGTATATGTATGTATGCACGTCATATATAGGTATATTTACTATACTAAATATCTTGACTTATTACCTACTACTCATGAGCGGCCTCGCGAGCAATATTGATAAGATAGTAAACCAATAGGAACTTCACCTTTTAAATTATTTTCACTCTTTATCACCAATTAAGAAGCGGGTATCAGTGCGTCGGCCTTGCGATCATGTGGTTGCCAATTCGAAAACCAACCATTGCATTACCGACGTGAACGGTGAACCCACTCGTAACACAAGCATTTAGCTTAGCCCGTCAGGTTAAAAATAATAAAATAAATGTACGACCCACATAGCTAGCTTTTTTTAAAAATATCTGAAATATAAACTGACTCTGTGTTAAGTAGGTATATAACAAACATTGGGTTACCGATGTGGTTATAAACTTCACGCCACGTAGGTATTTGGTATAGCAGTAGATATAATATCATTAGTAGGATACCGCCGTCCACCCTCTGTATAATCTTTTAATCGCCTCTTACGACACATAGGAAGCGTAGGGGTTGTCCCTACGCCACAAACCAAAAGTACCCTCTGTTACAGACTTATATTTATAAAGATATACCTACCATTTAAAATATAGGATTAATTTAAAAGGAGAGCGTCAATTCAATCAGGTGCATAAAACTGAACAACTTTTCCCAGGAAACAGGTCGAAATCTTAAAATTGAAAATCATCTTTTGCATACAAACATAAGTCACGTGACCTATCACTTTGTATGAAAATTTCATTTTCCGTTTTAATATTTCGACTTATGTTCATTGGGGAAAGTTGTTCAGTTTTATGCACCTTTTAAATTAATCCTGTATTTTAGACCTTATGCTGCTGATCTTATGTGCTATTTCAATACCTACATATTCTATTAATATTGATATGAAAGTTAGTGTCCAACTCTGTAGTATGTTTACCTACATTTAGAGCAAATAAAATTCTGATTGTGATTCTAAAGAACCATAAAAACTACTGTATTACTCTTTACACTTTTTACAAATCGTAATTATATTATTATCTAGACTGTAGGTTTCTCTGTACGGTATATCAAAAATGTTTGAGCACCACGGGGTAAATTATGTTACAAAAATACGGTAGTCCTAGTTTGTAGACCACCGTTCATGATAGTCAATGCCTGTTGCAATTATTTATGTATTTAAAAACTCCATGCACAAAATGGTACACAAGAGGCATTTTCTGCCAGTCAAACTTTACATTTATTATTAATTTAATTTCTTATTCCTAATTATGGGATAAGGACATAGTTTGCCGCCGTTTGACGTAACTGATGCAAGTTCTTCACCATTGATTTATATATGCTATTTTCAATATCTACTTAGATAGTAACATATTATGTTATAAAATCTTCAACTTCTTCTGCCTGAACTAGCACGGCTTTTATTTATTAATTTGGCTATTCAAACAACTAGACATTGAATTTACATTTCGTTTGTTCTCCTTTTTTATTTTTCACCTAAAATTATTTTTTATATGATATCTAATATTACAAAGAATATTCACTGAATTCTAATTTTCGTTTAAAGTCAATAAAATAATAAATAGACTAGAGTATAAACACCGTGGAATTATAAACAAATTTAGCGACAAGTTTTTGTTGAAACTCGAAACGAAAAATATACACATGAGTTGAGAACTGTTTTAAATAATTTGATCATTTAAACATGTTTTACAATAGGTACCAATCTAGAATTGAAGAGAAATCCTTTCAAAGTTGCCAAGTTATTCTTTAGCGTCTAACGTACAGTCGGCTACATAATTTGATGAACACAATTAAAATTACTAAACACTTAATCGCAATACAAATTAATTCCATAAATTGATTAACCTCTCGTGATGAGGCTATATTATTTTCCAATTAAAAACATCTATTTGTGGACAATTTTTTTTCTGTGTATTTTGTATTATAACTCTTCTTGTTTCTTATCTTATTTACTTGACAATTTATACTATACACAAGAAGTAATGGGACATAATTTTTGGATAAATATGTAAAAAGGTACAGCCTATTTCTTAAAGAAATCTCTTCCAGCAGACCTGCAGAAGGAGAGAGCAATTATATGTATAGACTTATTGTACAGAAATAATAACAAAATTATCTTATGTTGCTGACTAGGTATATGAACATAATTTCTACAATAAAAATAAACGGACTTCAAAAACACATCTCCTTAAAAGCGAAATATAAAATGAAATAAAAAAATTACCATGTTTACTTACTCAATTGTTAAGTTTCCACATGATCTACTTGAAGTCCGTGCCCGTGCCCTATTGAAGACGGTATCGATTACCAATTTGGATTGGCACCTCATTGAATGTGAATGACTTGGTGCTTGCCACCCACTTCAAGAAGATACAGCAACACAGAAAAATACACCCATCCGAATTGAAAACCTCGTCCTTTTTGAAGTCGATTATAACGTTTAAGACTATCGAGAAGCAGTTTAAAGGTCTGCCTCTATTTTACCGTTGTGAGCTAACAAGTACTCTTGTCCAGGTCGTCACCATAGAGGAATACGGGGTGTACACGATGCTGCCGGCGCAGCAGCTGGCTCCCATCAGCCCCTGGCCACCAGACGGCAACCTGCTGGACAGGATGGACGACCTCGCGCACAAAGGTAAAGGTAATGGTGACCACCATCACTACTTACTTGTAGGCTGTTTGGTAGTAATAATGACCGAATTCTGAAACAGCAATCAGTTTGAAGCCACCGTTAACTCAAGCCGCGTTTCCACTAGGCAACATTTGGCGCGCGACACGTGACGCTCAACATGTACCGCAACGCTGCACAACAGCGCGCGACGTTGCATTTTTCGATAAAATTATAACCACTGCCGGTTCCGCGCTGACTTTCAACATGTTGGGCAACTAGTTGTGCAACATGTTGCGCGTCAATTGTTGCCTAGTGGAAATGCTATCTCTGTTAACATGTAAAGTAGCGACGATATTTAAGAACGTGTTAAGCCTAATTGGCGTTTCAGAATTCGGGGGTAAGTAGGATAGGTAGTAGATGTCCCTGAAGCTAAAAATAAATGATACACAGAAGGTAGGAGATAATAAATTCCTATTCAGAAGAAATATACTTATATAAAATTAAAGAAGCGTTTATTTGCTTTAATTAAGTTTAATGTGATGATCCAAAATTCCAAACTAGTAGTAGGAATTAGCAAATGATTGCTGCAAAAAAATATTTCTAATTCAATGCCTCACGGCTAGACTGATTATTTGTTATTGTACCAATTACCACAACGAAGTAACTAATTAAAGTCTGTAATATTATTAAATAGATTACAAAAGTCTTTCCCACATTTTTAAAGACAACATACATCTTCACCATATTATGAAAATCTGTCGAAAATTACTTCATTACCTACTGTCCCAGGTCTTTTCGATTGATTTTGCAAACCTAGCCTTATTCTTTATAAAAAATATATATATTAATGTATAAATTCATAATTAGTGTCCTATAAGCGACTTGTCCTCTATCGCTGGGTATAAGACTAACAAAAATCTAAATAAAGTTTATTCTTTTTAGCGTGTCAAAAATAAACGTTATTGATAGCAACGTTTATTTTAAAAGAGATAGTCAGTAGAGCACCTTATCGTTCCAAAATCTATTAGTAAAGAAGTCCCGTCACGTGATTCAGAACGCGTGATTAATTGGAGTAAGCAATGGTATGGTGCGGCAGGTCACAGCGGTGTTAACCAGCTCGGCGGGGTGTTTGTAGGAGGGAGGCCGCTGCCGGACTCCACGCGCCAGAAGATCGTGGAGCTGGCGCACTCGGGCGCGCGGCCCTGCGACATCAGCCGCATCCTGCAGGTCTCCAACGGCTGCGTCTCCAAGATACTCGGCAGGTCTGTACTTTGGAACCATATTTTGACCTTTAAGAAGCTTCATCTAAGTTTCATCATCTTTATATTTTATGAAATCTAGTTCTAGAGTAGACTTCAAGTTGTATCGTCCAATTTCATTTCTTTCGAACGATGTCGAAAGCGAAAGTCAAGTATGCTTCCTTCTAATAACTCTTATACTAAAAACTAAACGAACAGCGTTACTGTTCAACGATTACAATTAAAATCAATTCAAGTAGGTAGTTGGTTGTAATAAGGATATTGCACATATTATGTTTCTCACGGTTCTAATTGATATATCATAAAATTTATCACATACGTCTATGTATGTATATAACTTTATAATTCAAATGCAAATTTATTCGTGGGAAAACCTGCACAAAGACATTCAAATTAAGTAGGTATATTAATTAAACTAGTAGTACTTTAATCAATAATTAATCATAATATAAACAATATTTATTTTTAAAATACTCCTCATTCGTACTGGCTGGTAACCGCAACTCGCAAGTCACAAAAAAAAACATGGCGATAAAAAGTTGAGATACTTATGTTACCTAGCTGTCACTAGACCACTCGTCACCTCGGCCAGGATAGGTAGAGCCACGAGTAATTAATATAGGGTAAAAGGTATTGTTTATCTAAAGTAATCCAAATACCTGCTTGGATTTTTTTTATTCAATTAATGCCTAATGCATAGGGTTAAAGTTGTATACCTCGCGATATGTCGCCAAATGTCATGGAAAAACGAATAATGGTATTGCGAACGGGTAGTCTCATAGAAAACCAACTATAGAAATAAAATATAGAAATTCGATTTCCATTCCAATTTTTTTTTATCGGCCATTTTAACCTAGCCTGCGACTAGTTCTTTCATTTCTTTCTTTATTTATCGTAAGTACATAATATCTCTTTTCTTAAATAAGGCAAAGTCTTCTCTCCATTCCTTCCAGTGATGTCATATAATTATTTGCTATTTATTTTTAAATCGGCCGTTTAACGTATCTAAGAGACTGGCCACAATTGTAGTTCTTTCCGTACCGGTCGTTGCGGTCAGCTAGAGGCGCGGCAGACAACGAGGCTGCGGTCGCGACCAGTCGCTAGAGGTGTACCTTACTGCATACCTCGCATACCTTAGGTGTCTCTAGTTTTCTTATCGACTGCGGTTGCCCGTTTAGTTTTAGTTGAGGTTCATTTGTTTCGTGGGGATCAATTATTAAACGTAATTTGTTTTGTCTCTTTTGTGTTGTTTTCGAACAATTGCAAACATTGCTGTCATTATTTCTAACAAAAGTTGTTTGAATAGATTGTAGTGATATTTTCATTTTGGTTTGTTAACTTATTTGAGAGACTTATATGTATTTATAATACGACACCTTTGATACAAACCTTGTTAAAATTGTTCTTGATGAAATTCTGTTGACCGTAATTTATCACCATAATAAAAAGAAACTGTACTTCCCACCTTCCCAAAAACAAAATTAAAAGTAATTACTACCGCAATATAAAACGCAAGACGACAGCTGGCGAGCAAAGCGAATAAAAAATGCATTACCTGGCATCGAACCTGACACCGTCCACTCGCAACCCGACACCGACAGACCGGTGTAGGGGAATAGACTTACTTCACAAAAATAACCTAAATTCTAAAAGAAACCTTTTTCCGAAATTTTATCCAAAAGTGTTCCTGCCTTTTTCGCCACTAAGTAGTCACCACTACGTAAGATCCTGCTGAACTTCTAACCCTTTGATGCAATAAGGGCGCATGTCATGCCCATGTATACTTGCATGTGCCGGCTTTAGCATTTGTCGTGTTCATGCGAAGCGTGTCCGTGGCTGCAGTGTATGTTATCAATACCATTTTCATACTAATCAAAACTTGATTCACGTGTGTAGCATCTCCGTGCGCCACTGTAGAGCAACCTCATTTCACACCTCTGGCTTCACTTACCACTTAGAATTTTGGACTATTTTCCACTTAGGGCCTATTTCACCATCGTCAGATAACTTTAATCGCGGTATAATTTTGAAATTTGACAGTTGTTCCATACAGAAACTGTCAAACGTCAATTTTATTCGTTGAATAAGACATAACTGACGATGGTGAAATATTAGCCCTTAATATGATATTAATTTAAACTTTTTCTCTAATTCGGGGTAGGTATAAGTTGGAATTCTCAACTAAAAACCAGACCGATGAACATACCTACTAAACGTTCAGCTCCAATATCTACTACCTACATTAACTTACATCTTTCAAACCAGGTACTACGAGACCGGGTCTATCAGACCACGCGCTATCGGGGGCTCCAAGCCGCGGGTAGCGACTGCCGAGGTAGTCAGCAAGATAGCTCAGTACAAGAGGGAGTGCCCGTCAATCTTCGCGTGGGAGATCCGGGATCGTCTACTCAGCGAAGGAGTCTGTACTTCAGATAATATACCTAGTGTGAGTATTAATTGATCTATTTTGGGTGCAAATTATACAGGCTATCTTTAGAAATAATTTTGTAACTACCGTATAAGTTTATTAATAGAAAAAAAGCTTATCGTTAACTCTTTCACTGTCCCGTGAGTCACATATGAACATTTTCGTTTTTTAACTATTGTGTCTTCTGACGGGACAGAGAAGGTGTTAATATGAAATCAATGTAGATGTTTTTAATACCTACCAATGCATAAATCTCTTCTTGAAGGAAAACGAGAATTAGGTACATAATACCGTAATGTAATCTTGACTTTTCAAAGGTTCCTTACGTTGTAAAGAAAAAAAAACCTAATGTTTTAATAATTCGCACTTGCCTAAAAACAATGTAACACATCTAGGTACTTACTCGTACAAGTTTTTGAATATATACACAACTAGCTGCCCGGACAGACTTCGTTCTGTCAAAAGTAAATTAATTAAGGCTATTCCCGAGTTCAGGAACAGTTTTTACTTATTATTTATGTTTTACACCTTTTAAACCTTCCCTGGACTTCCACAAACATTTCAAGATCTAAATCAGCTAAATCGGCTCAGCCGTTCTTGAGTTTTAGCGAGACTAACGAACAGCAATTGATTTTTTATATATAAAGATAGATATATGGATTATAACGTAAGCTTCAATAATTTGAATTTATTTAAGAAATTATTATCAATTTTCGAAATCAAAACCCACGTATCTTACGTATTCAAATCACAGCCGAAATATCGAGATCACAGTTACACTTTACCGAAGCGCCTTCGAGAAAGTATGAAAAATACGCAAAGGGCGCCTCGTAAAATACAATGGGGTTCCGCACACCCCAAGCTCTAATGCAGCTATATACCGGATGCTATAACGCCTTATCTTTCCCTGGCACTATACAGGACTCCCCTTTTCCCCCTCCCCACCACTTGGCGGGAAAACAATATGACGTTATAAGTTTTTTTCTTCATTTTTTTCCCTTTTTTGAATACGGCTCGCTCCCTACTGGGACATCTTTAGACGTCGATACGTCTTCTGTTATAGAGGCTGTTTTATGCCAGTACGAATAATATTGCTAAAACAATTGATATGTTTAAATTAATGTCCAAACAATTTTTTTTGCGTTTGTACCATATTACGCCGCTAATAATGTATTTTTAGTAAATGAATCCGTTTGAATATAAAATGTACGATTACTTTTTCAGGAGAATCATGTAAAAAATGTGGAATTATTTACTTTATATGACTTTACTATCTGTACTTCGTGATTCTGCCTGCTTTATTGCTCAGCTTCTAAGGAACATACTAAAGCCGTGGTCAAATGCAAAAAAAAAACAGTCATATTATTGACTTCAAACATATAAATTTAAAGTAACTAAAATACATTGGATAACCAAGATGATCTTCAAATATCAATCATTACAAGAGCAATAAATCTTAAGCAGAGTAACGTCATCTGACAACCCTTGCTAAATCTTATTTAATATACAGTTCAAATGAACTTGTTGATTTAGTTTGAGTAAATCACTCGAGCAAAATCACTTACTTCTGTAACTTTATATTATTTTTAAGATTTCTCAAGTAAACGAACGAAATACTGCCATGACTCATGAATGTTACCAGCTATTTACCTAACTCTTTCGTAGTTATAAAAAAGCTACAAAAATACATAAAAATGATATAAAAGTTAACGTAGCGCAAAAGATACAGTAATAACTGAGCTGAGAAACTCGCAAAAATTACTCTGTTCTTTTACGAGCTACCACTGAGTATTTATACAACACCCTTTAGCAACAAATGTCGCCCTCCCGTGTACTTAACATAAATTAATTAAGATATTCGCACAATCATCCTGTTGGTGACGGTTTTAAGAAAAAATGAAAGCACATTAAGTACTCTCAGCAAGGAATATCGAGAAAAACATAAAAACCGAAACAGAGGGAAAATTGTGAGACGGAAATACGTATTTTTAATGAGAGCGAAAGAGTTGGCAGGCTATCTCTTTTTTCTACTGTCTAAAGGGGGAAGACGGGGCGATTTTGACACGACATGAATAAAGAAAATATGAAGGCTTTTGTTGCCGTAAAAATTCCAGTACAGGGGATAAAGTCTTTAAGTTATCAGAGGGTACCGTTAAGGATCGTCGTTTATACATTTATACATGCAGACATAAACAGGTAGGCAAAATATCTGAGTACGGGGGCGGCTGATATGTTCGTATTTATCGAATATCGGGTTATATTGTGTTTACGTGGATTTAAGAGGTGCTTAAACGTTGAATATATTAACGTCAAGAGATCGTTTCGGTTGCGAACCGCGTCGCGTTTTATTAACTTTGACAAGTAAGGTGAACGTTGTGTTAATAATAACGTAGTTTATAATACCGTTCAGCGTGTTATCGCTGAATACACGATCAATAGAAAAATATGTTCGTTTAATTATAGAAGCTTAAACAAACAATAGCTGTGTAACTTTCGTTAAGTCTTTACAGTAACGACCCTCGACAAAAAGTGTAACGATACTAAACCTTATTAACTATTCATACAACTATTTGTTTTAGTTTGTAGTTTAAAACTGTGTTTTATTTGTAATATCTTAAAGTCTATTTTTATTTATTGACTTCAAATATGTGGTGAGAGGGTCAATTGTCGTCACAGGGTCATATCGCGTTGGAACATGCGTTCCCGTAGCAAATCACTTCCGGGCCACTAAATCCAGGCCAAATTAATGCATTTAGCACGCTCCCCGGCCCTTTAACTGGGGATGACAACTTTATTTCATTGTATCGTGATATTTTCTTGTCACTTTAACATCAGTGACGGGGACAATGTAATTTTTTGCTGCTAATGTCGATTTTCGGTTAAATGATTCATATTTTAAATAAATGACCTACTTTTGTAACACGTTGGATCATTGGGCATTTAATTGTGTTGTTTTGAAATTGTGTTATTTCATACATTATTTAGTGTCAGAATTTACTCTCTAGGTGCATTTTAAAAATTAACGAAGACATGGAATAATGTTGGATTTTTCACAATTTTCTTCTAAGCATGGCCTAAGACTATATTCCGTAAAATTTTTAACACTTATATTACTAGTATACTTCATTCGTATTAAATATTATTTTTTAATGCTAAATAATCTAACAAATAGAAATAAAACACCAGTGCAACCTGGATATAAATTACAATTTCCAAGCTATAACAAACCCAATAAATAGCTCGTTCAAAACACTGATTTAAAATATCATTATGGATCATATCAGAGATTTGGATCTCATAGGGGCTGGGATATATCGGCGCGGCAACAAATTGTAACAAAGGAGTCCGGCAAAGAAGATTATCGAAGATGACGCGTGCCGCGCACGTGACGTGCATGTGGCCGATGATAGTAACATCCACCCTACACTTTTCAAACCATTCAAAAACAAACCCTGTCACAATGACATACGATTTCGATTAATCTACCTCAAGTGTTTCAGCAAAGTCATAGTCACTGACAACCAAAAACAAGTCTTATCTAAATATACTTAAGTAGATTTTTCAATGGATAAAGGTTTTATAAAAGTTACTTAAAAGTAAGAAGTGTCGGAGGGAAATTAATACCACAATTCAAAGGATTTAAGGCTTACATTGATGTTGAGTGTGTAATCGGAAGAGCAAATAAATATAGATAGCGGTTGTCTTTATGTCATGTGCTGCTAATATTGTTGTCACTGGCAGTCATACCTTTAGGGTAGCTAGACCCCATAGTTTTTGTATGTTATTAATCGTATGCAACAATACTTCACGAAGTGTTTGTTGGTTTAGTCCAAAAAAATGATAAAAAAATTTTAATCATAAAATGATAAGAATATAAAATTACCTACTACCTATAGTTTTTTTGAATAATATTATTTATTAGGTCGTCATTTTTAAAACCTTTTTTTAATTGAATACGTAGGTTTCCTCTCAAAGTGGATCATATCTCAAAGTGGATCATATAAATATATAACACATCAGAATTAATATGATATTCATTTTTTATTTAAATTGCCTAAAAGAGTACATTCAAATAAATTAATTTTAAATAAAAGCTTAATATAATAACTCGTGTTCAAGCGACAAGCGACTTTTACATGTAATTTAAATTCAATACATATTCAGTAAGTTTTCGTAATGTCCTTCAAAACAACATGTATAATTTTTTAACTTTAAGTCATTTATCTCGTTGATATTTTTTATGAAAATACTCTTAAACAAAAACCTATTAAAGCTCACGGTAGCCGTGACCATGAAACCTCCAAAGGTGTTGAAACATCGGGAACTAAAATCAAAATAAACCGCGATAGAATCCGTATATAGTAGTTTTATTTCAATGTCTAATATTCGCGTAAGCCTCAGAAAACAATAAAAATCTAACTTGTCTGTAAACCCTGCATGTATGTAATTCTAGAATCTAAATGATTTTTTATTTATTGACTTGTCTTACATTTCCTAAATAACTTCTATGTCCATTCGTTTCTATCCAAACAGTAGCGAATTTTCCTTATAAACCCAACCAAATCTAATTAAACCCCGAAAATATCGTCTTACCGTGTGAGCTATTTGTTCTCAAATACTCTCATATTGATCCCAACGAGTTAATTACAAGGCTTGTACCCATCATTCTATCTACCCGCGCCTCCCCACTGCGCAACACGTGTGTGAAACCAATATTTGATATGAAGTACATACTTATTAGATTTAGAGTTTTCATTAATCGGCACTTAGTTTTAATTTAAGTAGAATAAAAATGTTGTAATTATGATTGGTTCAGGGTTTGAATAGGTACCAATTTTTAAATATACCTATTTACGTTGGTACGAGTAGCTAGGGCCTACTGCTTTTGAATGAAAATCAATAGTAAATGATGAAAATGAAATTCAAGTACAAAATGACATTAATTGAATAGTATTTTGTACATCATGCTATTATATATTGTAGTTCCCAATAAAAAAAAAATACATACTTTTTACGTAGGTACTTCATTATTACCTAAGTACGTACTTACAATTACTTATATCGTCGTGGTGGCCTAGCAGTTCAATGTAAGGTTATCGTGCAGGTTCAAATCCATTACTGGTAAATACCAATGTGACTTTTTAAAGTTATATACACTGTCTCAATTTTTCCAATACATAATACACAATTTCAATTGGTGAAGGAAAACATGTGAGGAAACCTGGATTGAGCTAGCGTCGTGATCAATGCTCGTTGCTTCTCTATGAGAAGAGGCCTGTGCCCAGCAGTGGGACTTTAATAGGCCGATATAATTTCGTAATTTCAGTCAAAATTATTTCAATCAACACCAAAACAAAAAACATCGTACCGTGTATAAAGTACAGTTCGCATAAAAAATCTGGTTGTTAGGCCATGCTAGGGTGAGAAGCGAAGCGAGATAAGTATCGCGTCGCCTCGCGTCGCCGCTCGCCGCCACGTGCGCCCTAAGCCGGGATATGCAATTTTTATATTATCCTGCTCTTAAATTATTATTGACGAGCGTTTTAGTGTCATAAAGTACTTTGTTACGAATTTTGTTCGGAATATTTTTTATCGTTTCATATTTTAGGGTTAATAACAGATAAAAACTGGATACCTGCGTAATGTTTTTGATTTATTTTAAAAACAAGCATTTTGGAATTGGAACACCGATAAATAATGTATTTTAGGTTAATTATTATTAATGTTATCTGAAAATATCCGAGAAAAACAAAAAAATAGTTGGAAAATCCAAAAGTGCACGCCTCATAATCTCATTCATTACAATAAAATTGAGATTATTTGTAAATAATAATTAAACTACATTGAATTATACCGTGAAAAGTAATAGGCTTCTATTCCTCAAAATACTGAAGCCTATAAATAAAAACCAACTCGATAAGTGAAGTATTTCGCTCGTTATCGTGACCACAAGATACGGGATCCGTACATACAGACACACGGACGTCCAAGACAGAACTTTTATAAACAATTTTTTAATTAGTTTAAATAATAAAAAGAGATTTAAAAATATCATGAGTGTTAAAAATAGTGTTTTTCTCAACATTTTTATATTCACTTATAAAAGCAATAAAGAATAAAAAAAGTGACATTTTAAGTTGGAGAATCACTCGGTGTGCGTAAACTGACAGTAATACCCACCTCATCGCTTCGCTTATGAGGCGTGCAAAAATGTGCTGAAATTAAGAAAAACCTGCGGTTAAAAATTAAGAAATGTTTTTAGATCATCTGTCTAGCCCTTTTCCCAAGCTATGTTAGGGTCGGCTTCCACTCTTACCGGATTTAGCTAAATACCGTATTTTACATGGACCGACTGCCTATCTGACCTCCACAACCTATTTTACTGGGTAAAACAATATCCCATAGACATGAATGGTAAGAAGAGTTAGTTTTTCATATAGGTAGAAGAAAATAAAAATGGTTTGCTTTGGGTTACATAGGTATATGAGTAGGTAAGTTAAATATGCGTATACAGGATTAATTTAAAAAGAGTGCGTATATTCAACGAGGGAATCAGGTGCATAAAACCGAACAATTTTCTCCAAGGAAGATAGGTCGAAATCTTCAAATGGAAAATGACTTTTCATACAAAGTAACAGGTCACGTGACTCATGTTTGTATGATATCTTTTCATACAAACATAAGTTGTACCTCGTTGAATAAACGCACTCCTTTTTAAATTGATCCTGTATGTTGAAATAAACTTATAACAACCTTTAAATAAATGTCCCTGAATGATTAATTACGTTTAAATAGCTTAAATATGGTTAAGGTCTTCTCAAAACAGTTTTCAGACATTTTCAGAGTTTTCAGAGTTGTAGAATACACATACTTAGAAAGTACACTTTGTGCAAATAACTTGCAATATATAATGTTCTCTTGTAACGAGCATATATATATGTGAGTAACAGATTGCGTATTACATATAAGCACAAAATCCCATCGCCGCGGCCGGTGGGCCCCGTCCGGCCGAAATGACGCCGATCCCCATGGCCAGTCCCTAAGTACGGTCAGCAACACGAGCTTTACACAGAAAGAAGAAAAAAAGAATCGTTGTTATAATCGTGTCGAATGGTTAAATGGTAATCTCGTTCAATGACCGGTTTCGCATGCACAGGGTTGCAGGATCTTTGTGACTTTTTCAAGGTATAGGTATGTTAAACATTCTAAGATCGTGAAGGAAAACATCGTGAGGGAACCAGGATTTAAAAAAAACTGAAATCACCAACCCGCAATGAGAAAGCGTGGTTATCAATGCTCATTTCTTCTCTATATGGGAAGAGGCCTGTGCCCAGCAGTGGGACGTTTATGTGTCGTTTTCATAATGGTTAAAGGCCACTAGGTAAGCTGTATTACGCTATAATGATCTGTTTTTACCTTAGTATGTAAATAAATAATTTGATTTGTGAGGCTTACGCGAATATTAGACATTGAAATAAAACTACTTTAAACGGATTCTATCGCGGTTTATTTTGATTTTAGTTCCCGACGTTTCAACAGAGTCTGCCCGTGACCATGACACCTGCAAAGGTGTTGAAACGTCGGGAACTAAATCTCTTCATTCAATCAATAATTTTAATTTGAATGGTTAATGGTGGTTAAGGTGGTGGTAAGTTTCGCTTAAAGATTTGCATTTCTGAAAAAAACCCTATTTAGTATTGACAATAGTGTAATGTCAGTTATAGTTGCCATCTGCAAAAACTGCTTTATACGGCACAACACAAACAGTATTTACGTGTAATACAATCTTAAAAAAACCACGAGAACACCTGTTTTATCACATCCCCCATTTCTAACCAATAAAAAGATTAAAACCAACGAACCAAAAACATTATTAAGTTGATTCTGCCGACCGTACCCTGTTCCCTTGATCTGTAGCCAATATTAAATAGCGATAACATCGCAGATATTAGATAAGATACCATTACAACAACTTGTTCCGACATGTTGGGGGTTTGTAGAATTAAATGATCGTGAGTGTCTGAGAGACAACAGAGGATTATGTGAATACAGGATTACTTTAAAAGGAGTGCGGATATTCAACGAGGTAATCAGGTGCATAAAACTGAACAACTTTTCCCAAGGAACATAGGTAAAAATCTTAAAACTAAACCAAAACTATCGTATTGTTTATTTTTTAAAGTTGCTAAGTATTGCAAATATTTACTGTATTACCTAGCAATAGGTTGTGGAGGTCAGATAGGCAGTCGCTCTATGTAAAATACGGTATTCAGCTAAATCCGGTAATACTGGAAGCCGACCCCAACATAGCTTGGGAAAAGGCTAGGCAGAAGAAGAAGCTAAGTATTGCAAATATACTTAACTATATAATAAACATACTAATACATATATATAAATTTACATAAAATCCAAATTGTAAGTTCAAGACAGTGTTCTCCACAAGGCATTCTTAGGGCGCTCTCAGTTGGCCGCACATCAAACGGTTCGCGCCAGTCATAATCAGATGTTTAGGCTTTCTTTGATAACCGACATTAACGTCTTAACGGAATTTAATTTGTTTTCACTTGTCGCTCAACTTGCTTCTGATGTTGAGTTTCTGAACTCATGGAAATGTTCACTTGTTACAGAATTGTAATTGAAACTGTTTTGATGCAATTATTTCATTTGAAATGGGCTTGTTTTAAAAAACAACAAACAATTTTTTATTTACTTTTTTTTTCCGGCCAGCTTTATGTCAAGATAAAAAATAAAAAGTGCATTATTCCGTGTCTGTTTTTTTTTGTTAACCGTACTTTTATATACAGTATGTGTTATAAATACCAGTTTTACTATAGGATACTGTATTACCCAGTAAAATGGGTTGTGGAGTTCGAATTGGCAGTCGGTTCATGTAAAATACGGTATTTAGCCCAATCCGGTAAGACTGGAAGCCGACCCCAGCATAGCTTCGGAAACGGCAGTTTTAATCTATTCTTAAATTTTAAACTACTGAAAACCATCACAACCGATTGCATATCAATGCAAATCACTTTAAATCCATACAAAATCTCATCACCAATCAAAGTACGGTCTGCAAATAAAGCCTTCGTTATCAAATCAATGATATTTGTTTATCAAATGTTCACTAAACATGTGTAGTCGTTTAACTAAAATCTTGTTTGATCACGGTGGGGTGCGTTCCCCAGCTCAGTCACATATGCTGGGAGTTTTACGCAGTTTTAATTTTAATCCCACTACACAGCAAGTTGGATGGGTATGAATATTAAGTGGTTTTGATAAATGATTTTTTGAGAGGTGTTCGTTGCAAGTGTTGTGTTTCGTACTCGACGTAAAATACTATAAAGAATAAAAGTATACTGTCTAGGCATTGTTTTTAACATTTCGTTTTTATTGTAGTTTACATGTGTGTGATTGAAAATATTTTTTGTCAATAACATATTTATAAAATACTAGCTGCCCGGAAAGATTTCGTTCTGTCAAAAGTAAATTAATTAAGGTAATTCCCGAGTTTAGGAATAGTTTTTTTTTACTTATTATTTATGTTTTACACCTTTTAAACCTTCCCTGGACTTCCACAAACATTTCAAGATCAAAATCAGCCAAATCGGTCAAGCCGTTTTCATGCTTTGTCGTGACAACGGAAAACGGGTTTCATTTTTATATATTACTTTTACCAGAAAGTAAGCGCTACCTACTAAAATATCTACTTTCTTTAAAAATATAATTAACTAGCGGATCTTTCACGGCTTCGCAAATGTATTATTCATATAAAACTTCTCTTGAATCATTATATCTTAAAAAAAACCCTATCTAAATCCGCACAGTTAATAAAAATCAAAGCATAGGTACTTATGGACAGACAGCGTCAAGCGACTTTGTTGTATATTATAATAGTGATTATATTTAGATAAAGTTATTTAGGTATATAAATACTGAAATGAATCGAGGTTACAATAAATAATTACTTCCATACCTACTACAAAATTAATATCGTGTTACAAAGCCGACATGTCCGTACGTAGGGTCATTTCGCCTGTTCGCGTCCACTTAGTGCAGTTGGCAAGTTTGAAGGAGAAAATAAAAATGTTCCAGCAGTAATTTCAATGAAAAGTTTATGTAATGTGTTCATCAAAATAGTCTATTTTAAGTTTACGTTTAGTTTTGTTCGAAACACCTTGTGGTTTTTTTTAAAAAAAGGAAAACATCAGAATTAGGCGATTTACCCAGTTTGCGTCCATAAAATCCAATTTGCGTCCACCCGTCGGACCACTTTGCGTCCACCTTAGAAAAGGAATAAAGGGGTGATATTTTTAAGATAATGTAAAGAGAGATTGGATTTTAATAATTTATTTATTAAAGAATTATAGTTATTTAAAAATTATCATATTAACATTAACAAATCACTATAAAGAAAATAAAAACACCTATTTATTCTTCTAAACATTGATAGAACTATAAATTTGTTATTTTTAAAGTAGTTACGCTGTCGCCTTGGGTTAAAATCTTTTACCTAATGATAGCTGTGAGTGAATTTATATAAATAAATAAATTTTAAAACAAATTAGGTACCTACTTATGTAGTAAGTAAATAGTAATTTTAATCTGTTCTGTAAACTAACAATCAGCCTTGATTAATAATAAGTCTTTGGCTATATCGTATAGACAAAACAATACAATAATTTTGTCTAATCCTACTACTAAAAAAATTTTAAATCTTTATATAAATTATGAGACAAGGTATGTTATTATAGCCCTAGAATTTTAATTAATGACACGTAAGTCATATTCAAAAGACTTATCTTTGGCCTCTAAATAACTTAATCCTACTAAACGAGTGCATTTCTGATGATACCATCTCATACACTTGTCACAGCCAATGTTTTTCTCATCGTCGTCTTCTACATCTGAAATTAGTGTATCGTCACATTCAGGACATTTCAGACGTTCCACGGCTGGTAAATTTTCTTTCTCAATTTCTTTGTAACTTCTTGAAGAGGATGTATTTCCTTTTTTTGTTTTGGAGCAGTTTTACCAACCGTTTGAGGGTGTTTTAAAGTTTTTTTTCTGTTCTTGTTACAAACAATACAAACAAATCAATTGAATGAATGAATAAAAATAGTGGACGCGATTTGGTTTTGTTGTTATTCCCTGCAGGTATAATTTGCGTCCATTGCGGACGCAAAGTGGAAATTTTATAAATTCGGTGTAGTAATTCGCGTCCACCTTATTTTAACTGTTCACTATAAAAAATATAAGCAAATCCATAATTAATATAATTCTTTTTATCATTATCAACTCATAGAAACCGCTACGTATCCAAAATACACATAAAACAATAAAATACTTACCTTCAAACGCACCACTGCCTACAACTTTTGTCTTAGAATTCCGCGCATCCGCGCTCTCTTGTTGAACAGCCGTCACAAACTTATTTTTTTACACAGGATTGATTGGGGGCAGGGAACTTTTGTCTATATGTGCGTGCCTCTTATACATTGAGGTATTGGCGGTAATGACTTTTCGGCTGATTGGTGTGTTAGTGTACTTAATTTCGAGAGTTTTCAAACGGAGATCCGTAAAATGGACGCGAATTGGGGGGTGGACGCGAACAGGCGAACTGACCCTATATCACACATTATTATCACGACCTAACTAGACCTAACGCAAAATTAATTACAAACCCACATAACCGCGTAATTTCCTTACTAATAGACCAATACCAATTACAAATCTTTAACCAAACAACGTACCAACCACGAAAGATTTGGCCACAGAGCGTTTAATACCTATTGGCCATTGGGTATTGGGCATTGGCGTATTGGCTGTTGGTGGCTAATTGAGGCAAACCTTTATTGTGAATGTGCGAGGTTTTGGACGCGGGCCGGCCCACCCATTAGCCAATCTAGATTAGTATTCCAAATAGCTATTGTGTTGGTGCTTCGTTTAGAATTACGATTGTGATAGTCCGTGTCAACAGCACTTATCTGGATTTGATAGGTAATTTACGTATAGCGGGGCTACGTGGTTCTATATTCACGGTATAACAGTTTTCGTTATATTGATAAGACTAAATAGTTTAATAAGAACCACTTGCACATAAACCAGAAGTCAGACTAGGTTAAATTGACAATATTGTACGCGAAACTGTAAATTTAACGTCTTATAGCAACTAACTCTGAGATCAGGTTAACGTGATAGTAGGCCTATATCGTTGGTTGTATTTAACATCATTTATTTCTTTGCGTATAATTGGCAAAAAATATCACTACCAAGTGCATAGAAATTAAAAATCGTAGGTACCGTAATACAATAATGCTAAGTACCCATCAGTCGGTCAAAAACCAGTATGTAATATATCATATTATAATATATTCAGTATACATGGTGACTTTAAAAATGTTTTATTAAATGTTTAACGTGCCGTAGGTATAAAAACAGAACATACTTAAGGTATTTATTAATAAACTAGTGTACTGCCCCGGCTTTGCCCGGGTAGCACAGTAGCAATTGCCAATAGTTAATCACAAAAACCTTCCCCGTGAATCACTCTATCTATTGTCAGATGAAAGATATAAGCATTGAATGCTTATTACATACAGCGGAAGCGATTTTGTTTCATACTATGTATAAAGATAAAGTAATGCATAAACATTTACCTGAACAAGCTTAACCCTTAATATAATTAAACCAGCCTATAAATGTCCCACTGCTGGGCACAGGCATATTCTCATACAGAGATGGAATCAGCATTGATCACCACGTAGCTCACTGCGGGTTGGCGAATTCAGATTCAAATTTTTGAAATCCTCACGATTTTTTCCTTTAAATCAATAGTGTTTTAGAATAATTAAGAAAGTACTTAGTCATAAACTTTGAAAAAGTCACATTGGTATTTGCCTGTAGTGGGTTCGAACCTGCAAGTAGGTATGTGCACGAAAATACGTTCATTGAAGCGCTAGGCCACCATGACATGTTACCCAAACCCTTAATTCGACTAAAGTTTAAACATTTTACAACAATTTCACAGATGTTTATATCCCCTAAGCGTTGAAAAACAGTTGACAGCGCGAAATCGTCACCCAACCGATAATAATAGGTTTCGATGTAAATCAAAATTCATAGTGATTACCACCCTAGTGGCATGAGTTATGACTTATTAGGGACCCCAATGAGTCTCTGTGATAGACCCTGTATCTCTAAATGACACGTCGTGTTGTCACCTTTGCGATACAAATGTAATGTCCATCTTTTTGGGCAAGACTTTTTATAACAACTTTTGAATATTAAAAAAAAATAATGGATATACAGTGTACACAAATCCGGCGGCAGGCAAGATGTTTTATGTAAATACTTTACCTAAAATAGACTATTGAAATAAAACTACTTTAATCGGATTCTATCGCGGTTTATACTGATTTTTAGTTTAATCGCGACAGAATCCATTTAAAAAGTAGTTTTATTTTAATGACTAACATTGGCGTTAACCTGAGAAAACAATATTAAATAGATTAGGTAATTAAAACAAGAAATTAGGGACGACTCTATATTATAGAGCTGAAGAGTTATGTTTTTTTTTACTTGGTTAAACGCGCAATCTCAGGAATACTTGGTCCAATTTGAAAAGTTATTTCAGTGTAAGATAGCACATTTATCGAGGAAGTATATAGGTTTGTCGCGATAACCGAAAACCACGCGGGCGTAGCCGCAGCAAAAGCTGGTTTTAAAGGGTGAATCTCATAACAATTCGAATAATATATTAGCCTAATAAAAATAAATTAAAATAGCCATACAAGGTGACATTATGTTACCATAGCGACATTTTATTTTAAAACGACTTTCCAGAGGACATTCTGAAAATAGGACATATCCCGCGCACCCTAGACGCGTGGCGGTCACGCAGCTGCAGTCCGAGAATCGACAGCACTATTCCAATGCAGTAAGGTTCATTTTCCCTTGACTTTTACTGTTTGGTCCACCGTACGAATATTTATTATAATTTTATGGGGCGTCCGCACTCGTCCCTTTCTCTACTAAACGACGTCCTTGTCGCCTTTTTGTTGTTTCGAAGGGTATTCAATGTAATAACAGAACTATCAACGATCTATGGTGCATACAGATGAGTTTTTTTTGCCGACTGTACTTAGATTGTATGATAAGTGTCAGTTGTCGGTAATTACAGTTTATTTCGTGTGGTCTCGGATTACAATGGGGTTTGTGGTGTTGAACTGATTGGTTTTATTTGATGTTATTATGATGCATCAAGTCCGCAATATGTGTTGGTTTAAAATGCAAATTATGAGATCTCTTATTCAAGAAATGAGCAGTTGCATCTATTTGTAGAAATGTTTTGATAATGTAAATTTCAGAAGTCAATAATACTGGCTTATAAATGTCCCACTGCTGGGCATAGGACTCTTCCCATGTAGAGAAGGAATGAGCTTTGATCACGCTTGCTCATTGCGGGTTAGCGATTTCAGATTTTATTTTGGAATTCTAATTTCCCCACGATGTTTTACTTCACCCTTCGTCGATAGTGTCTTAGAATAGTTAAGAAAGTACATATAACTTTGATAAAGTCACATTGTTACTTGCCTTGGTTCGAACGTAGATACAACCATGTGCTTACGAATCCGGTCATTAAACCACTAGGCCACCACGACAAATTTCATATGTCAATCAATATAAATTATCAAATCTGTTTACCTATACCTGTTATTATATACCTGTTAGTTTCATTTTTTTTATTCCAAAAATAAGTAAATTTAATAAGTTAAAGTAACTGAGCTTACAAGAGTTTATGAAGGTGACTCCTACTTAGTTTGTTCTGAACTCAAAGTCACCGTCAAGAAGCCACAGCATGAGAACTTTAAACTGCCAGATGAGATAGAGCATAAAAAATACTAATATTTATTATTTTTTTCAGTTTTATTTAGTCCGTTTATTGAGGAAGGCTATAGGCTGCTTATTGCGCAAGCAGACCTGCGAACAAATACTAGTACCTATCTAATAATTATAATACTTGAGAATTATACTGACGAACTGCCGCTGGGAATATAGTAGTTAGATCCTAGCACTTGCCCTTCGACTTATTTCTGTCAAACATTAAGTTTTTAAATATAAAAATAAATACCAAATATTTCTTTGTAACAATGCAGTACTTTATAGTATTAACAATATCAAACAAAAAAAGAAACTGTTCCCAAAATAAAAAACCGTTGAAAAGTTATCATTCTGAATCAGTGGAGCGTTCATCCCCGTGCCGTTTGTAATAATACACTATTATATTATTTTAATAATAATAATTCACACTATTATTGTCATTAGAATCATTATTATCGACTCCAGACCGGTTCAGAAAGTAAACACAATTGACTTTTGCCATTTGGTTGACTCACAAAGATGTAGGTTTTTAATTATATTAACCCCAGTATGTTTCACTTCATTATTTTGCCATATTTCACACTTAAGTTATTCATTCTTTGAAATAAATGTTTGACTTATGTGCTCATAATTTTGTAGGTTAATGTTTTTTAAGTATCTAGTTTTAAACTATAATTAGTATCACCAAGTACATTAAAGATGTCAGTCCATATTCAGATTGCTCTATAGCCATAAAAAAATGTACTATCTACATCACCAAAGTAGTTACTTCGAAAGTAATTAAAAATCTTGAGAAAAAATACGACTAGCCCCTAAATTTACTACTTTATATATTTATTGTATAAGAGAAAATGCCCGCAAATGTTTACAAATATTCGATAAATTATTTCGATCTTGCCTCATTATAAGCGTAACACGTATCGTATAAATTTCTTACCATATAAATTATTTCGTCGCACGCCAATCCCTATTACTCCACAGTAGCCAAATGTAACAAGACAACCGATATTCTCAACACAATATACACATAAATCAATAATCAATTTTACGCCAACGAGAACGGTCCGAAGTATTTTTGTCGGGATTTTATTATTCTGGCAACACATCTAGTGGAAAATCGCGTCCTGCCGCCATGACGGGCGAAAGCGGGAAAATCACACTTATTTGTTATTTACAAATGTAAAAATATAACAAGGAGTTTGTATGCTCCGAATGATGCTTAGTGAGCGTAAATTTGATGTTTGGTCACTTGATTTACCTGTACTTTTTTGTTGGTATAACTTCGATCTGTGGAGAATTTGAATGTATGGATGGGGTAAGCAAGAAGGGGATGTAACGATAAATGTAGTATGAGAAACATAAAGTTTGATGTTTGATTCTTCTACTGGAATCCTTAAGAGAGAGATTAATTTCGTTCTAATATGCTACCTTGATTAACATACGCTTCAATATATTTTAACCAAATCTCTTTGCATTCGGGTCGAGTTACATTCCTCATTGTGAATTTACATCAATTAACATTCCCTAATACTCAGATATCACGTCGATATTTCAATTTATCGACAAACAATACATCTTACAGGGCATTTACACGAGACACCCCACCTATGAGAACTAATAATAAATCTCTGCATATCATTTCACCCTCAAACGATTCTGAATACACTATTGTAGGTCGAACACATCGCCTTAAGTTAATACAGAGCATTATTGAGTGCCAACAGGACGCCCCCTAGCGCGCCACTAGCACAGACGTATTGACAAACTGCCTATAAGTCTCAATCAAACAATGCCATTTATGAACTCCTTACGTTATTGACCTATTTCTTTGGCACAATAGAACGACAATTAAATTTAAATTTCGAATCGTGGGAATCATTCGAATTAACTGCAGTTTTGACTCTAGCTGTCATCTCATATGGGCGGGAAAGTTTCTTTTCTCTATGGTTAGGGAGGCGTCATCTTGTTTCCACGGGGCGGTGTTGCGTTTATTTGTACGGTCTTTCTTGTCCGGCAGATCTTTTGTAGACTGATGAATTTATTATTGTGCTGCACTTCCGTGTTTAATTTATTTATGGGTCACTTTTGTTGGCAATTATTTTATTACGGTGACACAATGGTCTAGCTCTTATAAATAGACGGTACTTGACTTCCTTACGTTGAATGGACATGTTTATACTTAAATGTAAAGATGTTGTTGATGGACCTTAAACAGCGTTAGTTCATAGATGATAATGGTTTCTTTTTTGCAGGCACTCCCTTTTTAAAATTTTATTTTCTCTGACTTACACTCATCACAATATGTTCATAATCATCATTACTTTTCCTTGCCGTCGATTTAGTAAATGGATTATCTACCAATACTTTTAGCGAACCTAATTCAGATTATCCGGTTTTTATTTCCAATAAAAATAATAGAAAACGTCATAAAAGAACAAAACAAACAAATATGCACTCCAATTTTAAATATTTCGATTGCCAAGCACAAAAAGTGCAAAAAACAAAAGCACATAATCAATGCAACGAATAGAGGTGCGCATTTGTTCGCTTACTCCGCGAAACGTGCGATGCTGAGGACTTCTCTAGTCTAGAGGAGTCACTGACTCACCCAAAATATTGACTCGCAAAGTGCCGACTTTGGCTTACAATAGACACAGCAGGTTGCCTTTTGTAAAGGACCCTTCTGTACTTAACAATACCGGAGTAATGCACTGCTTTTTATTTTTTGCACATTAAAATTGCGAGTGAAGTAAACGAGCTTTGAATCGGTTTGTGAAAAAAGTTTACATTTTCTGTACAAAAAAAAAAAATTTCTTATTTTGAGGATTGTTTAACTGTAATTATTCTGTCTTAATCGTTTTGTACATAATAAGATAGCATACGTAACTTCAGAAGTAATAAATAATATTCCTACCTACTTAAATATTTTTCAATATTGTGAAAATACAGTATATATAAATTAATAAAAGAATAAAAATCATATCAAAACTTATGCAGCAATCAGAGAAATCGAATCGATAGGGAACCCTCTATTTGCGCGTTCCGTTTAACACAACGCTCGGCGCTTTACAAGATGGGTCTCGCTAAATAAAAAAAAAATGCTCTCTAAGCTTATTGAAAAGTATTCTCGCCCTACGTTCACGGCGTCTGAGCAAATATAAGATAATTTTCTCGCTTCACCTCACCCGGTATTTAGGGGGCACCTTTCATACTTTTTACCGTACCGTTTGATAGGTACCTAACGCGACACGGAAAGTTCTAATGTAATTTATTTTGTATTCGAAATGCAAAATGCTTCGGTTCGTTGTATCGCTATTGGTAACGCCTTGATTGTTGGTTTGATTTAATTTTTCTCGGATTTAAATTGTATTATGTTTGTTATTTTATAGATTTAACCCTACTTCTATCCACGCTGCTTTCGCAGTGGATATTAATAAGTAAAATAACCTACATTACCATTATATTTTTAAAGTCAGTATATTTTGTAGTTAGTTATCGTCGACTCCTGTAAGCTTTAATGTAAGTTGGGTAAATAAGTAAAAAGTAGTTTAATTCAAACTACACAAACTTTATATTGTTTGTATATACCGTGATTACAAAACAGAAACATGGCAAGTTGCTCGACCTGCCTCGTAAGTATACCGTAGGCTTGATTATTTAAAAAGAGCAAAAACCGTAGATCTTATATTACATCACGTCGCCAAATACCAAGCAGGATCAACAAAGCTCAAGAATCCACATTTGTTATAAATGACATCAACTATCAACAGTGTAAGATCGTTAACCCTTCGGTACAGTAACATTCAAAAAGATTACGAACGAAGAAGACACAAATCCGTAAATTCCCAGCTACTGGATGTCAAAGACCAAATTAAAAATAAAACTAATTCAGCGTACATAATTCAGGAACCACAAAAAACTGCATTAAGCTCCATTCGTATGAAATGAGCACGCATTGTCGATAGCACATTGTCTAAGTGCATATGCCTAAAGAAAATTAATTCGTGAACACATAAATATATTTACTAAAAGGTTTATTTACTAATTGGTGTATTAGTCGAGTACAATCATGGAAACAAGTCAATTGGTGTGTGTAATTCGAATTAAGGGACTGTTTACACGTTTGTACTTTGCGTGGAGTTTATTTTTTTATAAACGGACAGCGCAGACGGTTTTCACACATGGCCACACTTTGAACGGGTCGCATGTTTATATGTGTGCGTAATGAAATTTTGTTGGACGGATTATTGTTTATGGCTGGAAAATATTGTTGAATCGCACTTATTTTCCGAATACAAAAAACAAATGATAAATCATTTCAGCATTTTCAACTTTATTTATATTACTAGGCTATGCGATCACGGCAGTATTGCGAAAAATATACCTAGCTTATTGAAATTCAATTTGAAAAAAAAATGATTAAGTATTCATTCATTTTTATTGCAAACTATTACAGTAACCATACCAATTCGGTGTATAATATCGAATTACTATACTTTTACTCTCAGAACACAAAAATATTTGGAGACCCGGGATTCTTGAACTCTAATCTGAGGCGTGCCATGTTACATTTTGTTTGCACTTAGAGAATAACCCCCCTAGACCGCTTTCAAAAGTTCTTTCACTATTAGAATGCGACATTGTCCTTGAATAACGTTATGCTATATTTATTACTAGAAAAAAATAGAGATTACTGGCGGAGCCGCGGTCAACAGCTAGTGCCGACTACATATTTTTAAATACTTAGTGCTTTTTACTTTGCGGTTGCTCTTACGCTATCTTTACACTTCAGTGAGTCTTGCAACATTCTTGTTTTTTATTTTACACATTTGTGTAGCTTTTTTAAATGCAATAAACCCGAAAAGGATGTTCATATTTCATTTATTAGTTACTATTTACTAGTGATGTTTTTATTAACAAGTGAACTTTACTTTTCTTATTTTAATTTACACAAATTTGTAATCTTTATTCAAAAAGAATCGTTAATTTTGCAACAAATTAACATCTTTATTGTTATTAAACAAACAAACATTTAATTGGCTCGAATCATTGATTCTTTCATTCCATGCTGTTAAAAAGCTTCTTGTTAAAAGTTTCCATTTCATTTGCGAGAAAACTTCAACCCTTTTACTTTTTTCTATTTATTTATTATTCAATTTCACAAACGTCACTCGTGACTTTTAATTATGCGTCTCGTTATAATTTTCTGATTGAACAAGTATTTCATTTGAAGTTTAACTGTATCTGTAACTGCTGAAAATTTTATTCATTTTAAATTAGATTCAGATGAACAATTAGTTATTATTTGTTCTTTGAATTAAAGAGTTATAAAAGTAGAGACTAAATCATCGAGAAAACCGTCGCGAAATTATGCAATGTTGTAGGATTTGCCGCTGTGCGTAAATAAATATCAAAGTAATAAGCCACTGATAATATGGTACCACATATTAAAAACTTAACCAATGGCATAAGAATTATCCATAATTCCGTAGGATCAATTCAAATAATAATGTAGAGCTGTGCAGGTAGTTTCCAATACGGGTACTAACTACTAGCAAATTAATTAAAAGAATCGCAATGAGACAATTAAAATAATATCAAAACTCAACATTCGAACTGTCCACACTCATAGACAAAAAATAAATAAAAACAAAAAAGAGAACGTTCGTTTTTCAAACGTGGCGCGCTTTCTCGGTCCATCGGGCATGCCGTCATGTGCCAGTCACGGCGGAGCGGGGACCACCGCGGGCCGCGTCTCGGGTTACCATCTATCGTCTTACTTGCCTTCCTGCCCTACGTCTAAGTTACTACGTCGTCATATGCCGCGGTGACAGTTGGCGAGGTGATATTTGGTGTTTAATTTTTGGTAGGTTGGGTGGCCTGATATTAAAAGGGAACTATCATTTTGCAGGCCACTTTTTTTTGTAACGGATAAAAAGGTAATTGGATGAGAGGAAAAGAAAGCAAAGGTTCTTCTCTTCAATAGCATAAAATAGAAACTGCTAAATAAACTTAGTGTCAAAAAATATAAGAGCTAATATGAACATGTATTTATCAATACTATAAGCTTTCATACACTCAACAAACTCGCACACAAGCTTCTACCTACGCCTTGAGATAGATTGAAAAGTAGACAGACAGTAAAGATACTAGAAATAGAGTTTTGAGCTGGAAATTTAACTCTACACAAAAATTATGCCATAACTACCCAATACCTACGGATGCGCAATATTTGGACTTATAATTTGATAAAAATCCGAAATCACACCGGCCCTACTCCAATACGCATACTTACTTAAAATTAATCATTTTAATCAATTTACTTCACGCCCTTCGGATCGCGTGTCATCACCGGCCTTTATCATAAACATCGGGTATCATGGCAAAGGTCTCAAACATACAGCCAATCGGTTTTTTTCCTTATTTTGTTATTATATCTCCTTTCTCATTACTCGTTATGATTTCGGGGAATTTGATCGACGTTATGTTATGGAATTGGGTCAGTTGTTTTGTGGTTAATTTTTCGATCACCCGTTTTATTTTTCGGTATTTTATTAAGATTTAAAAGGGGTTTAGCACTCGATTATAGTAACAATGATCTCGGAACAAGAAGGCGGCTCTTTTGATAACGGTCTTTTGCACAAGCAATTTTTTTATTGTTTCAAAATACCACGAAATTAATTCATGGTTATTTCCAATAAGTGTAAGATTTCCGACAAATGTGTTATGCTTATTTCTTTATATGTTTGATTTGTTTCCGTACCCAATATGGATAGTTACTATTTACGAAACACGCCTGAAATATAAACAACTACAATTACGCGAATTTGTTTTTTCTTACACAGGTATCATCTATAAACCGGGTGCTTCGCAACCTAGCAGCTCAGAAAGAGAAAGCCAGCAATCAGCAACCGTCCCCTGAATGTTCAACCCCCGTGTACGAGCGGCTACGGTTGTTGGGAGCACCGGGTTCGAGCCCAGCGTGGCCCCGCGCGCCCTGGCCGACGCAGATCGATGCTCGGACTCCGCCCTACCAGCTCCATAGCCTCAGTCCTGGTCCGCAGGCGATCAGCTGTAATGGTGGAGATATGACGGCGATGAAGAAAAGTAAGTAGAACTTTTTCTTAATTAGGAGAGATTTAAAAAAATAAAAAGCGCATTTCTTCGGGATCGCACGACTAGTCTATGAATCCATTATACAAAATCAACTATAGGTACATAATCTAACAACCTGCAACATGAAGTGAACGTTATAACATAAGTAGTACCTACATCCACAAAAAATCTACGAGCATATATCGGTACGTAGCTGTATGACAAACCGGCCAGACTTTGTATGAAATATCAGCAAATGAAGTGCAAATTGAAACAAAAGCACACCCACAGTAACCATACATAATACGTACACCTCTACAAAGCTGGGAATTAAAAAAAAAGTAGCATAGAGGAGCATGTGGCGGGCGGTCACAGCCAACAACGCAACAAAACTTTTTCACCAGCATTTTGATAGTCGATTTGCGGGCTCCCCCATTGCGGGGCTAGGGGGGAAGGGGGACACAGGCCCGCCTACGGCACCGTCAAAAACATTACTCTGCCCATCCGCGTGGAAGATTTAATTTTCATTTTTATCTGAAACATCCCCCTTTGTAGTGGTCTGTATTCTGTATCCAATTAGGTGGCTTTGAGAATTTTTCTGGTATACCCACATAGCTGCAACCGTTTAGAGATATGGAATTTTTAATTTCGATCCTGAGAACCAATTATAGCGATTCTGCGTTGTCTTTAATCTTAAAGCTATTTTGTAGTAAAAAGAACGCGTTTTTTAAAGGAAAACATTTTACTTTGAACATTTTTTTGATATACAATATATTACGGTTAAATTATAAATATACCTACAAGCTTTATTTACATACAGTTTATATAAAGATAAACAAAACCCACTTATTACGGCGTAAGTAACGAATAGTTATAAATAATGCGCCTACTGTACATAAAGAGCTCTAATACATTAGTTAAATAGTTATCATGACCAACTTCTCCTTGTTTTTATTTTTTACCCGCAAATTTTAAAAACCCTTATACCAAAGAAACAAGGAATCAATCCAACCAGCATTACACAGTTATTCCTCATCTCCAAAACTTAACAAATAAGTATCATTATCAATTTGAAAGTGCTGTCACACGGACCGCTGCGGCTTCGGAGCGTGAAAGTAGCGTAAACCTACACCGATAGCCGACCAGTGCCGGCTATGTCATGGCCGATTGACTGGTGCCTACCGTGGACATGTTACATCACACTAACTTATTCGAAAGTTATGTACCGAAAAAAATGTAAGAGACGAGTTATTATTATTATTTTAAATTAAAATTATTGTTACGTATTTCTCAACCCTATGAATTGGTTTTCGTCTATTATCATAACGAACGTTGTGTTACGAATGTTAAATAGCTTTAAATTAATTTACATAGCACTTTCAAGCATAAATTTAATCAATAATATCTTACATAATATGCGTATTTATTTTACATTAGACTAAAAATTTATAAAACGCGTTTTGAAACTATTCGTTTGCATAGGTATTTAACCAATTGGTTGAGTTAACTCGGAATTAAAAAACTGGGCCTTAAAGAGATTGGTTGCAACTAAACTCCTTTTTTATGTTTGTTTTTTTGAGTGCAAGTTAGGTCTGTGAATAGGTGGTAAGTAAACTATTCTTTAAACTCATAAGTGATTAGGGTGGCCCTCTTCATCATTTTTTAATATGGCAAAACAACGTTTGCCATATTAAAATCATCATCAGGTTGTCTTAAAATAAACAGTCCAAAGCCCAGTTTTTTTTCCCGAGTTATCTCAACCAATGGTTCAATATGCTAACTAAGCTTAAGACGAACTTTAGACGCAACTTAAATAGCGCGAGAAATAATTTATATCTATCATCCATTAAGTATACTTATTTTGAAATTTCATTTCCCATTTCTTCGACAATTAAATAATTACTCGGTTTACTATAGGTAATTATAAATACCTATAGTAAACCGAGTAGGTAGCCTCTAATTGGGCACACAAAGTGAGCCCTGCGGCTGGACTTAGGGATAGATGTAGCTTTGTGTAACTAGCACTCCGACGAATCACCCTTGACACCTTTGTAATTGTTTGTAAGCAAATTATGTGCTATTGTTCTAAGGTAATCACATTAAACTTAATATAAGTAGGTGTCTAGACAATATACATAATTGCCTTACAGTTTAAATAATAAGCATATGTATAGCTTTATTTTATGTATTACGACTAATTGGCTAGTCAATTAGTCGTTATACATATAATAAATACTGTCTTGAAAAAGAAATATAAAAATATTTTTTTACTTAAATCTTTGCTTTAAATTAGAGATCTAGGTAATCTAATATTCTTGTGTATTAATTGTATCAATATAATATAAATTATCTAAGCTTACCTTAAACTTTGACAACCACTAAAACATAAGTACCACATCAAAAAATTCTGAAAACAAAATTGAAACGGATTTCAAAACGTTACAATGTGATAGAAAAGTTATTTTCCATTTTCATTAAACACCACTTCGTATAGGTACGGCTATGAAGTAGAAACCATGTTCATTAAATTATAATTAAGAGTACGTCCATTAAATAAAACGTTCAAATACGTAGTAAACATCGATATTTTCCGTAGTCATGATTTTTTATGTAACCGTGTATTATCTACCAATAGTCAAGGTACAATTAGTACCGTTTATTATTGATTTATTTGAGGTGCTTGAATAAGATTTTAAGATGGTTAAATATCAAATATGTTAATATTATTAATGCGAAATTTTGAGTTTGTATTTTTGTGACCTCTAAAGGGTGACTAATTTTGATCAAATTTGGGATGAAGGTAGCAAACATATAAACCCTGGAATGCGTTGCTACAACACTTATAACTTAAGAACGGGTGGGCCGATTCTTGTTATATTCTTCTCCGTTCCGAATAGCAGAATAAATATTAAGAAAAAACAAGGGAACAGTTACTTAAAAAATGCATAATACCGCGGCAGGTGAAAACTCGGAATAATACTGGCCTATAAACGTCCCACAACTGGCCACAGGCCTCTTCCCATATGGAGAAGGAATGAGCTTTGATCACCACGCTTGCGTATTACAGGTTGGCGATTTCAGATACCAGTTTTTAGAATTACGATTTTCCTACGATTGTTTTCCTTCACCGATTGTCGATGATTTCTAAGCATAATTAATAAATTAGATGCATATTAGTTTTGAAAAAGCCTGTAGTGGGATCGAACCTGCAACATTGTGCACGAAAATCCGTTAATTGAACCGCTAAGCCACCACGATACACATTTAATAGCTTTCGAAGCACGTATTTTGAATATCATTCTTAAAAAATCAGGTGCAAAATAATCCCCTTTTTATTCCTCTTTACATTACTAACGTACTATAAAACTGTAACATAATAATATGAAGATGATTAAATCACTGTTAAAACATTTATATTTATTAAACATCACGGTAAGTCTCGGTGATAAGCAGTGTAACTAATTTTATTTGCGCCCCCAACTAGGGGGTCTTTATTTATAATGTGCGGTGCTGTAATGACCCCTTGATGCGTCGATAGCTGTTAGTATCTATGTTCATGTCATTTTGGGTAGTTTATTTTGATAGTGTAGATTGTGGGGTCAAAGTTTGCACTATATCTGTACCATGATTGTAATTTTTTAGGTAGAAGATACGTCAAAATTATTGAAGTTTAAATAAAAGTAAAAAAAACTACTTTCAAAGCCGCAAAATCGTTTTTAAATTCTTGGTTAATTAGTTCAATTATTTTAATTTGAAAATCTAACTGCTGAACCAACTTTGATGAATATGGGACCACCTGAGGTATATCTTATCGATGCCAATATTTTTTTGTAATCGATCCGAACTCAGATTAACCTTCGTCGATGAACGGTCGGTTCTACAAATTACAGTTCACCGATAATACCTAGTGGCGTACACACCGGTTTTCAAGGTGTCGCCGGCTCTGAGGTCTCGGGCTCGATCCCCGAACGGGTCAATGTAAAAAAAAAATTCTACATACATTCTCGGGTCTGGGTGCTTGTGGTACCGTCGTTGTCTCTGATTCCATAACACAATTCCTTTAGCTACTTACATTGGATTCGGAGTAATGTATGTGATGTTGTCCACATTTATTTATTGATCTGTTGAGTGAAACAATGTTTGAATGTTTGAACGGTTCAAATGTCCCTCATCCATGGTCGCTTTTAAAGTGACACCTTGAGAAACTGTATTTAAATATGTTATAACTGTTCATCAACAAAGGTTTATTCGGCATTCAGTACTGAGCTCAATCGATTCACAACTGCCAGAGATATCGCGTAATAAATATACAAAAACAAAGACAGTCGAATTAATAACCTACTCCTTTTGAAGTTGGTTAAAACTATCGAGATATGAACGTTTATTGGAATTTTTATCAAATTAGACTATACATAGTTGTCAACAATTATTGGTTACGATAACAGTTACATTATTTTCTACAACATCATTCTTATTTCGGGGATGTCTAAAGAGATTTAAAGCCAAAAATGTCTTATTAGATGTAAATTCTCATTTGAAATTAGAAATACTTCCGTCCAGCTACACTTTTAAAAGCGGTTGACCAAAACACATTAAATATTAAACATCTTCCTTAAATATTGTATTGTAGAATGTTTCAGCTGATATTTTGCAAGGCATTTTCCACGCGTGCACGTGAGACATACCAAATACATACCTACAATATTTCAGATCCTATCGAAGGGAAATATCCAAACATCGACACAGGACGAACGACACCGAATTCGCTTTCTTGGAAACCAGAACTGTCACTATAAGGAGAAATCTGGTAAAATGTAATCAGAAATCATAGCCGTGTACTTAATCAATAAAAAGTGTAGAACAAAAATATTATGACAATGTTCCAGCTAATGATATTGTATTCTTGCATACAATTTTATAAACAAACCCACATAATATGTATATCATTAAAAAAATCAAAGGTCTTTGCTCTACTGTTTTCCTTCTGGGACTTCCTTTGAAACGTCTTTCCCTAATACGTCCACAATATGACGTAGATCATGTAGTAGTAGTCAAAAGAAGCGGCGGTAGCCTAATGGATAGGGCGTCGGATTTGCGATCATGTGGTTGCGGGTTCGAATCCCACCCATTACACTACCGACATGAACCCACTCGTTACACAAGCATCTTAGCTTACTAGTAATGTGCGACCCACATTGCTAGTAATATAAAAAAAATGATGTGTGATTTTAAAACCAAAACACAGTAGCATTTTTATTATATCTGATATTATAATTAACTCTTCGAATTCCAGAAATACTAAAATCTTCCTCCAAAAGTTTCGACAAATTATTTATAAAGTCATTCCAGTTCCCACAGTCGTTTGAACTAACGTATAGGCACGTACTTCTCACGTAACAAATAAGATCAAGGATTTTCGAACTCAGAGACAAACAGCCAAGGTCAAAGGACTCGGACGCTGAATAAATCCATTAAGGGGCGAAAACTAAATAAAACGTACTGAATAAAGGGACGCAAGGTTCGTGATAAAATACCGAGCGAAAGAGAAAGACATATACGTGTAACTTGAAGTTAGAAAGAGTCGGTAGAGTCTGGACTCTTAAGATAAGACAGAGAAAAATGTCGCAAGATATTTATTCTCGGGGTCCCGTGAACAAATGGTTATTATGGGGTTCAGTAGTACTAAATTAGTGAGATGTATGGCATTGGTGTTGAATATTTATTTATTGGAGTCGTAAGTTATTGTCCTAAACAGTGCGGTTTCAGGGGAAATTGTGGGTTATTTTGCTTAGTGTTTATTGAATTTTCTTTGTCGAGTTGAATTAGGTTTGACAATAAAGGACCTTTTTCAAGAATGAAATCTTATAGTACCCATAATATTCTAGGTAAAATTAACGACAACTTTATTTTTTATTTTTGAAGGGTTTAGATAGAGTTGTTACGAAATTTTAATATTTATAATTAAAATATTCGTATTTGTTATAAGATATCCTTATATACCTTTTTCAACTATATTTCAATATTTTCCTAATCTTATACCTACTTAATAATAATTATATAAAAAATATTTTTTAACAAACACATTTTCGAATCGCTGCAAATAATGAAAACGTACCAGGTTTTATTCTTTTGTTCTGATAACAGATGCATACCCATAGCTAAGCATTATCTTTCGCGATACGAGTCAACGACCCCGACCTATTATCGTCCCGAGACAATCCGATGGTTTTTGTAGAGCTATTTTATTTCTGATGGTTATTTTATTTTATTCCACTCTCAACCCATTTTCTTAGCAGTCTTATTTCAAAATTAGTATTCATTGTCAAATTTTAGTATAAGTTATGCCCTATACCTAAAATATATTGATTAGGGACTAGATAATACACGGTAGCTAGTTAAGTACTGCATACTCATTAACACTCACAATGAATAGAGCCCTTTTTTTAATAAATTTATTTGATTCAAGTCTTTGAGCGTGGTGATCTTTCTCTACATGCCTGCGGCCTGGATAGTCCGTAATATACTGAAACAATATTTTTATTCTGGTTACGGCAACGGTACCTATGAAAATAAATTTCTAAATCTCCTAACATTCTACTTGATAGGTAGGTAAAGTATCTACCTACATATCACTCTTGAAATACACCTACTAACAATATTCCTTTCATCTCCAACACAACCCCGACACAACCTCGAGACTCAACCCACAGGGGTTGAGTGGGACTTAAACGATAACCTCATCATTTTGTCTGCCCAAATGAATTCACTAAATACCGAAACAGATCCAAGCACATCTCAAAAGATATTTTAACCCTAAGACGAACCAAAATAGAAGGGAGAGTAGGTACTAGGCTGTATGTGCGGCAGATCAAAGGGTTTTCGCCGCGCCGCGCTTTGAACACCGACATACCACGGAGAGCATATGAGTCTATGTACTATATATGCATGTTTGTATATAGCGAGCTCTGTTTTGATACCGTTTACTCGTATTTAGGTATGATATCTGCGTTGGTTTGATATTGATGGGGTTGAGTTAGCGACGTACATGGAAATGCTTCATTACATTGGCTTTTTATTATTTACCGTTTTCAAAACGAGATTGTTTGCGATTCAACTGTTTTTTTTCGTTATTTCTCCGGCGATTGTAGATGAATTTCAAAAATTGTTTGTGTCATCGGTAGATTGACATCGATTCAGTAGTTTGAATTTTAAATGCAGGTAATTGAGAAAAACAAAAAATATAAATAATATGTCTTAAGAAATAGTTTTTTTTAACGATGCCGATTTTTTGACATTTATGTATCAAATACACCTATATGTTTATCAATTAAATTGATAAATGCCGATTTACATCAAAATAGAAAGAGAACAAATTAATTGTTGTAAGCTCTACTTACTTAAGTAAAATAATGTCTATGTTCATATGTAATTGCATTTTAACGTAGGTACACCATTATACCATTCAGACAGGGTTTCCTTAATGCTATTAGTATCGTGTTTGATGTAGTAAAAATTATCTGAATACTTATCAATTTTTCAACTTAATTAGTGTTTTAATTTCTTTGAATTAGAGTTTTAAGTTGTAGTTAAGTCGAGATGAGTTTCGTCAACATAAAGTATTTCAAAGCTATACTATACACATAGTAACATAAAATTTGTATTTATAAATTATTTTAGGTTATTATTTAGAGGTTATTCAGATTATTTAATTTCCTTCATAAATGATTAGCTTTTGCCCTCGACTCCGCCCGCATGGGTGCCGGTAATCTAAGCAAAAAGTAAACTACGTCCTACCTTGGATCTAAGCTTACTCCATTTCACTGTTTGTCAAAATCCGTTCAGCGGTTAAGCCGTGAAAGTGCAACGGACGGACAGACGAGCTACTTTCGCCTTATATAATTTATAATATCGGTACGGATTTAAGTCTAGATTTAAAGTCCATAATAAGAGTGGCACCACAAAATAATACCCTCAGACCGCATCATAAACGTTACAAACCCACAAAGTATCTTAAAACATTGACTGAAACCTACCCAAATCCACAACGAATCACACATACCTTTATACAATTAATATCGCTATTATTACTTAAGCAATAAGTTTGAAATTCCTAAAATGGCTGAAGTATAACTCTACCATGGCTTGACAACAGTAATTCCGTAATTATTTTTAAAGAAATAAGGTCCATATTCCTAATATGTGGTCTTTTGTACTGTTTGCAACCCTTTACGGGCTACCCCGGTAGTCGGTACGTACCCGGCAAAATAGCAATTAAATTCACCTTATTACACAACCCTTTAAACGATATTCAAAAGATAAGTGTGCGAGGTTTTAGCTGGATTTAAAATTTGAAGTTAAATTTGGTTATCCAAAGATAATTTTAATTTTACACTTTTTGCTGATGGAGAAAAAAAATACATGTAGTAATGGTTACGAATTACGATGCGTCCTCGTAGTAAATTATTCTACGCCTTATTCACTATACAAATTGTGTAGAATGTATTCTGGATACAAGTAACAAATCGATGTATGTGACTTGTCCTTTATAATTTCACAAATAAAATCTTCTTAGGAATTAAGCTACATAAAGCTGATTTTACCAAAGTCGGTTATCATTTATTCGTGGAATAAAACTGGCGTCTGACAGATTTATTTTCAACTATTATGTCAAATATTCAATATTGATTCAAAAGTTAAACCATACTGGGAAAAAAGTTGGTAAAATTCACCATTACATACCTACCCTTTTTCGGCAACTAGGAATCTTTTCTGAAACATCTTAAAAATCTTATAAGACCATAATTATTTAAATGATTTACTCACGCGCATTCTCGGGATCACCTCTAGTTCCAAGCTCAATAGGATATCCTTATTAGACCAAATAAAATCTATTAAATTCATAACTTTAGCTTTATTTTTATCATAGTTCCCGACGTTTCAACACTTTTGCATGTGTCATGGGCAGACAAAATATGTTATTGTGACACGACTGACATGGTATTCGTCTTGACAGGAGATGTTGCTCGTGCTATCTTCACACTTTTGTATTTTTATTACATAGAGAACAAAAATCAAAATAAACCGCGACAGAATCCGTTTCAAAGTAGTTTTATTTCAATTCATAACTCATTGCTCATTCAAAACACCTATTAAAATTATGTTTGTAGCCAGGAAAGCCCTCAAAACAAAGCAGAAATCCCCACTAATTACCAAAGCACGCATCGCATCCTCGCGAACGAGCACAAAGGGTGCCAATAACGCATGAAACAGGATTATGAAACATGTAAACGCCGCTAAAGGGCCCGGGCCGAACGTTTGCGTGTAATTATACATGTTAATTCACAGATACATACTTTGAAGGTACTATACTTGTATGTACTACGTTTTTAGGGTCTCACAGATGAGTAAACGTGGTAACGTGGTGTCGTGGTGCGGTGCCACTTCAAACAGGGAACAGACATTTGTGCAGTACGCCTGGGTGATCGCTTTTAATATTTGACTGAATCTTTTAGATCTAATAGGCTGGTCGGATTAGGGTTTGCGTAGGGTGGTCAAAGTATTTATATTTAATTTAACATACAAACGTATGGTTAATTGAAGCATTGAGTTTACTTACACGTGTACTTACACACCAACAAAAAAATAATGGGTTGTGTTTATCAATCTTGTTTATTACATTCAAGCCAAATGAAGGGAAGGGTTTTTGAGTTATCAATAATATATTTTTTTACTTTACACTGTATAGTATATTTATGATATACTATACAGTGTAACATAGGGATATAGGAATTGAATAAATTATTAAGATGAAATAAAAAGGAGACTGAAAAACTACATATAATATTTAGGTTTATATACCTACGTATGTATGTAAATTTTAAAATCTTTGGTTTTTATTCTAGTTTTGCCTTAACTTTAACTGTACCAATTGATTTACGAAAGATCTGTAATTTGATTGGTTAAAACGATCTAAGTGCATTTTGGTTAAATATCGGGTGCGGAATAAATTCATGTGCGGAAGGAGAAAATTTTAAATTAGCGACGGTAGCCTAATGGATAGAGCCTCGGACTTGCGATCATGTGGTCGGGGGTTCGAATCCCACGTATTGCACTACCGACGTGAACTCGTAACACAAGCATTTAGCTTACCACGAGGTGTTAACAAGAATACTAGTAATGTGCAACTCACGTTGATAGAAAGCTTTTTATTTACCTACTATGTAATTATTAATCTACTTAATCCGAGGTAAAGCCTTCGAATTTAAACGTCTTACTAGGATTCTTATATAGTACTTTATTGGTTTTAGTGATAAATGGACTGTATTATTATTATTATTGGTATAATTATCATGTTGACAACTTGATTTATTGAAAAGTATATTCATAAGCTCTATCTTCTTACCAAACACACTCAAGTCGATTCTACTCTGGGTGTTATTTATCTATTATACGTAGGTATGTATTTAGAAATATAAAAGTATGTTTATCAGTTGTCTGGTAACCATAGTACAGGCTCTGTCTAGTTTGGGATCAGCTCCCTTAGACAAGGTACATTTCTACAATCGTTATCGCTGATCGAATCGCTCAAATAGTCAAATGTATGAAAGTGACAAGTTTTAGTCACGTGACTTATCGTGAAGTGAAGTATAGTGAAGAGAAATGTCATTTCCATATATTTAATGTCATTTAAGCGATTTCTATCATCGTTAACGCTTTTAGAAATGTACCTTGTCTAAGGGGGCAGATGGCCGTGTGTGAGTTGTCCCAAGATATTTATCTTTTAAATATTATGCCGGCTTTTAACTACAATATAGTTCTTAACAAGAAATGTTTGACTAAGAGACGTTATGCAATTAGTAATTTTGCTTCGAACACCACCTACAATACTTATACCACTTATTTCAATAACCGTTGGCAATCCTAAATAAACTATCCATTTAGCAAGTCCAGTTGAAAGAACCTTACCATCAAAATGTAAATGTAAAAGAGAAAGATTTACTTGCACATTTATACTCTAAAAAAGAACCTAAGTTTTTAACCAAACAGTTTTAATATCCAAACCTCATTACCGTAAAAACAATGGCGAGACAAAAAATGATAAATAAAAAGTGAACGGGGAGGGGCGTACCCGCGCCGCCCTCGGCTCCACCCACGCAAACACAACATATAATTATTGTGAGAACAACACGACGCGACGCGGTGCCACATACTCATACACATGCATAGCCATGCAGGCATACAATGCCATACATACAGACATAATCATAATCGTACACGTTTACTTGTTATGTTAAGATCACAAGGGTAGGTATATTTTGTATGTAGGTATGTATTTTTTTTTTTTTTTTTTTAAAAGATTATTAGCAATGTGGGTCGCACATTACTAGTAATCTCGTTAACCCCTCGTGCTAAGCTAAGATGCTTGTGTTACGAGTGGGTTCACGTCGGTAGTGTAATGGATGGGATTCGAACCCGCAACCACATGATCGCAAGTCCGACGCCCTAGCCATTAGGCTACCGCCGCTTCTGTATTGCACTTTTGACGAGTAAAAAGCGTTGAAAAAATGGAGTTTTTTAATTACCTATTGGTTATTTATTTTCGAAATTGTTGGTCCAGACGCCCAAGACTTTTAAAGGTTTTAAATGTGGATACAGGCCTCCTAAACATTTAAAAAGTTCAGATGCTATCAACCTTTTACCAGTACGTCGATATGCATGAAAAAATCTAAAGGCTGCTCTCTCGAAAAAAGCCTAGAAACGGCGTGCAGATGAAGCAGTTTTTCGTCGATACATACATCGAAATTACATCTGAAAAAATAACCAATAATCTTTGTAGGTACATGTAATGATACGTAATTTGATTTAGCCATAATTATAATATTTTGCTAAATCAGATCATTGTTTGTTAGGGTTAGCGGCCTGCCTGTATAAATAACGGTAAAATTTCATATCGGTAAACGTCATACATTCTGGTTAGTAACCGAAGTTAGCCAAACACGAAATTTGCATTTTGTAGTTTTTGTATGCAGTGCTTTGTTTAGTTATCAACAGCCAATGAGCGTGCTGGTTATAAGAATGACAATTGCGAATTTACGTGCGAGTTATAAGAATGACAAAAAATGCGAATTACGGTTTCATGGTATCATTCAAACCTATTTTCACGACTGAGTGTATATACCTACGGTAATTTACAAAGGTAGGTGGGTCCAAAGATAATTTTTCTTTTTGGTAAAAAGCTGAAAAGTGTTTGACATTTGACATGTTGACATTTAAAGCAATTTTATGTACAGTTCAGTCACTGTCTGTAATTTTATTGTCTGTAATTTTATTAGTTCGTTTAGGCCAATGTCGTATTCGAAAGCTCATAATTAGATATTGCTAAAATAACGATGGTAAAGAGCTTCTCTTCGATAGGTTGTTAAGTATAATTGGTAGGTATGTTGTAAATGGGGTAGTTCAGATCACAATTAAATTTAAAAAAAGCTATTTTAGTGAGTAAATTCACCTTTTTCTGTTTCTTTTTTTCTAATTTTTTTATCCAGGAACAGGCAGGGCTATTTATAAATAGAAAAATCTTTATATCTACTAGTTTTTCCCAAGCTGACATAGAGCTGGACTAGAGTTAGCTTTAAAAATCTACGAAACATAAAATACAGTATGTTATTATATTGTAACTAAAAAATTTCATTAAATATTAATAGCAACATTAAAATAAACACTTAATTCAATATTCTGTCCGCCGGCCTATCGATAGCGGCACCTGTGCGCGCTCGAGCGTCGCGAGCACTTTTCCCGCCGTTTTCCAACAAAATGGCCGACGCGTGACTAGACTCGTGAATATGATACGTCGTTATTCATTCATAACTGAGCACCGTAAATATTATGTGCTTTTAAATTTAATTGTGAGAATTTACTTGGAATTTCTAGGTTTTAAATATGTACGATGGTTTTTAAATATTAGTCTGCTAAAGTTGTTAGCATATTACGAATAGAATAGAATATACTATAATGTACACCAACATTATAACACAGCTTAATTACAAAAAAATCTTAATAAAGGGTACAACGGCGGTCTCGTCGCAAATAGCGACATCTACCAGACAACCTAAAGAACTCAATATCATATAGTGATTGTCAAAGCCTTCTCCTTTTGATCAGTATTTTTTTTTAATATAGGTAGTAAACTCAAAAAAAGGTAAATGCGAATTACCTAGGATTTTATTAAAACAAAAATTGCAACTACTTATTGGACATAGATCACCACAGCATATTATTATGTAATTATAAGCTCATTACCCAAAACTAATCAAATAAAAACCAAACATCAACCAAATAAGCAACTACAATAGTATCTAAATATCGGAAGACAAAACCAGTCTCCCGAAGGTACGGGGGAACGAATGAAATACACGTCATAGTCATTTTTGCGATAAGGCAACACCGCGCCCGTTTGTTTATGGTTAGGCGCGCCATCTTGCCCGTCACGCCGGGAAATAGGGTAGCCATGTATTGTTCCCTTTATTTTTGAATGGAAAAAATATTTTCTTGATATTTCTTAGAGAGGGGAGTGTCGGGATGAAATATCTGTTATCATGGAGTTTTATAAAAAAAATTAAGACTTCCTGAACGCTCAAATCGGCTGAGATGGGAGTTAAACAATTTTAAAACTAGGTGTGTTGAATACATTTAGTTTTTTGACTGGCCTGTTGGTCTAGTGGTTAGTGACCCTGACTGCTAAGCCGGAGGTCGTGGGTTCGATTCCTACCCAGGACAAATCCATGTGTGATGAGCACGATCATTTGTTCTTTGTCTGGGTGTATGTATTTAGAAATACATAAGTATGTTTATCAGTTGTCTGGTAGCCGAAGATGAGGCTCTGCCTAGTTTGCGATCAGATGGCCGAGGGTGAGATGTCCCAAGATATTATTATTTAGCCATTACAACCTGGAGCAGGTTGGGCTCCCCCAACCTGCTCCAGGTTGTAATGGCTAAATTGGCCTTTGCTCAGCAGTGGGTCACCTAAAAGGGCAAAAAAAAAATATACAACATTTCCAGTCGGAGTACCTTCAAGGCCTTTCATAAATCGTAATAAATTAACAACCATCTTATCAAAGCTAATTCCTTCCACTTAAAAAAAGCAGTCTTACCCTAAAGCTTAAACAAGCAGATCGCTACACTAACTTTCAACCATACTATCAAACAAACATGGATCCAAACGACAACGCATCTACAAATTGGTACAAACTAATTCAAAACATCGGAAAAACATGGCGTCCACATTAATTCCCGCTACATGTCTCTCCCGACATTGAGTGACAGTAAATAAGACACAGTCGTGTCTATTATCTGATATAGATCTCCACATACAGACTTCATGAAACATTAATGTTCCAATCCTGACAGATGGGCCCCTGATACACAAACATACACATTTTCATCCTTCCATTAAAAGGTTACGGGATTTTCGACCTTAATGCCTTAGTATAGGGGTGGGGGGTACATTTTGGGGTGTGAAAGTTATTTTGTAGCGGTATTTCGAGGTGTCATGTTCGTTGCGGTCGAGAAATGAGCGACAACGAATGTTTGTTGCATTTTGCGATTAAAATAGCGTAGTTGAGGATGTTTTTATAATACATATTATTATAAAAATAATGTATTTTGCTTAGTATATTATAAATACGCTCCTTACTCAACTAAAAACTCTTTCAATTGTTTAAGTGCGGACATAATATACCTAAGTACAAAAGGCAGGTGTGCGAATCGCTTAACTCATTATTAATTCAATATTATTTTAATTTAGCATATTTTCCTCATTTTAATTCAACAAACAAAGATACGTTAAAAAATTCATAAATTCAAGATACTTGCGGTGTACCAACAATATCAATAGTCGCTTCGTTACAACTCCGTTCCTGTAATTTTTCGTTTGTTTACCCGTTAAAATGCAAAAAACAGTATGTGATAAAAAATAATCTTTAAAAATTATTGATTTCTTCTATTAAAGAATTACTATTTGTTATTTTTCCAATAGCCAAAAAAATATAAAAATATAAAATAAAAAAAATAACTCCAAAAGACGAAATTTAACTAACACATGTTACTAAATACATGCACGTTCTCATCACAAATAAGATTAATTATAGTTCATGATCAAGACGAAATATCATAAAAAAATCATAAATAGCAGAGGCTAGTCAAAATCCCCAGCTCTACCCAACAGAAAGAACAGTAAATAAAATTAATTACTTAGAATCAAATCAAAGAGTTTTCACAATTCTTTTTATCCCACTGCTGGGCTTACGCCTCTCTCTTTACATACCACACCCTCTAGTCCTCCCAAAAGATAACTGCCATTAAAAATATAATATTTTCGCCAGCGATCGTTACGTACGTGCAAAATAAACACATACTTGCGTCGCGGGCCGCTCTGTAATTAAAAAATATGGGAACGTACGTTATCGATTCGACTACGAAACATAATCTATGACTACGCCGTAGCACTGTCTACGAATAACGCTACAGTTTCAATAAAAAACTGTTTATTGATCTTAAAATGTGGATACTTAAGTTTAAGCCTCTAGATAATTATATATATCAAATTGCTATTTATGTTAGTTTCTTTAGTTCAATTTATTTAGGTATTTTTGTTCTCTTGCTTAAGTTGGTAGTACTTTATAGTAATTGTAGTGTTGCCAAGTACAATTGGTATTAGTTTTTTATAGTTATATTTTTAGTTCAATTACTTGTTTTTTTATGTTTTGCTTGTTGTTGTCTCTCCTTTGATTGCAATAAATACTTTTTCTTTCTTTCTTCTCTTCATTTAACTAATCAACTAAGTACTTCTCAAATTAACATCTGATGAGCGTGTTCATAAAATAACAACCGTTGTCCTATTTCTAAATAACCTTAATAGACAGGTCTGACATCAGTTAGACATTTCACAAAGATAACCTCTAAACCTGCAAATAATTATCACTTTACGTCTTTCAAACTCCAAACAATCAAGCGATAAGAACTGAAAATTCAACTCCGACTTTAATTTGTAAATTACGAGTCCTTATCAGCTTCAAACCTCAAGGGCTTGCCAAACTAAAGTGCACCTTGTCAAATCAAATACTCCCATTATTGGGCCATACATTTTTAAGCTTGGTTATCTGCCTGGGTTACGTGGTAGGCTTGCCCATGTTATCGTCAGTTTCTGCATGAACGCGCCCGTTACGCCCCCCCCACCCTACCCCCCATCTCCCCTTCTCGTCCCCCTCAGTCCCGGTAGACGGCAACGGCGAGATTTTGACACTTGAACATAATTTATTCGATCCTGAAATAGTTTATGTTATCTAGACCGGCGATATCACGGGATTTAGGTGTCTGTAAACTTTCCGTTTGTTTCTCATTAATGTTGAATATGAAATGATATGTTATGTGGAGTATTAAATTATTATTTTGATTTAACAGTTAATACTGTTGTTCAGTTGTAAGTTTAGCCAGAGTCATTGCCAGTTATTTAAAAAAAATACGACGAAAGAAATTGCTTACGTATTGTCCTAATTTTTGTATGCCTGAAAGAGTTGATGACCAGTTTTTTTTTTTTTGTTTGTATTTATTTTTGTACTTAAATTGAGCATTTCATATTAATAAAGAAATAAACATATCATTTAAATGGTTTACTACACGGCTGTACGGTTTGATAAATGGATTCAGAACGTATACATTTTATAGATCATTTAACTGCGATTTCGAAGGTCTCAACTCTTTGAGTAAAAAACTAATTCTCTAGTAAACTTAAAACAAAATAATAATTCGAAATAATAATAATTTGAATACGTATTTATATAGGTATTATGAGGACCGTTCCTCGGATTGTGTGAAAGATGATATAAGAAAGAAAGGAGTGAATGCTGTGATGACCAGAAACAGACATGAACGAAACGAAAATACGCATTGTGCCGACCTCATGTAATAGGGCAGGGAGATGATGTTCCTATAAAAAAATACTTACATATATACATTCAATCTCAAATTGTTACATATGCAAATAATTGAGTCAGCACCTGTAAGTAACTACTATATTTGTATTGGGCTGCCCGGGACAGCCTGCCCCGCATCTTCCATTTTAAAAATTACAATATTGAGACGGTAAAACATTCTATGTTACTTATTTATTAGCTAACGGCTCTGAGTGTGTTATGTATATTTATGTGTGTATAGATAGAATAAAAGGCGAAACTTAGGAACAGAAAGTTATTAATTTGACTTGCTTTGAAAAGTATAAACCCGCATAGCAACAAAATAAAATATCTAACCTCAATAAGTTTTTGTCGTGGTATATCGAATAAGAACGACCCGACAGCTACGGACGCCACCTAACGGATCACTAGGGACATTATAAAATATCTCAGAGATCCCATTGATAAATTATATGTAGTCATAACTCGCCATTATATGAGGCTTGATTAACTACTTTATTTTGGCACCAGAAAAGAGTTTAATTACTGTTTTAAAACGACTAGAAATTTAATTAACGATCTGAACTTTTTGTGTTTATATAAATTTACTAAGAGGTAAATAAATAATGCATCTTGCGCGATTACTTAACCCAAAAAGGTATGTTATCTACTTACCTGACAGAATGTTGTAATTTGGAAAAAATCTTTAAATAAAGAAAGAAAGAACAAATAAATAAATCGTAATTATTTACTGGTTATTAAAAATGTGATATGTACCTTAAATTTAATTCATAAAAATCTCTGTTCTTTGGCAACTGCCTAGAAGATTATAAATTCAAATTCTATATAGAAACAGATAACTGAGAATGCACCTACTTAACCTCAGAATTAACTAAAGCAGTACTTATCAGTTGCTAAACACCGTCGATTTTTTTTTATTAATGAGGCCCTAAACTTACCTAGGTACAATATAATAATAATCTCTTCGGACATCTCACACACGGCCATCTGATTCCAAACTAACAAGCTCTTGTACTATACTTATACATTTCTAAATACATACATATTATCCCTTCAGGTTATAGATAAATTACAGCCAGGCACAGAACAAATGATCGTGCTCATCACACAAAGATTTTTCCTGGATGGGAATCGAACCTACGATATCGGCTTAGCAATCAGAGTCACTAACCACTAGACTAACAGGCCCGTCATTCACTTATATTTAGCCATAAAGGTAGTTTCGATATTCATGTAGTAATACATAAGTATTTAAAACCTAACCTTTTTATTTCTATTACTCACATTAACAAACCCTAACTAGACTAACTCAAAAAGTTTCTCCAAGTTTTAAAGAGGATTTCGTAATTGAATCCCTCACACCTAAGTCGGATAAGGCAAATTTACGACTAAGCACCGCAAAACCAAGATTAAAATCGTAACTCGAATAAATCCACGGTATCGGGCTTGTTTTCCGAATTAATCGGCGTCGTGTTCATTTTGTGGTCCAACTTTACCAACCTCCTTCAAAGTCTTAGAAAGTTATAATTCCTGTAAACGTTGTACAAGATATTTGGAACTGTTTGAGGTGATTTAGTGTGTTGACTTTGGTTTGTTTGAGATGTTCAGCTTTTAATTGATTAAAACAATTTATAATACCTACTATCAAACATATTAATGCCAGATATAATTCTGCCACCTGAAAAGTATGAATAAGTAAATAAATAAATGTGGACAACATCACATACATACATTGCTCCGAATCCAAAGTAACTAGCTAAAGCACTTGTGTTATGGAATCAGAGATTACGAAGGTACCACAAACACCCAGACCTGAGATAATTTAGAAAAGTTTTTCTCTACATTGACTCGGCCGGGGTCGACCCCGGGACCCCAGAGCTGGCGACACCTTGAATCATATGGCCAAACAATGTTTAGGTATATTCAATATTGTATACGCCTTTAAAAAGTTTATTTTTTAATCCTGGAGATTAATATGGCAATTAAAAAACAGGCTATCTAATAGGTACTCGTTTAAAGAAGATGTGATGCCAACTTGTAGGTAATTCCAAATAAGGTTCGGAGCATCAAGATTCTGCCAGACAGACCTGTATAAAAACGCGTTTATATCAATTAAGGCTGTGATAATGAAGTATTTTTAATGTTCTAAAGATGTATTGCGACATTATAAATAATACCACTAGCTGTGACGCACGGCTCTGCCCGCGTGGGAGACGAGATTCGATCGATATTTGAACAATAGACTCCTAAGGAACTTTTAGAATACGAAAATATGATGCGGTTATAGCTAAATGTCTTTTATAGACCAAATTCTGTGATAACCCTTCTAAATATAGAGTCAGTCGTCTGTTGTAACGCTTTGCCTGGGTTTATCCAATCTCCTTGAAGTTACGATATACTTACAACGGTAACATTGCAAGTCAACGATACCATTATATTGAATTTAATGATGTCAGTTGGTTGGTTGTCAATTGTTATTTTTTTTTATTATTTTCCAGTGTATCAAATAGGTTTATAATTTATTTTTAGAGCAGTTATTCCCCTGAGCGTAGATGGTATACTTATAAGCAGTGCCTAGCTATGTTAGTAGGTATGTTTCTTCTCTCTCCATTACTATTATCTATGTTCTTAACTCTTGTACCTATCGGTGCCCACATATATTAGGTACTTATAAGTAGTAAGTACTTATTCATTACGTACATACCTTGTCATTTTTATTTATTACGTCTACTTTAACTTTTTGTTGCGGTTGAAGCTTTAAGGGTAGGGTGTCGCAGGGATTGACGATCATGTAGTTACTGGTCCAAAACGCTTACATTTCACTATCAATATGAACCCACTCGTAAAACAAGCATTTAGCTTGAAAAGAAGAGTTAACAAGAATACTAGTAATGTGTGACCCACATTGCTTATTAATCATTAAGTACTGACTAACCTCATTATCCTCAGCTGATGAGCCACTCGAAGGTCTGGAGGGCCTGCATTCAGACGAGACGGGGTCTGGTGACAACTCTAACGCGGGCTCCAGCGGCGCCGACGACGACGCCGCGCGCCTCCGCCTCAAACGCAAGTTACAGCGGAATAGGACCAGCTTCACAAACGAACAAATTGATAGTTTGGAGAGGGGTAAGTGCCTCCACTATTACGACTGGAAAACTACCACAGATAAATACCTACAAATCTTATTTATTTATTTATTACGTTACCAACACCTCTACAAAATGTGAAAAATCAATATGGATGTAAACATAAAGCCAATTACAGATGGCTACAGTGCAGCATGAGTTAGACTTAACACAAATTTAATAATGGAAGTAAATCATTTCAAAACTACATATTATATACTTAAGGTACTTATCAAGTTCATTTTGGAAAAAAAATAGTGTTAGTAGTAGGTATTTAACGGATCAAATAAAATCTCTTTACGCAAATTGTTTAAGTCACGACTCGCTCGAGCTCGCACTATATAATAATTTCGCCTATAGTTAGTTTGAGGATGAGAATGGGACAGACACAGTCCCAGTCCAAATTAGATATATCGATGCTTGAAGACAAAAAAGTGATTCGCAATATTAACGCGAAGAACAACTGGTTTGTTTTACATGTGCTGTACCTACGTTACTATTATACTCAATTTCGTCCGATTTGAGAATTATAAACAAGTCTGTTCTCCAATTCATATTTACATATTTGTATTACAGAATTTGAAAGAACTCACTATCCAGACGTGTTCGCCCGAGAGAGACTCGCCGCTAAGATAGGACTGCCTGAAGCGAGGATACAGGTGAGCTTACTTTATTATGATTATGTATTTATTTACTTTATGCCTAATAATAGTGATGTTAAGCCATGCACTAAGACTATTCCCCATTCTGCTGAACACGCACTAAACTTATTTTAATCCATCGGTATCTTTTACATTTGTTCAGAATTAGAAAAGGTAAGACGAAAATTAGAGCTATCAACCATGAGCAGCGCTGCAAGACCTCAAGATACAATGAGCTCATAATGCGTAGGTCGGAAGTTCGGAACACACGTCATGATTAATAAAAATATGAAGGTAGAGCTATCAAATTTAGTTGTGACTAAAATTCTCACAGCAAAAACATGTGTAATTATCACTGTGATTTTCAAGGCGAAAACTAGTTAGACATTTCTAGTTAGTTGTTATCTGTTGCCGTCCTTTTCTCATGCTTTATGTTAGTAAAAGATAGCAATGGTTTAAATTTGGTTTAGTTTGCGTTCATCAGCACCACTGTTTCTCCTGGTACATAATATGTTAAGCCTTCCTACCGAAAAGATTGTACCTAATAATAAGTTGATCGGTATCAAATTATTATTAAGTACAATCTTTGTACACCTATGCCCAGCGGTGGGACAGTTATAGGCCGGTGCCTATAAATGTCCCACCACTGGGCACAGGCCACCCCTAAAGAGAACAAATGAGCGTAGATCACCATGCTAGGTCATTGCGGGTTAACGATTTCACATTCCAATTTTTGGAATCCAGGTTTCTTCACTATGTTTTCCTTTACCGCTTGTCAAAAGTGTAATTAACTTTGACAAAGTCACATTGGTACTTGCGTGGGTTTGAACCTGCAACCGTGTGCATCCTTTGCAAGAATATTAATGAAATCAAAATGTAGGAAATTGCAACTAATGATTTTGTATCATAACTATCAATATTTGATATTTAATTATACAGATATGGCCACATTCTTGTCATAGTACACGCGTTTACTATGACAAGAATGTGAATACAGTGTAATTACATACCGCAATATGTAATAATGATGCCGCACTCGCGCGGCATGTGTCCAGCTGACTGATTCCCTGATAGCCTTGATGAATAACTTGGTATCCACCGTTATCGATTATGTATAAGATGATTAGTAGCTACCTTTAGTTGTTAATTAACCTTTTGGCCGCCCATCTATATAATACGCGATGTGTCCTCCAGCGCCACGCTACAAATGTATAACGTATCTATAGTAAAACGTAGGGATGGGATTAATGTCCTATCGATAAATAATATTATAAGTTGAAATTAACGTTTATTTACCAATTTACGAAGCTAAATACTAAACTGATACCGTATTTTCATATTTTGTTTCATTTCATAAAAAAATAAATATGATAACCTGGATATATTTACCATAATAAAAGAAAAGAATTGTAAATTTATTAGACGTGAGTTCTAGAAGGCACATCCCTATTTGTCTCCAAATGTAATCCTTCTACTTCATATCAAGTCGTTGGCGCTCGAGGCACGTCAAAATCCTTTCTGATATAAGGATGTCTAGATGTCGATTCTTTTTTCTATTCACTGTGGTCGAGTTACACGTGCATAACCTCAACCGATTCATGCATAATTTATTTCGTTTACTTACAACAAATAAAATCAATAGAAGCTAGATACGTGGTTTTCCACGTGTTTTTTTTTTAATTAAAATTGAGGGAAAGTTACTGTTTTACGCAGATGTTACAGATCTTTTTTTTAATGGTAGGTATAAGTGTCGCAAAATACTAGCAATGATTTTTCTTGTTTTTAGAAACTAATAGAAAACGGAAGTACATTTCTGAAACGGAAGTTGACGACTAAACGGAATGTCAAGACGACGAACTATTTCAAAATTCTGATTATTCACAAACTCTTTCTTACGATGAATCTACTCAAAAAGAAACTAAATAAAACTCGCAATAATTCGTCGTCGTCATATTCACCGTCACTCATTTTTTATAACAACACGTGCGCCAACGCTAGATGTAAATATTACACTACACTAAAATGCACAAAGTCACTATGACCTTGAAACCCGTCCGCTTATGACGTCACAGATTTACTTCTATACGAGTTCGTGGCGTTGTGCGCACTGACAACTAGCCTCTTCGTAAGGATGGGTCTTTCAAACGGTGTTTCACTATCGACAATGATTAGAAAACCTATTTTTTCTTGAATAAGGTGAATAAAACGTAGTTTATACTTTACAATATTTATAAAATATTATTTATTCACGTCATTTTCTTGCAATAATAGTATATTATGATCGTATCGACGAGATGAAATATAGCGAGGTCTTCATCGTGTCCCATCACTGGCTTACTTTATATCAAGTACTTGGCGTTGGGGGCATTAAAATATTTTCTGGCGTTTTACTTTCTTTTGAATATAAAACAAACAAGAACTTATTATGTGTGAAAAAGTTAAAAATATGGCTTATAACAGGGCAATTTTCCATAAAAACAAAATAAAAGGCCTTGTAAAAGTCGTCAATTTATTTTATACTATTATTACTTCTAATCAAGTAGTGGCGCTGAAGGCACGAAAATCTCGAACTTGTATAGAAGTGATTGGCGTTCAAAAGGTTAAAGGAGTTTTTATATCGATAAGGAATACCTATAGACAACCTAATTTTTGAAAATAACGGTAACTGATGCTTTATTATTTTACGAAATTAACTAAAGTTACCCGATTATTTGATTTTGTAGAGTAGGTAGGTACTTACTGCACTGCTTTGCGAAATTCTTCTCTCAAAATACCACAATCTGATTTCTCCCCAGTGTTTTGATCTTTTTTCCAACCGTTCCACATAGCCGTCCTTTATCATATCAAGTTTGTATTCAGTAATGTCATAACTTAGTATCACGAACAAGTCTAGTAGCCTTGTAAGGATCCTATTAGCGCGTCCTGCGCTGTGTGTTAACCTAACCCGACGTTAAGGTGTGGTTCTCGAATCGGCGCGCGAAGTGGCGGCGGGAGGAGAAGATCCGGTCGCAGCGCCGCAGCCCCGACTGCGGCTACAGCGGCGCGCCGCCGCACGCGCCGCACGCCCCGCACGCGCCGCCCGCGCACGTCGCGCACGTCGCGCATGCGCCGCACCAGCCCTACCAGCCGCCGCTCAACGTTGATACTTACAGGTCAGTCGCTATACCTACACCATGTTTATACATCTTGATATTTGTAGTGGCAGATGGAAAACTGAACGACGCCGCCATCGTGCACAATGCTGCTCACACGAAACCACCGACTGACTGACTGCCAGTATTTGATTTTGTTTTTGATTTGATTGATTACCGTTAAAAACAAATTACTGCGCGGTGGCGGACAGTGCGATAGTAGAACAGTGTCATGTGTACCAGCACTTATTAATATTTAAGAAAGGGAACAATGAAGTGAGCATTCGAGCAGTGCGTAGAGACGAATATGAACATGCTTGTTTCCACGTACTTACTTTTGTTTAAAGAAGCATGTAGCACTCTGTACGTGATCGCTTTGTAACATAACTCCATGTCAGTTAGTAGGTACCTAACTATCCCTGAAAGTGATGTAGCCCAGATAGATAGGTACCTAATGTTAAGTTCTTTCTATGTATCCTTAGTCTTTTCCTGCCTTCATCAGCAAGTTTAACAATATACTTCCATATTCCAGCCCACACCACTCTAGCCTAAACTACCATATTTATACGAAGCGTAGCTTGACACATGTGAATATCTTGTCCGAGGGCCACAGTCACACATAACCTTAGGAGGTTATCTGTGGCCATAGTACGCAGTGCCTTAATCGGTGATGAAGTACATTTAAAAATATACTTCCATATTCCAGCCCTCTTACCCCGATGGGTTACGGCGGCGGCATGGTGGAGACGCCGGTGTGCGACACGCCGGACGCCGAGCTGTGCAAGGGCGGCTTCCTGGGCTACCCGCGCTACGAGCTCGGCTACCGGCAGCCCCCGCACCCCTATGTCAACCATCACGGGTATCAGCATGAGCCAGCTTCGCCGCCACCAGGTAAGCTAATACTTACGTTATTTTTGAGGTAGGTATAACTTATTTACGCTCGCTTTACTTGGGGAGTAGGCTGGTGAAGGCGTGACGAGAGCGTTACGAAATGTGTGATCGGGTGAGGCGAACAGAAGTTGAGATACAAGTTAGTGTAGATAGAGAGAGAGTTACGTTTGGTATATTACTGTAGCGGCAAGAGAGAGAGGTACGAGCATACATTTTCTTTCTCTTTCTCTCATAGCCAGTTACGTTTCCAATATCTACCATGCTACTATAGACTACCATTTTTTTTACAAAAGGCAAACTTGATACATGTGAATAGCTTGTCCCGAGGGCCCCAGTGTATCAGATAATCAGTGCCTTAATCAGAAAGGAAGGTTAAAAAATAACAAGGCCCGTAGGGTTAAAGTATAAAGACGCCAAGTGTAGAGATTGTGGTCCAGAACTAACCTTTTCAATTTCTTTCTGGACTTCATGAGAATTAGAAGATAAGAATGAGGCTTCCAGGTCGGTTCAAGGAGAAGTCTTTAAAAATACAGCGTGTGATATAAAAATAATAATTGAACCTACTCGATAGCAACACCAACTTACTTATAGTTTGCCAAGAGTATACCCTATGTCTTCGTTTTCAGAACTAGGCGGTCTCCTAGGTACAGGTGTGTCGGTCCCGCTGGCCGTACCGGGACAAGACTCGCAGCAGTACTGGTCGCGTCTGCAGTGACCCTGGTGGAACTAGCCGAGAACATCACACACTATTTAATCATTTTCTATACCTTTGGACAATCGAACATGTTATGTTTTGTTTGTGAGCGTCGATATATTGACACAGAGGTGTATTATGACTTTTATGTCAAGTCAGTAATATTGGAACTTGGATCTTACCATTGACTTATAGGCCCTGCTTGAATCAGAAAGTCTATCAAGAGTTCCCATTGGTACTGGGCCGTTCGTACCAAGTATTTTACCAAGTGCTGCTTCCATTTAATTCATGAAACACCACAATCTTATGAAGGTAAACGTGATGAACTTCAATGGTAGCTCTGATGGCTTTCTTTATCTTCGTGGGAGAACAGTTTTCAGAACATCTGATTTTTTCATTCCAATGACGCTCATAGACAAAATGTGCCGAAAAATCTTTCGTGTTTTATTTTAGAAATTATATTTGTGATCAAATAAACGTGTTGTGAAATATTTCTACACAATTATGCTTATTTTTACCACATTTTCTATGCAACAATCTATTATTAAATTCTTAAATCTCTAACGAAAATAAAAAAAACATAATTGACGGTAGTTCAGAAGTACCTATTAGTGTATTGTTAACTACAGTCATATTTTTTTCTTTTTAATAAGTGTAATTGTGTAGTCACTATATGAAAAAGTTTTCTTCTTAAAATGTGAGATTTTTGCTATCGTGCTAGTACCCAAGAAAATTGGTATACCTAAGATGTAGTATGCCTAAAGAACAATCGTCTGAATGAATATCGTACTTGTTTCATAGATATAGTTTTAATTTATAATTTTTTGTGCTTCACGGTGATAGTTTCAGTTCACAAGTTCATTTATACTGATATTAGATAACCAACTAACATATAGTATAAAGAATTAACATATCCACTAGATGCCACAAAACAGGACTCCGAGCACAAAACATAGGCTCAAATTGTATTTATATAAATTAGAATATTTCATTCAAACATTTTATTATAAATCTCTAATAGATTTTTTAATACATTCACGTTATCGATGCACATGTAATGATGTATCCGTAGCTCTTTGAATGAAATAATTTAATAATTCGGTGTAAGTGTTAAAAAATATTTTAATAACAATTAATTAGATAGGTAAGGTTAGTTTAATGAGTATTTAATTGTGTATATTGTTGTAAATGTTTAAATTAAAATTGGAATTCAAAAAATGTCACACTTGGACTAAAATTAGCAATACTCTTGGAAACTACAACATTTTACATTAAATTTGTTAATAGGTACAATCCCGATTGATTTTTCAAAATACTACTGCTACTATTAAAAACACTAAGCATTATTATTTAATTAGTAATCATAAAGGCTCTGTCACACCGAGAAAAAGAGTGAATATACTCTTAACTTTCGAAGAAGACACCTATCAAAATCATTGGACTATCTTAAAACTATAAAAAAATCCTAAATTCCACAAACAGTCGTCTTGGTGTAACACAGCCTTAACAATCGTAATGATAGATTTTTTTATGAAAAACAGGGCTTTATAGTTTTAAGTGAATTTGTAATTAATTACTTTCCGTGTCATTGTTAATTATTATGATCTTACAGAGTCCAAGTCAAACGCGCGAGTACCATGCTTGAGCGGGATTTTTTTATTGTTTAGTATGTTTTGCAATTGTACACCTTATTGAAAATGTAACAAGGATTATTTTACAAAAATAACTGACCTAAATACGGCTTTTAGTTTTTCTAGGAAATTACTAGTAATTATTATTTTGTACAATTTTACATTAGCTGGATGCAACCTCGAAGTATTAATTTCGAATTTACAATTAGTTTTTAACGTGTATATGTATTGATTATAAATAAAAATGTGAATAATTGTGTGATGTCGATGAAACGTTTTAATAACATTATATATAAATACACTTTTGGATCAAAGCATTTGGTTGTTTTATTTTTGTTTTTTTTTCACTTTAAATTATTTCTTATATTTTTTGATACGTTAAATGAAAACAACAATTTCTAGCAAAATTATTATAATTAATTCAATTAAAGCTTTTAACACTCAACAGTAAATCTTGACACTAAAAATTTAGCTCTATCCCTAAGATAAAAATAAGTCACTTGCGTATTGCATACGTCGTAAATGTAAATGTACTTATTATTTATTTATTTATTTATTTTGAGCCTGAACTGTCCCACTGCAGGGCAAAGGCCTCCAATGTACTTATATCTTAAAAAAATGCCTACAAGCTGTAGTTCTTTGATAATCCTAACATACTGAGACACTTTGAACATGAGACATATTATCTTAAAACTTAAAACCTACTTTCTGTATAACATAGGATACCTCAACTCATCATTTAGCAAACTGTCTATATCACTGATAATACTTGTTTCCGAATCGTTTTTACTGTGTTTGTGACAGCTGGCGACTACGTCTGGCACGTTCTTGCTCAAGTCCAGATCAAGGTCCGACACTGTAATATCACTTTCATCCTGATCCTCGCTAAGGTCCACAACGTCTATGGGTTCACCTAGTCTAGTTGACTCTACATCTATTATAACACTATCACAATCTTCCTTATCTAAATCTACTGAATTTATTGCATTTAATTCTACGCTCACTATTTGTACTTCTGAATCTGAGTCGTCAGTTTTATTATCTTCAATTTCATCGTATTTCGGTTCGTCTGTACTCTTGTTTGAACTCGATAGCCTGTTTCTAATGAGTCTGGGTTTAGACAAGTTCTCTGCGAGTTTTATCCTCTTGAATTCAAAGCAGTTGTCCAAAAGCTCATCTTCTTGTATTTCGTAAATGTCGCTATGTTCTGATAGCGTTCGTTTTCTGTCATTGACAGGTTCAATTTGCTTCTGATCAACTTTGGTCTGATTGTTAGCTGGGGGAGCGTTTTGATCGAGTTTCTTGTACACTATAGAGTTGCTTCTAACGACTTTGATGATCTTATTGCCCGATGTGGTGATGGTTTCCTGTGTGGAGAGCTTTCGTTTCCTGCTGAGGTTGAGGGTGATGGGCTTGCCGTGGATGATAGTGTCGGGGTTGCCGCGCGCCCGGATCTCGTCGAGCGACAGCACCTTGAAGTCGGCGGCGGGCGGCTTACCTGCGGGGTCGTCGAACTTGGCGGCGAGGCAGGTGCGCGGCGGGCGCTCGGCCGGCTCGTAGCTGTAGAAGGCGGCGGCCTCGGCCTGTATTCTCTCGAGGAGCAAGAGCTCCTGGGACTTAGTTCGCGCTATTTTCTGCGCGTCGTCGGGAGATATGTTTTTAGTGGGCGTTGACGAGGGTGCGCTTTCATTATCCGACTCTGCAAGAACACACGAACGAACCGCTTAGTCGTACGCGAATATCGAAACTTGAAAATGATTTTCGTAATTAATTTTGATGCGACCCGTCCGGCAACATTCGCGGTGTGTTCTCGTAACGTCTATCTGAAAGCGACTCTCGAAGGGTGGGCGGTCAAAAATAATTACAAAAATCATAATACGAAACATTTTTATTTACTCGTTGGTATATTAAACACAATTTGATTAAACAAAGCCAAAGTATAATTCTGTTCCGTTACGAGTTCCTATATCAGTTTGAATATTAATTAGCTTAAATGAAAGGTACTAGACACGCGTTACTAATAATAAACATATTTTGAAATTCTTATTATAAAATAAGACTAAGATTAACATAACAAAAACCCCGTATTATTTGAAACAAGAAACTATGTGTAGGCACTCGCGACAGTTGCAACACGGCTGACACCGGCGTCACGTTCTCATCTCCGCGAACCAATATCTCATGGAACACAACGTGTAAGTATCAAAAGTGCTGCATTTCTAATTTCATTACATCTACCTCACTTTCGCACACAATGTACAAATCTTAGAAAAACATTCGGATTATAACCGATTGTGGTCAAATGTGGATTACAACTTTGACCTCGCTAATGTTCAAATCCATCTTAAATTCCCTCCCTCCGCTCAACATAAAATTAGAGAAGACGAAAAATATAAAATGAAAGAGATCCACATTCAACAAAATCGGTTAGTAAAAACTAACTATGAGTCTATGCTTAACATCGTTATGAAATGTACGACTGATCTAAGTGATCGCATACAAAAATGTCTTCAATTCAAGTCTTTTATGACTAAAATAAAAAAAATATAGATGCTACATAGAATACACATAGTATGAATTTATTACGTAGTCACATGTCTTCCGTTCCTGTGATCGTGATACATTTCACAAAGACTCAAGCACTATCCGTATGACAGAAATTTAACCGTCTAACATAAAACATTAACATTCCAACAATTATTCTAAAGGTAAATAAATAGTTTATTAGTATAAAAAAGAGACAAGACTACAACATTATACTAAATATAAAATGTATTGCTACAGTTACGAGCCGAAACCAATTTCATTTTTTTTTAACAGCTGCCTCTTGAAGCAACCACTCTTTGTACTAATTCATGCTAAAATATTCCTAAACTTTTCAGTACACTTTTCCGCTAATTTATAAAACTTAAATTATTTTTAGTTCTCGACAAGCGAACACCAAGATTTTGAAAATAAATGTTTAAAAACTGAGCATGCTAAAATAATACAGGTTTATTTTAAAAGGAGTGCGTATATTCAACGAGATAATCAAGTGCATAAAACTGTACAAATTTTCCCACGAAACATAACACAAACATAGGACGAAATCTCAAAATTGAAAATCATCTTTTCATACAAACATAAGTCACGTGACCTGTCACTTTGTATGAAAAGTCCATTTGCCATTTTAAGATTTCGACCCATGTTCCTTGGGGAAAGTTGTTCAGTTTTATGCACCTGATTAGCTCTTTGAATATACGCACTCCTTTTAAATTAATCCTGTATAAAGAAACCTCCGACTAAATCTATCCCCACCAACCGAGACTATTTTATTTAAATATTTGATAAATAGTTTTATACATAAATAATGACTAGGCGTACCATGGACCATAACGCGAACCGATTCCTCTGTCCTGCTAACACTTTTGCGATTTTGTAATAAATATAGGAACTTTAATCTTAGTGCAAAAATATAAAATTAAATCAAATTATTGCCGGATCGTTTTACACGGGAGTTTTAACAAATCGCGTTATCTAGACATACGCAGTGCTATCATAGATGCGGTAAAATCGGAAGCGTTACCAGACATACCAAAAAACCGCTAAGCAATCGAATGCTCTTTTTTTGTTAGCTTATCTCTTTTTTTTTAATCTTTCTAAACTTGATAGTATCTTAAGCACGATTTTTTTTTGTTTTACGGAAATCACAGCTTTATAATACAGTGCTTATAGGACTGTGTTTTCCGCTGTGTATACCTAGAGATAAATTTTTTTTTTATCATTTTATTAGCTCTATCTAAATCTCACGGTGCGAATATATAAAGTATAGGGGGCAGGTAGCAGTGGGTACCTTTATAAACTGCCAAAGCCCCTTAAAACATCCTACATACTAACATACAAACAATTTAAAGGCATAAAGCTGTTTTTTTTTTCTTTTTTTTATTCACCTATATTAATGAGTTACAATAATCGTGTATATATATTTTTATTTGTATTTTATATGTTATTAATCCTATTTATTATGTACTTTTCTATCATAGACAAAGATTATATCAACATCTATTAAAAAAAGTATTACAGTGATATTTTGAGAGAAATCTAATACTTTTTTCTCAAAATATGACTGTAATTGTCTATGTGATATTAATTGTTATATAACGATACAGTAAATGAAAAAGCGAGAGATATTAATGAATCTAATTAGCTAAGATATGAAAGAGATTATATTCTCTAATTTATTGCACATACAAAAATAACGACGTCGCTTTTTCCTCCATATTTCTTCAATAACTTGTGAGAGAAGAGAGCTACCATCATAAATTCATCGTGAGTCAAATATAATCTCACTTTGTTTAATCATTGTCTATGGTATAAAAAAACAGCTAAACATTGTCTAAGTTAGAGTCAACCAAAAAGCCGCCTCTTCCGGCAACATAAAAAAAAACAATATTGTATCTTGTTAAATTAATTTGGATTCAGTTTCAAATGTAACTCCCGAACTCTTAAAATCCACACCCACCACAATAATATTAATAATATTGAATACAAAAATCATGAAACTGAATCCAACTATATCTATACAATAAATACTATATTAATTGACTATTGGCAAAATAAAAACAATAATAATACCTTCCATAAACAGGTGTTATTTGTCGCGTCGCGAACTGGGAGAACAAAAGAAATGTATTTTCTTTCTACAAAAGTTAAAATTAATAAAGCGGCAAGTTGTGACCCGCCCGCGTAAAAATATATAAACAATAAATTCCCAATCCGCTAGCGACAATAAACGTAAGAAAAAATTCTTAACCAATAACATGTGAATAAAATAAATATATATATTTTTTTAAGTAATAAATCTAACACTTTTTCTCGGTCGTTTTTAGACATAAATATTTTTTTTTATTGGCACAACAAAGGGTTGAACTCTAAAAATAATATTGTTACCCTTCCAATGCGACCTACGACCATGAATTTGAAGGATTAGGTCAGCAGTGCCATAGTATACATAAAGCATAGTGTTATATTTAGAAAACAAAAACAATAAATGAGCGTTTGAATTTATAACATCGTTAATGCTTAACCCTACGCACACGCCCACAACATGACAATGCAGAGTTTTCAACTACCGAATTATTATAATAACGCGAGTTAGGCTCGCTGTCCATTCAAGTGTATCTTCTAAAACCGTTGATACGATAGCACATGTAACGAACCGATTTTACACAACATAAATAAAATGCGCTTCAGCAATACTTGTCAAGTCTTTAGTTAAATGAGGTTAAATAGGCAGTGCATTGTAATTCTAAAATAAACGTGCCATTTACACGTTAATTCCTACGAAATAGGAGCGCAAAGCGAGCACTTGAATGGACAAGAAACCTAATGTTACAATCACATCGCTATCAAGCGGTTGGCTCAAACATAAGACTTAGTGTCAGCGAGCCGTGATATCGATATTACGAGCATACATCGCTAATATGTTTATTGAAAACTCGAGTGCATTAGTACATAGTATATTAATTTTACGTGTGGCTACAAGATTCGCTACTAACAATATTTGGAAAGACATCAAAATTACATATCGTCATACTATCCAAAGTGTCCATCACGTCGCGTATATATTACATACACCAAGCCGATCACTTTGACTCTTGCATATCAAAAGTTACGATACATTTATTACGATTGCTTTTTATATCACATAAAATCATGACGCATAAAAATTGCTTGCAATCCTTTATCCAGTGCTCTTAAATAGAAAATTGTAAAGTACAATGCCACATACGGAGAATATTCATATTATATATACTAGGAAATAATTCACCATCAAATAGCTTTACCCACTTTTTCCTTACTTTATCGTACGTCACTGGTCCAAATTTAGTCCAACTTCAACATATTTTGATGGCTTTTCAAATGAGTTCAGCAAATCGAGCCTTAAGCCCCAATCATACAATTTGAGAAGTCTCGTGGTAGCCAGCGGGCACTTTCATTGCCGGCTTACAATATAACCTACAGCGCCGTCAATGACAGGAGCCCGGAAGCAATCCTAGAAGATTCCATTTCAAGCGTACCGCATACTAAGTGGTACTCACAAACAAGACAATAGCAAAGCTTTTCTTAGAAAAATTTCACAGAAATAATTTATTTCCGTAAACAATCTACTTGCGTGAGAATCAAACTATGTTGCGTAGCCATGACTCTGGCCTAAACAACGTTTCAGTCGCAAATTTAATCTGTTGACATTCTCATCAAAATTCTAACTCCACATTTACTTAAGGGACCGGTCCGAAACATTTTCAAACAAAATACGAAACTCTAGTTTCCTACAATAAGTAGTACCAAAAAATTGCTAAAGGACAATCCGTCCAAACAGCATTAATATGAACCGAAGAAGTTCCATACTTAGAACATTAACAACCTTAAGTTTGACCGAACACAACCTTCGTACTGGATCTGGGTCCCCGGGATAGTCTGTGTGGTGGAATCTGTCTAGGGTCGGCTGGCACGCTGGAGGTCTCAAATGGTGTGGCGGGGGCTTAGTACATCGTGTTTCAGTAGAGGCGCATACCTTCCTCGAAGTTGACGACGAGAGGGTCGACGGGCATGGGCGCGTAGGGGTTGGCGGGCTGCTCGTGCGCGTGCGGCGGCAGCACGCGCCGGCCCAGCAGCTCGCTCGACGCCGGCAGCACGCCCAGGATGGCCGAGTCCAGCACCACTGCCGGCAAACACGCTCAGAACACATACCAACATCCTTAACCTATTATTTTAGGTCAAGTTTTTTGACACAGAACGTCACTTTCGCAAAATGTAAAAGTGAAAAAAAAAATGCCATCACAGGACGTCACTTTTGCAGAACTTTAAAGTTCTTTCTCAGGAGAGACTTGGACTCAAGACGTAATACTAACACTGTATGTTCGGGTAATTTATTAAAAATTTACAAGAAGCTGTAGAAACATGTCATTGTGTGTACATGAATTAATAAATAAACAAAAATTATTTAACTACATATGCACCAACGTAAAGTATCGTTAGCGAAAGTAACGTTTTGAGAAAGTGTCTTTCTTGCGTGAACACCAAATTAAGGTGTTACATGATTGTATCACCTTATTCACGATGTCATCGTGGTCTAGCGGTACAATAACCGGATTCGTATGCACATGGTTGCAGGTTCAAACCCGGGCAAGTACCATTGTGACTTTTTCAAAGTTATAGTATGTACTTTCTTAATTATTCTAAGACACCATTGACAAACGGTGAAGGATAACATCGTGAGGAAACTTGGATTCCAAAAATTGATTCTGAATTCGGCAACCCGCAATGAGCAAGCATGGTGATCAATGCTCATTCCTTCTCTTTAAGGGAAGAGGCCTGTGCCCAGTAGTGGAAAATTTATATTACATGATTGTAAACACACTACAAGGAAAAAACACGAATGTTATCAATTTCTCAAAACACTTGCATATTGCGATTTTTATCTGCCATGCCATATAAAATTCAATCAGATTAAATCTATTTCCTATTATACAGATCGTTATATTTATTACACTGAAACATCACACTGTGAAAACTACTACCTGAATGAAAACTGTGTAGGTAAACACTTACATGAGTAACTACATGAAAATTTTTGAATATAAATTATTGCAGGAATTTTAACAGGAGAATAAACAAAACGACCATTTATTTATTAGATATCCCACTGTTGGGCAAAAGTCTTTTCTCAGATAGAGAAGTAACGAGCATTGATCACCGCGCTTGCACATTGTGGGTAGGCGATTTCAGATTCAAACTTTTAGAATCTAGGTTTGCTCACGATGTTTTCTTTCACTGATTTACCAATAATTACCCTGCATCGTCACCATATGTTGTACATACCTACGTTCTTAACAAATAAATATCTATTTATTTAACTGATTTCTGACTGACTTTTTTTTTTATATATTATAGTACAGAGCGTTTGTATCTATGCTGTGAGCGTACCTTGTCTCTGTTGCTGCCACAGCAGCGGCACGGGCGCGGGTGCGGCCACGGCGGGCGTCACGCCGCCCATCGGCGGCTCCGGCACCGGCTCAGGCACCGACACCGACGTCGGCACTTGCTGCAAGTTTACACGAAACTAATAAGACATACAATATTACATCAAAAGTTGAAAAAACCAAGGAAAAACAAAAATAATATACTGTTATGAATGCTTGGAAGGTTTTCGATACTTGTGATCCAGTTAAAAAGCTGACAATGACTCAAAAGGTTAGATGAAGTTCTATACTAGAAGTGAAAATGACAGTTAGTTAAGTTTATTAAAAGATAGTTAAAAAGCAGATTGTGAAGAACACAAGGTGAATGAACCACTGATTGAAGTTAAATTTTTAGCCATTGCTGAGCAAAGACCTCCCCCATATCCTTCCACACATTAAATAATGACTTGACTTATTAAATTAAATAAAAAAAAAAAAAAAAAAAATGATAAAAACAAAATAATGTTAAGCTTAGTAATGAAACACCATCATTGTTAGACAGCGTTCCAATCTATTGCTATCTTAAAAAAAAAAAAAAAAAAGAAAAGGCAACAGATTAAAACACTGACTAACATTAGGCACCATATTGTGGTAACACCGTCTATCGGTCGGTGTGTAGTTTGTAAAATGTGTTGGTCTCACGGGTGTGGGTGGCGCGGGCTGGCTGGGCGCGATGCCGTCGGTGCGAGCGTCCGGATTCTTGTGCATGAACGGACAGTGGATCTTGCGACAACCGCCCGGCTGGTTCTCCCAATAGCATGGGATTTGCTTGCGGTTTTTCTAGAACATCAATTATGTAGTTTTTTGAGAACAAAATCGAAACCAAAATTCATACACCAATTATATTATTATATCAGGTACCTTGTTGTTGTCCGGCTGTAATACATGATAACAACATTGATCATGCTATAGTACACACTGCAAACTAGATAACTATACTGGGCTACCTCAATTATAGGGATAGTTGGCTACTATCGAAATCTGATTTGTCATTTTTTTGCTAAAAATAGTAGTCTAATTAGAAATCTTGTTGGTTTAGTGGTTAGTGACCCTAACTGCTAACCCGAAGGTTGTGGGTTCGATTCCCATCCAGGACAAAATTTGTGTGATGAGCATGATAATTATTTTTCACGAGTGTGTGTATGGACACCACCAATAAACAGTAAGGCAAACACCAATAAGCAGGCTAATTAATACACTCGTCGGTTTTACGCACACCAACATCTTTGTTTGTGTGCCCTGCTCAACTATCTAGTTTGCTGTGTGTACATACTATAACTAAACCTATAAGCACATGAAAGCATGCACTGAACAAATTTTTATACACATAAATCATTTTCATACATTTAGAGATCTAGGATAATTTTATCAAACTTAGCTTGAAATCTACCCGAAGCTGTTGCCGAGTTTTCTTCACCATTACACTGCATATCACAGTAAAATACTTATCTAGAAGTTATGTAAAGAGTAAAACTTTACTCATGTTTCTGTCACACAAAATTATATCTTAATATCTACGAAGCTTTTTTAGCCTCAAACAATAAAAAAGTATAGCTAACATTTTATTCAAAATTACTGCAACTCTAGTGACCTATAAATAAATTAATATCCGCAATGAAAAGCTAGGACAAACAATTTATGCAAATTCTTATCATTCATACATTTTCACTGGGTTAAACCATTCACCTAAATGAGTGCTTATATCAAAAGATTAAGATAAAGAATTACCAACATTATTACATCATGATTATAATAAAGATAACATGTTCTTATCATATCAAGTGAATACCTGAGAAGCATTATAACACTAAAAAATTAAGAAGAAATGCTTATATGTGTTAAATATTCATTTTATTTTTAATGTTTATTAATAGTTGTTATTTGATTGGCATTATACACTATACAAATGATTTGATTTGTAGGTGACTTAAACAATTTTTTGCTATACAATTCTTAATTTATCAATTTTAACATCATGTAATAATAACAGTGCAGAAAAAAATCACAAATTAGTTGAGAAGTTATTTTTACTATTTACTAGTCAAACAAAATTCAAACATTATAAATGGATAATAAATTATTTCTGTATGTTATGTATTGCAGCTAAATTTGGTATGAAGTTAACTAAAGCCTTGAGAAAGGGTCCTTTTTCGAGTGACTACCACTACATTATATATAACATCAATGTAATATAATAAGTTACCAACTATAGTTCGCAAGGAAACCAATATTAACCTTAAATGCTAACATTGGGGTCCTAATAAATACATGATAAGAAATGTAATAATGCTACATAATTGTTTCATTCAGTTTTTGTGTTAAGCACAATGCATAACTATGACAAGCTAATTACAATAATTTAAAATTAATGTTTTGAACCAAATCATACCCTTAATTTTTTGTTGTGAATTAAAAATTGTATCTTTAATGTATAATAATGGACCCTTTAACAACTTTTGACTTGGATTTTTTTTTAATACATGTTGTTAATATTTTCACTATTATAAAATAAAATAAAAATGTTATATCTAGAGCATTGCTAGAGTTAAGATTTAAGTCTGTTATTTTTAAATAAATGTACTTACCCTCAGTTCCATGTGACGTAGTTTGCAGCGTTTATCAAGGCACTTGCCCTGCTGCCAGGCTGTGCACACTGTCTCACAGCCAAGCGCTGATGGTTCATGGCGGAACACGCAATTGTCACCCTTAAACAAACGAGTTTGATATTTGTTTCCTTGCTATATTAAAGACATCACAACTTTAAGAAATGTTGACAAATTAATTTTAAACAGGTATAAGAATTGAACACAGTTCATAGTGTAACTGTCAAAAATGTTGATGAGTTTTAAAATAGACATCATTTATGTTATCCCAGTGCAGTTAAATCATACAAATGGACATAATTTTGATGTATTACACAATTATTGGAGAAGGATGGATTCCTTCTCTATATGGGAAGAGGCCCAGCAGTAGGATATTTATAGGCCGGTATTAGACACAGTTGGAAACAAAACAGAGGGAAATAAGATGAAGTCTAGTGTTTTTTAATGCACTTGTTAGCTTAATTGCAAAATTGTTTTGGTGGATAAACCAACATGCTAACAATGCTCTCAGTTTAAAATTATAAGTTCCACTTAATTTGTATTCTGTAATTAATTTAGGACTGGCATTGATTTATGCAATTGTCATTTACTTACATACTTCATTTACATACATGAGTAAAATAAGATCCATAAACATTTTGCTAACATACTGTCAGTTTTTGATTTTTCGGCAAGCATGGTCATTTCAGCTAGCTATCAATCATAAAGGTTGGTTATAAAGACAGAATAGATAAGTATTTTGTTATAATTCACAGATGTATATAAATAGACCTTTATCACTTCAATAAAATATTCTAACCATAAAATAATGAATGAAACAGGGCATAACACGCTAGCTTCCATGATTTTTATCAGACACTCAGAATATAAACAATATGACATTAGAAGTTTGTTTTAAAATGTGATAAAAAATATTTTCTTACCTTCGTGCATGTGGAGTAGTAGTAAAAATAGCAATCGTTGAATTTTCGTGGGGACTCCATGGTGTTTTCCGCCGTCGAGGGTCTGTGAATATTGGGTACACCGTCTAATAATGCCGACACCAAAAATTATAGTATTATTCAATTGGCACCGTTAAACGCTACAAAATACGTCACGAGTGTAGTTCAGTGGATCCAATTTATAAATAACACATACAATAAGGCTGTAGTTACGATAAAACTAAGATTTTTCCATTTTGACAATACGTAAAGCACGGCGCGGACAAACAAGTTCCAAATTAAAAACTATCAATATGTCAAATCCAGATTGCACACTTTACTCACCGTGTATTAGATAAACTAAAAAAATAATTAAATTATACAACGAATATCTACACAATAACGCTATCTAACACAAAATAATATGAACGTCACTATTAGAAAGAAGATGTAGTAGATATGGCGGACATGTGGCGGACTTTCATTTCGTTTCGTCCGCCCCACCGTTTGATTGGTTGATCACTTGTCTATTTTGTACCATAGAGTGATATTTTACTTTTCCGTGGTAATCGAGATTACACGTAGGTATGGGCGCAGGTATTTTTACGTAGACTAATAAAAAATTTGAATAACGACTTATTTGATATAAAAAAAATACATCAATCTTTAAAATTATCAATAAGAGTATAATATATTTTGAATCTTTTGCAACTAACTAACTACCTAGTAAATAAAGATATTTGATTATATTCGATTTTAATCGTATTTATAGATATATTGTTAGGTAGGAATAATATCTAATAGAGATCTAGGAACATGGAAATACTTTTTTTTATTGTAATTACATGAAACAATAGGGATTCACTCACTCGTTAGTCAAGAGGTCGCACGGCGACTGTCGGGCACAAGGTCTCTGTTTCGAATCCCGGGTCGAGCGAAAAACATTTACTGAGTTTAGAAATTTGACGGTTTTCACACCCCCACGTGCCTCGGAAAGCCGTTGGTCTTGCGTCTGATCTCTCTCCGGTTGTGTCGGTCAACCATCTCATCAGAATATGAGAGTGAAGGAACAGAAAGTGCACCTGTGTTTGCACACACACTGTTCTATAATATCTCCTGCGTACATGGCTGATCTCACTTGAGATCGGCCGCCGAGGCCAAAATTCGGTCTGGAGATTATAACCAACTGATTTAAAATTATGTTATATCCAGATCCATTCAGATCACCGAGACTTTCATCATACATAGGTATTATAGATAAATAATTATACCCAGACAAAGAACATGATCGTGCTTATCACACAAGTCCTCAGTGGGAATCGAACCCTCGACCTCCGGTTTAGCAGTCAGGGTAGTGACCCTGATGTGGTTAGTGAACCACTAGACCAACAGGCCCGTGAAATCTAATATAATTATGCTCCATTACTACGACATCGAACTCACTATAGAAGGGCTAAAGGCAGAAAGTCATTAGTACTCTCTATTATATTCTAATGAATCATTAACAGTTTAAATATAATTACTAGATACATTTTAACGATTTCTTCGCAAACCCTGTGACTCAGACTGACTCAGTTGACGACAGACAAGGGACTGAAGTTTTAAGACTAGATTTTTTTTATTTAGCGCTTAAGCACATGATGCCGCCATGGATTGATCTTATATTATAATTCACTATATTAGGTTGTTTGTAACATATTCGTAGCTACCTTCGAAGGAAGGTGACGGACTAATAACATCAAATTTTATACAGGCCGATGGTAGTCAAGGCGTGGCGGCGGCGTCGTGTACACAAGCTCTTATGGTACAGATATACATGGTCGAAACTAGCACGAAAGCATACTTGTAATGATACTAATAAGAAGCATGTGTGTACAACGTTGCTAGAAAATGGATTGCTTATTATGTTGAATGATCAATGAAAAAAGCATGCTAGTTTCGGACATGCCATTGCCAGTATGCAATTATGCATGCTAGTTTACTAGCATGTGTATCAGGACCTTTAGGTTTTATACATTTCAAGCGTTACCATTCACCAAACTCGGTTACAGATAACTCTCATAGGCTCTTCATAAGAACTAAACGAAAGGTCAAGAACTTATCCGCCTATTATGTGATCTTCACATGCATTCGAAAAATTAAGCTGAACTATGGGACTGACACTGCTCAAAAATCGTGCGATCGTGCGAATGTGTGTGACGGACTTTAGTAAAAACCGTATATGTGCGAGTTGGACTCGCCTACGAAAGGATCCGTGCAAATACTGTTTTTTTTATGATTCACATGTACAGTATTAATATTTTTTCTTGTATTTATAGTACCTACCTATAGGACGATAATATAGGTAGTCAATTTTCTTAGCTCTTAGGAAATTACTTATTTTGATCCCTTTGAGTGTCGAAATAGGTAATATGTATTTTTTACGGTACATATAAAAGGTCTTATCTTTTTTCACAGCTTCAAGAGATTTCTAGAACTAAATAAATTGTGTTATTTTCAACTAGCCGTGCCGTGCGGTTCACCCGCGTAAGTCGTCTCTGTTCCCGTAAACTATAAATACATACAACCTACGATACTCCTTATTACATCAGCTATCTTCATGTCCAAATCCCATCGAAATCAGTCTAGCCGTTTCAGAGATATGCCGGAGCAAACAGACAGGCAGACAAACATTGTCAAGAAATATTTTTAGTGCATGTACCGTGTATACATTCACGTAATGCACACCTTTTATTTGCATGGTTACTATATTGATAAGTTATTTTTATAACATATCACATGGCAAAAAATAGGTGAAGTAGTTAGTTAGTTAATATTTTTAAATAATAAAATCAGATATCAGTGTTGTATGAACTTTATTTATCATTAATATTACATCATGATTTAAACATTAATTTACATAATACAATAAATAAATGCTCAGTATAATCAATATGAAGTCATGTTTAAAAAGCGAATGTTTATACCAAAGACAATAATAGAAACTAACCTAATTTAACGAATCAATATTCAAATCGAGAATACGTAGAAATAAAATGAAATCTAAACGTTATTTAACAAATCTAAGGCTCGTTTACTAGTCTCAGTAGCGTAAGTATAATAGGAATCGTAGAAAGAGTACATTTCTGAACGATATTCAAATTTAACATACCGAGTAAACCTTTAACATTATAACTATTGAGAATACATGTAACTCATACTACAGATAACATAAACAAACAAACAAAATAGAATGTGATTCTTTCACTAAAAAAGTTTCAAACAGTTCATTTATCATAATAACAAAAAAGGCAGATTTTTTTTTATGTAGGCACACTAGGTAGACACTTGGTAATTATTTATCATCCCAGAGAACTGCCACTAAAATTTAATTTTTATCATAACTTACAACAAATTATTATGAGTGTTGCATTGAATATGCCTAAAATGTCAATGAATGAAAACAATGGCGGATAAATAGTATGATGAGAATGGATAAAAATTTGTACCTAAGAAATCCAATACTGAGAGGAATGTTTTGATTACATTTTAGTAGGTTACATGAAACATGGGATACTAAAATATATGGCCTCATCTCAGCTCTTAAAGTTTTCTAACAAACCTACTGGATGACGACTGGCGCTCATCTGACTACCTCGACACTCCGAACACAACTCTTAAAACATCAATCATTAAGTAAAAACAACAAATATAATTTAAACAGTCGATGGGTCTATAAGGCTTCGCAGTCGACAGTTAAAAGCATTATCCACGCTTGACTGGTGGTACCGCAGACAGACCGCGGTAACCAGTACCGCGTTTAGTTGACTGTGGCAACCAAGGACTAAAGGTGCTCGTATAAGTCCAGGAGATCATATTTCCATCGTCTGGTTTCGTCGACCAACAATCGACTGTTCAATCACAGAGTATTGCTTGTTATATATCAAATCGCAAACTCTTAATCCTCAAACACATGCAACCAAAAAATCAACACAAATCCAATAAAAACATACAAAAATTAACTTAGATAAACTGTTAGTACATGATACACATCAATAATAGTTTTCAATTTCAATGAAAACTACATTGAAATCATAGATATACTGGGGTTAACGCACTTGCTTACATTTCGTATCTTTCGTAAATATTTTGATTATTGTGTCAATTGGCTAAATAATATGCTTTACATGTCTACTTATACATGGTATTATAAAACACTGGCTAACTATACTATTTTGAGTTCTATACTGCACCTTCGACGAGTGAAATTTCTAAAGGCGTTGCTGATCGAATCGCTCAAATGTGTGGAAGTAAATTGTTTAGTGCCACAAACTATCTGACCCTGTGGCCAAATCTGGAAATATTATTTTACCAATTTCATTTCGTTCTTAAATATAAAATAATTGTATTTTAAGATTTAATTTTAAACTTGTGCGAGGGCTTTATCTAACTGTCGCAATGTTTCTTTTTTTTAAAGATTACTAGCAATGTGGGTCGCATATTACTAGTAATCTCGTTAACCCCTCGTGCTAAGCTAAGATGCTTGCTTGTGTAACGAGTGGGTTCACGTCGGTAGTGTAATGGTTGGGATTCGAACCCGCAACCACATGATCGCAAGTCTGACGCCCGAGCCATTAGGCTACCGCCGTCAATGTTTGTTACCAAACTGCTCCGAAACGGCTGGCAGTTTTGTGTGCATATCGGGTAGGTCTGAGAATCGGCCAACAACTATTTTTCATACCCCAGGTGATAGGGGTGGCCCTCTCCAGATTTTTGAATATGGCAGAACAACGTTTGCCGAGTCAGCTAGTTTTACCCTAAAAACCTGAAAAAATTTAATGGGTCGAAACACTAAACTCAACAACAGCGCCGGCACCGGATCTGAAAAGTTTGTGGCACTAGAAGTCACGTGACGTATCAAACAGAATTGTCATCCGCATAAACTTTTATTGAATATTACATTTCAACAGGCGCTAGTAAAGTTTATTTCGTCTCATACGCAAGTACCTCATAATTTTCATATCAGTACATTCAATTTAAACAGGCGTAGTCTTCACTAAATTGATTTCGAAGTACAGAAAATATTTATTTATTTACTTGCGGTTTATAAAAAATACTTTATTCAGAGTAATTATAATCTCCAAGCATTTATTTAACTAAGTGTAAATAAATAATGAGCCTAAATTCTACCACAATGAGTCGTGGGTGGGGCACAACTGCGTAAAATATAGGTATGTGAGTGCGACACAGAATAGTGCGTAAATTTTAGTATCAACAGTGAGAACTTCATTTCGGGAATGCAGACAGAAAAACCTGTGATTTTGTTAGCGTCAATTCATACTATAGCAAAGTCAAAGCGTTGTCAAGTTAAGGATGAGTTATAAAGACAGCAATATAGAAATAAAAAAGAAAATATAATTACAATTAATTTACCAATATAGAAACAATTAAATTTTCTATATCAACTCATTAATTGACGCGTCGCTGCGCTTCAACTTTACTGTAAAATGAATTGACCCTTAGTATACTAAATTTGTTAATTATTTTTATTTCTGGCAACACTGCAGACAATTCTGATGCTCTTCGGTGACAGTTAGGATAAAGATCTAGTTTATAAGAATTCAATTTCAAGGTTTTATTTTTAGCTTTTTAATTAACGAGTTCTAAAATAACGCTAACACATAATACTCCATTTATAAGTGAAAGTGCGAAATTAGTGCAACGTGACACACTATCAAGAACACATTTGATTGAAGAGAGATCTTTTTTCGTATTAAAAAGGTGAATCACAACATAGGCTTTTCGAAGATAGAAGCGATCAACACGGTGCGTTGTGCTGAGTAAACCTATTTTTACATGGTATTTATACTATTTTTACACCCAATATCTCACTTTACTTTCGTATAATCCAATGGCAAGGATACGCAATGACAGCAACAAATGTAGTTGTATTTATTTCTATAATTAAACAAGCTGTTCACAGTGACTTCGTCCGAGTGTTTTGTTTCCTCGGATCTTTGTTTTGCGCGAACCCTTTAATTTTTTACTAAAAGTAAGTAGCTTCAAAGTGAATCTGGCTATACAAATTTTTATTTTAGATTTTTTCCTATTTTAGATTTTTTTCCAGATTCACTGGTAGCTCCTATTGACTAACGCGTTAAAAAAAATTAAACAATTGTTTCACATTAATATTAATCTAGAGTGTAGATATTTAATTTATTTGTTGGTCTCTCTACATTTGTTGCTGCCTGACATTGGATTACATCCAATCACACCATTAATACGTCTATTAGAAGACGCTCAACTAAATTTAAAACTGGTACAAGCCGTGTGGCTAGAGATATGAGATTTACTAACAAAGTTGAATTCACCCTAGCTCGCGAAGATTAGATTGGGTTTTTAAATAGCGGTCCTTTATCTTTTTTTTTAATAAGACTACCATTCCTCAATCAAGTTAGCATAAAAAAATCGATCCGAATGGTCGGTCCAGATATTCGCGAAATAAATAACCGAAAAAGAACTTCGAGATGTTAGGTCCAAAGCTGCAGAACTCCTCGTCAATAGTATCTCCGTATCAAGCTATTCAAGAAAAGCAGTAAATCGTCATACCTAGCCACGTTAAATGGTCAACCATACCTGTATCTATCAAAAACCGTACATATTAACAATGTTTTAAAATGTCAAGTTATAACCCTAACAAAACGATCCCTTACCAAGACACAAGTTTCAATTTACACGAAGCGTTTTACCCTGTGCAACGCGATACTGAATTATATTGTCATGGTCAACTCTTAGTAAGGGCTTTGGACGCTACATTAGAACACGCATAGGCCAAACATACATTCTTATAAACTAGATGAGAACGAATAATCCGGAATGGTAACATTTGAGATTTAAAATTTCGAGTCAATGGCAAGCCGCAGTTGTCAATTTAAAATAAAAGCGTTAGTTTCAACGTTAGGCGAGAGTTTCAACGTCAATTTATTTTTAGTCGATTTTTTGGGAATCGACTAAAAGTTGAATTAAGTTTTAGTGTTGTTGCACTGTCTAGTGATGTAACGCTAAGTGTTACAGTATCGATGACGTGTATGAGAGAGCTACCGAATCCGTGGATTGTGTGTGGGGGACGTCCTTATCTCTTGGAGGAGCTTTTGATTTGTTGTAGCTTGAGCCTCAGCGCGTCTACTTCGGCTTCGTTCCTTTGGGATAAGGTCTGTGTTGTGTTCAGCTGAAACAAAATTTATCTGTTAATAAACGTGTGTCGAATGCGAGAAATGTAGGCGAAAGACACTACAATATGGTTCCTCAACAGATGAAGGTCATGTGGAGGACCCAGGCAAAGACAGAGGAATGAACTAGAAGGCTTTAAAAAGGAGGGATCTCAATTAGTCTCATAAAAAAGAAAGAGAGGCCTTTGTATTGCGACAGGACAGTTTGGGCTCAAAATAATAATTATGTATATTTATCGCGCTTTTGATAACATGACAGTTTTGAACAAATAAATTACAAAAATCAACTGGTCTGAAATAAGGTTGTAGCGATTGCAGGTGTAATTTTGTTGCCAAAAACAAGTCCCCTATTTAATATAAATACAAGGTCTATTTAACTGTGTCAATATATAAGAAGCCTTTTTTTTCATTACTTCCAACAAAGACTATGAACATTGAAAACGAATTACATTTCCAAATGTGCGAAAATTACATCATTAAATATAATAAAGCAATATTTACATCAAGTTGTGGATCAATGCTGTGTGTACGAGGCAACGTGTTCTCGTTGATAGAGTCGACCAGTGTTCTATTGTCACCGATAGGCGTGCGCGGCTGTGATGAAGGAGACGACTCGGTTTTCAAACCAGCTTTAGCCTGGAAATTACAACATAACATATTAAAAGTATTAATAATTGACCATTTGGTATTGTATGAAACCTGAGTAAAATTAAAATTGGCTGAAAATCAGCGCTGTGACGGGTCGTGTCCGACCCAGTACAGCATTAGCTGAGCCATCTCCTTTTGCTACTGAATTACGCTTTGTAAGACTGCTGTTATTGTTTACTGTTTTTTTAGTAGCAATAAATGCCTTTTTATTAACATACCTGCAAAGCTCGAAGTCGTTCTAAGAATATTACGTGTGACTTTTCGTCGTTTTCATTACTTATGTCTGAAACAGAAGTACAATTGTGTTATAACATATTCCAATGGACATAACTCAGTAAGTTACATCATAATTATTATAAAGAGGAAAGATTAGTATTTTTATGTGTATGTTTGTAATAAATAAACTTAAAAACTGCTGTGCCGACCATTAGAAAGCTACATTCACCCTGAGTAACATAGGCTATATTTTTTACTAAAAAAATAGATACCGCGGGCGGAGTCGCGGGGAATGGCTAGTATAGTATAGTCGGCGAACAACTTGACTAATCGCGTCAAGGTTGCAAACTCATGCGGTTTCACAAGTTGGCCACAAAGCCGCTTGTCTAAGCGTTCAAGTTGTATATTGGAATCTAAACCTTATAGAAGCAGTCAATACACACCGATGTTCTCAGACTTGTATTCGTGTTTGAATATGGGCATAGAGGCGAGTTTCCTCTGCTCGGCCACCTCGCGCAGGCCGCGCTCCACGTAGTTGCGGAAGTAGAACGAGGAGCCCTGCATGAACGTCCAGATGTCTACTTCTGGGTGACGCTCCTGAAATAAAGAGGTTTACTTAATAAAAATAAAAAACTAGTACAAACAGATGATGTATTAAGATAACTGGTCTGGGTACTGCGTTTGGTTCTCTGATTGGTTAAGAGCTTGGAACAGGAAAAGTAGACTAGATCACTTTTTTTAACTCATAATTATTTCCGTACATGATAAAAAAAGTTCCGTAATTCATTACACTGAAAGTATTTCTTTCCGTTTCAAAAAAAAACGACGCCCGCTCTAAGGAATTTAATCCTTGTATTAAATAGCGGGGGTTTCACAAACATTCAAATCACATGCACAAAGAACACGCATACTTGGAACAAGCATTTGTGGATCACACAAATGCTTGTCTCATGCGGGGATCGAACCCGCAGCACGTCGCGCACAGTGGTAATTAGCGTCGTGACCACTCGGCTATCCATGCAGTCAAAAATAGTGATCCCTTCTTTCGTGCTACTTACCCTCAAGTCAAAGAGCTGTGACAAGGCGTCTTTATTGTGCTCCTTGGTGCCGATCCGTTTGAGTATGAGCGCTAGTTCCTCATGCACGGCCCGTGGTAGTCGGCCGGCAGCCAAGGCCGCGTTGTTCGGTGGTACTGATGCTAGTACGGACCCGCCGTTTAAAGCGTCCGAAGTGTTCTCTTTCTTCTCGTCTAGTTTTAGTTGCTGTGGGATACAAAGTTACTTTATAATAATTACCAATGACAAGATAATGGACATAAATAAGAACATGCAATCTTTTTTAACGACGTTGGTGCTCCATTGTATAGCCAATAAAAACGTCAATATTCCGTGGTGTGATCTGATAAGATAAATATTTAAGCCAGGCAAATTCTATAGTGACACTAAATTAAATTATTTAATTAAGTAGCGAAAGACTAGATATAGACATTATCAACTACAGTATATAATTTTGTAAGGTATATTGATTGAAAAATAAAAATGTCGTGGTGGCCTAGCGGTTCTATGAACGAATTCATGCACATTCAAGGTTGCCGGTTCAAACCAGGCAGGCAACTACCAGTGACTTTTTCAAAGTTACATGTACCTACTTTCTTAATTATTCTAAGACACCATTAACAAATGGTGAAGGAAAAAATCGTAAGTAAAAATTGGTTTCCAACAATTGGAATCTGAAATCGCCAACCCGCAATGTGGTGTGGCAAGCGTGGTGATCAGTATGAAGCTCGTATATGGGAAGAGGTCTGTACCCAGCAGTGAGACATTCATAGCCAGATATTATTATTATTGATTGTAATTGTATTGTAAAATAATTATATTTAATTACCTTGAGTACTTTAAGGAGATAGGGGTACAAATCAGATCCATTCAGATCAGTTATTTGTGTCAGATGGTTTGTGATGGAACCACCCTTCATCTTGACTAGAGTGTGTACCAATGTTTTCACTGTCCTGTAACAAAAACAACAATGATCTTTGTACTTGAGATCGAGATTTTACGAGACCACTATTCAAATAAAAAATTCTATGTGTAACGAGGATTTCACGTTAATTCTCCTGATTCTCGTCACATCACATTAGTTAATTAAAAATAAATAAATGTGGACAACATCACATACATTGCTCCGAATCCAAAGTAAGTAGCTAAAGCACTTGTGTTATGGAATCAGAGACAACGAAGGTACCACAAACACCCAGACCCGGGACAATGTAGAAAAGTGATTTTCTACATTTACCCGTCCGGGGATCGAACCCGGGACCTCAGAGCTGGCGACACCTTGAAAACCGGTGTGTACGCCACTCGACCACGGAGGTCGTCGTTAATTGTTTTCTTTCTTTGTCACGAACTTACCTATATGGTGTATCACTGATTTCAGGGTTCTTCTTCCAGTAACTGTTGGGATAAGCCTTATAGAACAGGTGTATCCTATAGAGTACCGCGTCATAGTCTATTGAGTTAACGTCCCATGTGGAGATCATCTTGAGGGTCTTCCAGAAGCATTTGAGGAGGAGGTCCTGGTAGCGAGGATAGGCCGGGTCGGACACGCCGATAGACTCGTGTAGGAGGGATACTATTGCGCTGTGGGAGTATTTAACACGTTAGTTCATTTATATTTTAGAAAAAGTTGCGCCTAACGATAGAATAAGTAGACAACATAAAAAATGACATTTCCGGTTATGTGAATTTTAAAACAGTTTTGTTTGTCAAATTACATACAGGACGATTCAAACTTAATGGCGGTTGTGAAGTTGGTTAAACTGCGTACTGCGCACCTCGCCCCGCACCCCCACTGGTGCATGAATTTGTTACTTCGCAGCGACTCGCCTTATGTGCACAGCCGCCATTAACTTTGAATCGGACCTTACATAGCGTTACACAGAAGCATAATACCAAGCGTCTATTATAAGAAATCTTTATTCTAAAACAATACATCTATTGAATTGCAAAAGAAAAAGTTCTAAGCATTTTATTGTTTATTTAACTTAAATATTTATCACTTGAAAACTTTATATACAAAAGTGTACGATTTAATGCCACTAGGCACTTTAAAAAAATAAATATTGAAATATTCTTGTGTACCATTTAGTAAATACATCTAGTTTCCTTACCACAACAGCGGCGTCCTCGGCGAGTGCTCCAGTACCCTCACACACACGTTATTCAGTATGCGTACGAGTCGTTCAGCATCAGGTCCAGTACCAGTCGCTCCGGTACCGGCTCCTAATAAGCGGAGCAACTCTCCTATCAGCGAGCAAAGCGCCTGTTCACTTACATGTGCCCCACAACCCGCTGTTTCGTAGAACTGAAAATAAAAATAATTCGTATGAAGCGCATTTTTTATTTATTATATTGATATAGAAACAACCTCAGATACACAGTCTCGAACAAAAGTCGCAGTAAAATTGTCTTCAATTTCACTTAGGAAGTGAACATTTTGACACCAGCGCGCCCGAGATCACGTGGCCTATATCCCTGACAGAGTACTCACGGTGGTGAGCACGCTGGCGAGGTACTTGTAGGCGGGCAGCGCGTCTTGCGGCGGAGCAGCTCGCACGTGTCGCAGCTGCGCGGCGATGGCGGCCAGCAGGCGCGCCTCGTGCGCCGCGAGCGCGCCTCCACGACCCGACACCAGCGCGCCCGAGATCAGCGACAACGCGCGGATGGCCGCCTACACACAGACAATCACAAATTTGATAGTTAGTGAGCGTGTGAATGGATGTTTATAACCTCTTAGGGCTATATTTCACCGGGACACCATGGCGGCGCAACCAGTCGCCGCTACCAACAAAATGTTCAATAAGGACGAACCCACCATTTCTTTTTTCTCTTGAACTCTCTTTTCCTACGTACATACAGCAGTAGGCTATCTCTACGAGGTCAATTTTGATACTGTCAGTGTGGTGTGGCGACTCTGGTGTCTAGTTTGGTAGCTTACGGACACCACGGTGGCACAACTGGTTGCGCCGCCATTGTGTCCCGGTGAAATATAGCCCTTACGCTGTGCAGAACACAAGATCAGGTATCAGCGGGACGTACGCGGGGCGGGGAGGCAGGGCACGCCCGCACGCGCTGTCTTCCACCCGCAAGCGTCCTCGCCTCCCGCGCGTTAGTGCCCGTGTATGAATAGTGTGTATGAGAGTATTTTAGTAGTATGAGTGTACCATGCGCGAGTTTGTACCGACGGCTACATTCAGAGCGGCTGTAAAGATTGGCGAGTGCTATTGGTCACTTTTAAACGTTTGCGATTTACAAAATGCGTAACTATTGGGATTAAGGTAACATTTAATATAATTAGCGATTGATGAATTATAACATCAGTTCAATATTAGTTATGGTCAAGAACAGCTACTTCCATCTTTATATCTCACGAAAATTATTATACAAGACTATTAAAGTTAATCTTACTCTGTAAATAACTTACGTTTAGATCGGGGCTGGCAATAGAGTGTATGGTGTCAGCGAGCAGCGAGTCGTCGACTTGCGAGGGAAGCGAATGTGGCTGCGGCGTCACAAATGGTGCCGCCGTGTGACGCGGCGGTGACATCGCTACCATGCTGTAAACATAACATATGTTGTAGTAAAATGCAAGTCTGTACCAGGAACTTGTAGGTTTTAAGACCAATACTTTAAATATTTTCCTTGGATAACTTTGGAAGTCTCTCAAAAGACTTTGGTCGAAAATAATAAGAGGTCGAGCACAGTTTGAATATATACATAAGATAAAGAAACTAAATATCTCCGTCTCGTTTTTATTTGTGTAATTAGAAAAAGAGAGTCGGTCCATAGTCGATTTCACTTCGCTGTTAGAAGTGTTTCTCACACTTTTATCCATAAACTCATGGTATAGACTGGTGAAAATAAGTGTGATAATTTACTAGGGAGAATTGGATGCTAAGATTGCCGAAATGCCGTTGGAGTGCACTAGCACTTATTACAAGAATGCTGTTTCGCGAATGTTGGTTGTTGTATTACCTGGAGCGGATGGGCTGCTGCGGCGCGTGCGAGCGCATGCGCACGGCGGGGATGGGGTCGTCCAGGAACTGCAGGTCGATCTCGGCCACGTCGGGGCGCCGCAGCACGGGCACGGCGGCGTCCAGCTGCGCGATCAGCTCGGGGTCCAGCCCGAACGGGCCCGAGATCACGCGCGGCTCGGGGGCCGCTCTAGGCAACGAAAAAAGAACACTGGGGTATAACAGTCGGCGTCACGTGACATGACCAGGTTTTGGCGTAGTGGGGATAAGTTCGCGTAGTACACATATATGCGAATGGAACGTGGAGGCGCTGCGCAGGGCAAAGTCGACTGGCGCACCAATCGAGCGCTCTGAACGGTGATACTCCATTACCCGCGTCCCATAACCAAAAAGACCTAAAATATTACTTGTACATGAACTACGACTGTACAGAGCGAAAACAAAAGTTTCAAATTTCTGTAACCGCTTGCCATCGGTACAACATCGCCACTAAAAACACTAATTTACAAAGGATTTGAGAATAAAAGGAAAACGCACGGGCGCAGCGCGTGGTTAACAAGCCAGCGCCATTGACTATTCATTTTAACGCTCCAATTTGTACAAAAATATATTTATTACTTCCCGGGTTGGAATGGCAGAGGCACTTTTGGAATACTGTCAACTCTGGCACGTCATAAACGGTCAAAATATTGTAATACTGATCTCCTGCGTCGAAGTTCTTCTATAGTTTTTGCGCTGTTAACCTCTACCCACTTCAATGACTATTACTAATGAGAGATCTATAGAATATACTTTATTGTACACATCTTCATTACAACAATTCTTATTTAAGGGTACACCGGCGGTCATTTTATGACAACCTTAGCTTAACTTTCTTGAGATATGGTAACTACTAGATACTTACGGCTTTGGAGGCGGCATCGGTGGCTGTTCCTCCTCCTCTTCTTCTTCGTACTCAGTTGGAGGCGTGTCTACTGATATCACGCGTCGCGGTGGTTCAGGCTCCTAGTAATAAGGTCTATATTAGCACTTGATCTATAACTTTCCATTAATATTAACACCTTCCTGTCCCGTCAGAAGACACAAAAGTTAAACAATGGAAATGTTCATATGTGACTCAAGGGACAGTGAAAGGGTTAAATCATCTAATTTTCAAGATTCAATGAGTAGTTCATTAACATGGTTTTGGGTGGTTTACATACTAATAGGACCAAGCAAGCAAAAATTTTAGCTTAAAACAAACATTGTTATAGTACGGTGCAAACTTAATGGCCGTTGTGAACATGAGACGAGTTGCTGCGCAGTATCAAATTCATGCGCAAGCGCCGCGCGGCGGTGCGGGCGAGGTACTGCGCAGTGGGTAATGCACTTCACAGCCGCCATTAGGTTTGAATCGTACTATATGCACTATACTATATACGTAATGTATGCAGCATCTTTCCCATGTGTAGAACCTGGCTCTTGCTGCGAGATATGTAGTATAGTGTACAGTTATGTGGAAATAACGGATCAAATGGTAGCTGGTTTATTAATTCTAGTTATGTCGCCGAGATTAGTTGAAAGTCAATGCCGCGATAAAAATACTGTTAATTAAATAGAGGTATTTATTCAATAGTGCATCTATGGATGAGTATGGATGATTGTGATAGAACTCCATGTAACACAAAAAGTTTGAGATATTATTGTCAAAATAAAGCATGCAGCTGTAGTCTGGCAAATTCCTTCGTGACAGTCCCCATGGTGGCGGGGGACATAACTTTCCAAAGACGGCGCTTGAATGACGAGAATTACAATTTTACAGTTGCCTCCCGGCCTACGCGCATGTGTTTCTATTTCCGTCTCGCATTGGGAGTTTTACGTACGAATGAGCCAAAATATTTTTTTCTTAATTTTTATTGTATTAATACAGTGTGTTAGTTACATACTTCGTTTACCTCTTGCGGTATTAGCACGGGTCGACCGGACGCGGAGAGCGGCACGAGGTTCGATCGACGATTTTCAGCGCTACGAGACTTGCTTGCGCGTTTTATACGCTCTTCTAGAAGGGATAGATCCTTGTCTGATATCTAGGAACAAATACATTACATTATTTTGTATTATTCATGATAAATATTGCGAAAATCATTCCGAATGCGAAATTTTTCCATTGGTATCCGGTTGGGAATGCGAAATTATTCTTTTGGTATCCGGTGTCCGGTTGGGTTTGGCTTCCAGCCACACTAGAATTAGCTACATTTTTTTTTTCTACTCAATGAGTACAGAAAACCTTACATTAGTTCTTGCCTGTAAAGGGTTCAAAATTTAAACCTCACAACTCCATTCTTTGAAGTATTGAACGACTAGGCCACCAGGACATTATATACTTTACTTCCCATCCCATCATGGATATAAATAATGTTACAAATATTTTGATATTGATATTTCTAATTACCAACCAATCTATCAGGTAAGCAAGACGTTTCACTGTCGACTAGTCAAACCTAGACTTCCCTCTTTATTTTCCACGCACTTCTGTCTTGAAGTAGGATTTAGCCAATCCTTCTTTCCTTTCAGTCATTTCGGTAGGAGTCAAGTTGGTGTCTCCACATTTTTTCGGTCAGTATAATATAACCCACCTGTCCAATCATCTTGTAAACTTTCTCGCCTTCCAAGAAGTAAGCAGAAGCGACACAGTTCAAGGCCGCGGATCGCACGGCGTTGTCTCTATCGCCGATGTGACGAGCTAGTTCTTTGAGGGCGCCGCCACCGCCGCTGCCCATTACCGTCGAACCGTACGTTTCGAGTAAATGCCCGATGCATTCAAGACATTCTGAGGAGGAAAATATGGTTTATAAAGACTAATTATATCAAGGGCTGAATGCAAAATATAATATTTTCTGGGGTTTACGCGAATGTTAGACATTGAAATAAAACTACTTTTAAACAGATTCAAAGTAGTTTTATTTCAATGCAAAATATAAGATGAAAACAGACCAAAACTTTAAAGAGAAGTGGTCAAATTACGAGTAGGTAAAACTCGATGTATTGAAGAAATTCTGTAAATGAATGAATGATTTCGTCAAGACTATACATATCAAGGTAAGGGTAGAATGAAAGTCGAGAACAGACCACAACTCCAACACGAAAATATAAGGTAATACTTTGCACAAGAAATAAAACTACTTTTTTAACAGATTTTAGTTGGACGAAACGTTGGGAACTACAATCAAAATAAACCGCGATAGAATCCGTTTCAAAAGTAGTTTTATTTCAACAACTTAATGTTTAACTTAATGTTAAACGTAAATAAATATACGCTATAATATCTGAGAATCACTTACCAGCTCTCTGCCTAGCGTTCTTTGACTTCAGTCCTTCCATCAAATAACCAAACAGCTTGGTGACCGAGTAGACCACACATATTTGTTTGAACAAAGCTTTCACACCGTTACGAACTGTATCTTTCGGATCTCCTACCTAAAACCAACCAACAATATCTTAAATAAATATATTTATTGTTTTAAAGGTAGAAAAATCATTAAAACTGAAGCTAAATTTCTAAATGCTTGTATTCTTGACAGATAAGAGCTAATATGGAATACCAATAACAAGGTTTTATTATATCTAGATAACATTCAGTCCAATTATCTAATAGATATTTGTTTTATCAGTAATTATTGCATATTTAATTCTTATCAGCTTACCTTGAGTACAAGATAAGGTATGAAACAGTTAGCTTCATACTCTGGCATAGTGTAGTCTGAGTCCATTAGATGTGTGAATACAACGGACAGGTACTCCAGACCCTTGAGGATCACTGAAGGGTTGGTGTCGAAGAAACGCAGGGTTAACCATTTGAGCACTAGATCTAGATTCGCCATTAACGCTTGGCCGTTCTCGTGTAGATCCTCTGATAAGGCTTCAATTGCTTTAAGATGATACCTGTTGAATGTAGATATGTATCAGTCGTTAATAATATTTGATTCTTGTAATAGTCCTAAAAATACGACAAGAGCTTGATATATTACTTTCTGGATTATGCTGGCTCATTGCAGTGTAATGTACCTAGTTCTTCCACAATTCTTTACCAGTTATTTTCATTTAGTATTATCAAAGTTGGAATAGAAATTCTGAACACAATCAATGCTATTTCAAGCTCTACTTGCAATAAACAAAATAATTACTTCATCATCTGCCTAGCTTTTTCCCAATCTATGTTGGGGTCAGATTTCAGTCTTCCGGATCTAACTGAATATCGTATTTCACATAAAGCGGGTAACACAGTATCCCATAGCTATTGCCATTGATCGCCACGCTAAGAAGAAGATTACTCCTTCCATAAATCAAGTAATAAGCATGATATCTTTACCTGAAGTCGTTATGGAACATGTTGGCAACCAGCTGCTTGTTTAACCCTGCTGTCCCCATTTGCTCCTTCAGAAGCTCGAAGAATTCCTCGCGAGGAGTCGTGAAGTTCCATTTTAATACTGTTGCACAAATAACTTTATATTAGAAATAATTGTATAAGTATTTTGGTTTTTGTTTTTATCTTTTTTGGTACAAAACACAGTTTGGATTTTAATTATTAGCAAATTTACAATAGGGTATTGAACCAAAAAAAAAATGACGGTATGAACTAAACAAAAATGGTGGTGATGGTGTTTAGATGATGAGAAAATATTCGACACGTATGTTTTCTTTCGTCTCAAAATCAAATTATTATAAAAATACAGTAAATCGAAAAACGCGAGACGACACACAGTAGTACAATGTCAATGTTTGCTAAAGCTCTGGATAGACGGAATGCCTGTCAACAGCACTCTAGCTGCAAATTTTCAGTTTGAAAGCAGTAGCAAACCTGCAAACCAATCGTGCAGTCCGATTGCAGTCTGTGTAGGTGGTGTGCCTCGAAATACTGCACGCTGAATAGTTGATCTAACTGCATTTAAACTGCACGACAACCGTGCAGTTAGCTTGCAGTTAAAAGGCAAATCGTCTGTCTAGAGCTTAAGACGTTACAAGATCCCAGTCCGGAAAATTGAAAACCCTTGATCCTTGTACATTTTTCTTGTTCAGATAAAGGAAAACTTACGTGTCAAATATATTTCTATTATCTAATCGACGGACGGACGGTTACTACTGAAGACAAGAATAAACTACAAGTCACACCTTGGGATCTACCGCACTTGAAATTACAGACACACATCTCTCATGCAAAACGCCCAAAACAACAAATACAATGTTGTAACCGTAAATAAATCACTACAATATTTGCATGCTAAGTAAAAATAATTGTACATAATTAACGTAATCAATTTTCCTTATTTTCATTAACTAAATGTAATGTTTATTCATGTCTAAATAAATGCCATATGTAATCAATTAAAAATATACTTTCTAGAGACAATAAATTAAAAATATATTTTCTAGTAACATTTTTTCGTAACAAAGGATTGAATCTTTGAGGAGTAAAATTTTGTCACAACTTCAAGCTTTTCAGAAGGGAGAGAAGGGATATTTATCAAGACATGAACAGTAATCAACACACAACTGAATACTTTTATACCTCATAATGTTTCTTACTAATTGTGTTTCCAGTGCAAATAACGCTAAGTGCATTATATCCCTCGCAGCAAAAATGGATATGATGAATAAGTGTTACAATCTAACTAAAGTGTTCTTGTAATGTCATTTTTTATTTTGTATTCACATCTTTGAATTGCAGGCATAGCCCAGCGGTGTTAATAGTAGGTAACGACGTCAATTAGAACTGTTCTGTTTGTGAAGATGTTTCAATGTTTCTACATACATTAGCTTGTGTATTTGTTATAACTGATCAAATTATGATTAAAAGGCACATAATGGTAACAAGAACGAAACAAATAATAGTAAAATTATTTAGGATGTTAACCTTTAAGTTTCTGGTCGTCGATGATGCGTTGGTTCTTAGCGTTATTGTTCGGTAGCAGAGGGGAGAAGTCTTCATCGTCTTTCTTGTTGCGGTTGGAAGCTGACGTCGGTTTTGCTGGTCCCTACAAAGATTAACGTTTGTAAATATTCACTACTAGCTTTTACCACTTATTGAGGAAGGGTATAGGCTTGTTCTTTTGCAGGAGGAAATGATGGGAAATTCCTCAATAAGTGGGCTATCTAACAGTGAAAGAATTATTCAAATCGGACCAGTAGTTCCTGAGATTAGCGCGTTCAACCAAACAAACTTTTCAGCTTTATAATATTAAGTATAGTTTAATTTTAAAAACGAAAATACTAAACAAATATAATGCAATCTTATTCCAATCAATTAACTTGGGCCTATATTGGTTCACTGCCACAGATATTTCTCTCCCATGTCATTCACGAGTTTCACGACACAATTTTTTGTTATTTATTAATTCCCTACGCTATGCAAGTCATTAGAGTACACAGCACCATACCACGTGTATGAAATATGTATGTACTACTACTAGCTGAGTTTAATATTCATTTATCCTCTTTACTAATTGACTAGTATACTAGTAAAATTTCAGATATATATTTTAACTCACCTTCCCCTTAACAACGGCTCCCTTTTTCTCCGCCTCCTTCTTGAGAGCGCCGGCAGACTTGACACCGCGCGGCTCTTCCTTCTTAGCTTTAGTGGGCAGCGGCTGTACCGGCAAGCTGGGCCGAGCCTTGTCTAACGCTGCCAGTACTACCGTTTTGGAGCCCGGCTGTTTATAAATGAAGATGCCTGATTAGTATAAATCGAGTCTATCCGTGACCACGGCTTTAGCAAGTTGCCCGAAACGTCGGGAAAAATAGGTATATATTACGTACGCGGTTCAGACCGGTTGCCTTTGTATGATGTATATCAACCGCGAAAATCTAAAAACTTATAATTAGTATTAATAAAGTTTCGTGACTTAAAATCGAATAGGAGTCTTTAGTTTTAAATTGAAACGGTATATTTACTTCCTTCCATAGTATTTTCGTCCTTTTTAGGCAATTTTAATCTGAAGGGTTTCCAATTGCACGAAAAAAGATTTATTCCTTTAAGTTGGTATATAAGAAAGTTTTTTAGTCGGCAAATCCTTTCTAGACACCTTTGCGACGAAATGCCGCGAATTACATTACCGGTGTGTTTAATGTTACAAGAATTACATCCTTAATTAATATTAAAAAACCATATTTATCTTTTAAGCTACAGTATAATTAAAGATTAATACCTTCAACTTATCAAGCTGTTTATGCATCGCTTCGTATCCAAGATGCAACATGAAGGGCAGTACGCAGTCAGCTGTAACTTTCCGCACGTCAGCCGCGCGGTCCTCGAGGCACGCGAATAGTATGGGCACGCACACTGTGAGCTCTTCACGAGGGAATGATTTTGGCGGCACTGTGTTGAAGAATAATAACAGTTATAGCGCAGTACATGAATGTAGTACACATATATATAGGTACTTTGTTAAAAGATTGAATAATTATGTTCCCATGTTGCCTTGAGCGCGTCGAGCAGCATCTCGCCCTCCAGATACAACAGGTACTCACCGTTGGGCAGATGTTCCGCCAGCCACTGCAGCAGCGTGGCGCGCAGCAGCGGGCTGCCGGCCTTGAGCGCGTCGAGCAGCATCTCGCCCTCCAGATACAACAGGTACTCACCGTTGGGCAGATGTTCCGCCAGCCACTGCAGCAGCGTGGCGCGCAGCAGCGGGCTGCCGGCCTTGAGCGCGTCGAGCAGCATCTCGCCCTCCAGATACAACAGGTACTCACCGTTGGGCAGATGTTCCGCCAGCCACTGCAGCAGCGTGGCGCGCAGCAGCGGGCTGCCGGCCTTGAGCGCGTCGAGCAGCATCTCGCCCTCCAGATACAACAGGTACTCACCGTTGGGCAGATGTTCCGCCAGCCACTGCAGCAGCGTGGCGCGCAGCAGCGGGCTGCCGGCCTTGAGCGCGTCGAGCAGCATCTCGCCCTCCAGATACAACAGGTACTCACCGTTGGGCAGATGTTCCGCCAGCCACTGCAGCAGCGTGGCGCGCAGCAGCGGGCTGCCGGCCTTGAGCGCGTCGAGCAGCATCTCGCCCTCCAGATACAACAGGTACTCACCGTTGGGCAGATGTTCCGCCAGCCACTGCAGCAGCGTGGCGCGCAGCAGCGGGCTGCCGGCCTTGAGCGCGTCGAGCAGCATCTCGCCCTCCAGATACAACAGGTACTCACCGTTGGGCAGATGTTCCGCCAGCCACTGCAGCAGCGTGGCGCGCAGCAGCGGGCTGCCGGCCTTGAGCGCGTCGAGCAGCATCTCGCCCTCCAGATACAACAGGTACTCACCGTTGGGCAGATGTTCCGCCAGCCACTGCAGCAGCGTGGCGCGCAGCAGCGGGCTGCCGGCCTTGAGCGCGTCGAGCAGCATCTCGCCCTCCAGATACAACAGGTACTCACCGTTGGGCAGATGTTCCGCCAGCCACTGCAGCAGCGTGGCGCGCAGCAGCGGGCTGCCGGCCTTGAGCGCGTCGAGCAGCATCTCGCCCTCCAGATACAACAGGTACTCACCGTTGGGCAGATGTTCCGCCAGCCACTGCAGCAGCGTGGCGCGCAGCAGCGGGCTGCCGGCCTTGAGCGCGTCGAGCAGCATCTCGCCCTCCAGATACAACAGGTACTCACCGTTGGGCAGATGTTCCGCCAGCCACTGCAGCAGCGTGGCGCGCAGCAGCGGGCTGCCGGCCTTGAGCGCGTCGAGCAGCATCTCGCCCTCCAGATACAACAGGTACTCACCGTTGGGCAGATGTTCCGCCAGCCACTGCAGCAGCGTGGCGCGCAGCAGCGGGCTGCCGGCCTTGAGCGCGTCGAGCAGCATCTCGCCCTCCAGATACAACAGGTACTCACCGTTGGGCAGATGTTCCGCCAGCCACTGCAGCAGCGTGGCGCGCAGCAGCGGGCTGCCGGCCTTGAGCGCGTCGAGCAGCATCTCGCCCTCCAGATACAACAGGTACTCACCGTTGGGCAGATGTTCCGCCAGCCACTGCAGCAGCGTGGCGCGCAGCAGCGGGCTGCCGGCCTTGAGCGCGTCGAGCAGCATCTCGCCCTCCAGATACAACAGGTACTCACCGTTGGGCAGATGTTCCGCCAGCCACTGCAGCAGCGTGGCGCGCAGCAGCGGGCTGCCGGCCTTGAGCGCGTCGAGCAGCATCTCGCCCTCCAGATACAACAGGTACTCACCGTTGGGCAGATGTTCCGCCAGCCACTGCAGCAGCGTGGCGCGCAGCAGCGGGCTGCCGGCCTTGAGCGCGTCGAGCAGCATCTCGCCCTCCAGATACAACAGGTACTCACCGTTGGGCAGATGTTCCGCCAGCCACTGCAGCAGCGTGGCGCGCAGCAGCGGGCTGCCGGCCTTGAGCGCGTCGAGCAGCATCTCGCCCTCCAGATACAACAGGTACTCACCGTTGGGCAGATGTTCCGCCAGCCACTGCAGCAGCGTGGCGCGCAGCAGCGGGCTGCCGGCCTTGAGCGCGTCGAGCAGCATCTCGCCCTCCAGATACAACAGGTACTCACCGTTGGGCAGATGTTCCGCCAGCCACTGCAGCAGCGTGGCGCGCAGCAGCGGGCTGCCGGCCTTGAGCGCGTCGAGCAGCATCTCGCCCTCCAGATACAACAGGTACTCACCGTTGGGCAGATGTTCCGCCAGCCACTGCAGCAGCGTGGCGCGCAGCAGCGGGCTGCCGGCCTTGAGCGCGTCGAGCAGCATCTCGCCCTCCAGATACAACAGGTACTCACCGTTGGGCAGATGTTCCGCCAGCCACTGCAGCAGCGTGGCGCGCAGCAGCGGGCTGCCGGCCTTGAGCGCGTCGAGCAGCATCTCGCCCTCCAGATACAACAGGTACTCACCGTTGGGCAGATGTTCCGCCAGCCACTGCAGCAGCGTGGCGCGCAGCAGCGGGCTGCCGGCCTTGAGCGCGTCGAGCAGCATCTCGCCCTCCAGATACAACAGGTACTCACCGTTGGGCAGATGTTCCGCCAGCCACTGCAGCAGCGTGGCGCGCAGCAGCGGGCTGCCGGCCTTGAGCGCGTCGAGCAGCATCTCGCCCTCCAGATACAACAGGTACTCACCGTTGGGCAGATGTTCCGCCAGCCACTGCAGCAGCGTGGCGCGCAGCAGCGGGCTGCCGGCCTTGAGCGCGTCGAGCAGCATCTCGCCCTCCAGATACAACAGGTACTCACCGTTGGGCAGATGTTCCGCCAGCCACTGCAGCAGCGTGGCGCGCAGCAGCGGGCTGCCGGCCTTGAGCGCGTCGAGCAGCATCTCGCCCTCCAGATACAACAGGTACTCACCGTTGGGCAGATGTTCCGCCAGCCACTGCAGCAGCGTGGCGCGCAGCAGCGGGCTGCCGGCCTTGAGCGCGTCGAGCAGCATCTCGCCCTCCAGATACAACAGGTACTCACCGTTGGGCAGATGTTCCGCCAGCCACTGCAGCAGCGTGGCGCGCAGCAGCGGGCTGCCGGCCTTGAGCGCGTCGAGCAGCATCTCGCCCTCCAGCGGCGCGGCGGCGCCCGCCGAGCGGCACCACGCCTCCACGCACGACACTGCGGCCGCGCGGATCCACTGCTTGCTGTCGCCGAACGCTGCACAATACAACATCACCGGTTAGGGCGCCTTCACATTACCCGCAAACAGTCGCGCGGTGGCAGCGCGGTTGCAGCGCTGCAACCGCTAGGTTCGAGCATCATTGTGATGTACCTTTAGTTTCACGATGGACTCTGTCGACGGAACACTGCTGTTAGTGTTAATATTAAAAAGAAAAAGGAATTTGGAAGAAGGTAAGAAAAAAAAAAGGAAAACCTATGAATACGTTGCTCGGCTAGTTGAATGGGGGGCTATCGCGTGTCAAAAAATTCGCTAGGGTCTATCTGGCAATTTCGACCAATTGACGGCCAGTTGTCTCTCATTGGTGGAGAATGACAGATAAACCTTATGCGACACTAGCGACCTAGCGGATTTTTGATACGCGATTTCATAAAGTTACAGCCTTTTTCTTTTCGATTTTATTAGTGAACTTGTCTGACTTCGAAGCCCATATCGCTGAACGACTCTCAGCCTCATCGATAATTTGTTCAACCTGAGTTTCATTTATGTTTAGACCTAAACAAACTACGTGCGCATCGTCACTAATCGATCGATGAACGTCCTGCAGTCGCGCATCTTTTTTTTAAATGGATTAACAAAACCGCGCGGTAGCAGCGCTGCAGCCGCGCTGCTACCTACCGCATACTGCGGTTGGGATTACGGCTGGCCGCAATCCGGCTCACAGTGGGCCCATATTGAAAATCAGTGGACATAGGCAACAAAGTTCCAATATCGATGCGATTTTTTTTTATATGACGTATAATGATATTCCTGACAACTTTTATTCTTATAAAATTTCTTCTAAAATTGATAGTTTGTCTGAAAAAAAATAATTTAGTTTTTTTTGTATGGAGCGAATCACGTTTTATTTTTTTTCTTCAATTGTACTAATATGTTGGGTGTGTGGCGTGAGTATATGATAGCTAGGGTCATTATCTATCCACGAAAAAAAAATCAGCGCCGGTCATCTGCGGCAGCGCGAATAATCATTCAGTAAAAAAAAACAATTTTTGTATGAATTTTTTCGCCATTTAAAATAAATTCAAAGTATATTTTTTATCCCATTTGACTGTTTGGACCTTCTTTTTAGTTAATAAATAGTTATAAATAGCGCACAGGTAACTCTACTACTACTCGCACTAGTAATTCTGGTAGAGATCGAGTTATTATTGCATGTTATCGGTAGCACATGCAGGTGCATGTGATTGATGACTCATTTGTTTGTGCGCTCGGCTAAGCGCATAACTAATGAGTCATCGAAAAATGCTCGTCTCTGATGTCCAATAGCGCTTGCAATATAATATGAGCTCCATTTCCGGTAATCTCTATGCTCTCTTGTGGTGGCTAACATCTTTTCTTGGTATTCAAAAGCTTTAAAAAATGGAAAGTCAGCACAGTGTTCTTCTTTCGGAAATTGTCTAAGAGCTAAGGACTTCCATTTCGAAAGCAATTGATGTTTAAAGAGCTAAACACTTAGCTTCAGAGACATTACTTAAAGTTTGATTATTGAATAGTCGCTCTTCTACTTCGGATGGGGCATCTGGATTACTGGAAAGGTATTCAACCACTTTTGCCAGCTTCGTTTTGCCGTTTTCTTTCAATTTTGTTATGTACCAGTGCTGCAACTCTTCCAGATTTCTTTCTTCTTCGGAATTTTCTTCTACTATGGAAGTAGAACGTCTTTTTATTTGCTTATTACTTAACTCTTCGAACGGTTTTCTGTGCTTTTCTGTAGATGTCCCCGCTCCCGCAGTACATACTGCAAGAGTAGGAACATGGGAATCTATATCCACAGGATCAGATAAGGCTGCGTCCGAAAAGCCCATCTCACTTGTCACAAACAGGCCAATTGATGTTTTCTTCCAACCACTTGCAATTACTTACACGGTTTATAAAAGTTTTTTGATTTCTACTTAACTCTATCCACTTTTTATTTGGATTTACAAGTTCTTGATTCGGTTCTTGTCTTCTTTAGAAACTTCGGTAATCAAGAGAAAAATTATACTTTCATATAGAAACATGAATTATTAGGATCTCCGCCACTTCTTAATTTCACAAAAAGATCTAGGTTGGTACAAAATCTAGCCATAGTTCTAATTTAAATATAAAAATAGAAGTATTTCACTGTGTTCACAAATTAGCGTCAAGAGCGAAACTAGATGGACTTAATGGATCATAGTCAGTGTTAATTACTCAAGGTTGTGAGTACATAACAGTGGGTGAAAATTGTTCAGCATGAAAAAATGAGCATTTTTCGATGAACATTAGATATACGCTTAGCCGAGCGCACAAACAAATGAGTCATCAATCACATGCAGGTGCTACCGATAACATGCAATAATAACCCGATCTCTACCAGAATTACTAGTTATAAGTACCTGTGCGCTATTAATAACTATTTATTTAACTAAAAAGAAGGTCCAAACAGCCAAATGGGATAAAAATATACTTTGAATTTATTTTAAATGGCGAAAAAATTCATACAAAAATTGTTTTTTTTTACTGAATGATTATTCGCGCTGCCGCAGATGACCGGCGCTGATTTTTTTTTCGTGGATAGATTATGACCCTAGCTATCATATACTCACGCCACACACCCAACATATTAGTACAATTGAAGAAAAAAAATAAAACGTGATTCGCTCCATACAAAAAAAACTAAATTATTTTTTTTCAGACAAACTATCAACTTTAGAAGAAATTTTATAAGAATAAAAGTTGTCAGGAATATCATTATATGTCATATAAAAAAAAATCGCATCGATATTAGAACTTTGTTGCCTATGTCCACTGATTTTCAATATGGGCTAGCCGCCATCGCTGCCGCATCTTCATACGCACTATGCGGGCAGCGGCAATGCGGCTGGCCGCGTAGTGCGTATAAGCGCTTAGTAGTTTGAGAAGACGACATCTGTCAGGTCAACTATTTAGTTTTTTAAATGGATTTTTTATTTTATAATAGCATTTACTCTTCTTGATATGAAATGCCTGCTGTTAGTTTTGAGTTCAAATCCAGTTATCAACAGTCCACTTATCGAGGACTTGATTAGTGGCGAGTTCGTTACTATATAGACTTTCCTATAATGTATTTAATGTTCTATGACTGCTGCCACGGAGGGGCTCGTGGGGCTAAGTGTAAGGCCGTACGACTTGACCGATAATAGTGGTTAATCTGCGCTCGCCGCGGTTGGTGTGTGGATGGGTTACCATTTGAAAGCACACCAAGACCCCTCCGTACCTCGGAAAGCACGTTAAGCCCTTTGTTCCGACTGTCCTACAGTCAGCTTTGACAGTCGTTAAGTCATTACGATTCTGACAACCAGTCTTACTATGTATACGTTGTGGAGGTTAGATAGACAATCGCTCCATGTACCGGTATTCAGCTAAATGAGTTAAGATTGGAAGCCGACCCCACCATTAGGAAAAGGCTAGACAGATGATGATTTCACTCACCTTGAAAGAAAGCCGGGAAGAACGTCCTCACATGCGTTTTACATTTGGTCCCCATCGCAGTGGCTAACGCTTCACATATCTGTAGCGCACTCTGAGCTAGTTTGGAGTTCGAGTCCAATAGCCGAGCGGATAGTGCAGCGGGCAACTCGCCTAGCGACGACTTGATTGGTGCTGAGTTTGTCACTATGGCCTTTACTTTGTCGAGACCTTCATTACGGACCTGGGAAACGAGGAACTTGTTTAGAAAAAAAACAGAAGTTTTTAAATCGTCGTACTTTGATCATATAATTATACAGAATTAATTTAAAAGGAGTGCGGATATTCAACGAGGTAATCAGGAGCATAAAATTGATCAACTTTCCTCAAGGAACATAGGTCGAAATCTAAAAATTGAAAATCATCTTTTTTTACGAATATAAGTCACGTGACCTGTCACTTTATATTAAAGGTCATTTTCCATTAAAAAAAATCTGGTGAGGGCCAACCCTATCACTTAGTTAGAAAATAGATTTTGGCGAATTCACAGATCTACCAGACATGCTCACAAAATTTTATACAAATCGTAGTTTTTTGACACTGTAAGTTTGTGTGATCTCTGCACACGATTACGGGAAGAGGGCTGTGCCAAGCAGTGAGATATTTATTGGCCGGGATCTATAAATATTTATGTATAAATATCAGAAATAAAGTATGAAGCAAAACTTTCATCCCTTTTTCAAACTTGGAATTAAAACTAATTATGGATTTTAGACCACTTTTAGTTATTATTTAACATTTATATTAGAGCCCTATCTATATACACGAAATTTATCTTGAAATATATTTTTTTCTCACCTTCCAGTTCTTATCATTGATCTCAGCGATAAGAGCGTCAGTGATGAGCGGCGCGATATCGGTCCTCGGTCGGTTATCGTCGACCACGACCGGCTCGTCTTCCGCTGCGTCTTCATAAGTCTCTTCAATGTCCTCACCCACAGAAGCTTTGCTTGCAGACTATAAAAATATAGCATTATAAAATCTAAATATACGTATGTTTTAGTAGAAAATGTCTTCTTGAAATAAAAATACTTTGATTCCGGTTCATAAATACTTGTATATTGTTTGTTTCGTGAGGATATTGTAGCAAAAGTCGCGTGTGCGTGACTAGCGTATGTTTTGAAGTAAAACTTCTTTACGCATGCTTGAATCATAGAGAAAGCGTGTGAATGCCTGGCGAGAGCGTTACGAAAAGTGTGATCAGGCGAGGCGAACGGAAGTTGAGAGGGAGATATGTGTTCTCTCTCATCCCACCACAGTATCTTAGACACAGTGCAGGCCTATGCAGTCAAGAAGTTATACTTCAGTCGTGTGGTTTAGTAAGCACACTCGTTTCGTATGTGTACGTAAGGCTATTTAATATTACTACATGTTATGTACCTTGCTAACAGCACCGAGAAGTCTTGTCGGCGGCGGAGCGGTAGAATTAGCGTGCTTATCCAGCTCCAGGCTGATCAGCTGACGAGTGGCGGGCTTCTCGCTGTCAAATTGTGACAGCAGCGAAGGGCCCACATATAGAGATAATATGCCAAGGAACGATACCGCTGAAGTACGGACGTTAGGGTTGGTCGCTGTTAGGGCCTTCTTGCAGTGAGCGATTATTGATTTTATGTTCATGCTGTAAATATAAAGGCCAGTTAATATTTATTCAATATATTATATCATAATCCTGAAGAATATACATGCCTAAAAATGCTATGAGACTGTAGAATAAGCGCAAAATTAGAAAAGTTAAAGCAACAAAGTTAATAACGCCTTATTTTCACAACATAAGATTGATTATGCTATGGCACGTAACACTACAGTCGATGAGGCGAACAATTTAACTAAATTTTATAGTGCAACTTTCCTTGTTTCTACTTCTTTGAGTACCTCTATCTATTATCGGAGGTTAACCATTAACTTTGGTAACTCCTCACGTTTTTTAACTAAATGTAAACCTAAAAATATATTTAACAAGCTACAAGTATAATCATAATTTCTAAACGTACTTGAAACCAAACTCCTTTATAGCAGTAGACATCCATACAAACACCTCAGACTGCACTTTGGGGTTCTTCTGTGAGTCCATAGCGAAAGTAAGAGATTCATTGAGCACGTGTTCGAGACCGCAAGCTTCGGCTAATGACGTCATACATTCGGCACAGATGGCAGAGCATGATGACTCGCCTAGTTTTGTGACTATGTCTTGGAGAACGAAGTCTGCTGATGTCCTGTGAAAGATTTTATTATTAGAGCAGTAGTAGATAGTATTTTTATTATTGTACTTGTTAAAAGCTTCACTAGCAATGTGGGTCGCACATTACTAGTTACCAGCTATACGCTTGGGTTCACGTCGGTAGTGCTATGGATGGGTTTCGAACTGACAGCGCCTTGGTAATTAGGCTACCGGCGCATCTCTCGTTATCGTAAGGAAACATGAGTATTCGTCTTTTACTCGCCTAGTACCTTAGCGTTTGGGGTGGCGCAATGTGTAATTTTCATCATCTCATCAAAAAACTTTTGGAACATTTCGCTGAAGGCAGGTAATTAAATAATTGATTTAAGGCCGTAAAGTCCATATTCAAATTAATGTAACAACTCCAACCCCGGATTACTAAAACGCAAATTTCGTTTTTCGTTCCTAGATCTATGTCTCTCTGTCGATACTTTACACTTTTAATGTGACAGTCGGAATGAAACTCCACGACTTTCACTAAATGACGTTCTGGTATTCGACCATAATACACTAAAATGAATAACACATTAACTTACGTAGAAACTGGGAAGTTCTCAGTGATATATTTGCAAGCCTCAAGCCTGGCCTTCAACACCTGCACGTTGGTGTCCTTTAGACCTGGCTTCCTGTTCAGCGTGCGATATAATACTTGTGACGTCACGTCGCTCGACGATAGACCTTGTACGGTAGAAAAGAAGCTCTGGACAGCTGAGAGGCGGTTCTTCCAGTTGCCATCACCAAGGCCTGTGAATTGAGTAGTTAGTGTTTGAGAAAGGTAAAGGACGATTATTTAGATTTCATTTTACTATCTTTTTATAAGTCCGTGAAAGGTTAATGACACAGGCAGGAACTTGTACGTTAAAACAATGTTATGTTCAAGACGAAAAGTAATTTGAAATTTCGAAGTAAGTTATTATTTGTTGTCATCCTTTTTTACGCTGCGTGTTATTAAAAGGACTGCTTTAATGAATGCTTTAATTTAATTTTCTTTGGCGCCATTATGAGTTTCCGAAATCTGTTCGGTTGTTTTTGAGTTTATCGCATTCAGAGAGACAGACGCGACAGGGTACTTTGTTTTATAATTATGTATAGAACTATGGATAGTAGATATATAATTATTGTGTTAATTTTTAGACAATATACATACAGGATTATTTTAAAAGGAGTGCGTTTATTCTATGAGGTAATCAGGTGCATAAAATGATAAATTTTTCCTAAGGAACATAGGTCGAAATTTTAATCAACTTTTCATAGGTCGTGACCTATGAAAAGTTGATTAAAATTAGTCCAGTCACTTTGTATAAAAAGCTAATTTTCTATTTTCAGATTTCACCTTATGTTCCTTGGGGAAAGATGGTCAGTTTTATGCCCCTGATTACCTCGTAGGATATGCGCACTCCTTTTTAAATAATCCTGTATAGCGACATACCTGAGACAACATCTCCGGGGAACAGCATCTCAGCTTTAGCGTCGACCTCTTCTTGTGCGAGCTCCAGTTCGCGCGGCGGGCTCGGCTGGCCGCGAGCTACGGGCGCTTTCTTTGCGGGGCCTTTAGCTACGAATCGACAATATATCCAAGTATATTATTACTAATGATCATAAAAAGGACTCATGGAGATGGACGTCATTTATTTATTCATTACTTCTGCTACTGGATTATAGCGCAAAGTCCATGATTTACTTTATTTATCTCCATCTAACTCGACGCCACCGCCATCTATCGAGCTTTGACTTAAACTTCTCAATTTTGTGTTTACAATAATAACAATTTATGATTCGAATGCACAATTTGAGAGTTATATTAACCCCTCGTGCTAAGCTAAATCTTTGTGTTACAAGTGGTTTCACGTCTGTATTGCAATAATTGATAGGATTCGTGTCAGCAACCACATCATCACAAGTCCGACGCCCTAGCCACCAAGGCTACCACCACTTTAATATTCATCTTTCACATTGTATAAGCAATAAAAACTAGTAAATAGGGTATAGAGAGAGGTATTAATATTTATTTTATCAGTATAATAATTTACCTGAAGCGGGTCGTCGAACAGGCTTCGGTTGTGAAGATCCGGCGGTTGGTTTGGCGTCGCCTTTGCCAGACGGCGATGCAGCCGCTTTTGGTTTCGCCTCTTTTTTCGCAGCAGCGACTTTTACTTGAATAACAGCCTAGATAATGACAAAACAGAATATAATTTTAAGATCACCTGTAGTTACATGTATCAAGCACTTTTGCGCTCTATACAGGATTATTTTTTATGGAGTGCGTATATTCTACGAGGTAATCAGGTGCAAAAAACTGAACAGCTTTCCCCAAAGAACATAGATCGAAATCCTAAAATGGAAAATGAATTTTTCATACAAAGTGACAGGTCACGTGACTTATGTTTGTATGAAAAATTGATTTAGAATTTTAAGATTTCGACCTACTTCTTGGGAAAAGTTGATCAGTTTTATGTACCTGATTACCTCGTAGAACATACGCACTCCATAAAAAAATATCCAGTATTTGCTGTCTATTAAAACTATAGTCATATTTTAAATTTGTAGGTAATAAAAAAAGTAAAACTCACAAAATTATAACACATCTAAACTAAACTCATTAATACCAGAAATACACAAGATACTGCTATTACTTATAATACGTATATACAATCTCTCATCCAACTTAATTTTAAGACAAAAACTTTACATGAGATCTAGATGCCAGATTCACCAACAGACCCTAATACACTATATTTCATTACCCTTCCAACCACAATAAGGTTCAACATGATGTCAAGTCTACGACCTCATTCATTTCCACTAACCAGCGTCCGTACCTTATCCGCAAACTCTTTTATCTTCTGCTCCTTAAGATTGTCGAGCTTGCCGATGTGTGGGGCGATGTTCTTCTCGCCTACTAGCTTTGTGGCTGTCCCGAGGGCTTCGGCCGCTGCGTCTCGTACCGTAGGGTCTGGAGACATAAATTATATATTTTGACAAGAGTGTTATTACCCTCTGGCAAGAGATGGTGGAGAGATGTATAACTAAGTCCGTCAGAGCTGCTCAGCGCTTGCGTAAGTGATAACGCAGCTCCAGCAAAGGCCAGGGGATTTATTTTCTATACCCAAACAAAACGCAGCATAACGCAGATTATAGTTCAAGAATCCCGGGTCGTTTTTTGTTCTGAAGAGTAATCTTAACTCACTCGTAACAGCACATTAACCAAAGACTTAGTGAATAAAGCCCAAGGACGGGACCATGGTGTTTTTAGTAATTGGCATTTCACCGCGATGAAAAAGGAGTATAGCTAGAGAAGGGCTATGAATAGGAGTTGATTATGTGCAGTCTCATGCAGAGCTTAAGCCTACCTCTCTAATATAAATTATGAGGCCATAGAATGGATTAAAAAAAACCTGCAATACAATAACATAATACCTTGTTGACTTGTGTAATGTTTGTGTAAGTATGCTTGTAATTTGTGCATTTTAAAATCATATAGCAAATATTCTTACGAATGTTGCTCATATATGATTAATTTTTCAATCTGTATTTAAATCCTTTCAACTTTTGTGATGTGATGTTACTCACCAGCACTCTCAATTAGTTTCAGGAGTCCACCAACATATGCCTTGATGAGTTTCTTACTGAAGGCGGTAGGCTGCGTGTGACATAACGCTCTCGCCAGAAACAGGGAGCTCTCCGCTTTTATTGAGGGGTTCTTGTTGTCAAACGCCGCTAGCATGTCCTCCATTATAGCTTCGAGGTTTGTCTATTGAAGAAGTAATCGTTATAATTTGATATTATTACAACAATAATAATGAGGATAGAATACAAAATCTAGAAATTTTTATGCATTAAAATAAGTTTTTTAACTACGGTTCAAGACAGCGAAATAAACCACAGTACAAGATTTTGTTTTAGCATAATCTACATATTTGGAACGGTTTTGCTTTTTTTCGTTGTTCCACTTTTGTCCGAAAAAATCCCTTTTCATAACAAGATTTCTCTCAATAATTATTTTTTCATACTTAAATAAGCCACCCTATTATTAAGACACGCTTTCTAAAATTGAAACAATTCAATCCATATATTTTTATAAAAGCTTACTAGCAATGTGTTTCGCACAAGTATTCTTGTTGACTCCATACACTAGCATGAAGTTGCTAAGTAATGTTCATGAGAATAATAAATTTTAGACAGTGTCTTATTTGAATGCACATCCATATTGTTTGCAGGAGCCCCTTCTGTTCATATAAAATGGTGTGTTACCATAGTATATTTTTTAACTTCAAAACTTACACAAGGATAAATAGCATCAATGGCTTCTCGTAAAGCTGTGACGACATTAGTCTTCTTCTCCTTGAACTTCTCGAGGATGGCCTGAACGCAGGCGGTGGCGTACGGCGAGAACTTGTTGCGCAGGCCGCTCGCCACCATGCCGAGTAGACGGCCACCGAGCGCTACCAGCATTACGTTCGTGTCTTTGGATATCACCTAGAAGAATAAGTACATAATAAATAATTATTATGTTTGACTTGGCATTAACTGTGACTGGTCTAGTGATGAATGACCCTGACTGCTGAACCGGAGGTCGTGGGTCCGATTACTACCCAGGTATTTGTATTTATATAAGACAGTAGGTTTATCAGTTGTCTAGGCTCTGAATAGTTTGGGATTAGACGGACGTGTATGAGTTGAGTCAAGGCCCAAGATAATATTATTTTAACTTTCACGCAGCGGAAACAAAATGTCTTGAGGATGAGCTTCTTCAGCTCATACCATGGTGTAGAAATTGGCCGTGAAGAAAGCGAGTTCGTCTACCTATTGTGCACCATACATACCAGGTATCAACATAGCTCTTGAATGGTACCAGTGTGTTTAAAAAACAAGTGATAAGAGATATTGATTATTTTTCTGGGTACTTACTTATATTTGAAAATAAGGTTAAGGTAAGATCTATTTGTTCTATTTTTAAGGAATAACGTGAGTATAATTTCCTAAATAGAAGATCATATTTCCCATTAATGATATCTGACCTCAAGCATTTTTTTTAATTAATTAAAATATTATAACATTATATTAAATTATATCATGATCATATTATAACTACCTAAAAGAAATCAAATGCCATACCTTTTTCAACGCCCTGACCAGATCCGCATAATCTCCCGGCTCCAGTTTCGGTGCAGTCTTGAGCAAGTTCTCCAGTGCATCGAGGGCCTCCTTCCTCTCCTGCCACTTCTTGGCCTCCAGTTTGTCGTAGAAGTCTTTCGGCAACTTTGACAGGATCTCGACTGGGTCGAGTAGGTCGTAGGGATCCATATCGCCGGAGTCCCCGCCACCGGCTTCGGCGTCATCGTCATCTGCTATACCTAGAAGGTTTGCTTAATTAGGTATCGAGAAGCATATTTTTAAGCCTATTTAAGTGATATTATAAATGTGAATGTCATTTTGTTTGTTAAGCTTTCACGCGAGATACTTATTATTAATTATTTAAATAGGGTAGGACAGCATTATTAACTCACCATCAGCGCAATCAGCGGCCGGCGTATCCCGCACCCTGTTCTGCTGTGACCTGAGGTAGCGTGTCGGCTGAGCGACGCCGCCGCCGGTACTGAACGATTCTCTCAGCTCCTGCTGTATGACTGCTTGGAGAGATGCTATGTGAGGTTCTATAGCACCACCTATCCATCTGTAAATATTTTTTTTGGATCAGTATAATTATTATATAGATATTGAAGTTCCGTGAGACGAATTCATATTTGAGTCGCGAGTCGAACTGGCGACACCGCTGCCGCCGCGTCAGCTCATGATAAAGACTCTTATTGATTCTGAAACTAGTTGGGCGATCCCGAGAATGCGCGTGAGTAAGCCGTGGAATCTTTAAATAATTAGATATTGAAGGTTTAGAGTAAATTCACTTCTAGAATCTACTTAATATGAAAGTTCTAGATCTATGTGACGTTTCCAGATATGTTGGTTCGTGGAACCGACATAGTAAGTCAACGGATTGTAATGTGTGACGTACTTCCTCCCGATATTATTTAATATTTATATAAAAATTTAGTATTTAATTTTAAGTTAGCTTGTAAGACTATACACTATACAGTATATTATACTCATCCAGACTGACAACACGTCTACTTATTTACTACTTATACCGTGTCCCACATTGCAGGGTATGTTAATTAATAAATAAGAAATTAAGTAAGATTTTAAATAAGTAAGATTTTTCGACTGAAAAATGCCACTTCTCTCTTAAAACGAACGGTTCAGAATAATAATTGATTACATTTTTTCTATAGTGATTATAAGATTCTTTAAGTTCTTCTCATTAATTTATACCTAATGCAAGAGTTTTTAATTCTAATAAAATAAAGTAGAATTCATTTTCGACATACCTATGCATTTCAATAACTAACGCCTTCATTTCATCTCTGACGGACTTGTCTCTGTCTGCCAGCAGCACCGGTATCTTCTTGACCATTGGTTTGATGGCTATCACTTTGTTTCCGAACTGTTTCAATGACGTATGTAGTGCTGCTACACACGCAGCCACAACCTTGGGATTCTTCTGCTCCATACCTTTGATTAGCTCCTCTTCGACAGTATCATGTTTTTCTATTTCTATGTACATTAGTGTTACCTGCAAATTAAAAATAATGGGCTTTTATAAAATCTATAAATATGACGATTAAGTAAACAAATTTTAATCTACAGCACACAGATTGAATGTCTAAGTTCCTTAAACGGAATATAGTACTTTGGTAGTTATTGGTAGATTTTAGCAGTAGAATTACCGACTAGACAAAGTTGTGGGTAGAAACTAACTTATTATAATAAACGTAAGGAAAAAAAAGTCGAAAGACTTCCAATTGAAATTCTTTCGAAACTTATTATTACTAGCTTAAATACTTTAGTAGATATCTTTAGCTTATAAATTGGTATTGAACAAATTACACAGAAGAAAAAGACGCCAATTCAAATAAATTAACAATAACGATTCCATACGGAAATAACCTAAAGAAGTAATTGGTTTCAGCCAATACATTCAGACATTAATATTACGGGACATCGACATCAACGCATTGTCACAGGGTAATGACTCGAGATAAATCATTAAATGACCTGGTTATTTTAGAAAGAAGGCCACGTAAACCACGGTTATAATAAAATAAGTTTGATATTGAAAGTTGTGGTTAACAACTGTGGGTCAGTTATTTTGTAAAGTAGAAATTGAATGATTGATGATTAAATCAAAAGGAAATTTGTCTAACGTACCTAGTTTTTGTGTTTAAAATGTAATATAATTATGTACCGTATTTAGCTTAAGATTAAGTCGAGTTTATTGATTTCAATAGTCGGAAAAAATATTGATTTTTTAATCCGATTAGCGATACTTTCACTAATAAAAACCGTTATTACGCCAATTATGCATGGTATATCGGTAAATAGTATTATTTTCTATGGGCATGACTCCTCTCAATATAATGACCAGAATAACCAAGATAAAGAACTCTTGGCTTATTTGGATTGCTACCTCCTTCTAATTATTTGAAGGTAGTGTGATAAATGAATGCCTGTCTGATCCAAGGCCATTAAAATAGCTCAATATATTAATACCTTTGAAAACCGTCTTAAAACTACTTGTGTATTACATTATAAATCAAATTACCTGTAATGCCAGATCTTTAGTTTTAGTTTTGGGCGCGGCGATGCATTTCGCGACGATGCCGGACATAACCTCGCCGGTCGTCTTGCCGGCGTGTCCGCAGTTCTCCACGAACACCAGCGCCGCTTCCAGACCTAGAAAACAAAATACAAGTTACTATAATAAAGTCACAAGACTAGAAAGTTTAGGAGTGATAAGGAAGGTTTTACGACCTTACAGACGGGGTGACTAACCAGTAAGCAAAAGATATAGAAGTGATTTCAGTTCATGATATATTAGTTATTTAACTGAACCACTCCTCACTGTTTTAATCGTTTGTAATAGACGCAAGGGAAATAGACAGCCTCTATGAACACTGATATATAAGTACCTCTAGCGCTAGCAGGCTTAGGCACATCCTTGGCGAATGGTTTCATCCCAACACAACTAGAAGAGCTACATCTTGTTGGGGATAACAAGATGTAGCTCTTCCATTCATTACATCATCCCATACATTCATACTAAACATTTGTTTAACCATTTGAATTGTTTGACCGAGTTAGGCTCACGTTAGTGGATTAAAAGATTCAAGCCGATTTTTTAAATACGTTGAAGTCGGATATCGCGTGCGGAAACCTGATCAAGTTTGACCGCTAAAGGATTCAAAGGTCAGTTTAAATAAATCTAAGCGAAACTATATAACGAACATTTAAAGGACTTAGATCGAGATATATACTTTTTTGGACGTATATATACATATAAGCTCGATCTAAGTCCTAAGTGATATCATTAAACGATTACTCTCACAGAAAAATCTTTTTAGGGATGGTTTTAAGCTTTTCCCACAAGCTATCATCGACACCACTAAAAACAAACCCAACTAATTCTAAACTAGCTATTGCGCGTGACTCCGCTTGCGGGCACTATTTAGTTTTGGTAAAAAGCCCATTTTACTCAGGGATAAAGGCAGCATTCTAATGGTATAAAAGAATTATTGAGTTCATTTATTATGAACATACAAAAATTAAAATCAATCCTCTTTATAATATTAACTATAGCTGTTTCCCACTGCTCCGATTTTTTTTATATTTGTGATGTAAGGTATCTTTCAAGTTGGATCAAACTGCACACAATGTGCAAATTTGATTAAAATCGTTTCAGTAGTTTCGGAGTTCATCCCGGACAAACATCGTGACACTAGAATTATATATAATAGAGATTATAGCAGTAGGTATATTATTGTATCAACAATACAATTTACATACATTTTATTGCTGCACATAATGAAAACTTGCCACCCTATAGAAGGAAACCAATAATAGTTACTTCGATAGCGTGCCAGAAGGGTTTCCGTGAAAATATTTATCGGTCGTTGGCCTCTACAATGTCGCTATTCGACACAAACAAAGCAAAATAAACATCGATCGGCATTTTTTCGAATGAGAACTTTTTCTATTATTGTTTCGTTTTGCTTTCCTTTTATAAACATATCCAATTATAACTGTACACCGTTAAGTCGCGTGTTTAATAAGTAATTTACATGAAATCGAAATTAAATGATTATTTCTCTTGTGAGTCACATGTAATGGTAAAATGTAGGCCTGTTGAAAAATAACACTGAGTTTAGCATTTTAAGAAGAAAACATTATAATGTAGTTCCAATAAAACCACATACCTAGTACAGTAGGTACCTACATAATGTTTACTTGAAATATAGGTACTTAACCCAAAACTAAAAAAAATATCTTCCGTCTTTCATTGCGCTTTTTTTTAATTAGTTATTGCATAAACAGACAGCCATAAAACAGTGTAACAAAGAAATTAATGATGGATGTTAATATAATGGAAAGCATATGTAATAAGAACAGTATTGTATCAATATCTGAAGACGATAAATTTATTTTGAGTCGCTATTTTCTGCTGAGTCTAGCCAACAGTCAACTAAGAACAAACAAATAAACTTTTGATATTTATAACAACTATGGATAAATAATAACCAACAATACAGTATCTAAAGAGACATTCATCATCTTGAGTACCGCTTTACGAAACTTTTATAGAGATATCATAGAAACTTACTTATTTACATAAATGGTCATAATGTAAGACTGAGGCCAAACGAGCGTAATTTGAGTTGTGAGTCGCAGAATTTCGGTTGTAGAAATTCTGCCTTCCAGAATTCCTTATGCGTGTGAGTCGGCAGACAACTCATTTTGCGTTGCCGTGTGAATCAAATAGGACTTTTGTATGAAACCGAATGTAGCAGATTTTCTGCGACCGAAATTCTGCGACTCACGATCACGACTCACAAAATTACGCTCGTTTGGCCTCAGCCTTACATATTATGACCATTTATTGGGATAGTTAATAGTGTCACACATTACTAGTATTCTTGTTAAACCTTCGTGGTAAGCTAAATGCTTGTGTTACGAGTGGGTTCACGTCGGTAGTGCAATTATTGCATCTACAAATTTGGATGGAACTTAGCACATACATAAACTATGACTCAAATTAGTACACAAGATAATTAATATTAAAGTAGGACGTTCCCTCGGTATTTAGACTAAGCACGGGAACGAATTCCCAGCCTAGGATTTGGCTAGGTTTTCTTTTTAGAAATACTGCTGAAACTAGACTTCAAATAAAGAGAATCCGTAGTATTCTACTATTTGATTAATTACCCACATACCTACTTAAAATAATCATGCATTTTACGAAGGCTAGCCCATTATGCGATCGTTGGACCCGGGTTATTACTATGCAGTTTTAAAAGCAGAAAACGCAGGAAAGTACGTTTATTTAAGACGGTAACAAACGTCATACCGTTTCTATTGTAATAATATGACGTGATGGTGGAAGTAAAAATAATCTGTCAATGAGTTCATACTTAGGAGGATCAAGTTACGAAACACAGACTTCATTTAAGCACGTGCTGATGCCTTACAATAAGAGGCGCTCAAAACACATGTGATAGAACATGTGACTTGGAAACCCTAGTCTACTAAAAATGATCCGGACATTGAGACAGCTGAATTGTATAAATTGGATTATAAACAGTTATAAAGGAGTCAATGAATCACGACAAAGATAATGCTGATATTATATTTCTGGTGATGCGAAATAAATTAGTCAGCGGTCTTTTTTTTTAACATCGACCGCTCAAAGGAATTTAATCCTTGTGTCGCGCGGGTTTCACAAACATTCAAATCACATGCACAAAGAACACCCAGATTTGACGCAAGTATTTGTGGATCACACAAATGCTTGTCTCATGTGGGGATCGAACCCGCAGCACGTCGCGTGCAGTGGTTATTAGCGTGGTGACCTATACCACTCGGTTATCCGTGCGGTCTATAATTTTACTAGCTGTTTCCGCAGCTCCGCCCGCGGTCTCTACTTTTTTTATATAATTGAGATGTAGGCTATCCTATCTTTCAAGTAGGATCAAACTGCGCACGGTGTGCAAATTTGATTAAAATCGGTTCAGTAGTTTCGGAGTTGATCCCGGACAAACATCGTGACACTGGAATTATATATAATAGATTACCTGTTTTTTTTTTTATTGACAGCTGCCTAACATTTAATTTAAAAAAATACCATTTAAATGTCCTTTATAAAAGCTAATAAAACAGAAAAAGACGATAAATTAGAAAGGATTGGCATTTGCAACATGTGCAATGATAATATTATGTAGCTTATCTCAAATACTCATTAGGTTTCAATGTAAGAATCGTCTCATAAAGATAACATAAAGGTCTTTGTACTAAATTTATCTCTGTTATGTAAATCGCCGTCACAGTGGATAATATAACAATAAATGAAACCGATACAAGATACGGTATATGAAGATGACCGATATGTTACGGGCTAAGCTACTGTGATTATTGTGAAACCAATCTTGAATCTGGTTTACTATTTAGGAATATCTATTCTGTTTTTAATATGTAATATGGTCTTGGGATTTTCTAAATACAGAGTAGTGGTATTTTAATATGGCAATTGTGTTTTATATTTGGAATAGATGTGATTAAGATACCGTTGCAAGTGGCGGACTTAATGACTTAAGCATTCGCTTTTACAGTATCTCAATTACCTTATATCTGCGAAATATCAAATTAAGTTCAGGTGATATTTATATCTTGATGCCTGCTAGACTGAGGGGCTCGTGGGTAAATGTAAGCCGTAAGATTTGACCGATGATGATAATATTTGTTTGTAATGAATAAACTCAAAAAATACTGTGCCGATTTCAAAAATTCTTTCAGCATTAGGAAGCTACATTCACCCTGAGTAAAATAGGCTATATTTTTTACTAAAAAATTTTGTACCGCAGACGGAGTCGAGGCGAACTGCTAATTATTCATAAATATTATAAAGAGGAAACCTTTGTATTTTTGTATGTTTGTATTGAATAGGCTCAAAAACTACTGGACCGATTTCAAAATTTCTTTTACCATTACTTAGAGGGATTCTTCCGAATCCGTATAGGCTATATTTTATCCCGGAAAATAGATAGGATTTTTCGTGGTAGTGAAAATTGTGGAGTAAGTCGACGAAAAAACTGCCGTACGTTAACGATTCTCGCGAACGCTGCCTAAATGGTTAGAGATGTATGGTTGACTTCTATAGAAAAGTTGTAGAACTCAATAATGCCTACAAAAAAGTCCGTAGTATAAACCAAACATTTATATTTTAGTTATTATAACCACTTTTCCATAGAATAAAATTAATTAAAATTATTAGCCTATGTTTATTGATCATATTATCGTCAAATACTAATCCTTATCCAAATAAACTATTTATTGAGCAAGATTGTTTCAATAGCTATAAATTACTTTTTATTTTATTCCAATCGGACAATTCATTCAAAAGATATTACGAATTTAAAATTGTAATTGGTATTAAAATGAATGATGGCCGCCGGCCGATATTTGTGTCGCACGACTCGCACGGCGAAACCGCAGGGGAGGGGGGTGCACATCTATGAAGAAATAAATGTCCACCCGTGCGAAGCCGGGGCGGGTCGCTAGTTATTCATAATTTGCGACTAACCACACAACACATCTTGTCAGTGCATTGCATATGTGGAAAAAGATCTAACTATTATTATTAAAAAAAGTGGGTAGTGGATATGTTTATATACTTAAACAATCTCAGTCTCATAATGATATCTATAACATTTGCAATATTATTCAAATAATATGCATTTTATTGGAATTCTTATACCTAGCAGGATATTATTTTTGTGTTTGACATATATTTTTGTTTAAGTGCATTAACGCATTATAAGAAGTTTCTAATTTATTTTTAACATCAACACTAATGAATGGTATTTACAACAGAATTTATGGACAGCATAAGAACTGACCTAACAACCTTTTTTTATTTACCTATTTTGGTACATTACTCTGTTAACAGGCATTAGGAAATATGTTTCTTTGTTTAGCGTACACACAACATTAGCCGCATGTGACCCGATAGATGTGCTAGCTAGACCGTCATCTGAGTGAGTACCTAACCTAGCCCCTGAACTCATAAACAGGGTCAGCCTAAAGGACGCTGGTGAGATGACCTCTATCGCTATTTGCCGGATTGGTGCCAGAAAAAATTAGGAGGAGACCATTACTCAGGAACACCTAAAATGTTGTATACATATAATATCAGACTAATTTGCTTTTAAAGTATTTAGCTATATATATATATCTTTAGAATGTATTCCTACCATACCTACAAGACTACACAAGCCTTTCAGAAATATTTGGCAACACCAGCATCGACATTTTCAGTGAATTCAATTAATTTTATGTTCTTATTATCTGTCCACACCTAAATACGTTGATCGTTTAAATTCTTGGAAATATTTCAATAGATAACAATTCGTTTCGAAAGATTTTAGCTGCGTCGATTCAAAAGAAAGAACGTGACAATAATTCAGCTGCAGCATTCGATAATTAAACAAGAAACGTTACATAAAATTAACGCTAATCGATTTGAATAAAGAACTGAACACTGTTGTCGGCGTGTCAGATGAATTTGACCGTTATAATAATGAAGTTAGTGTGCATTTTGGTATGAAGATCTTAACTATATATTTGTCGAAGTTGTCTTTGGATATCAGTCTTTTAAATACTTCTAACAATACTTTAATCACTTAACTCAGTGTAAGTAAATAAATCTTTAAGTAACAGACTGTCTTGGATGGCCTACAGACATAGCAGGCTAGACCTTTGCTATAAAGGTAGTTCTTACATAAGACAAGTTACCCAAGAGCAATCCATACTACATAGGTACTACTTTCTTCAACAAGAATAAACTGTCATTTCTATTGTATTCAAAGTAATCAAGCTCAAGGTATATTCTACACCTGATTGAATTAAACCCATAAATATATTATATTACCCACTGGAATCTTCTCATATAGTAAAGGAATGAGCATTGATCACCATGTTTGCTCATTTCAGGTTGGCGATTTCAGATTCCAATTTTTGGAATATAGGGTTTCCTCTCTATGTTTTCCTTCATCATTTGGCAATGGTGTCTTAGAATTATTAAGAAAGTAAATTATAACTTTTTTAATAAGTCACTTTGGCACTTGCCTTGGTTCAAACTTGCAACCATGTGCATAGAAACCCAGTCATTGAACCGCTAGGCCACCACGACTTTATAAGTACTTATACAGAGTGTTACAAATCTGCCCCTAAAGCCGAACATTCATTCATGAATGAAAAATATAAAATCTATTAAAGTAGACCTTTTATTAGGTAAAATAGGTATGGTAGGCTTGTCTTACATAATATGGTTCCCTGACATAACAGCTTACTAGGGTTGGCAACATTATTGGCTTTGATAATTAATTACAAGAAAGTGTGTGTGTTTAAAAAATTATAACTTGAAATGTGTGTTTAATACCCGTGCGAAGCCGGACTACTAGTTAATAATATTTTTACAGGGTATATTGTATAAACTTCTTCTGCCTAGCCTTTTCCGAAGCTATGTTGGGGTCAGCTTCCAGTCTTACCGGATTTAGCTGAATACCGTATTTTACATAGAGCGACTGCCTATCTGACCTCCACAACCTATTGCTAGGTAATACAATATTCCATAGTAAGACTGGTTGTCAGAATTGTAATGACTTAACGACTATCAAAGATCACTGTATGACAGTCGGGACCAACGGCTTAACGTGCTTTCCGAGGCACGGAGGGGTCTCGATACGTTTACAAATGGTCACCCATCCACGGACCAACCGCGGCGAGCGCGGCTTAACCTTTATTATCGGTCAAACCGTACGGCTTACACTTAGCCACGAGCCCCTCAAAATATTGTATAAACTGGTTGTTATAAATAAAGCTCCTAGCTCTGTAATTATAATAAATTCTGTTACAAGACTAATAAGCATTTTGTTAAGCTTGTAATCCAAGGAAAACACGCAATATAACCACACTATTAATAATCTTATTCAGAGTGACATTATCAGTAGTTGATCCCATAACTTCAACTATTGTGATATTCTTGTCTCAAGAGATACCAATAAATTGATTTATATTGCATCTAAAGACATTAATTACACATACAATCTTGTAACTGCAGATTTAATGCATTCAGCATTAATAAATTCAGTAATAAGCTTGGTGCAGTGATAACAAGAAGTAGGTGCATCAGGTTCCTGACAAGTGAAAATAGGTACGATATATTACATGGAGGGATAGCTGTTTCAACCCCCACTTACTTCTGAAACTTGTTTACATTTAAATCTTGGTAAAATTATTTAATATCCTATAATATTAAGGTATGTTTGATATGTACTGTAGAACAAGACATAGATCGTAGTTCAAGACCCAGGTCATGGACTCATTGTCAATGTCATTATGATATAACTGTGGTCCAACCAGGCATATTTAATTGCAGTGCTACTGGAATGTCCACCCATATTTTAAATACCTCTTCAGTAATAGAAGTTAACATCTATGTACTGTGTATGGGATGTATGTACTGTGTATGGGATGTATATACTGTGCTGTAGCACCTCATACTACTACTACTTTCAGAAATTACTTTAACAGGGTGAAGCAATATGAGAAATAATGGCCGCTGTATAATCTGCTAGTGTAAACAGAATGCATAATGTAAACAGACATTATGTTTACATTCTTAATATTTACAATGACTTATCAATTGTATTGCAATTAGGATACAATATAAATGACAAATAAGATAAATATTCTCAAGATGGTGTGCTAGTATACAGATATAGTTGATTTTAATAGATTGAAATCAGCTGATTTTTTTAGTCATGATAATGCTTACATTAATAAATTTTGCTGTAGTTAAAACTACATTTATAGTTTGAAAATTAACTCAAAATGCAACTTTATAAGCATTTTTTGGTTTTATGGATATTTCACGTTGTGTATAAATCCTAATTATTTTTCTAAAATTTAAATTATTGCATAGTACCGTTTGAATCAGACACAGATTTTTCCAGTCCAACTGGTAGTTTCAAAGATTAGCATATTCATGAAAAATAACTACACACATCAAAAGTGTCTAGGGATCAAGCATTTTTATGCGGATTTCTTGAGATTGAGATGTGGCTTTGTAATAAATTTATGATTTTATAAATTTATATGGATCCTTTTTGGTGCATTTCATAATTCGAATCAGGAACTGTGAATCAAATTCGAGTAAAAGATGAAAATCAGCTGTCAATATTTTCCCTATAAAAACATACAACGCATTGAAGACATTATTAGTGCTACTGTTTCCCTACTACTGATTAAAACCAACGTTATTATGGAGCGGCGACGTCATTTAAGCAGGGAAGAAATGCTCAGAGCCGTGGGAATGATAGAAGCTGGTTCCCGGCAACGTACTGTGGCTTTAGCTCTGAATACAAGTCAGAGTGTTATCAGTCGACTTTGGACACGTTACCGAAGCACTAGTACCGTGGCTGAGCGCCATGGAGGACGGTATCGCTGCACCACACGGAGACAAGACCGATACATTCAAATCTTAACTCGAAGAGCTCCGACAATAACCGCCATGATGTTAGCCGTGAGGCTTCATCACTCTTCAGGGAACTTAATTAGCGACCAAACAGTCAGAAACCGCTTGCATGAAGTGAACCTTCATTCCCGAAGACCGCTACGGGTACCACCTATAGCAATGCACAATCGTAGGATTCGATATCAATGGGCTCTTGAACACAGAAATTGGGCAGAAGAACAATGGCGTTTCGTGTGCTTTTCTGATGAGTCTCGTTTTGGTATGAGACCGGATACAAGACGTATACGACACTGGAGAACCCCTGGACGCCAACAGCGATTAAAATCCTGCCAGGAAGTCCATCCTTATAGTGGTGGAACCATCATGGTATGGGCGGGTATTTGGATCGGCGGAAGAACTGAGTTGATTTGAATCAGAAGCAACCTCAACGCTCAAATTTATGCTGAGACGATTGTATCAGACGTCATCGTTCCTCTACAAGTGCAAATCGGTCCCTTATTTCAGTTAATGCATGATAATGCACGACCGCACACCGCAAGAGTTGTAAGACAGACTCTCGCCGCAGCTAACATCAATGTCCTGCCCTGGCATGCTCAGTCGCCAGACTTGAACCCGATTGAGCATGCATGGGATATGCTACAGAGAAGAGCTCTGCCGAATATGGAGGGTATCCAGTCGCAAGAAGACCTTTTTTTGTTGTTGCAACGAACATGGGCGGCCATTCCACAGCGTGATTTGGATGAACTCATTTTGAGTATGCCAAACCGATGTTCTTGTGTTGTTAGTGTTCACGGTAGAAACACGGATTATTAATTGTTTAAGTTACCCAATAAAATTTTAAAGAAAACTGTTATTTCAGTCTTTTTTTCGAACTTTTGTGTTAGTGGTTCAAATGTCAAAAATCCCTTTATTAGGAAAATGGCAAATTTCTTTATTAATGCAAAGGTGACTTGGTTTATCGTTACTGTGACAAACGAAAACACTTTATTCGATGAATCCTTAAAGAAAATTTTAATTAATATCAATCAGGAGAAAAGTTATTGCAAAAATATATGTTGATCCCTAGACACTTTTGATGTGTGTAGTTTTATTATATTAGAGGGTATAGTTATAATTTTCCAAACTTACCTTTCTCCTGTGCAACAGCATTGCTATCAGTGACAAACTTTTTGATAAGTCCTAAATATTTATTCCACTCAGGGGATTTCTCATCGTCAATTTGGTTGAATAGCTTGATGGCCTCCTCATAGCCAGCCACTCGGGCCTTCCATAATTTGTGAACACATTTCTCTTCTGTCGGCAATTTTTTAAACTCATTCTCATCCTCCATAATGTGTTAGCGAGTCTTGTCAAATTTTGAATCCAAACTGTAGAAGAAATAAGAGAATATAATGCAGGCTCTATAACTTGTACTATAACTCTGTTTATCATTTCAAAGTCGGCTTTTGACTGGTTATTAAAGTGTAATTGAGTGTTTTTAAACTAAAACTTGTAATAATGGATTGATTAGGAGTGGTAAGTTAAAATGCAGCAACTTTGTGACTAAAAGTGCTTGCTCTGAATTACTTAAATTTTTGTTAAAATGCAATGCATGAGACTGTATTATGGAAATGAACTACAAAAGATAAATATAAGATAAATAAATATGACTTGTCTCATTCAAACAACTGTGTTAACATACTTTTAGTACTTGAAGGTAAACAAAAAAGAGGTCTGTATCTTAACTTGGGCTGAAATAACACCCATAAGTGGGTAGGTACATGTTTCCTTTTAAGGATCCAAGTTAGCCCTGAGTACAATTACATGTGAAGAATTTAACAATATGCATTCGACCTTTTAATTCTCTACTGCAGTTTCCTAACAAGGTCATAGATACATGCATCTTAGTCCTAAAGGGTTAGTCCATAAAGCACTGAATTACTGACTCATACAACAATACAAATGTTTGAGAAAATAACGTGGAACTATTGTATACCAACTTTCTTAACGCGTAGGTGAGTATTGAGTAATTTAAATTACTTGAATCAATTACACGAATCACAAATACGTTGATACACAAGAAACGGTGATTCAACGACACTGGCTTACCATTACAATAATGGCTACCTGGCTGATATTGCGGAACAAATAGTTAATTACAAGCCGGTTCATTTATAGCCGTGCCCGTTCTACGCCGAGATGTGAAATTGGATCACATCTACGGCGACTGAGAACGCCCGACAAACGGTCACTTTCTCACTTTACAAACAAATCCAATCAAGTGTCAGGAAACTTACCGTTATCAAGCTGTTTTTAGAGTATCCGCTTGATTTAACTAAATATATTAAAACTAAACAATATAAACGATAGTTAGCTCACATTACCCAGCAATAAGCAATACTTTAACCGACAAAAAGAAATGCCTTTTTCTTTTTCGTCGTCGTTTTTTTAAGTTTGCGAAATGAAAATGGACGGAAGGTTAGTGTTGCCAGAAATAAACTGTTGTACGTACGTTATGAAAACCGTAACTGTCAAAACGGTTTCCTCGAAAGACGTTTAACGAAAAAAGAAATTTGTGACCTTAATATAACCAAAGAGAATTACTAAGAGAATAATACTATAAAATAAGGGAAATAACTTAATTAATAAATTAATTTCCTTAGCTTAGATGAATAACCAATGAGTTCTTACTTCTTAGTCTAAGTTAATTTCATACTTAAAAAAATCATACACAAAAACAATATGTTTTCCTTTGTATATCGTCACTTTGTATTTTAATTAAACTATACTCCATTTAAAATAGCATTAGACAGAAGTTAAAAAAGGTTATTTATAATGTACACTTTGTTGCAAAAGTACAATAAACTTGTTACAGTTACGATTGACGCCTATAAATTAAAATCTATTTACATACCAGCTGTCACACTTATTTGTAATCATGTTAACCATTTTTCATAACAAATTATGTGGCTTTCATTTATTTATAATATTTCATTCCAATCTAAAATGACAGTGTCAATGCTAAAAAGCTAAAAGAAGCAGTGATGAACAATACTGGAACGTTTTTCGTTTTACTATTATCCTACCATTATTTGTTTATTTATTATATACCTATTTATTATTTTATTATGACTAAATCCTATGATGAAGACGAAGAAGTTTCACTATAGTGTGTTGTAAGTTGTTATTTTAATTAAAATATTGTTCTAAAAATTACTTTTATTTTAATCTTAACTAAATCTAAGTCATCATGACATGATTGGTTGTCTCATTCATTGTTTTGGTGTAAGTTTGTAATGTGTGATGAAAATATTGTTATAAATAAAGCGAAATTTAAAAAAAAAGTTTTAGTTCGTTTATTTAAGTACCTAAAACAATTTCTTTGAAATAAAATGTTTTCAATTCCTGCTTCTGCGAGCCTCTTTTTTCTAATGCTATAATAAATGGAGTATAGAGACCAAGGAAAATTTGCATGAACTTATCCAAGCCAGTCTTCTTCTTCCTGCCCTTATCCCATTCATATGGGGTCGGCGCAATGCGTATTTTCCTTCCATTCTTCTCTATTACTCGTCATCGCGGCATCCAGTCCTTTCTTTCTCATATCATCTTTCACACAATCCATCCATCTCTTTTTCGGTCTCCCTCTGCTTATATACCCATCCACAGTCATACTTATAACTTGTTTAGTTATGTGACTTTCATCCCTCCTCATAACATGTCCATACCACGACAAACGCTTACCTCTTATCTTTTCATTCACTGGCGCTACTTTCAAGCTTCCTCTAATATACTCATTCCTTATCCTATCTAATCTCGTCACTCCAGTCATCCATCGAAGCATTCTCATTTCCGCTGCATGCAATCGTCTTTCATCAGTCCCTTTCACTGCCCAGCATTCTGAACCATACATCAATACAGGTCTTATAGCCGATTTATACATTTTACCTTTCAGCTTTACGGGCATGTTAGGATCACATATCATCCCAGTCATCTGTCGCCATTTAAGCCAACCTGAGCTGATTCTGTGCTTAATATCTCGGTCAATCTCTCCATCATTTTGTATGACGGAACCGAGATAGCGAAAATCAGAGCAAACTGGCAGTGGTTTTCCATCAATGGAAATTGGAGCAAAAGTGGAGGGACCGCCGAAATCACAGAACATGTGCTCCGTTTTGGTTTTGCTGATTTTCAAGCCAACACCCTCCAGCTTCTGCTGCCACACAACCAGTCTGCTCTGGACCTGCCCTGGATCCTCGCCAACAAGAACGATATCATCAGCAAATAGCATACACCAGGGAGCCTCCTCCTGCAGGTTTGACGTTAAAGCGTCCACTACCAACAGGAAAAGGTAAGGGCTCAGAGCCGAACCCTGGTGCAAACCTACCGTGACATCGAACTTGTCAGTAGAACCCACTACAGATCGCACGTATGTAGCAGATCTATCGTACATAGCTTGAATCAGCTTCAGGTATTTCCCAGGCACACCTTTCTCTTTCAATGCCCACCACAAAACCTCACGGGGTACCCGGTCGTAAGCCTTTTCCAAATCGACAAACACCATGTGCAAGTTTTTATGTGCACGTCTGTATTTTTCACACACTTGTCTTAGTGCAAATATGGCGTCTGTCGTTCCGCGACCGGGCATAAATCCGAATTGGTTTTGGGTAATTTCAGTCTCTTCTCTCAGTCGTCTTTCTATTACCTTCTCCCATACTTTCATACTATGTGACATGAGCTTTATTCCCCTATAGTTGCTGCAGTCTAGCACATCACCCTTATTTTTATAGATGGGCACCAGTGAACTGTTACACCATTCATCAGGGATCGTCTCCTCATGCAGCAACTTATTAAAGAATAAAGTCAGCCATTTACATCCATCCTCACTCAAAAGCTTCCATAACTCTGCTGGTATACAATCCGGACCTACAGCCTTTCCATTTTTCATACTGCTTACTGCCTTTCTTACTTCATCACTACTTATCTCTCTTACTAGACCTGTATTCACTGCCACACTATCTATTTCACCACTCCAAGGATTTTCCTCATTCATCAATCTTTCAAAATATATTTTCCATCTGTTTAAAATATCTTCATCTTTCGACAGTACTTGACCGTGATCATCTTTCATACATCTAACTTTCATAACATCTTTCGCTTGCCTTTCTTTCGCCTTCGCTATTTTGTAGAGCTCTTTTTGGCCAGCTGGAGCTGAACTTATCCAAGCCAGTAAAACTAGAAAAAGTTAGCTGGCGGACTCACTAAATAAAGGTACAGATACACATGCTTAAAACTAGCACGAAAGCATGCTTTTATTGTGGAAGTGCTCGAAGATCAAAAGTGGATTGTGCATATAAACATTGGTAGAAAATAGCATGCTTACATTGAATCATCAATGAGAAAGGCATGCTACTTTCGAGCTTGCCGATAAGCATGCAAACTAGCAATAACAAGAAACACATGCTAGTAAGCATGTGTATCTGTACCTTTAAATATCTGTCAAATTGCCTACGAGCGAAGCAACAGCACAAGTACCGACCGAACTCAATCGAGTGCAAGTAAGTCAAGTACTCAAGCAAGTAGTTCGTTCCGAGAACATCAGCGAGCGAGACGTGTCGCGTTGTTGTCGTGACAGCTGTGCGTTCGCAGTTCTTCAGCCGATGAAAATAAATAATTAATCTGAATGTACTTGTTATGATATCATTTTAGCTATTTGTGCGTCGAAACGTTGTTTGAGATAATGAAGTAAAAGCAGAAGGCGTTAAAGCCTGTATGATATAGAGACTAAATAAACAACAGTGCTGTGTTTTCGTTCGGCGTTGGGGCGATATCGAAAAGAGAAGGGAATTCAACAGCTGTCTGTGCATAGTATGCTTCATATTGTGAGTACGTTATGCTTTTCTGAACATATCGTTAATTATTTTAATTTAATGCCTGTCGTCATAGTAATAGTAGCGATATGATCGCTGGATGTTGAATGCGGTAGGTATGCCACTCTCGCTTATAATGTTGTTTCGTTCTTTGTTTTTGAACCGTCGGAGTCAAGATTAGTAAACATTGGGCTATGTATGTTAGTAATAAAATTGAATCATATACATACTGGTTACGTATAATCTTTCTTCAACCAAACAAGTTATTTACGCACTTATTTACTGAATTTAGATAATAAATGTAGTAGTTACTAAACTCGCTTCTACAAAGCTATTATTATGTACATGTATATTATTTTGATTCGTTAGTGGCCGTAAAAATAAACAGAGATCATACAAAACAACTTTTTATGAACAACAGAAATGACATTGTATGTATATTTTTGCCAAATTTTTACGTATTCGTGAAGTAGGTAGGTACATTCGCATACTTTCTTTATTTTGGTATAATTGTGTATGGAATACACTCGTCGGTATAATTAGCCTACACTTAGCTCTTAACAATACACGCTTGGATTGTACTGGATTGAGTATATCGACAAATCCATTTTTTTAGGTATAGGAACGTAGACCCTTTCCTGTGCAATTTAAATTTAATGCGTAGGTAGGTATAACATCGAGCGACGAGCATGGTAGGTAGGTACCTATTATTATACACACTAATCGCCAAATGCTGAACCGCAAATTAACATTAAGAAAGTAACACAATGAAGTTCTCAAATTTCTATCTATCGCTACTTATCACTTTAAAGTAGGTACCTACCTAGTTAAAAGTGACAGAGTAACGGCGGCTTCAAACTGATTTAAGTTTCAGTATTCGGGGTACCTAATTTGATTATATTTTTATTAAATCTTAAAATTGCTGTGAATACATTATAGCTATAAAGTTATAATATTAAATTAAGTTTATCGATACCTATAACGTAAAATCTTTACGTTCCTAGATACCTATCTAGTTATACCGATATAAAAATTTGGGTAATACCTACCTACCTAATTTGTGGTTCTCACGGTTATTTTATAATTGTTGGGAGGTAGGTAACTGCAAACGTAAGTATCGTAGGTAGGTCGTTTGTAGGTAGTTATTATGTTAAGGTTCCTACCTACCTTAATATCTTTAGGTCCATACCTACATACTACATAAACCTAAAATATGCATAAAATAAACTTTATCCGCCCATCCTCATATACCTACTTTATTGCCTTTATTGTTAGTAAGATCAAATACATAATTTAGATCTTCTTGTATTTAAAAATAAATTAGGTACCTACCTATTCAGTGTAAACTTTTTTCGCGTCTCAATTCCTTGAAACCGTTCAACCTCAAGCCCTTTTGCACCGTTAGTACCTATTTAGAGAAAGCTACGTAAAGTTCACGACATACCTATTAAGACAATACCGGGTTATCTATTCATAGAAAGTCACGATCGCGCAAAACGAAATCCTTGATTTTAGCGACATATCTCACCACCTACTAGACCCAAAACTCAGATCAAGAACTCCAACCATGGACTCGAAAAAAAAACCTTTATTTCAATGAATTTTTATACTCCAAGATTACGCCTTTGAAGTACGAAATCATTTATTCTTTAATATTTTGATTATACCTGCGAACAGGATTCACATCCGATAAAAAATAATAATTATATAACAACCAATATCAAGTACCTAATACGAAAGGATTTTTAATTGAAGTATTTGTGTATTTCCATGTCAAAAGTGACTCTTGATTTTGTTTTGAAAAGCTCTTTTTAAAGCTATGTTCGAGTCGGACATAAGAAGGAACCCAATGGACCTTAAAAAGAATGCACACGATGTTTAGAACCATTGAACCGGTAACACGATTACGTTAATTAAAGGTTTAATTAATTAAGATCAAAAGGCGATTATCCTGATAATCCCAAACTTTCTAAAGAAGAAGTAATATCGTATTTAACTCAAATAAGTGTATGTAATGAAGAAATAAACGACTTTTTAAGCCCTTTACAACATCGTATTTTTTTTAATATAAAGTTTTAGCCGCATATTTAGGTCTTGTTCCCGTAAGAAATTATTTATTTTGTGAATTTTTCTTATGTTTTGTTGGTAATTCGGGACGGAGATAAATCCAAAAAATCAAAGATCATAAGAAATCAGTCCACAGGTTCTTGAACTATATACGGTGTAATAAACCCGACTGACTTGCAATTTTAAATGAAATCCATACTCTAGTTTGAGTCAGTGATATTTTATGCTACAAAAACTGACAATCTCTGACAAGAATTAACATAACATTAATCCCATTGAAATTTAAATATATGTAATCATATTTTTTTCATACAACTAATACGTAGAGTAAAATACACGACAAAATAACGTTTGATGATATAACAATATTAATAGCTAAACAAATTAGTGAAACAATACTGTTTCATAATAAAATATCGATAAAATTGACACTAAAAAAGTAAAATAGGTTATCAGAACATGGCCGTTTATTAATTGATTATTGGATTATTAATTAGTAAAACACAAGGTACACACGAGGATTTCAATATGTATTTGTACTAATGTATACTGACATATTTACACTTTCGAATTATGTATTAATATCTTAAATAATTTTAGTTATATATAACCATACTAATTCTATAAAACATTTGAACATTAAATTAATATAACTATGTTTTAAACGGATTCTATCGCGGTATAATTTGATAAACCACGATAGGTACAATCCGTTTAAAAAGGAGTTTTATTTCAATTTAATATTTGCGTAATCCTCAGAAAACAATTGATGTTGATCACGATGTCATTGGTTGACCATAAGTCTGGCAACCAATCACAACGCTTAACATGACGATTAACTATTTTTTATTGATAAGCCTTACAGAAATGTAGTGCGTCTGTCTGTCTGTTTATCTGTCTGCCGCTTTCAAGGCTGCACGGACGGAAGATGGGCCTGTTGTGTTGGTCTAGTGGTCAGTGACCCTGATTGCGAAGCCGGAGGTCGTGGGTTCGATTCTCATCCCGGACATACAATGTGTATGTATTTATAAATATATGAGTATTTTTATCAGTTGTCTGGTTGCCATAGTATAGTCTGCCTAGTTTGGGATAAGACGGCCATGTGTGAATTGTCCCAAACTATAACAAGGATAAAAGAGGCGACTGATTTTAATTAAATTTAGTATGGAGTCAGCTTCAACTCCAAGAAAGGGCATAGGCGAAAGCTAGTTATTATACTTACAATAATAAATTCATAATCGATTGTAGTCGCTTTAAATCGATTTAGTTCGCATTTAGTTAGTGCACCTGTTATAACATCGGTAGTTTCCTCATGACTCGTCTCTTCCGCAAACTTTTTCTGCCTATTCAATTACCTTTTTGTCACTAACCACAATGATTGAACCTCAGTTAACGTAAGGCCATTAATTAGTAGAACCGATGGGAACATTTGGATGGTTAGGTCTATCAAATTGTGTTAGTTCCGATGAATGATTAACGTACCTAATTATTACGAAGTAATGAAGTGCGATGTTCAAAATTTAGTTTTCACGATTGTTTTTGTAGATAAACATCTAAGAAAATGGACAAAAAATAATACGAAAGTAATGGTACCTAAAACGGGGAAAAGGTCAAGATGTAGTTACAAACTTACAACGACATTTATACAAGTGCACTCCATTGGAGCTTCTAAAACGTTCTAGAATTATTTTCGTGCTAGAATTATTACCTACTTGTCTACTTATGTTGGCAATAGTAGTTAAGATTTTGATGTGCCCAACAGGGTCCATAATTGTTTCTGTTAAATTTACCCACCAGCCTTGTACACATTATGGTATGCAATAAAGTTATTGAAGATACATATTTCTTGTAAATAATTTTTATCTCAGTAGGTACATTAACTTCCTATGACCTGCAAACAATTACCGGTTTGTTACGGACTTCAAGTGAACCGGCCCTGACTACTACGAGTACTTCTTATGGCGGCAACATGTCCAGGGAATGGACGTGATACAAGTATTAAAATGTTTAACACTGAAAAACTATAATTGAAATAAAACTACTTTAAACGGATTCTATCGCGGTTTATTTTGATTTTAGTACCCGACGTTTCAACATCTTTGCATGTGATATATATGATAAGAACATAATATCTTGTCAAGACGAATACCATCTCAGTCTGCCCGTGACCATGACACCTGCAAAGGTATTGAAACGTCGGGAACTAAAATCAAAATAAACCGCGGTATAATCCGTTTAAAGTAGTTTTATTTCAATGTCTAATATTCGCGTAAACCTCAGAAAACAATACTGAACTATAAATTTCACATCATTTGCCTTAGTTCTGCTCCAATAATATTTTGTATAAACATTTATTCAGAGTACTTCGAAGAACTATAATCAGAGTATTAAAAGGAGCATTGTCCGACCTACGACCTGAATATTTCCATATTATCTGAAAATAAAAATAAACTGGACCACACGCAAATCTATGCGGGTGTTTATTCAAAGTTCTCCAAGATAATATATTTGCATGCTTCTAACTAAATGTGATAATATAAATAGTCTGCTTATTGTGGTTCAATGAGCTCTCAGCAATGAGGTGCAGCGCTTATTGGAACTGTCGTGCGAAACAAACTATTCTTGAAATTAGATCCAACAGGCAAGTCTTTATTTGTTCTAAGTAACGTACCCAAGAAATGTTATTCCTTACTTTATTGGCTGTATTTTTCCTATAATAACGTCTACCACGTTCTAAGATTTTTCAAATGAAATAGGACTAATTGAAAAGGTTTCTAACTTTGATATTTGATTACCCTCAATCGTAGTAATAATTCAGACTTATTGTTCTTTTGCAAGGTAGGTATACAACAAAAGAATCAATATCACCTATAATGGCTTCTGACTTTGTTTTGACTGCACGTGACATCACAAAACCACGCCTACACGATCTAAAACCAAATTGTAACCCGTGATTGAACACATGTTTTTTGAAATTGGATTATAGTTCTGTTCAGGTGATTTAAGTCTGCTGACAACTAAATAGGCTTATTAGTAACATAAATATTAATACGTTGATACATAACGGTGTTTAAACTAATTTCAGTTGTTGCTATCGCCACTATTTCTGCCAGCTGCAACGACCTCACTTCCAACATGAAGTTCTAAGTAGTCATTATTATTCTTGCGTGTTAACTTTCCTAAGATGCAGAAACACATTAGCAATCAAGGTATCGTGATTAAAATCAAACCTGTTGCCGATCACGTATACGGCACACCTAGCAGCGAATATGGATAATGCAATCCCAACGCAATCCCCGCTACCGGCGGCCATGTTGCAGTCGCCATATTTGTGAATCATGCGCACGCGCGGATCGCTGGACTCTTTATCATCTAAGGATGCAGTCTAGAGGACAATGCGTGCCGTCGTAAATATGAATAGAGTAATTATTGCATCCGTTTTAACTACATTGTAATGTGCGTTTTTATTTGGTCGCTGATAAGCTTCTTTAGTTTCTTAGAGGGACAATGTACAAAGAACAACAATAAAATAAACCAGGTCTTTGTTGCAATGTCTTACTTATATTCTAAATATTTACTGGAGATTGTAAATTTTAGTATTTACCTCTAGTATGTCTTATTGCAATTCATTTGTATGACTTTGGTTTAGGACAAACCATTCAATAAGTTAACATAACAACACTCAATAAGATCTGCTTGGACATCCATATATTGTGGATGAATTTAACAGAGGTACTGGATAAGATTTTATATCGTAATGAGATTTATGTATTGTGTGACATGTGAGCATTGCTGGGGATTCCTCGTGCTCTGATTAGATTAATAGCATGTACGAGGTGCATGTTTTGCGAATCATCAATTTAATAACTTAGTTAGAGCTTGGATTCACTTTCAAAGGTACCCTAAATATTTGCAAGTTGAAATGTTTCCAAAGACATCCCCAAACTTTACATTTCGTTGTGAATGTAACGGTGAGCAAACGGAAGACAAATTAAAAATAATCATTTCTATATTTTGCAAGAGAACTGCATAGTGTATAGTGATCATATAGTTCTTTACTGCACCACAAAGAACCACCTAAACAGAGTTTTAGTTAAACATGCTTGAGGACTGATTCAATATTTATCGCCTTAAATTACTTGCTAAATTTGAAAAAACGTTTCAATCTTAATATATTCTACTTTTGAGCTTGTTATCACCTGTTATTGTGACGTCACATGTAGGTGTGTCCTGTTTCCATCTCAAACGAGATCTATTTAAATTTTGAACTTGTTTTAAGTCACATAAACACAAATTGAATCAAATCTAACCTGTATAATGAAGTGAAAATGCTATATCATTAACGTAAGGGCACACCCCCTAGCCAAGTGACTTTTCTACACACGTTAACGAAAATAGAAAACGCTTAAATAAAATTAAATGTATGGAAATGACATTTGATGTCGATAAGTCACGTGACTCAGACTTGTCACTTCAATACATTTGAGCGATTCTATCATCGTTAACGCTTGTAGAAATGTCACTTGGCTAGGGGGCTATGCCCTTACGTTAAATATATACTGCTGATTACTTAATAGCTACTACGTTAGTATAAGGTCGACTGTCATTATTTAATTAAAACCTCGTCTAATATCTTTCGTGTTATTTAAAGTCACATGATAGGCACGGTTTCAATGCTGTTCTTAACAATGAATTGCAAATGGCGACCGCCTATCTATGTGCGTTATTGAAATATTAATGTCGAATGTTGAATAAACTATTTTTTTTGTACTTTCTGCGTCATACATTTGTATTGCCAACGTTTCTGTTGATTTTTATTACTTGGACGTGATAAAATTTAAGGACCAATATCCTTGGTTACCGGTTACTTTTAAGACGTTTTCGATACCTAAGTAATAAATTTTGTAAGAATTTCCTGGTTCGGTACAAGGATCGGATAAGATAATATCAAGCAGGAACTGTTTACCAGTCGCCATTAAATCATTTTATATGAAAGACTTATTGAAGTACTCGGAAGATAAAGTATTTCTTTTTGTATGAGAGTCCTTGTGTTTCAGTTGTAAGGATCTGGATCTTCTTTACCTTTTGACGACCTCCGTGGTCCAGTGGCGTACACACCGGTTTTCAAGGTGTCGCCAGCTCTGATGTCCTGGGAACGATCCGCAGACAGATCAATGTAGAAAAACACTTTTCTACATTGACTCTGGTCATGGTGTTTGTGGTACCTTCGTTGTCTCTGATTCCATAACACAAGTGCTTTAGCTACTTTGGATTCGGTGCAATGTATGTGATGTTGTCCACATTTATTTATTTATCTTTATCTGATATTTTTTTAAAGTATTAAAATATATTACACAGAAAAAAAAAGAACTCTGCTTAGCCTAGTACAAGCTATGTTGTCGTTAAGGTCGGCTTCCAGCCTTACCAGATTCAGATGAATACAACGTTATACATGTAGCGGCTTCATATCTTACCTCCACAATCCATTTTACTAGGTACAAACAATATCCCAAAGATTCTTGTAATTCTAGAAAAAAAAATGTGTATTTTATTTGCCATGACTTACAGAGTTTCAATTCTACCTTGTTTATATCCCATTAATTAAACCCATCCATTAATTCTATAATTAACTAGCTCCCACAGTTAATGGCGCTTACGTGTGCCTTTCATAAACTCTTCATTTAAAATGACCGCACCATTTCCTGGTGTTTTACTGTCGATAACCGCATGGATGCTGCGGTAGTAGAGATAATGTCGCAATAAACTGGCTCAAGCCCAGTTTTAAGGTTTATCTTACACAGGTCAACGGTTTCAATGTATCCAATCGAGTTGAATGACACCGCAGTCTAAATCGGCTTGGCCGAAATGTTTGTATACGAATTTTGATAACACAAACATAAACAAAATGTGTTCGCACATTTTATTTACAAAGTGAGTATACATTTACAATTTGAAAACGTCTGACCCATTTATATTTCTAGAAATCTATAATTCATATTGTATACATCCGGCCTTTCATTCCAGTGATTCATCCTCACTGATTCACTCACTGTCGTACTGTATACTGGAAGTGTCATTAAAATTTCAGCGTTTAATTTCATTTGCAAATGTTATGAGGGCCGTAACAAGAGCGTTCGACTTGAAATAATTTCGAGAAAAAGTATAAACAGCACCGGTCTCTAGCCGGCGCCTCCTACAATATCATTGAATATTAATATTTAATTTTATATTTCCTTTTTGTTTCAAATTGCTTTTTTTTCTATTTGTATGAAAATATCCAGACTAGTAGGAATTCTTATATCTTTTGCTTATAGGACATTATTGAAAGGTCGTGAGTATGTAACTTTTTGCAACTATTGAGTATATTGGCAGTATAAAATGCGCTATCGTTGATAGAGATTTAAAACAATTCAATACAATAATGATTAATAAAAAACTATCATATATGTTACATATTTGTCAGCCAGTATCTAAATGACAACAATAATTCTTTATATAAAAAAATAAAACAACGAATAAAGTTAAACGAATCCATTGTTTGAAATTCGAATGAGCCGTTTAAAAGAACCGTTTGACAATAGGAAGCGTTGTGTAGTTCCGTTTGGTCGCGCATGGCATAAGATTAAGAAACGGTTTTCGAATGAACTTCCTGCGATGGTGACTATAAATAAACTAATATGGCGGCGCGGAACCATCATGACCTCGGTGACGATACTTAAATGGAATAAGTGAGTAGATGTTGCCCACCATCTGAAATAAATATTGAACTTAAGTATGTGGCAATGACGTTTGGTAACTTGCTTGTTGTGAATGCCTTCGTAATTGTATTGGAGTCTCACGTTGTTGCATTTGTCAATATACAGAAGGTGTTAATTGAATTCATTATTCTTCAAAGGAAATTTACTGTTATAGGTGTTCCCCAAATTCTATTTAAACCTGGATTAATACAGTATACCTATAAAATAAATTTACAAATTTTATAAAACTACATCATATGAATGACCTTTAATTGACTTAAACGAAGTAAATTTATAACTAGGAAATGTCATTTTACGAGTAATTAACTAGAATTTAATGATTTTATACAAACGGGTTTAACATTCATATTTTTATTATATGGCAGTTGAAATTGGTTTATGCATAGATTAATCGTTTATGCGATTCACTATCGCGTCATCTTACTATATAGACAGATACCAAAGGCCTTCTACTTCAGAATTAGCCAAAGCTGCCAGCTATCGCACTAGCCACTAATCCAGTAAATCTTGTGATACGGTGCATAGCTATCACATGAGAACAATAAAGTTCTAAATACCTGTACTTAATTCATTTAAGCCAACTGCAGTACACTAAGCTGGGATTTATGAAGTATTTTACACATCATGGTAGCTTTATTCATGGTACCGTACAGATACAAAATACATACAATTTCTATACAGCAATTAAAACAGTCAGCACCCCTAATAAAGTGCTACAAGCTAGCTTTTCTACAAACGTTGACGATCTTTCAAATACATGAACTAACAAGTCCGAGTCACGTGACTGATCGAAAACAAATGTAATTTCCATACATTTAATGTCATTTGAGCGATTTCTACCATCGTAACACGTCGAAATGTCACTTGTCTCTACAGGGGCACAGGTCCTAAGTTTATTTAATAACCACTATTGTATTATCATACTAAAATAATAAAGCTACAGTTTGTTTTGGCGCGATAGTCTTTCAAACCACTAGTCGCATTTGAGAATGGACTGACAAATGATAGCCCATTTTTCCGAGGAAGGTATAAGCTATTTCAGATCACGTTACTTGCTACGGCAGTAAAGCAAAGCAAGTGAAGCCGCATGGCCTACCTAGTTACAACGATTTAGATATTCCCCTGAATTAAAAAGTTCTAAGAACACTCGGCATTTGTAATAACAAATATGTAATAATTAGGGCACTCCAAAAATAGGTCAATACTCAGTCAAGCATGCCGCGTGGCTGCGTTTTCAGGGTTCAATTCAAGAGCCCAAATAAACCATTTGGCATTACATCTGGCAGATGTCTGCCAACGGTAACACTAGGGAGCTTTTAATTTAAATTTTAATTCGCTACCATTGTTGCATATGTTTATCTCGTCAATCGACACAATATCATTGTATTTGGTCATCAAAATATTTTGATTTTACGTCTGTTGAAAATGAGAATCTTGTCGATGCTGATGAAAATGTTGAGCTGAGTGTTGATGGATTGATTTGTGGTAAAGTCTAACATATTTGAACACTAAATAACACAGCACACGTCAAAGTAATCATTTGCATTCTTTAGTACCTAGTAGCCATATAGTTGTTCAAAGTTAAACTAAATTCGTCTGAATTTGATCCGCATTGCCTAATCCAATTTCAGGAGTGCAAGCGTGAAGTAATTAGCTAATTACTGCGTTAACGTCTAACTTCCACTATGCAATTATTTTTTAATACTTACGATCATATGTGACGGTTTAATTAACTTAAAAGGATGTTAAGTCATCTTCATCCAAGAGGAACGCATTTGGTATAACTTGGTTCAATGCTTTATTTATTCCTTTGTAGTACACAAGTAACACAATAAAAACAGTACATAAAAGTTTCTTGGATACGTAAAGAATTTAGTAAGTTTATCCTTAATCTTTTGCAAAAAAATATAGCTATAGGGGCCGTATTCAAGCCCCTTTTATAAGGTACTTTGTATTGTATCGAGAATAAAGAGAGGATTATTTTATGCTCTCGAACTCAGTATTTAGTTAACTTTTTTACAATTTGTTTAGTAACTTGTTTTGGTTTTTTATTGAGAATAAAGGACCAACTTGCCAGCTGTTTATCTTTTTGCTACAGCATCCCTTGCTAAACCATCTGTTTTAAAAGCACTTATCTCTTCTTTTAAATCTGCTTCTGTTTGGAATGTCAGTTCGAAATGTAACGGTACAAGTTTGAAATTGTATTTATCAAATCTGCAAGGAAATGGATGATTGGAGCTCTTTGGAGGAGGCCTACGTTCCTTAGTGGCCAGCGATAGGCTAATGTGATGATGACGATATCTGCAAGTGACATTATACTTGTCTCCTTCTGACTCCTACTAAAAAACTTCGTTTGGTTAAACGAAAAACTTATTCACTTTAAAAGAAACTTCATTCTCCGAAAAAAGCTTCTAAACAAACATATCATCAGATGTTTAACACATACTCAAAACAAAAGAGTACCACAATTACAAACAGACGGGGGATAATTCGGGTCTCAGCATGTGGTATTTTTTCAGCTCGTCGCCGTCACGCCGTCATAAACCATAATAAACTGACTGGGTGTGGTGGCATCAATCCATTTTTACTTACTATACCGTATCAATGTCTTATAAACATATAGAGTTGGCAGATAACTCATTTAGATCAAGAACAAGCCCTAATTCTGAGAGACATGACTTCATTTTCTCTACAGTTTTCAGTATCTTCTTTGAAAAAGAAAATATTTTGCAATTCAAGAAGCAGTTGTCGCCATTACTCCTGTTTTAAATAAAGTATTGCTATCTGGGGCTTAATAAAAAGTAGCTGTTCTCAGGACTGTTTTCCAATGTCTTGGGAAAGTTTTCATAAAATCTTTTTCGAGGTTTTTTAGCTGCAGCAGTACTTTACATGTTTGTTTCGTTCTTTAATTTGCCCTATTTTGGATAGTTTTCATCTTTGGATCTGCCACTCACATCCAGATAATTCCCGTTTTATCCGAGTGGTTTTGTGCTATACAACTACTCATGAAATAATCACTCTTCTGTAGGATTTCGTTGTTTTTCCATAGTTATATTGTTTTTCTTTTCTTTATAAATATCAATAATGAAAGAAAGGTTCGTAAATATTGTGTCGTTTTTTTAACGGACCAAGTCGGGGTATAAGCAAGTGGTAACATCTTATTGATGTTGTTGATACCTAGTTATTTGATCAATGCTTTGAGTGGCGCTACTGTGTTGGCAGGCCGCTAAAACGCCTTGTTCTAGTGCCAAACAATGCTTGTCATCTGGTGTATCTTAAAGGTGTATCAGATTACTGCAATGCATGACATAATGGGGCTCACAGCCCTTTATTATGTGGTTATTTTGAAGGGACAAATAATGTCTTTCACATCTTCACTTCTAATGTTATTATTATGTATTCATACTCATATTAAATGTCTCAGGTATATTTTACTTTACGAATGCACTTTTGCCATACGCATTACATTATTAACGAATTATATTGCTCTCGAAGGCTACTTCACGTCAAGACTAAACCCTCAGTAAATCTTAGTTCAAACATCTGTACCAATTTCAATGTTTACCAGGACAGTTTGAAATATCTCTTTAGTATCTTGCAAGCGTTTCTGGCTTGTATTAGCACAGATTAAAGGATAGACTGACAGAGCGTAGGATTACACAATCGTACAGTCAACCTATCATTGATAAGCGCTTTTATTTCAAAGCTGGTAAGGTGGATTTTCGATTTTGTAATTCTATAGACTCGTGGTGCGCTGTACATTGCGTTCGCTCTTAGACTATTAACTGGTGATACATTATCAATTTCACGCTCGTTCTCAATTAAGGGGTAGGCAGTACACGTACGTAACATGTTATTATTCATAGCGTTTTGTTGGCCTTTTATCGTAGCCGGATAGACCGCTTATGCCTTAATGAGATCCTAATTATGGTTTTAATATTTCTGAGAAATGTCGTTTCTTTTTTCTGAATTAAAACAATTGTCTGGACAATCTGTGCAATCACGGAATTTAAATTTAAATTAGTCAGATTTTCTAATCAATAATAGCTATTTCTACACAAACTTGATCTTTCAAAATTAATATAGATAACCAGCCTTGTATTCATTAATATTGTGACAGAATTTTAAGTAAATAAAAAAAGTCGTTCAATGGAAGCATTCCATTTTTTTTTTCAATCTGCAATTTATCTGAAATTGATTTTCCAGCCTAGTTTTGTTTATCTGGTGCATACGCACTAATATTACATAATTTCTAGTCCATCGACCGTGGCTTAATGGCCGTGATAAGTCGAGACCGCTTATATAATGTGTGTCGAGACGATAGTCACAACACGTTCCCATCGTATGCGAATTAAGTATTATTATTAGACAATTTTAAAGTCTTTGTCAAATTCTTGCATGATTTTCACGACCTGTTCACGCGAAAATTACTAAAACTACAACTTTTTGCGACCTTCAATTGTATATTTTTGATTCCAATTCTTGTGTCTACGGACTCTACGGCATACAGGATTAATTTAAAAGGAGTGCGTATATTCAACGAGGTAATCAGGTGCATAAAATTGAAGAACTTTCCCCAAGGAACTCAAATCGAATCTTAAAATAAAAATTAAACTTTTTATACAAAGTGACAGGTCACGTGACTTATAATGTTTGTATAAAAACATGATTTTCAATCGTAAGATTTCGATCTGTTTCTTGGGAAAAGTTTTTATGCACCTGATTACCTCGTTGAATATACGAACTCCTTTTAAATTAATTCTGTATATTCCACCGATATTTTAGAAGTTAAAATTATCGAAATGTTCATTTGTTTCTTTTAATCCCGCATTTGTTTTAGTTATCATTGAAGTGGTAGATATTGACTCCTTTATATTTGAGACTATAATTACAAATCTAAAAAGGTTCTATTCTCTTCTATACTCATTATTCATAGATACAACGATGACTGTGTCTACTACACTCAAGTACTTAGTTCATAATGTAATGGGTTCCACTCGAACCGAAATCCTTGAATTAACATCATTAAGTATTATGTATACGTCAGGTACATATATATGACGTATGATGTAATTCAACTGCGTTTATTTTAGGTCGATTTTATCTCCTGATTGTTCTTCTGTAATGTACCTAAAGTTGGTTTCGCTAAGGTTTGTATTCGTTTGAAGTTTATTGCTCTACATTAAAAGCTTATGGTTAGTGCATTGCGGATTACAAGCCGAGGTGGGATTTCGTATTAGCTTTTTGTGGCAACTTCGAAATCGTTAAACTGTGTTACATGTATTTTATGCGATTTGGAATTTAGGTCGTGTGATAATATAATATGATCAAGTGAGAGACTGATACGACCGAGAGTTCCGTATCTATAATTACATCAGAATAGTTTATTGATATTTTGGTCTGATTTTTTACATATCGCAACTAGGAATAGAAAATCCAGTGGGGTCGCTTGTGCCGTATCAGGTTAGTCATTTTAGACCAATGAGAGACAACCTACTGGTCTGCGATTGGTGAAAATTGACAGATGACTGACGCCTGACTAGCATTCTTTGCGGATTTTATATTCCCGGTCATTGAAAGTGATATAAACGCTAATGTTACGTGTAGTATTTAAACGTTTTATAATTCCTGTATTGTTTAACTATTCGAAACCAGTTCTTATAGAATCAACTTTTACTTCATTGAATAATTCTGTTGAATATTCATTCACGTTACTAGAAGTATCTATTTTATTTACAAAAGATATTGAGGATGAGTGGTAGAGAACATATCACTTTTTTTTTTAAAGATTACTAGCAATGTAGGTCGTACATTACTAGTATTCTTGTTAACCCCGCGTGCTAAGCTAAGATGCTTGTGTTACGAGTGGGTTCACGTCGGTAGTGTAATGGGTGGGATTCGAACCCCCAACCACATGATCGAGTCCGACGCCCTAGCCATTAGGCTATCTTATGGTAATAATATAAAACGTTGACAGAATATAATCTATTTATTCATCGGTTTTAATTTAGACAGTTTTACACTGAATCCTAAAATCCAGTTTTAAAACTACTTGACGATGTTAGAACGTTTGTTACTCAAGTAACATACGTAGCGGAATATTATCAGAAATGGAAGCAACGCAGTGGATCGCGAATACATGTGTGCAAAACTATGATAAAATCTAATTGCCTAATTGATTGCTGGATTAAAAAAATTGATTTAAATAATATAGATTCATATCTGCATGTTGTGTACCAAATTATTTTATACACCGTGGAAAGCCGGTATCTGAAGTCGGCTTCCCACGGTGCGCGATACCACGGATTACTCCGCACAGTCCAAGACCATGGACGGCCGCACCGTAAGCCCTGGTCCATATTAGAACAGCGCGTAAAAAAAACCAAATAGGATATTTTCCTCGTTTGTTTAAGAAAGAGCCTTTGACTCTTTGTTTTATAGTAGATATTGGGTATTCTTATTATTATAGTAGGTAACCCTGTTTTTAAATACAGGCTTGTTTAAGCTTTGTTGCAAATTTCGAGGCTTTATTGTTCAAGGTACAGGATTTTAAATTATAAACACGGCATCCAATTATCGGTAGCTTAACATCGCTGATTTCATTATATTCACAATAGATACACAATAGATAGCTTATCTGCCAATTTCATTGGGATTATTCTTAGCAGAAAACAATATTATCAGGATATATATTTTATTTACGGGAAAGGATCTCACGCGTATTATTTAACAACTCGCAAATAGTTTTTAATCTGAGAATTGTTGATTATAACCACGATCATAATGAGATAATATCTCATCTATAATATATTATCATTATAAAATTCTTATTTTTTTCTGAGGTTTACGCGAATATTAGACATTGAAATAAAACTACGGATTCTATCGCGGTTTATAACAACAAAATAAACCGCGATAGAATCCGTTTAAAAGTAGTTTTATTTCAATTCTTAGTTCTTGTCATCCCACTGTTGGGCTTAGGCTTTTCCTCTCGATTATTATCATCATCATAGTGATTATTCTTTCCGGGCCTAGGTCAATCTCATCCATGTAACATAGTTACAAATATTACGTCACATAACTACACAAAAACAGATTTTTCCGCAATTTTTTTGTCACTCATGCAAATAAATATGTTTTTGGCACCATTCTGGTTCCACCTACTCGGTTTACGCAAGTCATGATGCTCCGCATTGCCATTGAGATGAAATTGGGACAGCTGAATTGATGCTGTTCGTGTGTAGAGTCTTTAAAAGTACCGTTGGAGCTCGCAAGATATCTAATATACAATATTAAGTTGTATAAGTATATATTTTGCTTCACGTTTTAATATATAGATTGTATAATTGTTTTTTTAGACTTTTTGAAACAAATTTACAATTTGTCAACAACAAAATTAAAAGTCCGCTTGCCTATCTAATTCCATTTGTTGGCAATGAATCTTCTTAACCAAAATCAACACTAATCCCAAACCTCTTCATCACATGATCATTCATTCTTAAAATACGCATTGTTTGTTTACATTGCACGCAAAGAATCCAATCTAGCATTTCCTAGACAGTAATGGCTTCTGGTTTATAAAAGTCCTTCTCAGTCACGATGCACTTACCACGCAGATCTGAGGCCAACAAACTATAGAGCATTGATCGGGCATTCTGCACGAAACCAATTATTCCACTATGTACCCGTCACACCCATCGCTCGCATTAAAAATATCTCTTTAGCATTCACCACTGAGTATTGTAACCTCCTTCGAGAAAATGCCTGTCATTGGTAATTAATTTGTTATGTTGGCATCACCTAATGTTGACGTCTTGCTATTGGATAAAACTTTGACATTGACATTCGTTATGCAATTATTTCTAAGGTTTATTTTAGTAAATCGGTGCAAAAGATGTGGGTGGAACATATCGTATTTAGAACGTATTTATCAGACTTTCTGAGCACTTTTTTTACGAATATAATTTGGAAATTGTAATGTACTCGTCTTGTAGTACAACAGTAATCTCTCATGACGTTGCATTTTTCAAACTTTTGTCTTAAATATTGAAACAAAATATTTGCTAACAATGTGAACGGGAAATGAGTTGACTTAATGACCCAAAAATCTTTGTTTAGGTGAAAAACAATTGAAGATTTTAACGGATGCGCGTAGTTGGCAAGTTTTTTGACGGTCAGTTTCAATGGCATTGTATGCCAATATTTATACATACGAAAACTAATTACCTACGTGTTTCTATGTCTTATACCTACCAGAATTGAAACAAGGTTGTATGATAATATAATATTCTTTGTCTTTAAAAACCTGAGGATGTAATTGTAATCCTAATCGTAATAATTGTCCTCAATCAAATACGACCTTATTTTAACTTTATACAAAACCTGAAAATTGTTTTGAATCAGTAACTGATTATATAGAAATAATATTTACACTAGGGGCCTTATTTACTTAGTCCAAACGGATTACGTGCAATTACGTGTAGGGTTAAGAGAGGCTCTTTCGACTTACTATACTTTTAAGTAAAAAATCTGTTAAATGGTCTAAAACGTATACCTATGCTAATACTAACTACCCGGTGACTATCAGAACAAAAAATATTTGGCGACCCGCGATTCTTGAACTTCATGCCACGTTGTTTTGTTTAGACTTAGAGGATAAACCCCATGTAAGGTTTTTCCGTAATACCGTGAAAATTATTTTTCGCGAACGACGCGGGACATTAATTATGCTTCTATAAAGGATTATTTTTTTCCAAGAATTGAAATCAACTTCTTATACAAACATAAGTCAAGTGACCTGTCACTTTGTATGAAAATTAGATTATCAGTTTTAAGATTTCGACATAATTATGTTTCTTGCGAGAAGTTGTTCAGTTTTGTGCACCTGATTACTTCGTTGAATTATACGCACTCCTTTTAAATTAATCCTGAATAGATAACTTTGAAATGTTGTACCTATACGTTTCGTTTATTCGTTACATTAAAATATTTGTCAAGTTTATTATACTAGAAATAATGTTGCATCTATGAAGTTGATCTTAAAGTGCACAAAATCCTTGTACTTCTGTAAAATTAATAGCCAGGGGTTTACTATATCTTTTAACATTTTCCCAGCAATCTTTTCGTAAGAACAATTGGGATTATTAGTGCAACAAAAACAATACCTCCTTTTAAATATAGCTTACCTACTTATAAGGAAACTATTGAAAAAGGAGATTATAATAAATTGAGTTCATAATGTTTCTAGCACGTTCGCCTTGTACTTATTTATAAGCAAAGTATGTTCTATTGGAAAACACATGTTTATTTTTATTTTAAACCCCATTTATTTAAGTATTTCATATATTTCTACTTCTTGTTTGGATAAGAAGACTAATAAATATTGCAAACTAATTTAATGCATAAGGTTAATTGTTGGAGTTAATTAAAGTATTTTTCTCTAAGAATAAAATTGTGACCGTGTTTTATATAAATAGTTGGAATTAATTTTTTTTTACTCCTCGAGTACAAAGATCCCTAATTTCTGGCAATACCTGAAAGACAAGAGTAATGTTTATTTAATGATTAAAGTCTGTTTAACTTATAAATAAATGCATGGTATCACAATTTTTGACGACCTCCGTGGTCGAGTGGCGAACACACAGGTTTTCAAGGTGTCGCCAGCTCTGAGGTCCCGGGTTCGATCCTCGGACGGATCAATGTTGAAAAAAAAACCACTTTTCTACATTGTCTCGGGTGTGTTTGTGGTACCTTCGTTGTGTCTGATTTCATAACACAAGTGCTTTAGCTACTTTGGATTCGGAGCAATGTATGTGATGTTGTACACATTTATTTATTTACTAGCTGCCCTCCGCGGTTTCACCCGCATGGTGATAGAAAATTGTGATACTTGGATAATATACGATATATCTTTATGAATTGTAGCCTGTTTTATTCTGATATGTAAGTTATATTATTGAAGTTTCATCAAAATCCATTCATTAGTTTTTGCGTGAAAGAGCAAGAATCATACATACATACAAACTTCCACGTTAATAATATTAGTAGGATTTCACTTCATGATTTGTCACTCTGCAAAGTATTAACGAAAGATGCCTCATTCCGATGGAATTTCTTTCGTTTACATCCAGTGAATCGTTTGATGTGTCTTCTTACATTTCATTAGATCTGACACATCTTAAATAGCATTTAGACTCCTATTAAAATCTTTTGATGTTACCCAAACGAGCCACATTATGGGCTCGTAATTGCTGTGATTTTGCTTAATATAAATCGTTTATTATTCACATTAACACATATTACACATATCCTCGGATGATTAATATTAAATTCTTTGCAAGTGAGGCCAATTCCTTATGCCAATTCTTAACAATTTTTTTAATGATTTCATCAATGAGTAAAATCGCTCAGGCGTCAATTCTCATCAACTTTTTTTATTTAAGGTTTATGTGATAGGTTTATTCAGAGTGACAAACAGTAATATCGTGACATTGTGTTATTATGTATCAATTATCATTGTTACGTGCTTAATTTGCGATGGGGTTGCGCAACTTCCTAGTGTTGCACTGTAATGTTACGTAACATTGAACAGCAGTAGGGTTGTCCGGACAACTGCGCAGTAAATCGAGTGGTTTGAAAAATTGATGTGACTTGCTAATGAATATTCATGTGCATAAAATTATAATTGCCCTATTCTTTTTTATTTCGTGTTTGTTTTCTTTGTTTTGTATTAAGGTTGGAATGGAGTAAGATGCCTTCATCTCATTGATAGGCACCAACGTGAAACGAATTAAAAGTGAGAGTCCGAAATAGTAATTAATGTAAATTTTTGTTACGTCCATTTGTGAAATCATCGATCCGAAAAATTCTTATAAAACTTTGAATCCAAAAATTACCTTTGTGTGTCATTTTAAATATAAAAACTTAATCCATCCTCATAAAATTTTGAATTATAGGAGAAAATTCAAGAATTCCGAGTTTCATTTAATAACAGGTCACAGGTTGGCCTCGTGCCAACCCTATCAATGTTTGTGGTTATCAATGTACGTGATTTCGTCTACCTTTGTAATATCGACCTCAAACGACCTCGCGTACTGTATTACCTATTAGTTTCTGAACTTGACAGGGATTGACTTCAAGTCGTGTGATGAAGGAATTCTAAGGGCAACCTTCGCCAGGGTCGAATAAAAAAAACTGATTGAGGTGTGGCCTTTACATCCGGACTGATATTACGGTGATATATTAATTGAGTCGCTCCATGTAAAAAAGACTAGCTAGAAAATATATTTATTTACAGAGATAGTAATTAACCCTACGTTAGGGTCAAAATTTGACAAGGTTCCAAGTTACGATGCTATCACTTCCGACTTATTATTTTTCAATCTCATTTTTTACCCAACTGCATCGGACGGCTTTTGTTTTAACATGTGTAGAAGACTCTATAAAGACTCTTTTTTTCTCGTCATTAAACACGTAAGTTTGCGTACTCAAAGTGTACCTTTTTTCTGGTCAGTATTTTCTCTGGCTCCAAATGAATGCCGTGTAGTTTGCTGGCTAAAATAGGTACTTTGGTATTACGTAGGCAACCTTTTCCCGTGGGTGTTGTAAAAACAAATGAGCAACAGCCTGCATACAAATATATTAGTCCGGTTGTTGTTGCAATTACGACAATATCAAGGCTGTTTATTGATGTGTATTTTGACACATAAAATGTTGTTAATAAATACAAATAGATATTTTGACAGGTCGGCAAGTTTAACTATGAATGAATAACAGTAGCTGTAATTTATATAGTTCTGCAAACATTTGTCTAGTTCTTATCTAGCAAACACTATAACGACCTGAATTCCATTCGGCTGTTTCTTTTCTCTTTTCCAGGTCAGACATTTTTTTAATCCTATTGGAATTTGGATAATTTGTTAAAACAACGATTTATGTCTTAAACACTTCAAACTATTAATTACATTTAAGCTTATATATTTTTTCTCTCTTGTTCGATGCTAAAGATACTTGTAAAGGTGTAAGATTTTCTTTCGCGCCGATAATTTTAAACCCCAGTTCGTGAGGTTCTCCCGGGGTTCTTATAATACCGGCCTATAACATCCCACTGCTGGGCCCAGGCCTCTTCCCATATAGGGAAAAAATGAGCATTAATCACCACGCTTGCATTGCGGGTTGGCGATTTCAGATTCCAATATTTTGGAATCCAGGTTTCCTCCCGATGTTTTCCTTCACCATTTGTCAATGATATCTTAGAATGATTAAGAAAGTATCTACATATAACTTTGAAAAAGTCATATTGGTACTTGTCTGGGTTCGAACCTGCTCAATGTCCGGATTCGCATGCACATGGTTGCAGGTTCGAACACAGACAAGTACTAAGTAAAGACTTTTTCAAAGTTATATGTACTTTCTTATTATATCTTGTTATATGATCTAAGACACCATTGACAAACGGTGAAGGAAAACATCGTGAGGAAACCTGGATTCCAAAATATTGGAATCTGAAATCGCCAACCCGCAATGAGCAAGCGTGGTGATCAATTCTCATCCCTTCTGGGGAAGAGGCCTGTGCCCAGCAGTGGGATGTTTATAGGCCAGTATTATTATTATTATAAAACAAGCTAAGTCTCATTGTCATTCCTAGAAATCCACTTTCGTAAAAGGATGCGCAATATTTTGGCGACTATCATATCCTATGTCGGTTGAATCATTTCCTTCCTAGTGGCTGTTCCAATTATATTAAATTACTGCTACAATTCTGATGTAATGTTATTAGCTTTGTGGTTTGAAAGTATCAGCTGCCGGGATAATTGTGTTAAGATCTTCATTTCACTCACAGGGCGCGTCTAGACGCCATCTTTGAAATTCATTTTCAAGTCGTTATGGGCTGGTTGAATGTGGAAAGGTTAGTTGGTGCTTGCGGGCGACGTTAGAATATTTAGTTGTTGTAGAATAATGTAAATTTCTCACAATTCTTCGCTTTTTGATAACACAATTTTGAGCTAACGCTAAAAAATGTATACATATAATAATACCGGCCTATAAACGTCCCACTGCTGGGCACAGGCCTCTTTCCATATAGAGAAGGGATGAGCTTTGATCAATAATAATAAAAATAAAAATTATAGTATAGGTACATATAAATCACCGAATTTTGCCATTTCATGGCAAGAATTATAGCTCACATTTAATCGAAATAATTCACACCTCTTAAATTTTAACCCTACTGCTTCCGGCGCACGCACGGCTTAATTTAATTATAATTAATATTACACCTGTGAACGTAAACAGTCAAATTCGGTCAAGGTGCCACCTATTTTTGGTATTGCGTGGTTCTTTAAAGGGCTCTGCTGATAATGTGTAATGTAGTTTTTAAACCACGACATAATTTAAGAATTTATAAAATTGATTTTACTACTAGGTACCCTGATTAGTTGATTTATTTTTAATCAATGTGAATTTTCACTCGAAAACAAAATTAACATTAACATAATTTTTATATTTTTATATTAGAGGCAATTTTCGTGTGTTTGGAGAAAGGCTAATCAACTAGGTACTTAACTAGGGAACAAAATTAAAAATGTTTGCTTTTTTTAAATAATTTGCGATTTAAATTAGGTAAACTACGGCAAGGCAACTACGATAGAATTGTGATAATTACATCAGAACGATTGACTGATTATTGCGTAATTTTCATAAATCGTAATCAACTCAACGCAATCAATTATATGCACGTACAGTTTTTATTAAAAACGTCAACCTCTATAAATAAGATAATTGAGTAATATTGTCTTATACCTTGCTTGATTAATTACGAGATTATTGTCAGGGTCTAAGTAATCTTTATAGTACACAAGCAAGTTAAAAAGACAACGTAAAGGGGCATGCCAAGTCGCCATAGTAACTTAGGCCCAGTGTGCACACATAAAACAATTCATGTTTATAATAGGGGGCAATTCAAATAACTAAATAATAAACGAGTTGATTACAAAAAAACTTGGCATTTTAAAGTTTTTTAAGATTCTTATATTTCATTAGTACCGGTAATGTATATCACTTATTACATTATTTTAATTTATTAATGAGCATAATTAACTGGGAATCAAATAATATAACACAGATTGTAGTTTTAACCTTCATACACCACTAAAACATCATCCAAATCACCATCCGGGTTCGTCGGTCGAAGCATCTAATATCAAATCCAAGTTGTCGCCAATGTCGTCATGAGTAGCTGGAGCAGAATCCATAATCAGGCCGATGTCGTCAGGTATAGGAGAATCGTCGGAGTCAGTAGTATTCATGAGCAAAAGTAGTCAATTAAATCCGCAAAAAATAAACAACACAAGTGGCCGCAATCTAACAAACAAGCAATGATTTTGACAATTACGTTTTCCGGCAGCTGACAAGTTAGACTTAGTGTTGCCATAAAAAGAAAAAAAAAACGATATATGGATCAATAAAATCAAAAAGTTTTTTTTATTTATCGTTAGTAATCTTAAAAAATATAAATAATAATAATTACAAAAGGGGATTTCTATGGTTTATAATGTTTATTTTATGTTTGCTTGGAAGAAAATGATCACTGATTATTCCAATTACCTGCCAACATTTTTTTGCAAAGGCAACATTTTTATTCAAGTTATATTAGTTTAGTCGTTTTCAGTTTTTATATTTTCAAAAGAATTTTGCGGACTTGCACAGACTAATGAATATGTGGATGACGTGGGAGAAATATAAACATATTTTTTTAGGGAAACCAATACCATGTGCATCTCTGGGCCTAAAATTGGCATTCCCCTTTACAATATTTATATTCACTACCTATTTAATTAGTAAATGATTAGCTTATTAGTTATTACTCTAAGCGTCGGTCGGTAGCCTAATGGCTAGGGCATCGGACTTGCGATTACCTATGTGGTCGGGTTCGAATCCCACCCATTGCACTACCGATAACCGACGTGAACCCACTCGTAACGTAAGCATTTGGCTTACCACGAGGGGTGAACAAGAAAAATAGTAATGTGCGACCCCTAGTAAGCTTTAAAAAAAATTAACTATTCATTTTCTCAGATTATAGAAATGTGTTCTACTTACTTGAGATGAGAGCATTACTTGATTGGACTTCATCATTATATGACTTATACACAAAGGGTTATTTATACTTACTAAGAAAGTATAAGAACTAAGGAACTACATAAAGGGCCTTTCATATGGATTGAATGGCAAATGTTTGCTCGGCGAAAGGTTTCTAATGTTGACAAGATTTTGTTGCGTTGTAGGTACAGGTACGTCGCAGGAAAATGTTTAAAACGGATTCGATGTAATCACAGGGAAAGTTAAAATAACTCCTTGGTGTTATTTCACTAATAAAGTTTAGTGATTGGATCAAATCCTAAAACCGTTGTAGTGAAATGATAAAAATTGTCGATGGCCGCGGTTACAACTAGTTTTTGATTGTTTTAAAAGTGCTTTTGACCAGTCAGTCGGAGCCTTGCTTCGCGGGGTTTTTTTCTGGAACCTGGAGTAATTGAGATGCCCAGAATAGTAATAAGTTTAGGAATTTAATTAAATAATTTTTTTCGAAAATTGCGCGGACAGAGGAATATCAAATTTTGCACACTTATGCTCATATTTTTATTTAATTATGATCTTATTTATTTAATGATATAACGGCTTACTTACGCGCGTTATCGTGATCTCCGACTAGTTTCAGACTCAATAGGAGTCTTTAATCATGAGCTGACGCTGCCCCAACGGCAGCGGGGTGTCGCGAGTCGAACTAAAAACGTTCTTATTTTATTATTTTATCTTGAAAATTAAACGAATTATGGTAGTTTTACCATACGGCGACCACTATTGAACCTCTAGTTGAGTAATTGCACCAGAGGGTACAGTTTGCCCCAATCCCCGTCTTTATCAATCCCTGCGACATATTATTATGTATATTTATAAATGGTGAAATAAATACATGTATACTTAGTTTAGGTTACTTAATACCGGCTTTCGTAATAGATATAAAACTTGTTTCTGCATCAATGTTTTGATACTTACTTCTCGTTCACCGGAGAAGGAAACCGGTCTATAAGATGGGGTAATGCCTTTAGTGTATAGAATACTAAATAGCTCTATAGAACTGATGTTTAGTATGAAATATGGCAGTTGAGTTTACGTACGTAAGTTTTTGTCTCAAGTAATCTATACTAATTCCCAATATTTTATAGAGGATAGATTTGTATATTTGTAACGAAAAACTCAAAAACAACTAAACCGCTTTCAAAAAATATCTTACCATAAGAATGCTACATTCTCACTTACATATTTAAACCAGAAAAAGTTTGGGACCACGAGCGGAGTTAAGGGCAACTTACAGCTACTAAAAGTTATTTGGTGCATTGGATTTTAGCTCTTATGATCATCATGAATATTGTTGATGATTAAACGAACTCACCAAGTGAAGTTCTATCATAATTATACGAAGCACCACGTCCGAAGAGATAAGTATCCTGAAAGAAATGTATTTTATACACACTGTAGTAACGCTAGGTGCTACCGTTCATACACTATAGTTGAGAGTATTTTTTTTTTTTTTTTTTTTTCTTTGTACTGGCAACCCCGTCGCTCGCCCGCTCGCTCCTCCTGTCGGCATCAATCGTCATTTGGTTTAGAGTTAGCTTGAATGTGATATTACCGATTTTACACGGGCAATTGATGGGGGTTTGGGAGGGTGATACTTATCTCTTCGGACGTGGTGCTTCGTATAATTATGATAGAACTTCACTTGGTGAGTTCGTTTAATCATCAATTATACTCGCACCACGTCCTCGAGATAAGTATCCTGAAAGAAATGTATTTTATACACACTGTAGATGTTGAGAGTATATTTCGGGAATATCACAGTCAATAGTAGTAAATGATAAGAGATTATTTTACTATAATATGGATATTTATTGCAAAAATGTGTAAATCAACATTTTTAACGAAAGTATTATGGTTTCACTCATGGTTACATGTTATAATCAGTAGGAAATCATAAGTTATTTGTGTTATTCATGCATAATCATTAACAAATCTTGTGATTAGACACATTGAATAATATTTAATTGTTGTTTAATATGACTCTAGCTAAAGTTATCTGATCATCATTATTAGTTATGGTTCTATGATAGAACTTCCCGAACGTGGCAGAGGTACCACTCCACCCTGCCGTTTTACGGATGACATCGATATTGACGCCTAGTTGGTGTGCTTTAGATGTCGAAGCATGGCGTGTACTGTGTGCTGTGAATATAGAGTCATCAATACCACAGTCCTTTAAGGTTGCTTTAATCCATCTGCTGATAGACTGTGTAGTAATAATATTATGTGGTTTTTTGAATGAAATTAGAAGGTTGTCTGTTTTGCGAAGAGGGGCAGTTCTATTTATGTAACATAGCAGGGTAGTAGCTGGACATATTTCTGGTTTTTCAGAGAAGAATGGTATGCAGAGCATGGGTTGGTTGTTACCAGCTTTTGAAGTTTTGATTAGATCTGGTATTTTAATGTTAATTTGTGATGGGAGGGATTCTATATTACTTATTTTAATTTTGTGAAGAGTTTGTACTCTGTGAGCTGATATCAGGGCTAATAAGGTCACGCATTTTTTAGATAGTCTCTCCAATGGCATAGTTTCATTGGGGTGCCAGGTACTAAGACGCTCAAGAACTTTGGATGTATCCCAAGTGACATTGTATTTAGGTGTAGGAGGTCGGAGCCTGAAGACTCCTTTGAAGAACCTTTTTACTCGGTCATCAGATGATATGTACGATCCTATTAGAAGAGATAGTGCCCCTCTGTAGCTGTTTAACGTGCCGTATTGTGCCCCTGAGTTATATAGTTGTGTTAAAAAATAAATAATTGTTGGTACTGATGACTCAAAGATGTCATATCTGTTGCGAAGGCAGAAGCTATGCCATCGTTTTAAGCATACTTCGTATTGCTTGATGGAGTTGTCACTTAATGATGCCATCATGATGTCTATTGATGAAGGTGGTACACTTCGTCTCAGTAGCGCCTTCCGCACAAGACTCCTGCAGCCAGGAAAAGATTGGCATGAATCTTGGTCGTGCTAGAATGGGAAATGGAAACATTTTCTTTAGGCTTGAAAGTTAATAGCTCAGATACTAATAGTTGTTTAAATATTGGGTACCACGGTTGTGTGGGCCATAAGGGGATGACTAGAATGCCCCTAGCTTGGTCAGTTATTATTTTCCGTAGTGTCTTTAGTATCATGGAAAAAGGAGGGAACGCATAAAAAAATAGGGATGTCCATTCTATGGTAAAGGCGTCAATACTGCATGCATCCGGGTCTTTATGCCATGACACGTACAGATCGCACTTTTTATTGATACGACTGGCAAAAAGATCTATTTGAGGTGAACCAAATTTATTAACTATTTTCCTGAAGGCAGTATCTTTTAGTTCCCACTCTATATCTGGATGAGAGCGTCGTGACTCCGCGTCTGCTACATCATTATCTACGGATTTGATATAGGAAGCTACAACAAAGATCCTCCGCTGTTCGCACCACTGCCATATAGCTTTTGACGTTTCTGTTAGGTGTGGGAATTGTATGCCTCCCATACGATTTATGTAACTAATAGCAGTGGAGTTATCTATTCGCATTAGAATTTGGCAGTCAGAGTAGTTTTTTGCGAATATTTTTAGAGTAATGAACGCGGCAATAAGTTCTAGGTGGTTAATATGGTAAGACCGCTCCTTATTCGACCAAGGACCGCTAGCGGTCTCCCCTTTGCAGGCGGCCCCCCACCCCGTTGTTGAGGCGTCAGAAAACAGTTCTAAGCTATAGTTGTCGTCCCTTATTCGCTTAGCGGATTGAGGGATGGCCTGTAACCACCAATCTAAATCTGGTTGCAATGACGAAGGAATTTGCATAGTCCTGTCATAGTTGTCGTGTCCTCTAAGATTCAAGAACTTGCAGCGTTCTAGTTGTTTTGTATAAAGCCATCCGTACTCGATAGCAGGGCAAGCAGAGGTTAGTAGTCCCATAAGTTGGGCAAAGTATCTGATTTTACATGTTTTTAAACGTTTAAGTCTTTTAATTTCAAACATAATTCGTTCTTTTTTATCTGGAGGTAGCTGTACGGTGAGTTCGTGTGTATTTATAATATAGCCAAGGTATTTACAAGTGACAGAGGGAGTCATGACACTTTTTTCAAAATTAATTATAAATCCTAAGCTAGTGAGGAATTGTTTAGTAATTTGGACATTATCTAAGCAATTTTCGTATGAGTCTGCTATTAGACACAAATCATCCAGGTATACGGATGATATATAGCCGGCTGATCGTAATAATTTTACAACAGGCCTCATAATCTTAGTGAAGGTGTAAGGAGCTGTGTTCAAGCCAAATGGTAAAGCGTTAAATTCATAAATTTTGTCTTTAAATATAAAACGTAAATATTTTTTCGAGTCTTCATGTATTTTTATTAAAAAGTAAGCATCTTTTAGATCGAGGGTTGCCATTAAGCAATCCCTTGATACAAGTTTTAGAACTGTACGTAAGTCTTCCAATTTAAAATGGTTAGTATCTATAAACTTGTTTAGGTTTTTTAAATTGAGTATGAAACGCATCTTGCCATTTGGCTTTGGCCTTAAAAATATGCCAGAGATAAATTGATCTTGACAAGGCTCGCAAGTTGATACTGCACCGATACGAAGAAGATCAGATATTGCTGCTTGGTATTGAGCCGATTCCTTAAGTGAGTAGTTTGGAATCGTAGGAGTGCAATTTTGTTGTACAGGTCCGGAAAAGAATAGTTTATAACTACGAATCCATGACAGGATTGTTTTATCATTGGTGATACAAGACCATTGGTTGTAATAATTGGATAAGCGACCTGCGTACTGTACCTCTTCTTCTATCGGTGATGGCGACTGGTTTTCGATGACGTTCTGGATGATCTGGCGTGCTGACTCTGTTGAGTAGGAGGTGGTCGGGTCTTCTGTGTCGTCGCCGGCGGCGGTCTCCGAGTCGGAGCTGCCGGCGCTCTCGAGTTTAAATTGCTCGCCTTGGATGTCGACGGCTGTGGCTTTTTATTCCTGTTGGTGTTATTTTTTATTTCCACACTGGATTTTGATACTGCTTTTGCAGTTTTGAGAGTGTCGGGTAGACTTTCGCCAAACAGGAATTTATCAATTTTTGTGTTTAATATTTGCGTCTTGACGTCTTTTTTCAGTACTGAAGTGCTAAACATTCTTCTAGTAATGGAGTCAGAATGCTGAATATCGCAGAGCAATTTGTTTGCGTCCATTAGCTTTTTAAGTAACTCCGTGTTTTTATCTTGGGACCCAAGTATTTGTGAAGTGACCGATGCTACACAGGAGATAGCAGAAGCTAGAAGTTTTTGCTTCGTTTCTATTGCTTTATCCCGATTAGCTAATGTCTCAGGCAAGGTTGCTTTTATTTCGGGGTTCATTGCAGGAGCACCAAGAAGTATAGCATTTGCGGGTAGTAGGTAACGCTGCTGCAATTCTTTCCTGGTTTCCTTGGTAAGCCCAGACGTCGCGACATGTTGCAGTCGGCTGGCCAGTTCCTTGTGGATATCTGGTCCATATAACACTGTGCAGGTGGGATCATCGCCAAGAATGTCTAGTAAGTCTTTGTCTAGAGCGGGTTCTTCACTTTCTATGGCGATTGCCTCGTCTGAGGTATGGTCCAATGTTTGTTCCAAAGTTGGCCCAGGTGTTGGCTCCAAGCGCCTGGGCCTGGAGGTGGCCCTGGACAAGTCGGAGGCCATGGTGTTTCATGGCCCCCGACGCGCGCCGGCGCCGGGATCACACATCGTGGTCAGTGGGACCCGAATAGCTGTCGAGTCCACCATGAAGTACCTAGGATTGGTGCTCGACAGCCGATGGGAATTCGGGCCCCACTTCCGGCGACTGGCGCCCAAGCTGCTGGGCGCGGCGGGCGCGCTTTCAACGCTGCTTCCCAACATGGGGGGCCCGAGCGCCGCCTGTAGGCGGTTGTACGTGGGGATCGTGCGGTCCATGGCCCTGTACGGGGCCCCCGTGTGGGCGATGGACCTGGCGGCCAGCACTCTCGCCATTCTGCGCAAACCGCAGAGGGCGATGGCCGTCAGGGTCGTCCGCGGGTACCGCACGATTTCCCACGAGGCGGCTTGCGTCCTGGCCGGATCCCCGCCCTGGGACCTAGAGGCGAAAGTACTCGCGTCATTGTATCGATGGCGCGAGGAAGAGCGGGCACGGGGCTCGAGACCGGCGCAGCGGCAGATCGCGCTGCGCCGTGAAGAGCTCCGTCTGGTCCTAGTGGCGGAATGGCGGCAGAGGCTTCTGCGCCCTGCCGCCGGCCTCGCGACCGTCGAGGCGATCCGGCCAGTACTCGACGACTGGCTCGGGAGGAGGCATGGCTCCCTGTCGTTCAGGGTGGCGCAGGTGCTGTCGGGGCATGGCTGCTTCGGCAAGTACCTGTGCCGCATAGGCAGGGAGCCGGACGCTCGGTGCCACCACTGCGTCCATTGCGGGGAGGACACGGCGCAACACACGCTCGCCGAGTGTGTGGCTTGGGAGGAGCAGCGCCGTGTCCTCACGAACGAAGTAGGAGGCGATCTGTCGCTGCCGGCCGTGGTGCGGAGGATGGTCGGTAGCGCAGAGTCGTGGGACGCGGTGGTGTCCTTCTGCGAGGACGTGATGTCGCAGAAGGAGACTGCGGAACGGGAGAGGGAGATCTCCACTCCCTTCCCCGGCCGCAGAAAGCGCACCGGGCGCGGAAGAAGGGCGGACAACGCCCTCTTCCGCCCCCCATGAACGGGTCCAGGGGCGACGGACTTGGGGAAGTCCTCGTCCCCATCGACCGGACCCGAGGTGGCGGCGCGCGCGGGTGTCGGCGCGCGCCTCTGAGGCGGTGCGCGGGGTAGTCGAACGCCTCACTACCTCGCGCACGAGACGAGGCCCGGACAGACCGGGCCAGCACTAGTGGGGGGCTGCGGACGAATTCGGGTTCCCGCGGCCCCCCGCGCACGTGCGTGGAGGAGACACCGGGGGGTTTTAGCCGGTAAGAGTCCGGCACGCCCCTCCGCCTCTCCCCAGGCGGAGGAAGTCCATGAGGATTTCCCCCCGTAAAAAAAAAAAAAAAAAAAAAAAGGTGTTGGCTCCAATGTTGCCAATGTTTGCTCCAAGGGTTGGTCCAAGGTTTGGTCCATGTTGTCTATTTGACAGTCTGGAATATTTTATTGTGAAATTAGCTGGAATACCATTGAATGTTATCTACAACCGACTGGTGAAAGCAGTTGGCTTAAGATTTTGTGCCGTGGAGCAACCCATAGGTTTGTCCGATGGCTTATTTGTGCCGTGGAACAGCCCAAAGGCATGTCCGATGGTTTGAATTTTTAAAGGTAGGTTCATAACATAGCTTGATATCGTCTGTAGGGCATCGTGAGACAGTCCACAGAGCAGCTCGATTATACCCTTTTCCAAACGTTTATGTAGGTATCAAATGCAATGAGGCAGTCCAAAGATCAGCTCGAGGTGCATTTGTTTTATTATATGACACCAGTAGGTAACTTACGTGTGTAGTGGGTATTTTAGTGCGTTAAATGCGTGAGACAGTCCGATGATCAGCTCGATTGCATTTTGTCGCATTAAACTTAATGAATTGGTTCAATTAGTTGTAAAAAGCTAGCTTGTGATGACAAACAACACATATAGGTACGCGTAAAGTACGTAGATAACGACATTATTCTTCCGACAGCAAAACAAACACTGTGGAATGTTGTAAAACTTTTGTGGGTACTCACCTTCGATATTTTTTTCGGATTCCGATTCACTAGATGAAGATGACTCACGTTGTTTACGAGCACGTTTTAATTTCTTTTTTAACTTTTTGATTTGATCACTAATGTATTCATAATCTTGATTATGTTTACGTTTGGGCATAGTAACGTTCTGTAACACGATTTTAATAAAGAGATGTTGAACGGTCGCGCACTAAAAAGCGAATGACGATTGATGCCGACAGGAGGAGCGAGCGGGCGAGCGACGGGGTTGCCAGTACAAAGAAAAAAAAAAAAAAAAAAAAATACTCTCAACTATAGTGTATGAACGGTAGCACCTAGCGTTACTACAGTGTGTATAAAATACATTTCTTTCAGGATACTTATCTCGAGGACGTGGTGCGAGTATAATTGGTGAAGTCTATATCACCTTCCTATAAAAATAAAACGGACGATAGTTCGTTTGGTTATCTTTTTGCTATTAACTTCTTTATAGAGTAACTTAATCAGAATCTCATCATGTTAACACGTGTAGAAAGATAATGATATGAAGATTTATTCATTGGAGGGAATTTGTGTCACCACAGGACAAGTAAGAGAACTTATTTAGTTCCAAATGTATAGTTTTTGAATCCACATGAGACACAACATCTCTACAGTTACTAAGTGTAATGGCAATAAAAATAACAAGAAATCCAGTACTTTATTTACTCTAACGACCCTATTAAAACACATAATAGTAGTTCCTCGTGGGAAACAAATTGCGCAATGAAACTAACATGATAATACCAAGAAAATACAGAAGGTATAATTTTTTAACTCGTCACAAACTTACGAAAATCTCTTAACACTCGCTTGACCTGATATGAACACGTTTTATGAAGTTTCAAAATATTCTAGTACAACACAACAGTTATGACACCTTCATAGACAACGCCTATATTAATATACAATAAGGTTTAATTTCGCTTGTGGCCGCTGACGTACGTTCCTGTTTTTTGGTACTTGTATTTGAATGGTTTGAAGAGGGCTTAACTGCACTCGAGTCGACCAGTGTTGCGCCATTTCCCAAGATTAGACTCCGTGTGAGGTATCGGAGTTCGAAACGTGTTTGAAATCTGATTTTGTATGTAAATTATGAGGAGTTTTATGTTATTATGTAACGTCAAAGCGTAAAGAAATTTCTTATGAAAGCATATCTTATCTCTATCATCTATTTATTTAAATGTAAATCACGTTTTGAAACCTCCAATTGGTGCATTCGCTTTAAGATCTCCTATTAAGGTATTGTTACAGCTACAAGCGATATTTTGTAGTATGCATGTACGCTAATACAGTTGTTGTAAAGAAATACAATTACACTTTCTTGTTAGAAGGCTAATAATCCTTTGTTTTATATTATCTGTTATATGAACTAGTCTTTTAACGCGAAACATACATTGTAATCGGTTCCTTATACATACAGAATTTACATATAAACGACAAGTTCTCACATTTGTACCCTACACCTACATAGATGTTTTATCATCGTACGCACCGTGCATAAAGTGGGCGTTCAAAGGAAAATGACCTTTATTACCTTGTTGTACCTGTTATAATGATGTGTGCAGGAGATGCAATGATGTCGAAACAACTTCAGTTCACTTCCTAGTGACCTCAAGGTTCTTCCTTGTGTAGACTATACACCATGGATATTCATGGGTTTAAGTATTAATAACATACACTTTCCGTGTTAATGTTTGTTCCGTATTAAAGAAAGGAACTTGTATATAGATTTATATTTACGTTCTTACAATTATTTATAGACTGTCATAAGAGGTGAATGTCAAATGTCAAGAGTGGTTGAAGAAATAAAAAAATATTTATATTAAGCAAGCTTTTTATATTTTATTCTATATAGTTTTGTAGCTATAGTCTATCTCTATTTAAGTGTTCCCCTTGTTTCTAGGTGCCTTAAAGTATAAATAAATCGCTTCTCGATTATTTGATTTTAGTTTATTTTTATGAGTATTTTAAAATGGTTGAAAATGTCAATGCTAAGTTGGATAGCAGAGTATACTTAAAAATCTAAATTCGTTAATTAGCCAATCATGTATGTACCTATAGTATGTAAGAATAAGTAGGTCAAAATAGACTGATACGATGAAAGTCATAAATAAAGATACCAAAATTATGCTAAGCTCAACGTCGACAGAGTTGTTAGCTAATCACAAATAAACCCCCATGTACTACACAACAAGCTAATTTCCAGTATAAGCTGATCTCGCTTTGTATAGGATTTCCGTACACTGCGAGGTCAGCATAAACTGGATATGTATAGCTTGATATGTAGCCGTGTGTACATACTTTAAATACATAATTCTTATCTCTTTAAATAACTTCATTAAATCCTAATTATAGTGCAAGTAATTTCTTATTAAATACATATCAAGTTTCCCCTTCTTACTACAACTCAAGCATAGAAAAAGAATGTGTAATACATACTTTAGAAACTTACTTGGATGATAAAGCATCCTTTCGACAAAGAAATATATACCTTAACACGATACAGTCAATGAAGATGTATCATCGTTTCGACCAAAAAATACATCGTAAAATAAAACAACTCTATCATTAGAATTATACGACAACCTTGGTTGGTACAATTCGAATCACTTTTCGTCAGCGAAAAAAACAAAACGTATTCTTTGCCTGGATACACAATTGATTTGGTAGGTTTTCGTTTAACATAACTGTGTTGGTATTGTATAAACATTTTTATTTTTCTTTGTCCCAAGTATAACTTTGACTTAAGATTAAGAAAAACATGAGAGACTGGATGGTTTCGTTAGCATGTTGTGTTTTCATTTGTTTTTGTAAGCTTGCATGCATTCCTGTTTTTTTTTATATGAACATGACTTGCTTACAGTTAACTCGAGGGGATAACAGTGTACTGAAATATTATAATGGCCGGATACTAACACGTCAATCAGTTCGAAGCCGTCCTTAAGACTCATGCCGTCTCTCCCACTATTAGGTGTAAAGTATCGACAGGTATACGTTGAAGTTAATTAGCGATTCAGTAATCGGGGGTTTAGAGTACCTTTATTACAACAAATAATATGAGATTGGGGCAGCAATCTTTACATCGTAATTCGTGGTTCGCAAGTGAAAAGTCAACTCATTGTACCTTAGTAACAACTACAGCATATTTTAATGAAATAAAGGAATTTTACGTCGCATGACTCACAGTATAATGTTTTGTTAAACAAAAGGTAAACACATGGTAATTCAGTGTTCATCAATGCTAATCGGTGATTGTGGGGCAGACGGTGCCAGCCCATTGTTTTGTAATTATACCTGACACTGTTTGTTATGTAACGCTTATAGCATATAGTAATATTTTTGGTACGAACATCATTTGTATTGGAATATCAACCTAATTTAATATCATTCTAGATTCACTTTTGAATCTATAATGACCGAATATTGAAACGTCGAGTTTTGAAGCAGCCTTTTTTAACCCTTTCACCGTCCCGTGAGTCACATATGAAAATTTGCATTCTTAGAATAGGATAGAATAAAATAATTTATTTGCTTGAAATAGAGTTGTACAAATCTTAAAAAATATTACAGTTCTTCTTATTTCGCCTATTAATTCGGCATGCAAATTTAACAAATAGATAAAATCAGAATAATTAATAATCTAAACAAGTTCAGTACAAGACTGATAAGTTTAACTATTGTGTCTTCTGACGGGACAGGGAAGGTGTTAAGACTCGTACCGTCTCTGTCACTTTAAGGTGTGAAGTTGCGACGGAGGCATTTGAGAACAACTTAAAGTTAATTTGCGCTTCAGTATGCGGAGGTTAATCTGAAATTAAACAACACGTGAAAAAAATACGCTATTTTACATTCGAAATTTCTATAGAGAAAAACAATTCAGTCAATTTTAGAATTTCATGACACACAGTTATTTAAATAATTACAAATAAAAAATATACTGAACTAATTAGAATTATTTATACGAAGTAATGTTTTATTTATACAAGTAGTTCAATATGTTAGATTATTGGTAGAATTTATGCACATATATTATTGGACTTTTCAAAGTGTAGGTAATCCGTTTGATTGGCTAGAACGATTCAAACTAAATTACTTTGTTGACTCATTATCGTGTGTTATAATTAAACGTATAACTATATTTCCGTTTATAGAAAATTGTTGTTAAGAAGGTAAAGGTATAGGTTACCTTGAGATGTGTCATAACGATTAGTATTATTTTTTATTACTTTTAACAGTTTTAAAGCTACTATCTTATACTTGCCAGAGGGGCTCGTGGCTAAGTGTAAGCCGTACGGTTTGAACGATAATAAAGGTTAAGCCGCTCTCGCCGCGGTTGGTCCGTGGATGGGTGACCACTTGTAAACATATCGAGTCCCCTCCGTGCCTCGGATAGCACGTTAAGCCGTTGGTCCCGACTGTCATACAGTGATCTTTGATAGTCGTTTAGTCATTACAATTCTGACAACCAGTCTTACTATGGAATACTGTATTACCTAGCAATGGGTTGTGAAGGTCAGATAGGTAGTCGCTCCATGTAAAATTTGGTATTCAGCTAAATCCGGTAAGACTGGAAGTCGACCCCGACATAGCTTGGGGAAAAGGCTAGACAGAAGAAGATCTTATACTTGCCATATTCATAAACATGTCATATAAATCACGTTGGGACTCAATTACAAATGATCATGTTTTCTCGCCCCTGGAATGATCACCTGAAAAATATAGTTATCTTAATCAGTTAACCCCGTTGGTTTGGAGTGGTTGCGGAAGGTGTAGGACTGGGTGTTGTGACGCATCTTAGGAAAGGCCTATGTCCAGTTTGGACCGCGATATGCTGAGTTGATAGGCTTTTCTTGATAAGGCTCGTCCAAATCTGTAAGTGAAATTCACAAGAAGTACTTAAGCAACATTAATACTCTTCAGACAGCACGTTTGTTTGATAGCTACCTTTATCAGAATAACAAAAAGAATTTCTTGTAAATCTATCGAGTACTTGAATAATGCTTCGTCGATACTGATAAAATATTCTGCAGGGCGAGTCTAAAAGTGACATTGAGAGGCCTTTGCCCCCTGAACACACGTATTAAGTTACTTAGATTGTGTTTTGCATAGAAAGCTAAGGATGTAGTTTCATGTATTGTGCAGACAATGTAAGGAAATTGTGAGAGTATGACAATGGGTGTAGGATTACAAGCTTTCCTAACTGTTTATAAATCTTGTGAGAGAAATTGTTCAGGGATTATGTTGTACAGTCAACAGCAATTCAATACTAATGGACGGAGTTCGCGTCAGAAGTGTGTGGCGTCGAAGTGATTGAAAAGTGAGTCATTATAAATTATACCAAACCTTTACTACTAGTACCGGTGCCATATATTCGTGATCAGTTTTGACTCCAAAAGTTTTAAACTCAATTCATCATCTACTGTTGCTGTTGACTGTACTAAGAAATTTAAGTTACGGATATACAAACTACAGACCAACAGATTTTTAAGGTTCTGTACCCGAAGGCCAACGGGGGTTCCGATCCGTTGACCTTTGGGTATGGACCCTTATAAAGCCCTAATTATTAATTAACAATCTAAACCTATAACTAATCCTTCGCTCTCCGTCTGTCTGTCAGGCAGCGGGCAAGGACCGTAATAGGAAGAGTTAGAATTTTCAGAGTGTTTATTTCTATTGCCTCTATAATCATCAGCCCTGTATAACCCACTGCTGGTCATATGCCTAACCTTTTTTATGCCATTCTATGTTTTATGGTATTCGCTTCCATCTGACATCTTCTTAGCGACATCTGTCCATCTTATCTTCGGTCTTTATGGATTTTGTTGCCCAAGCCTTGGCCACCATTGCTACTACGAAACAATTCATAAAAATACAAACAGTTACGTCTTATTTTGTACAATGGAACGGAATCCTTCGATTGTCAGTCCAACTCGCACTTGCCGGGGTTTTCTAATCCTAATGGACTACCTTCTCCCTGGAGAAGTCAGACTCTCTAAGTCCCGACAGGCGGGAAAATATTGGCAATTTTTCGCTTTGCAATTTAATCTGCTAGATAACCTCTTACAAACGACTATAAAGATAAGATAAGATAAGATAAGATAAGATAATTTATTTCGCAAATATGGGTACAGTAGGTACATGATGTAAAATATAATAACATAAGTTCAGCCACATTTTACCATTAGGCATGCGAAAGGTACAAGACCAGCAAAAACAGAATAATTATTTTTTCTATAATAAAACAAAAAAAACAAAAAATATATCTTAACATTAAAAACTGCGTTCAAAATATTCAAACAAATGCATTTTCTTTCTCTGCAAAAAACTCAGAAATTTTGTAGTAGGCTTTATTTACTAAAAAGGACCTTAGCTTTTTTTTAAACCACGGTATACTTAATGCCTTCCAAGATTTGGGTAACTTATTGTAAATTAATGGAGCCATGCAGAAAATACTTTTACGCATGAGTGCTGTGTTTGCGGTCTGCAGACGCAATTTGCTATCATCGCGCCTATTTCGAGGAACAACGTCTGCTAGACGTGTAAAACGATTCGGATTAGTTTTTACGAATATTGCTACTTCAAGAAGATAAAGGCAGGGTAAAGTTAATATATTAAACTGTTTGAAATATGGTACACAACTATCAGTAGATTTTATTTTAAACATTGACCGTAAGCATCTTTTTTGGGATTTAAATAATGTTTCTTTCTCAGTTGAATTGCCCCAAAATATTAGACCATATCGTAAATGGGATTCTACTATACCATAATAGGCAGTAAGGAGCGCGTCTGTAGATATTATCGGTGAAAGGGAACTTAAAGCATATGCTGATTTATTAATTTTCTTATTTAAAATGTCCAGATGCGTTTTCCAATTTAACTGTTTGTCTATTTGGAGTCCTAAGAATTTTGTGTTTTCAACTTCTTGAATAATATTGTTATTATATTGTATATTAATTTGTCGTTTCAAAGGGTTCCGTTGATTAAAATAAATGATACTAGTTTTGTTAAGGTTAATTTTTAAATTGTTATCATCTAACCATTTTACGACTGAAGCTAAAGTTTCATTAATGTCGTTTTCGTATGTTTCTAAGTTTTTACAGGGTATGGTCACAGTGCTATCGTCAGCAAATAGTGTAAGCGGATGTTGTATGAATTTAGGTAGATCATTTATATACAGAATAAATAAAAGAGGACCCAAAACGCTGCCCTGTGGCACACCAAACGAGACTTCACGTTCTGACGATCGATAAATTTCTTCTCGTTTATTTGTTAAATTAATTTTTCTAATTTCTGTAATCTGTTTTCTTTTAGTTAAATAAGATTGAATTAGTTTTAATATATTGCCTCTAATTCCGTAAGCTTCGAGTTTGTTCAAAAGAGTAGGAAAATGGACATAATCGAAAGCCTGCGTCATATCGCAGAATATGCCGCAAACCGGCGTGCGTTTATCCACGTTTCTAGTGATATCGTATAGAAAATCGTATATGGCCATATTGATTGTCTTATGTTTCCTAAAACCTTTCTGCTCCTCGCTTAATATGTGTTTTTTTTCTATATAAGTGTATATTATCTGGTATATGTATTTTTCAAATATTTTTGAAATAACTGGAATTAATGCGATGGGGCGATAAGATTGAATTAGTTCTCTATTGTCTTTTTTAAAAAGTGGCTTTATGACAGACGTTTTTAGAGCATCTGGATAGATACCCGCACTGATGCTTAGATTAATTATGTAACTGAGGTGACCACAGATCTCCAATGATACGTGTTTTAATATTTTTGTATTAATATCGTCGAAACCCACGCTATTAGTGTTTTTTAAAGATAGTATATGTTTATGTATATCGTAAGGGAGACAAGGGGTCATGAACATTGAATTACTAACGCTGTTTCTCACATAAGACTTAGGTTTGCTATTGGCTGGAAGATTGGCCTGAATTTTGTCAATGAAGTAATTGTTAAATGCTTCAGCAATTTTTTGCGGATTTGTTTCAATTTTATTTTTTACTTTAATTGTATTGATACCACATTTAGGTATGTTGTATTTACTACGGTTTATGATCTGCCACGTGGTTTTGGATTTATTTTTTGATGCTTTAATGTTAAAATTATTTTGTGCTCTTTGTGTCAAATGAATAATTTTTTTATATAACTTTGAATAGTTTATGAAAATTCTGCTATTTGTTTTGTTAGGGTTTAATCTAACCTGCCACAGTAGTTTTCGTTTCTTTCGATTGCATAATTTAAGACCTTTGGATAGCCATTTTATTTTTTTAGTAACACTTTTTTTTATTAATTTGGTAGGAAAACATAAATCGTATATCAGTTTAAAATTTAAAAGAAATTCATTGTATGCTAAGTTGGGGTCATCCGTTTTATACATGTCTGAGAAAGAGAGTTCATTCAAATATTTCTTAAATTTTATAATATTTTCCATATTGTAGTCTCTGGTACTTATAAACCAATAGCCAATATTACATGTTTTCTTTACCGGGCAGTGAATTAATTGCGCCGTGTGATCAGACAACGCAAACTCTATCACATCAGTCTTACAAGGTTTATTAAAATTATGCGCAAAATTGTCTATGCATGTTTGGCTGGCCATGCGAGTGGGTTGTTTTAAAGCTAGTTTTAGATTAAAGCTCATTAGGAGGTATTCAAATGCATTTGTTTGACTATTTGGCTTAAGCATATCTATATTAAAATCTCCAGCAATTACGATGTTCTTACTGCGGGTATGCATTAAAGTTTGCAAAAGAGATTCAATTTTATCAAAGCAGTCATTGAGGTTGCTTACATTTGGTACCCTATAGATACATACAATAATTAACTCATGATATAGTAGCTCTATAGCGCAGCATTCAAAAACTCCAAGTGTTGACAATTTTGCTATCCTAGGCAGTTCTTTCCATTGCAATTCTTTATGTACAAGTATACACGAGCCTCCCCTTTTTTTATCTTTTCGGCAATAATAAGCAGCTAAACAGTAATTTGGTATGTACAATTGACTTTGATATCCTTCCATAATGAAATGCTCTGTTATGCACAGAATGTCCACATTAATTAATTTTTCCTTTAAATTATCTAAACATATAGTGAGGTCGTTAGATTTGTTTATTAAGCCTGCAATGTTTTGATGTAGTACATTGATATATTTAGTTGAGAAAAAGCTGTCCATTAGTGTGGGATTTTCTACATTCTGTATTGTAGGACGAATTTAATTCCACATCGGGCGAGTCGTTTGTATAGGGATATAATATAAATTCGTTGATCATAAGTTTAAGGTTAACAAATATATTCGCAATGCCGCTATTATTAACTGTGCCACTCTTGTACCGAAACATTTCATAATCGTATGTCAAATAGAAGTTAGAATCGAACAGATACGCGTAGTTATGAGTACATGCATCCAAGTATAACAAGCTATTAAATGTTTCTATTCTTTTGTTGAAAACCATAGAATAATTATCCATTCTGAATGTGGGGGCACATATAATAAGATTTGTATGTTGTATTTTTTATAATATATAAATTACTGTTGGTTGTTAAGCTTCTTGACTATATTGCACTTAGCTATGACACGATGTTGTATCTCAAATTAAAAAGTGCTTGAAGTGTACATACTTTACTCTGTTGGCTACTTTTATTAACGATTTATCTTAAAAACATACCACGAGAATATTTCATCCAAAATGAACGCCACATGTTTATTTATTTAAATACAGGATTAATTTAAAAGGAGTGCGTATATTAAACGAGGTAATCAGGTGCATAAAATTGAACAACTTTCCGAAAGAAACAGGTCGAAATCTAAAAATGGAAAATGAACTTTTCATACAAAGTTACAGGTCACGTGACTTGTATGAAATGATGATTAAAATTAATCTTGTTTACCTAAGCTGGGCATTTTCTACTTTTTACAGTTTTTATAATATTTACCTTTGTTTTATACATCATACCTGTATCATGCTGTGTACATAAATTGTTAAATAATTAAGAGCCATTTCACAAAATTAAAGCGCTCGAGTTTAGGTAAAAGACGGCAGCACTGTGTATGTGTGCAAAGCTTATCACACATACACAATACAAGCAGTGTAACGCGAGTGTCGAGACGGACTAAATAATCTTGAGCCGTTGTAATCATAATGCGGAATTTAGAGATTTATGAAAAAAGTTATTTTATTTATCTGTTTCACGTCTAAATTAGTTATATGTAAACCATCCTGACTTGTCAAAATTAAATTCAGTCTAATAAAGGTTTCTAGATAATAAAAAAAAACACAAGTATATGTTATGTAAAGTATGTAATAAAAATTATCAGGAAAACAAATAATAATATAGACTATCACATAAGTTATAATAATATGGCTGCATAATTTTTATTTTTCCTTTTTTTGATACAATGGTACAAAATGGGGCGTAACGGTTGCGTCGTTACGCCCCATTGCTAAACAATATTAAACAATAATATATAATTAATCTTTAATCTACTAAAATAACACTTTATAATAAAATAAACTCTTTCCTCTTGTAAAAAAAAATCAAAATGTTGTAGTCGTAGTATAATAATGCGTTCACGACATGAGCACGCGCAGATTGAGACGCGGGAAAAAGTGGCATAGGTCCTTCCTCGATGGGCGCTCGCACCGGACTAAACAGTACCGGCTTATGCATCGTACTTTATTCTAATTTAGAGTGATTTTAATATCGATATTATGTCTAATTGAATGAAGGGATTTTAATCAAACTTTAGAATTCGATTTGTTAAAGAACATACTTTATTTTGACATTTTTTTTTATGTAATTACGCCTTAGTAAACCCAAAAAATTGCGATATAATTGCGAATAAATCGTAAAAATTGACCCAAGACTTTATTTTTTTACTAATTAATGTTTATAATAATCGATATTCTAGTACATTATGTGTCGACAAAACTATATGCCTGATGCATTGTGTATTTTTTTTCGTCAAAATTATAACTGTTAATGATAGATATAGGAGTCTGAAGTTGACTCTGCGATGATTCTTCAGTAAACTAGTTGTGGGAGATTAATCACTACAAAGTAAAGAAATAAGTTTCTGTAAATGTTTTACATGAAGTGTCAATACGAAAGATTGGTCTATTTTTTACATGTATTCACCAATGCCAGAGTATTAACTAAGATGGTAAATTAGGCGACTAAAATCTTAGATATTCGCGCAAAAACGTGAAATGGCTCTTAAATGAAGAATAAGTGAGCTGCAATTATCTCAATTTTGTCCAAGATAACATGCCACGTTTTTGGCATTATTCTCATTAAAAGGAGGTCACTTATTATTTAACTTCGCGAAAACCGTAATAAGAAGGTATCTATTTCGTTCCATATACCTACGCGAAGTATTTAGATAAAGGCGTTCACACACAAAAAAATATCATATGCGCTTTGTAATATTTACTTACCACTGTAAGATAGAAATGCGCAGTTTTTTTTAATTATTTCTTGTTTTGGCCATTTCTTTAATTGTAGGTTTAGGTAAGTATGTATTTGTATTTATACAAAATATTTTCCGAGGTTTACGCGAATGTTAGACATTGAAACACTACTTTTTTAAAACGGATTCTTAGTTCTAACCCGTTTATTTTTATTCCCGACGTCAAAGTCTTTGCAGATGTCATGGTCACAGGTAGACGTCAGCATGTTTATTATTTGGATGTATTAATATGTATTATTATAATTTACATATTTTTTACTGGTGTAAACTGTGTAACATACTGCATGTAACATACATCACATATGTGACCAATGGAGACCAGAATATGTTAAAATTCTGGTCTCCAGTGGTCTGAGTCACAGTCTTCCTTTTGACGTTTAATCTATGACAAATTTAATTTATTTGTTGTTCAAGCCACCCAAAGGCCTCTGACTTGACAAGATACCGTAATATGAGCACCTATACTAGGTATGTCAGAATGCTAGATATAAAAACTAAGTCCATGATGAACTAAATGTTCTATCATTTTTCAAATTTTACTTCTTTTTACTCTTTACTTTTTACTCTGCCTCTCCGCTTGGAGGTCAGCCGTGAACATAACAAACTTGTCTCGATCCTGTGCCAAGAGAAACTCTAGCCTTTAGTCTTCCTTTAAAATGGGCTACCTATCTAACACGAATCTGACCAGTATCTATTTCAAAGAAACAAACTCTTTAGCTTTATACAGGATTAATTTAAAAGGAGTGCGTATATTCAACGAAGAATGTAATTAGGTGCAGGACTGAACAACTTTTCCCACGAAACAAGTCGAAATCTTAAAATTGTTTATCATTTTTCATACAAGCAAGTCACGTGACCTGTCGTTTTGTATGAAAAGTTAATTTTACATTTTAAGATTTCGACCTATGTTCCTTGGGGAAAGTTATTCAGTTTTATGCGCCTGATTACCTCGTTGAATACCAACGCACTCCTTTTAAATAAATCCTGTATAGATAGTATAGGTATATTATCAGATTTTGGCAGTCTACGTTCATCCTTACAGGCTTGGTTATAAGAACTAAACAAATAGTCGGAAACAGTTACATTTATGATACGTAAGCGATAAGATTTGTTGCATCTACAATCTAAGTGGGGCACCACACTATGTTTAACTAGGCCGCATAAAGTATTATCGATGTTATGTATTGTTTGTGAAAAATGGCCGCAGATTTAAAACTGTTATGATTATGTTATGAACGTAACTGAAGAGTCTCATACAGATAAAACAACTTCTGGACGTTAAAAAAATCCTTAATTATTGATCAAACTAAACTAACCAGTTTACTTTTAATAACTTTAAGATTAGTATATAAATGGGAGTTAATAAGAATACGATTCCTTAGAAGATGATAATTTGATTATTTTGACGTTCCGCGCTAGTCTAGGTCCCTAATAGACCGGTTTATGAATAAATGCATTTTGCCATTATAAAGAGAAAAGATTTGTATTTTTGTGTGTGTGTATGAACGGCCAAAATTAACAGCATCTAACCACCTAACCTCGAAGAATTTTTTTTTTTCAATAACAAGTGTTCTATAGTACTTCTAATATCTCCAAGAACATGCGTATAAAGTTTCATGATCGGTTAATTAGTTTTCGCGTGAAGGCGTAACAAACAAACTACGAGTAACATTCACATTTGTTATACCTATTAGTTGGATCATCTATCATGGAACCCATAGTTTAAAAGTTTGTACCTCCTCAAAGTTCAGTTTCATCAATATTTGATTTAAAAAAATCTTAAGTATGTATTATTGAACAATTTTTCAAGGCATATTGAGGAATTTAGCTTCACCTTGCAAAAAGCCATATTGCAGTAAAACAAAAGGCAACAGTTCCGTATTTACAAGCTTTTACAATACGCTTGTGGCCTCATAAATAATAAGTTAGTGTAATATGTGCTGAATAACAATATGGCGATTTGTTATTTTAACTTAAAATGTACTTGTTTGACTTACAAATATTTTTATCCCTGACCGTTTAAGATGAATATTAGTATTACCTACTTACATTTCCTGTAGCACTTGACATTGAGAATTAAGTATACATATTTTAAAATGGGAACTAAGCTATGCATTGTAACTTATATGTTTCTAAATCTATGCGTCTTTTCTACGTATAATTTCTTTTTATTTTTATTTTGGGAAAACATTAAATATTTAAGTAGAAACTGCTAACCTGCATTACGGTCAGAACACAATCAAATTTACAAAAAAAAACAAATTAAATAAAAAACATATAAGAATATCGTAGGGTTACCCCTTCGTGATAAGGCTAACCCTATGATAATGTTTTATATGTATACAAGATTATTTGTTATGGAGTGTGTGTATTCAACGAGGTAATCAGGTGCATAAAACTGAACAACTTTTCCCAAGGAACATAGGTCGAAATCTGGGAATTGAAAATCAATTTTTTATACAAACTTATGTCACGTGACCTGTCACTTTATATAAAAAGTTCATTTTCCATTTTAGGATTTCGATTTATATTCCTTGGAGAAAGTGATTCAGACTTATGCGCCTGATTATCTCGTTGAATATACGCACTCCATTAAAAATAATCCTATACATATATGATTTTGGATGGTTTATAAAATCAGCTTTTGTACTGACTGTAACCAATTATTGTATCTCTGTACTGTAGTTCCCCAAGCAGTAGTATCCCTTATCTATATCTATAAGTTCTGTTTCCTTACATTTGACTTGCAAAGGCACTACTGTAACAATAGGTCCCATTTAAACTGTCACCAGCGAAATGGGGTCACACCAGTACATATTTGCTTACCCTTTTAGGGAATTGAGGCGTGATATCTATTCTCTTTAACCGCCTACTTACCTTGTATAACTTTCTGCTCTATTTCTCAGATCATTTCCTTTACTATATGTACTTATAGAAGGACTATACTATCGTGTAAGCGAGACAGCGCACTTCACTCAGTCTCACTTACACAGCGGCAAAACTCCAAGGGGGTTATTCTCAAGTCCAAACAAAATACAACGAGACATAATGCAGATTAAAGATCAATTGCCCCGGGTCTCCAAATCTGTTTTGTGCTCTGAGAGTCACCGGGTAGTGTTAATATACACGTTTTAGACCATTTATCAGACTCTTTACTTAAAATTATAGTAAGTCGAAAGAGAATACGCCTCTCTTAACCCATGTTGTGGTGGCGTAGCCGTTCAATTACCGGATCCGCATGCACATGGATACAGGTTCGAACCCAGGCAAGTACCAATGTGACTTTTTAAAGTTATATGTAGATACTTTCTTAATCATTCTAAGACATCATTGACAAACGGTGAAGGAAAACATCGTGAGAAAACCTGGATTCCAAAAAATTGGAATCTGTATCGCCAACCCGCACTGAGCAAGCGTGGTGATCTCATGCTCAGCCTTTCTCTATATGGGAAGAGGCCTGTGCCCAGCAGTGGGACATTTATAGGCCGGTATTATTATTTTAACCCTACACGTAAAAGCTCGTTAATTGCTTGGTCTTAGTGAATGAAGACCCTGCTGGGAGTAAACGCGCAGCTAGGAAGTTTCTACATAGGTGTAGGTGTCCTTGTAAAATAATAGTGAATAGAGGAATCGAACAACACACAATGGATCAATTATCTCATAAGTTGATAGTATGAACCTTGGTTTATAGGCTAAACGCTAGCACGACAAGATTACACAACCTACGACATAATAAATGAGAACCAGTCGAAGAATTAACGCAATAGAATATTCAAAAGGTTTTCTATACAGTAGTCGTTGTGACATACATACATGTTTTCACAGCTGATTTATTAGATAATGAACATTTGTGTGGGTGTTGTAAAGCTAAAAGATTTATGGAAGTGTTGGACTCAGAGAGTTGGATATTAGAACGACGCCCGCACTAGGGAATTTAATCCTTATGTCGCGGGGGTTTCACAAACATTCAAATCACATGCACAAAGAACACCCAGACTTGAAACAAGTATCTGTGGATCACACAATTGCTTGTTCCATGCGGACAGTCCTATCTTGTGTAAATGCATCCTGAACGGAGAAGGAAATATTCCAATATCGGTACAGTTTTTTTACTTATGCGATTAACCAGTTTAATTATTTTGCATCAAAATAAATATCTATAGTAATTTTCCATACGATCTTAAGTTGTGAACTTTTCAATATAAATCTAAATTTAGTATGAACGAAAGATTAAATTTGGGCAAATAATTTACATAAGAAGGAAGTCGTATTCAAGTGACTCTTTCCGATTTAGTAACCATTTAGTTGCGTAAGTATTTATTCAGTAATATAAAACCTGATGAATTAAGAAAGAATCAGGTTGGAGAATAGAGGCTATATAACAACTTAAAGTTATTCAACCACTTAATTTATTTTAAGGTCAATTAAAAATAGCACTGCTTTATTTTCGATGTTTTCGTAAGATTTGCAATCATGATAAGTGGAGATTACAGTTGTATTTCTATATTTAAAACCTCAAAAAACTGCTAACATTGGACTCAGAAAAAAAGCAATTTTCATGTCTACAAATTGCTATTATAATGTGACAGGCTGCAGGCTCAAACAATTTTAAGCGCTTATTAGATCTTCAAAATTTTGTGTGACTTGTTAAGACCACACTTAGTGTGATAAGAATAAGAGTTAGACAGGCTAGTCAGTAAGACAATAAATAGTACAAGTAGTAAGAGCGCTTTCCTATGTCGACCGTAATGATGTCTTACGTCTAGCGAATGAGTTAGCGTGCGATATTCAGCGCATGCAATAACCTGCTTGTCTAGTTTTTAAGACTGCGTAGTTAGTCCAGACAAAAATCGCCTTGTCTAAAAAGCGGTCTATTGCATTAGGAAATGATTGCTGGATAGTCGAATATACAGGATTATTTTAGAAGGAGTGCGCATATCTTACGAGGTAATCAGGTGCATAAAACTGAACCATTTTTCCCAAGGAATATAGGTTCGTACAAACACAAGTCACGTGACCTGTCTTTGTATGAAAATTTTCTTTTCCAATTTAAGATTTCCTTATATGTTCCTTGGGGAAAGTTGTTCAGTTTTATGCACGTGATTACCTCGTAGGAGATCCGCACTCCTTTCAAAATAATCCTGTATGATTTAGTAACATTATTAAGTATATGTACTTTAAATTATAATTTTTAATGGTTTATACAAATATTTTGTTTTTTTAATCTTCGCCTTCGATGCTTTGTTCTCGCCATTGTAACATCATTGGAAGATATGATGTTAAACAGATGTTCTTATTATTTTAACATTCAACGATTTATAAATAACAGGTATTTGTAAAGAATACGTGATATTGGTATTAACTTTAGATCTTGCTAAACAAGTATTAGTAAAATAGTATGTTAGTAATATTTAAGAATAACTTATCGATAAGTAAGGATGTTGTTTTTAGTTATAATCTCTGTGGTTTACCTTATGTTAATAAAAATATTGTTGTTTTACTAAACAAAAATAAATAGATATATAAATAAATTATCGTTGTCTTAGATTCTACAAGCAAATCTTTTATAGATTCAAATTAAACTGGTTAGGTTGGTAATTAAAATTGCTGGGCATTCTTACGCAAAATACAGTTCTTCATATTTCTCTGTTGTCAATTAACTTAAAAGCGTAATATTTTAGAGAGGAATCGATTAAAAACTTGAGAAAATATCCGTCTTAATTAAGTCTCCGAAAAAATGTATAAATAAAAATATTTTTCGCTAAAAAGTATGACATTTACTTAAAAAACCCATTCCAATGTTATCTTTTGTATAACAAGAAATATAAACAGCTGTTTAATTTGTTATGCACATAATTATAAATATGTGATTTTTAATTAAAAAAAAAAATCCTGATCTTTGATCTCGGGAAAAAACAAAAGACGCGTACGTATCTATTGTGTTACCGAACTAACAATCATAGGTACAGGCAACCACACAAATTTTAACGTGTCGAGATTAAGAGAATTTATCTCTTAGAAAATAAGGTTGACTGTCGCAACCCTTTATTGCTAGTTGTGAGGTCTACTGTACAAAAGTCTAGGTGTTTCCATCAGAGACAATAACCGCGGGAAATCGCACGATTTTTAATCGTTGTCTATTATCTTATCTTATCTTATATCTTTAAACGAGCAATTCTTGTATATATATATATTATATAATCTGAATCTCGGAAACGGCTCCAACGATCTTCATGAAATTTTGTATGCGGGGAGTTTCGGGGGCGTTAAATTGATCTAGCTAGGATTCATTCTCAGAAGATATCGTTTTATCCGTGTTTTTAGTAATCTTAAATCTTTAAACAAGCAATTCTTGTATTTACGGCCATCAATACTGTTACAATTGAAAATAAACAAAACAATCATTTGAATTTGGAATCTGTCATTTATATGATTATTCATTGTGATTTCTCATTTTGGCGCCAATACATTGTACAATCAATATTTTGCGATAGTAAAAAACAGCTCTAAGAAAGTTTTCCAATTAGTCGACAAAGTGCAACGTGGGCATTATCCAACTTTAGTGATGGTTTGGTGGGCTCTTAGCTAGAAGGAGTGACTGAGCCATACTTTTGTGAAAAAGGTATCAAAACATCGGCACAAGGGTATCAAGATAATTATCATTCTTGAGAAGGTAGTGAAGTTAAGTGAAGCCCCTTAACAACACCATGTTCAATAACCAAGAATGATCCTTCCAGCAAGACTCGGCGCCGGGTCTACGCAGTCTTGGTTGGAAACGAACGTTTCGGACTTCATCAGAGCTGAAGACTGGCCGTTGTATAGCCTCGATCTTAATCCGCTGGACTATGATTTATTGACAGAATTAGAGAGTACGGCTTGCTCTAAACACCATGATAATTTAGAGTCCCTAAAACAATTTTTTAATTCTAATGTTATTTGTGATTTATTGATAAGCTGTAAAAAAATAAGTATTTGTTTATAATAAAATATTTAACTAATTGCTCGTGATTTTTTATTTAAATAACCAGTTCTTATTATGTCGGTAAGATTGAAAAATATTATTCATGTTTCCTCATTTCATCAGTAAGCAATTCGTATTTAAATATAATTTCTAAAAAACACACTACCAAAAAATAACGAGCAAAGCTCGGTGATCCAGGTACTATGTATTAGTTATTACAACATTTCTCGTTTAACATGTTTAGATGGCATATCTTACCAGTTAATTGGTCGCTTAATTACTTGGGTCACTTCTATCGACTTGCATCGATATCGAGAAGAGACAAAGGTCCACCTCAAGTATACTATATTCAAACGAATAAACTTCTCACCGAAAAAATACAAAGAGTTTCCTACATTGTTAGATAATATAAACATGTTCTGTAAGTCTACGCTTTATTACTACGCCTACGTGGGCGTCGGTTACCGCGGCAACTTATAGTCTATAGCCTTCCTTAATAAGTGAACTATCTAACAGTGAAAGAATATTTCAAATCGGCTCAGTAGTTCCTGAGATCAGCGCGTTCAAACAAACTCTTCAGCTTTATAATTTAAGTAAAGATATAAGAAAGATGTTTCAAGTTTTTTAGTTTTTAAGTTTAATTGTAGGAATTATTTAGGATTGCGATTTCAATACACTTTTCAAGGATATATTAAGTAGACTAGGATGATAAGAAATAAATCTAGGTTAGGTTTATGTTTAAAAATTCTATATACGTGAACAAATCCGCCATCGAAGCTAGTCCTCTGTAAGAAGCTTAAGCTTATATTACTATGTATAACAAGACTGTGGCCTCTAACATTTAACAGAATTTTCGCGAATACCTACTATTTTTTATTAAAACGCATATTTAATAATACATCAAATACATTGCCACGAATCCAATGTAAGTAGCTAAATCGCTTTTGTTATGGAATCAGAGACAACGAAGTTAGACCCGAGACAATGTAGAAAAGTATATTTTTTTTCTACATTTCTGCTGTTCCGGGTTCGATCCCAAGACCGGTCAGTCTTGGGATCGAACCCGGAACAGCAGAGCTGGCGACACCTTGAAAACAGGTGAGTACGCCACTCGACCACGGATGACCTTTTCGCGACTTTTACTTTTATTAGAACGCATTTTACGTAATTTTATTTTAAACATTATCTGTATCATTCTTAAACAATGATTGTTTGCTTAACTATGCCTTATTTATCGTTATGTGACTTTGCCCTCTTATATTTATCGTTATGTACATAAAATCTATTATATATAATTCCAGTGTCACGATGTTTGTCCGGGATGAACTCCGAAACTACTTAACCGATTTTACTCAAACTTGCACACCGTGTGCAGTTTGATCCAACTTGAAAGATAGGATAGCTTAAATCACAAATATAAAAAAAAATGAGACCGCGGGCGAAGCAGCGGGAAACAGCTAGTGTTAATACACTACCTGTTTCCCGCTGCTTCGCCTGCGGTCTATCCCTATACCTATCACCTACACGTATGTATTATAATTAATACATACGAGTAGGTACAGGTATATCTAGTTATTGCATCATATTCTACTAAATCCAGCTTCATATGCGATGAGTAGCTATATAAGGACATAATTCATAAGTTAACATTTTATTCTGACGCATCAATATAAATACATGGAAAATTAATGAACGGTGCATATAAAATTCATAAAAAACAAGAAAGTAAATAAAGAGAAAATGAAACTGTAAAGTTTACCCCCTCAATACTGAACGTTAATTAACTTTAAGATGTGCTTAAATGTCTATCTGTCACTACTTCACACTTCGAAGTGACAGAGACGGCATGAGACTTAACGGTGACTTCAAACTGATTGACGTTTCAGTCGTCCGCCATTAAAATAACAAATTTTGAGTTAAATAATTTTTGAAATCGGATTTCTATATCTAAAATTATGCGTAGTGACTGACTGCACGGATAGCCGAGTGGTATAGGTCACCACGCTAATTACCACTGTGTGTGCCGTGCTGCGGGTTCGATCCCCGCATGGGTCAAGCATTTGTGTGATCCTCAAATGCTTGTTCCAAGTCTGGGTGTTCTTTGTGCATGTGATTTGAATGTTTGTGAAACCCCCGCGACACAAGGATTATATTCCTTAGCGCGGGCGTAGATTAAAAAAAAAATATCAAAATTAACCAACGAACTAAGTTTAGATAATATTTGTTCATGTGGTAATATCATTAATTCAGATAAACTATTAATTTATGTCACGTTCCTACCTAGAACAAGATAATTCAGGACGAAAGTCCCGCCTGTTTCTTCCTAGACGTCTTCGATTTCCATTACATATTCGTAGAATATTAGCCAATGCAGACTATACAGAGAAAGAAGAAACTAGCTACGTACCGCGGTGCTACTTGTAGTTCATCGATAATTTCTCGGGGAAATTGTTGTATGTGCTTATGCAGAATGTCAACTACCTTCACACAAAATTTCATTAAAATTGGTCCAGCCGTATAGGGTGATGAGTTAACAAACACACTCACCAACTTCATTTAAGTATAATATTAGTTTTGTCTAGTAGATACTTTAAGAGCTCTTTTATCCTAATCCATGGGTGTATAATACCTATTTGTTTCATCAGATTATGTTGGCTTTGGTTTTTCCATTTTTTCCTATAATCCATTATGTCTACCTACGTTTCTTTCTGCCTTTTCACACGCATGATTGTCCTCACCTTTCCTTAGCATCCTCTTCATAATTTTACTGTCTTTCTTAATTCTTTGCAAAAAAATAATTGGAGTATTAAACTGTTTACTGAAACTCTTCACTTAATGATACCTATAGGCTGTTTATTTACGTCTAATGACCTGTATTTGTAAGCGTAAATATAGCAATTATGTATATTTATAACTAAGGAACTGCTGTTAGTTCAGGATATTGTATATTTTTCCTCATCTGTTGGTGTTTAATTAAATAGAGATAAATTGCATCGGAGGTTAATTATTAACTATTAAGTGAGATGTGTGATGAAAACTTCATTAAAATCCGTTGCGTTTAAAAGATGTAAGCGTACAGACAGTGTGAGTGATTTTTTTTTATATGTAAAGAAGAAGATGCTTTTAGGCAAAGAATTAGGTATAACGCCTAGAAAGCGAGTACGCCGACGAATAGTGAAGCCGTTCAAACTGTGTCATATCAACACAGTTGGTCCGTCCGAACGTACCGTCAGTCGTTGAGGTCAAGTCAGTGCAAATATCTCCTTAATTTTAAGTTAATGGCGGTTTAACTGTGAATGAGTATCACAATGCAATAAATATGTAGACGACGACGAAAGTAGATACATAATGCCCGATGTACCCATCAATATTTTTGGGTTCACTATTAGCTACGCGCTTTTATGAAGATTACGACTATCTATCTCGCCGTTATTAATCTTTCCTATTCGTACATAACCTCAAAAAAGCAAACTTTTTATCACTTTGTCTAACATAAGGCGTGCATAAGGTATGTAAACAACTCCAGTAATCGAAATGAATTTCGTAACACTTCGTAAGAGTAGTAAAATCACATATTTACTCGTGAACGTTACGAATAACGATAAATATTATTATATTGGTTATCAAACTCGAAATGCAGTTCATAAATCATTTTGTCACAAAAAGGAAATCGAAATACGAGGTGCCATAAAAGTGTTAGTACCTCTTTGGACATATTATTTACTGACTTATATGTAGTTGTTTTTATTTAAGTGTGTAACAAAGCGGAAACAAGATTATAATGAACTAGCTATTGCCGGCTTTGCTAGCGCGTAGTTCTATAAGTAAAGAAATATTGTATAATGAATGTAGATTTTACTTAGGGATAATGTAGAATTTTTCAAATGGGGCCAGTTGTTTTTGAGTTTATTCGTTTCAATTTTTCCTATTTTGTCTACAAAAGTTTACCAGCAATGGGTCGCACATGACTAGTATTCTTGTCTTGGTGGTAACTCCTCGTGGTAAGCCAAATATATGCTTGTGTTTCGAATGGGTTCACCTCGGTATCCTGGCAATACCCTATAATGAGTGGGATTCCAACCCGCGACCATATGGACAAGTACGATGCTCTAGCCATTAGGCTAACGCCGCTTCAGAATATCTAATATATAAAGTCCCGGTGTTTGTAATTAAACTCCTCCGAAATGGCTCGACCGATCGTGAAATTTTGTGTGGTTAGGTCTGCGAATCAGACAACATCTATTTTACACACGCCCTAAGTGATACGCCCTCTCTAGATTTTTATAATATGGCTGAACAACGCTTACTGTAGTATATATATAATCTGTTTTGTGATTTAATTCTCCTGTCTAATATTAACTAACAGTTTCTGAAAATCGGATCATATTATTATCGATCATATTTTACGATTGCCAAACATAATAATCACGGTCAAAGTTAACAGCAAATAACATGATATTAGACAGATGATTATCTGATTTTTATGTTTATTATTCAGAAACAGAATTTGTTTAAATCTATTTCCCATTCAATCAGTTTTTCCTTTACAAAGGTGAAACGCTTCGTCAGGTATATTCTTGAACTCAGCTTATTCTTTGTGCCTACTCAATTTGAGATACAATTTGATGGGTAGGTGTATCATTATCTCTATACTTAGAATAAATAACTCTTTATAAATAAGTTTTATTTTTGAATTCATTGACATCCACCCACCTGTTAACAAATTAAACTACCCACGACCACCCCCGGAAATTGAAACAGCGTCCTTGACAAGATTAAAGACGACGAATATTCTATAGACATCTCCATGGAGACGACATTCAGTCATAATATTTTTCTTTTTAATACGGAAGTCTGTGGAGCGTCACCATAAAAAAAAAGTCAATTATGGAGTCTTCGCTCCATTTCTCACTTTGATTGGTTCGAGCAAAAACCCGCTATGAGGAAGTGATCTACCGTTCTGAATGAGTGATGGTATAAATTATGGGAAACTCTACAGCCGGTGCCAACGAGGCCTTCTTTGGTCCTAAAATAATGCTGAAGCTGTTTCACTGAACTTTCCTAATTGGGATGAGGCTTATAAATTCACATCAAGTTTTGCAGTGAAATATTTACTATTAAACAAATAATTGATTATTTCATTCCTAACCGTTGTTTTTTATTAAAAACCTTATTAGATACGTAAAAAGGAAGTATACAAAAGGATAGTTGAACTGTAAGAAGTTAATAGACCTTGAAAAAAAAAAAGATAAACATAGCAAGAGGAATGGTTGAAGTAAAATTAGATAAGGGCTATGTACTTTCAGTAAATAATCAAGAAACTTATCTCAGAACATATACTCCTAAGATAAAGGTACATTCACGCATGTTTGTGCAGCATAAAGTTCATGTTCATACCGCATCACTTTCATCACATTAAAAGCAAGTAGATAAAACTTAAGTATCAATTTGATGACTTGTGCGCAGTTGTCTCGTAAAATATATACTCACAGGCATCTTAATCAGAGCGTTACTCAGAGCTTGTGGTTAGCTTTCTTCCTTTGCAGACATGACGCACTATTTGTGATATTATTTGTTCCTGCAACCTGACATACTTGTGGTTAAGAATATTGAACTTACTTTTTACCATTAACGATGAGACTTATTTGTTCCATAAACGTTACACGAGATGCTATGATTCTTATTTTTGGTAGTTGTTGCTTGTCGTTGCTTACTTGCTTGTTTAGGTCTAATTCTTTTTTTATTAAATTATTCAGATTTTTATTGCTGAAGACCGAATAGGATTTTAGAACAATGTGAATCCAAATGAGTGTTTAAAATTAAAGCAATTAGTATTTGGTACTAGATCGTGAAACCTTCGATAAACTTGTATGAAAATACCTTTAAAGTGTGCTATACAGTTACCATGAAAAATAAACATAAAGCTTGCATATAAGGCCATAAAAGCAAAAAATAATATGCACCCAAACCGTAAAACCTTTTAGTTGAAACACCATTCAAAAACAACCTCACCCCGTAATAACTGAGGCATTACTAGCCAGCCATGGCCAATAGGGTGGCCCAATGTCAAGCTGGCCCATTAGCCATAGCATCCATATGCCAAGTTCATGGCAGCCTTGGTTTGAAGTTCACGATCGAAACAAGTCACGCGATGGCCGACCCCAGGTACCCGCTATTACGGTGCCGTATCGACCAGTTTATTTTTAATATTTTTAGGCTTAATGAATTTTGTGTGGCCTTGTTTAATTATGGTGTAGGTGTGCTTATTGTTCACGCATGAGTCGACGTTGTCAAAATTTGAATTGAGTTGCATTTTAGCTTTTTGAGAAAAATGTGCTTCATTATCAATTTTACGGAAGTGTGGATTTAGACGTTCGGATTAAGGCAGCACGAGGTTGACGATGTGCTTCAAAATTTTATGTAACTAACCTGACTTGTGATATAAATAATTAATAATTATGTATGTTGATTACAGTACTGTTACTATGATTAGATTTTATAAGTCCCATCCTGTCGTAAAGATTGTTAATTGAACGTGTTTGACGGTGTCTAAATTAAGTTCTGCGTTCTAATTAAGATCAAGGTCTCTGTCACGGCCAATGGAAAAATTGCCAAAATTCCATATCATTAAAACTTGTGTTATTTCGCCTACCCACCTTTTCATTTCGCTGGATGTATTTTTGTTTGTCATGCTAGGTGGCTTTTTGTTTTTCGACTTCGTTTTCTTTTCCGTTCGTTTAAGTGATTCGTAAATAAGTATATTGGTAAATTTTTGAGGCCAGTCTTATTCATTAGAGCTAAACTTAATTAAGGTGTATTATTGATGAATCTATTATGAACCACGTTTTCGGACTCAAATTTTATTTTATTTAAAGGATCAAATAATGCAAAACTACAACGAATGGTTTACATAAATCACCTTTCAGAACTGTCTTTAGTGTATTCGTGTGACAAGGACAGGGTCGTTACCACGGTAGTTATATGTACAGCCTTGTCGGAAGTCATTACCAATAACCGAGTTTTCAACTCTAACCTAGACCAGTAATTATTGTGTAAAAAGGTATTAGCTGGGGTGTAATAAATGTAGACTTAATATTTATATGCTGTTTGTTAGGATATACTTTGAGACCTTCGTTTCAAATCAGCTAATTGTGAAATGAAAACACCATAATTGAACAATGAACTGGAATCGACTAATTTAATTAGAAACGCTGATGTCCTTACTCAGGGTATCGCTTTATTAGCATCTTAGGATCCATCCATCCCATCTTCATATCACATCCGCCATAACAGAACCAAAGGCTCCATAGTTTGCGTATTTACGGAATGTCCTTCCCTTTATGCGTCATTATACTCCCATATTTTATCTTTTCCAAAGCACTTACAAATATAACTATTTACCTATTCCCAGAACCTTTACCTATCGTGTGCTACGTTTCTCCTCTCTAAATGATAGATATAGACGTCATCAAACTACGTTCTATCCACCCATTTCTATAGCTTTAAGGTAACCCCTGATCGAGCTTCCAAGGCCGGGGTTGTTGTCACGGCCGCCATAAAACCTTGTCTTTCCCATTATGCTGAACTTCCGTGTCCCGTGCACCGTTGTTTTGATTTTAGCGTGTAAAAGGGATTTAACTGTTCATTGGGCTAGTGAAATTTTGTTGATAAGTGATCGTTTGGCAAGGTTTTTATGGAAATTTCTTATGGATAAGAACAAGGAGAGCAATAAGGGTATTTGCTGCATTAGGAAAATTACAGCTGAAATATTATAACTGTATGCAATAACTTCTGCGTATAAAACATCCCAGAGCTGCATGTAAAGATAAGATGATTTTCACTATCGTCAGTTTTTGACTATATTTCATGATCTACTAACTTAAAAGAAAATCTTGAATATAGGGAGAAATATTTATAATTAAATGTCGGGCTCCAAGCACTCTTTCTTTGAACGTTCACATAAAGTTATTTTAACATAAAAATAATAGTTCTTATTAACCACCCTTCCAGCTCACCATAAAATAATTATTTTACTTCCTTTACGCGTAAAAAACTGACTTGTTTTTCTCGTAATCGTTGAGGGCAGGAGTTTTTCATCATTATATTGTTTTTTACAAAAAACTTCGTTTCGTTTTCATGTAATTAGGAGTTGGTGAACGGAAAATTGGGTGCGCCTTATTATACTTTAATTTATTTTTCGCCAAGTTATCGACCCTTAAGTAGTTGTACGAGTGTTTTATTTATTGTAGATCGTTGAACTTCAGTCTCGCAATAATTAATCAGACAATGACATTAGGTGGTGTGATTCAAACACATTTAAATATTCATGATAAAACCAGAAAAGTGAACCTCGTGGAATATTGGCTCCACTCCCGATACTAAGTCGTAAATAAAACTGTGTATACACAAGTAAAAAGGAAAGTGTTACATATTTATTGCAGGCTAATTCATGATTTACCTATTAGTATAGTTTATTTAGTTCCTGAAAATGTCGTGGTGGCCTAGCGGTTCAATGACCGGATTCGCATGCACATGGTTGCAGGTTCGAACCAAGGCAAGTACCAATGTGACTTTTTCAAAGTTATATGTACTTTCTTAACCATTCTAAGACATCATTGACAAACGGTGAAGGAAAACATCGTGAGGAAACCTGGATTTCAAAGTATTGGAATCTGAAATCGCCAACCCGCAATGAGCAAGCGTGGTGATCAATGCTCATCCCTTCTCTATATGGGAAGAGGTCTGTGCCCAGCAGTGGGACGTATATAGGCCGGTATTATATTTAGTTCCTGATTCAATCGTAAAGTTTTTTCTAATTCTGGGTATTTCCACTCGTAATGTGCAAAAAATAGAATAAATCTATTGGCTAGCAACATATGGTTTACTGTTAGCTATGATTCGTACAATAAATTCGATTTAAGTTTTTTTTTATATCGTAGAGACCTGTGGTCCGATTCATATTATTTAGTTCCGTTTGTTCAGTAGTCATGAAAAAAATTCGTCTCGCTAATAATACACGGTAATGTTAACATTATACACTACATACAGTTTTGTAAATATTTTATTAATAATACGACGTCGTTATGATAACACCCTCCCAGACGGAATTGTGGAACTGTAGATAGATCGCAGAAGTATTGCTTATTAAGCACAGTTATATATTTTAAAAGAGGCCAGGTTCCTATTATTTTTTTGTGGACATTGTAATGTTCGAGTCAAGTCATCATGTTTCAAGAATTATTCGAATAAAAAATAGGTTATTTTTGGTACACTCGGTTAGGATAGAAGAAAAATATTTGTGAATGCCTGCGCAACTGCTGTTAGAAGCTAGCAATAAGTAACTGTCATCAAAACCCTGTGTACTATAAAATAAGACTTGAATCACATAGTACAACTAAAACTATTTTGTTTAGAACATGATGTGTAACGTTTTATAAACAAACACGAAATTTGTATTGTCATCTAGTCGTGACCGAAGCAGTTGAGTCATGTTTTTCGAGAAACATATAAAGTGTAACTTCTGTTTTATCTGTGTAGTGACTGACTAATGCGAGAGGTCATTCGCACTCTTGCAGAGTCGTTCACCTATAAACGAGATAATGTGAAACATGACCCAGTTTCAGAAATAATATTAGGTTGATTAGATAACCCTTAATTATAAACAAAAAAATACTGAAATATGTCTCCCGGGAAAGAAAAGGTGACTTGTAGATTATTTTAGTGCGAAGGTTGTTTGTCGTGTCAAGGTATTATCGGTAGAGATTGTATTATCATCCTCCAAGCTTGCGTTGACTTTGTAACTGGGAATTTGATTGGTCTATGGCACATCCAATCAGTATAAATTTAGTGGAAAAAAGAAACAGGATTATTTCGCTAACTTAACACGCATGTGTTGTAAATTTCTAACTAAAAGTCCTTTTTTTCCACATTACAAATGATGTATGGATCGGACAATTAGAAGCCTGAAGAATACATAGGACCCTATCAGACTGTTTCTGAATTGAGAATCTCAACTTGAGAACGTCTCAAAGTCTGATCAACCAATCGTGTGACAGGTTGTGATGCTGTTCAAACAATAACGGGGACTAAGCACAGTTTGTGACGTTGTCAAGTAGGAATTCTCTGTATTGAACTATTGCTAGCCTTTTCCCATTTTCTGTTTCTAAAATAAACCACAAACTACACATATTTTATAGTACATGTATTCACATTTTACTAATGACAACTATTATTTATTGTGTGCCTAAATCAAAGGCCTACACCTGCAAGGTCGAAGTTGCCCCATATAGACCTCTAAAGATGTCACAAAATTGATCGATTTTTAAGTAGACACACGCTGACGAAAAGGTTCATAACTTCGTACGTCAAACCAATATTGTCAGTCATAAAAATGCTATTTCGAGGTTGGCCATGATAACAGACATATACTGGTTAATATAGAATATTGAGTATGAATAGTCTTATAATATTGCTTTCAATGTAAGTACATATTATGTTCTAGTATAACCAAGTTAATTTGTATCCTTTCATGTGAATTTGTTTACTGTATTATCAAGTAATTTGTGTTACAATTGTTAACTTTGATGTTCTTTACATTTTGATTCTATAAGTAGGGATTTATATTGATATAATTCTTCTCAGATTTGGTTGGTGTTAAATGAAGTCCGTATTATAAACAGCTTACAAACTAATTGAAGAAACAAAGTAATATAATTGATTGCTTCAAAATAAAAGAAACCAAAGTGTTAAATGGTTTCTTGTTTTGTATTTATTTGTGACATTGTGTTGGTAGTTTAATAATTATAAAGGTTTCAGTGGTAAATATTTAATAAAAAAGATTAAATGCTGGGAAATTGTTCGAATGTTCAATTGAAATTAGTTTAGAATGGCAAGGACCCAGAGTAATTTTATTGCAGGATATTTCATTAAGCATTTTTTTTAACTACTTAGTGAAAAAACCATTTAAAATTACACACGGCTTAAAAACTAATTTTCTTTTGATTAACAATGACTAAACATTTCTTAGTACGTTCCGTTACTCGAACGGTATTTTGATTAAAAACAACACTTAAATCACTTACCGTTTTTTTAGTCTACTAAACAAATACTTATGGCAATGAAGAGATAAGCTAAGTATCTTCACACAATGCGGTGGAAACATCAATGATTGTTGGATTTTCTGCTGCCGCGTTAGATAACATGCCGTTCTCGTAAAAATAATTTTTTTTGTAATCTTTCCATTTTTCTATAATATTTATTCTGCTATTCGGGAAGGAATCCAACGAATCAAGGATCATGAAAATCGGTCCACCCATTAGTGTGATTTATTATTCTGAGCCTAAACTGTCGGCTTGAAATCTAAGAACCCCTTACATTGTGTATACACTAGGCAGTGCAAAGACATTTTCATTATTTGTCGACCCAAAATAGCCATAATTTTAATTGATATAAGTAATATACGTTTGGTCTGTCCAAATAGGAACTTCTCTTGCTATCATCAATATAGTAGTAATCATTTTATGATCCCACATCTGGACAAAGGCTCGAAAAAGAAAGAGGTTAAAATCGTTTGTACGTAGATACATTTTACTACTAGACTGAATATATCCCTAAACAAGATTAGATTTCTTCTTTGTAAGGCTAATAAACCATCAACCGCTTTCTGAATTGAGAATTTCAACTTGTGAACGCCTTAAACTATCAACCAATCGTGTACAGCGTGTGACAATGCTAAAGTTTAAGTTTAAGGACGTTTTTAAGTTGGAATTCTCAATTCACTTACCGGCCGCAAGTTTTCCGATGCGTAAACTTGTAAAAAATATACAATATCAAGCGAAAACATGACATGTCTTCTCACTATCTTCGCAATCTGCTATTTTATCTTAGAATAAAGCCTACAGTATGCACACAATATTTAAATTTTAATCAAATAAACGGAACGCAGACAACTAACGTAACAGTTTACGTAATCTTTGTTTTAAGGAAGTTTCGGTGGCATTGTACGAATTAATTCATAATAACCAGAAATGTGAACGGAATTAAAATATTAATTATAGGTAAACGGGAAGGGTAACTACCGGTGTAAATATTACAGCATTTTATAAAGCATACACGACGATAATACTTAATAATATCTTGGGACAACTCAGACACGGCTATCAGATCCAAAACTAGGCAACCCATGTACCTACTATGACAACCAAACAACTGATAAACATACCTACTTATATATTTATAAATACATCCATACATAAGAATAATTACACCCAGACACAACAAAAGACCAATCACTGCGCTTAACAAGACGTTTGACAGTATTACACTTCACTTTTGTGTTGATGTGGGGTAAATAGTAGATATCTAACTTCTAAGATATTTTTTAGTTTTAGGAAGGACAGATACAATCTAAATTATTATTAATTTTTATTTACTGATGGAAGATGATAATGCGTGAAGGAAAACATCGTGAGGAAACCTGGATTACAAAAATTGGATGAGTTATTGGAGTGGTGACCAATGCTCATCCTTTTTCTATATGAGAAGAGGCCTGAAGAGTTAAATACACATTTATACGCCGGTATTATTAATAATATACTCTGATATTTATGTTATTTATTATATTATTCTAAATGGGTGTAATCCCTGTCAGTGTGCACATGTTACGGCCTTCCAATTTCCGTCCGTCATACATTTAAGTTGATTCCGTCATTTTATAGCGTTTTCATGAGCGATTTCCTTAAATTTTTGTTTTTCATGCTCCACTTTATATGGAGCGCTGCGATAAGGTTTTATATGTTTTTTAAGGTCAACCATGTTTCTATGCTGGTTTAAAAGTAAACAATATTAAAATCTCGACTGTTCCTAGCTGGGTATAGGCCTAAGACCAAGTAGAGAGTACATGGGTGTTCTTAGTGAAACCCCCGCGACACAAGGATTAAATTCCTTAGTGTGGGTGTCATTTAAAAAAAAAAGACGTCTTAGAATTATTGATATTCTATCAAGAAAGGCAGAAAGCTTCTTTTATAATTGGGTTATGAGATTGATGCATTTTACGGGGTGAAAGGTGATTATTTCAGCCTAATAATGATAGGTGTGGTGGCGTAGGGATCGTATCCGACTGTTACCGAATACATAACACCCTGGTTCAGTGGTTCCCGTCTCTGCATGGCGGGCGACATGTGATCGCTCGTGCATAATCTGCTCGACTCCGGAATGGTTATATAATACCCCTGGTTCCATATATTATTGGTATGTTTCTTCCTCGGTTGAGTCGGTAGTATAAATACTCTTTGTACTTTACGGTGGTGTTATTGGAATTATGATGATGATTGTATTAAACTAATTGTTTATGGTTTCTTTTATCAAAACGCTGTGTGGATATCTAAGTACCATTAGAAATTTACCACAGTAAAATTACACTACAATTTTCTTTGCGGGCAGTGACTAGTTAGATACCTACTACTCTAGCTTTATCATATTTTAATGTTTCTATCGCTTACTATCAGAATTTACATATATGCGTATGTATCTTGTCTCGTGATTAAATTAATTATTAGATTTTTATCAAAAAGGAGCACGTTGCTATGTACACTTAAGACTACAGCAAACTTTTAAGGGCCGACCTATTGCCATCACTCGTGCGATGTCTACTGAATGTCCTATTGAGGGTCGCGCTATCATGCGATGCGATCATAGACTTTTTCATCGCACGATGAAATCGCATCGCATCATCGCACGAGCGACGCCTTAGGCCGTTTACACACTTAGTACGCACTCACGCACTATACTATAAAATGCGCCGATGATTCCAAACCGCTTTCACTTTCACCGTCACTGTGAAAACAAAATAATTTATTTCGCATGGATTTATTTATCCCCCCACATTTATCTTATCGTCCAGCGTCCCTTGCGCAAACACCTTAGTATTCTACGTTTCCCAGTATAAACAATCTGTAGACAAGTGTATTTACAGTATAAATACAGTTTTGATAGGTCGTGTCGTGACGTCATGGACTTGATCTTTAGACCGTAGAGGCAAACAACATACAGCTGCTTAAAAAATATGCCAAAATATTGTTACAGCGGCCTCCGTAAACAACAACTTTTCTGATATATTCTTTTGATGATTTAGGATGATAACGCATACATTGAAGGGTTAGAAAACCAACAACAAAGTTTATTACTCTCACACTTGCCGAAGAAATTTCAAGTTTTTTTTATGAAACAGGCTTTGGCAATGTACTGGAGCTGGTATTGAGAAAATATGTTTAGGCGGTTATTTAAGTATTCTCAACAAGTAAACATGAAACCAAGGATACAAGAAGGTACTATAAATTCTTGCGACGTATAAAAAGAACCATACTTATGCAACCAACCTCCTTGATGTTACAAGTGTATACTCGACCGCACAGCTTGTTACAACGAATGAATATAATGAACCTTACCTGTTTGACATAAGGCGCTACAAGTGTCAATGTTGCAGGATTAACTATACCTAAAACAATTTTAATAGATAAGAAACTCAAATGATTTAAAAGTACCAATATGACTATCCACTTAACATAAGTAAGTGCTAAAACAAATGTCAGACATCAATACGCAATAAGACTTCATCCACTTTATGCCTGTGAGTATCAGTAGCCAATCCTGTAGGTACAACACTGGTAACTTAAATAACCAATGATTAGATTAATATACCGAAGTATATACAGTGGAATGAACCCGCCACACCTTCCATAGACCAATGACTTCAGGCCATCGCCACTGAAGGTTTTGTTCCTGTAAATACACCTCAGCTATCAATCTATTCCTTAATCACGGTGGCAATGAACTTGCAACCTAATTTCGAAGGTCACATGTACTTCAGATATAAGTTAGGTCAATGACCGAATGATCTTTAGTTTTTTGAAATAATTTTGTCGGTAAGCTATCAATGCTACTTAGATATTTTTTATGGCACTATTATACCTAAACATTTTAATTATCGTCTGTAATAGCCGCAAGATGCAATGATAAAATAATGAACGATAAAAAGTGATTCAATTTTAAGTTTTTTTTCAAGAACTCTGAAATCAAAGAAGGATTGCCCATGTCTACGTTTACGATAGTATGATTAATACTGATTAATAGTGTACCTTAACCTACGACACAATCGCCAAAGACATGGCTCTCACTAGCAGTTCACTGAATACTAATTAAATGGAGTTATTGACAAATTAACTTAAGGTCAGTGACCACATCTCAATTACGATTATTTTAATACGAATTACCAGCAAGAAGTTTATACTCAAGGATCACGGCCATTACTGGTCGATTACACAAAATGGCGCCGATATGAATACTAATATTATAAAGCTGAATAGTTTGTTTGTTTGGTTGAACGCGCTAATCTCACAAACTACTGGTCCGATTTCAAGAATTCTTTTAGTATTAGATAACTCATTTATTGAGGAAGGCTATAGCCTATTTTTGCCGTGATAACCGACACCCAGGCGGGCGGAGCTGCGAGTAAAAGCTAGTTTATTTATACAAACATTTATTTTAGGCAGTAATGTATTAATAATAATAAACAATGAAAATCTTTACATAGTATAAGTCAAAGTCGCTGCAGCAGTCTGTATGCTTAGATCTTTTAAACTAAGCAACGGATTTTGATGCAGTTTTCAGCAATAGATAGACTGATTCAAGAGGAAAGTTTTTATGTATGATTATCTCTATTATAAAAGCCCACGTCACTCACTGACTCACTGACTCACTGATTCTGGAACGCTCGCACACTATGATAATTTTTAAAGAAAGAACACATAACAAAGAGTTTATCATAAAAAAGTTTCAAAAACAATATTTTCGCGAAACGTCAATGACTGAAGAAAAGTATTAAGTTTTGTTATGATTCAATCAATGTTTCCGGCAAGACGTTTCTATAATACTTTACGCGCGAGCGAAGCCGCGGGCAACAGCTAGTAGGCTTATATTAATGTTCTACCCGCGCGAAGTCGAGTCGGGACTGCTAGTCAGGAATACATCCATAAATGATTCATGCATTGAAATTTTACGGGCCATTGACCGCGCCCAAACGACCTATTTAGAACAAATAAAATTGTTCGTAAATAAATATTTATGTTTTAATAAATACCTTTATCAATACTAAGTTATCTATAGGTACAATCTTTGTAAGATATAAAAATTCGTCATTGGTTTTTTAAGATTACATTGACCTACTATCGCTGAAACTAAAGATTAGAGGCTAAAATTAGGTACTTACGTAGTTTCGGATGGCTAGACTTTAGTCATAACCTACGAAGCCATTTTCCCAACCTGTGATGGGGTCGGCTTCCAGTCTTACCGGATTTTACTTGGAGCGACTGTTTATTTGACCTCCACAACCTTGTCCAAATTCTTGTTAAGCCCTCGTACTCAGATAAATGTTTGTGTTGCGAGTGGGTTCACGTCGGTAGTGCATTAGGTGGGGTTCGAACCTGCAATCGTATGATCGCAAGTCCGACGCTTTAGTCATCAGGCTACAACTGCTTAAACTGGGTAACACAGTAGGTATACCAGTATTTTACTGGGTAATACGTCATCCCATCATCCCGTCATACCCCGAGTTGGTTTGAGGTGGCGCGAGATAGAGATCTATGGAATGACTTGGGGGAGATCTTTGCCCAACAGTGGGACAGCATAGGCTATTAAGGAAAATAGGTTATTTGTTTCTGAACTAGTAAAAATAGACACCATCATATACATAAACCGGCACCTCTTCATTCGAAGAAAATCTGGCGATACTGTTCTTATCCAGTCGCAATGAGTTTTCATTTTGTTGCATATTTATTAAAAATGCTTATGAATTTGAACCTACAATTGCCTTTATGTCATTAGCGTCCATGCACCATGGGTGCAAGTATTTTAACCAATTGAGAAATAATGTTAGTAGATGCTCGATCTCTTCACAATTATTGACCTTCACACCTTATCGCTAAGTTTGAACAAACTTGCTTAATATTACAATCCGCGTTGTACTGTTACTGCATATTTTAAAAATCTTACTGAGGTGCGAAATAATAATATCTTCGGACAGCTCACACACGGCCATCTGATCCCAAACTAGGCAAAGTCTGTACTATGGCAACCAGACAACTTACTGATAAACATACATAATTTTTTTTCAAAAAACCTTCAAATTATAGTTAAATAACATCCCGACAATATAGTTAAATAACATCCCGACTGGGTGAAAATCGAACCCATTACTACTACCACTAGCGTTTTGGAACCATTAGTTAGCATATTTATCCATTGGTTGAGTTAACTCGGGATCAAAAAACTGGGCCATAATCAAAACCAACGACGCCGCCGTCAGCGAGTCAGATAAGTTTGTGACACTATAAGTATTAAGTACTCATGACAAATCTTTGTTTACATTATTGACCGTTTCTATTGATTGAGACTATAAATGCGATACTTAACCACAACATTACAATCAAAACTTTTTTATAACTTCGTTTGTTTTGAACCTAATAAAGGCTTTGTGTATATAATTGTCTGGTTACGTGTAAAACAGTAAAATAGATTAGTCACTATAACTTGTTCATTCAAACAATTGACACTTAATTAATACTGAAAATAATTGATAATTCTAGAGTTAGTGTCTTGCATTATCCTTGTTATTGTTGTGAAAAAAAATGATTTTATAGCCATTATAATTTTGTTCTAGAAACTTGTATGGCTGTCGTCACAAATGACGTTACAGAAAAATTAAAATTGTATAAAAAGCACCTTTCAAAAGAACCTACAAATCTTTTCATTGTTTTAATACTAGTTTTCTCTCCCTAAATCAATAAAAAGTAATTGTTACACGGTAACAACAATTTAAACATTGCACCGCTTCTTATCATGTATGCATAACCTATAAAGCAAAGTAATTGAAATTACTGGCTACGTGACCATAAACCGAATTACTATAAGTCTGACGTCACTGTTCTATTGTTCCAGTTGCCTGCTGCTGTAAAGTTCCTGGCCGGTTATGGGGCAGCCGTCGACTTCAAAGAAAAACTGAGCTAGCGAGAGATATGCGGCACACCTGGTCGAGCGTATCCTGACCTTTGCCTAAAAAAATCAAAATCCAAAATTCGAACGCAAGAACATTCAAAGAGTTCCCAAAGGAAGCTAGTGTTGTGCTAAATAATCGCGATATCGTTATCGTTTTAACTTAATCCATTGCGTCTGTTTTCGTTAACCGATAGCAGCGGTGATAAAGTGTTGTCGTTTCATATTTACCGTCACATCGTAGCCGGTCGCGCATCTACCGAGACGTGTTAATAGTGGTGTACGACTGATATCGTTTCGTTCGCCAATGTTTAAAAACATATCGACCGTTAGCCAAGTGTTGTATACGGGTCGAGTGAACGTGCCTGCGTGTGGAGTGACATTTTTTAAGTTTTATTATCGGATGTGTATGGTATGAAAATGCGTGGTTTGTGGTCTGGGCTGGCGTTGGGGTGGGTGGTGTCCCTAGTGGGGTGTCACAATCCTGGCAGTGAGTTGGAGTCGGTGCGGTACGGTCCGGCGGACGACCGGTTCCCGAGTGACACGTACACAGTCGCAAACATCAACATCACATATAAGGATGAACATGGAGAGGAATACACTGAGACATCAGAGGTGAGTGACCTATCGTAGATTTACACTTTCGATTCTATGTCAGTGGGTATATAACAAAATGATGTGCTATAAAAAAATCGTTACTTTTATTTATTGGTAACATTTACAAAAAAAAAAAGCAGTAGGCTAGTATTTTATGGTAATTAAATTACGTAACAATAATATGATTTGCATATATTTATTACTCGTAGTTATTATTGAAATAAATTATGTTATTTAACTATTTATTTAGCATTAAAATGACAGCGCAAAAGGTCAAATATTGATTACAAAAATCAGCGTCTTTAATGCTTTTGATTTGTTTATCTAACGGTAACCATTATTTAATTAAAAGGTTTTTCTTTTCAATAATTAAATATAAAATATGTTTTTAGTTTAAGTATAGAATGCTGTCTGTATGAATAATTATGAGATTACGGTGAATACTAAACATTCGTTTCCTAAATATCTTTTTGTCAGTTTGAATAAAACTCGTAATAATTACGACAGCGATGATAGTCACAAAGTTGAATAAAAATATACAATATTTTTACAAAATTGTTAAAAAATATAACAAGGTAAACACTTCTCAAAGGACTTAAGTAGCTTGGTTAGTAAACTGTTATTTTTTTTTTTACCAACCTACGTATTTTTTTAGGGACTTAACAATTTGCAAACAGTCACGGGGAACCTTAATAATATTTAATAAAATTATAATTTACTTATTTAATGTCCTTGCGTGGTGTATTAAAATACATTACAAAGTTACACCAGCTATGTACGGTTTTTTTTGTATGCAAACCATTTTTAAGCTAGTACGTATATTTTTCCTTATTAAAATGTTTACTACTCTCTTCGATCTTATAAAAACAAACGTATTGTGTATATTTACAATTTGATAAGATACAATATCATCTCTTGTGCCTTAAACACATAAAAACCTATAGATATCTGAATGATAATAGGAAATATTCATACAAAAATACCTTAAATTATTGTTCTGCTAACACAACATTTTAGTGAAAAAAATATCGACTTTATACAATCACTTATATTTCGATATTCAGAAAGTTTTAAAATTGTATTTTTATTTCTTCAATTAATTATTTAATGCCCCTCAATCCTTTCTGTATACAATCGATAACTTATCAGTTGCCACACATCCTTACAATCGATATAAAAATTTACATGTTGGATTAAAACAAATACTTCATAAACTAAATTGCTAAAAACCATGCAGCGATCGTAGAAAATCGCATGCATTTGCATTGACGTAAAACAGCACTTGATTTTGCCAACATAATCATTAAAGCATGATAAAGGGAATGACGTCATCAATCGCTTTCTTTTCCTGATAAACTATCAATTATCACTTAATGGTGCAAATTCAATTAGTTTAATTATTATTGCACTTGTGTTTTGTGACGTTTAACTTGAAGTAGAACACATTTGTGTGACTGTACCTCGGAATACACGTTAAAGCCGTTGGTCCTGACTGTTATGCGTATTGCGTTGATTTTCAAAAGTCGTAACGTCATAACAATTCTGACAATACAACTAGTCCTACCCCCGATTACTGAAATGTTAATTAACTTTGACGACCTCCGTGGTCGAGTGGCGTACAGCCCGGTTTTCAAGGAGTCGCCAGCTCTGAGGTCCCGGGTTCGATCCCCGGACGGGTCAATGTAGGAAAACACTTTTCAACATTGTCTCGGGTCTGAGTGTTTGTGGTACTTTCTACTATTGGTAGGTACTATGCCATACTGTGTTACGGAGTTGTGGTCTGATAGGCTGTCCCTCCTTGTCGAATACGGTATTCAGCTAAATCCGGTAAGACTGGAAGCGGACCCCAACATAGATTGGGAAAAAGGTTAGGTGTGGACCACATTTTAGTAACTCGAATGCTCCGTATACACTCACACCACACCAGGAGACGTGTGATTAAGAGTGTCCGAGTGTGGGACATTTGAGGCCTGAACTGCGCAGGGGGTGATCTAAGTGACCCCGCTGACACGCAACCCGGCACGATTCGTGGCGATCTCTGCATCCAGGTTGACCGAACATCATCCACGGTTCCGATAGTGTGGAGTCTACTAACAAGGAAATCGCGCTGTGGTTCAGCGAGAAAGAAGTCGTCGGATGGACCCCAGCTGCCGAAAACTGGGTTTACGAGTAATAGCAGTTTTGATTCCGATATTACCTTTCAACACGTGTGGTAGGTTATTGGTTATTTTTAAGTTATTCCGTGATCTAACTAATAAAGTGAACGTTGCTAACGTAGGTTGTGTCTGGTTGGAGGCCCTTATGGTTACCCAAAAATCCAGTGAAGCAGTCAAAACCTGCGCTCTGGCTTACTGCGGTAGACCTCATAATGATTCATTACAAAACAAATGAAATAAAAACACTCCTGTTAAAAAAAGGGTCGCAATGTGGACAGTCGATATAGTGTCTCACAATTCAAATTGTATCACAAAAAGTTTCGTAATATAGTTTGCAACTTGTCGTTTATTTCAAAGTGTTAAGGTTGTTATTCCTATGTCGTTTTCGTTCCGTCATGTAAGATGCGTTGAATGGTACATAATTATTGTAAGGATGTCAACACTTCAAAGTAAAAAAAATACTGCAATCATCTTGTACCTATTATTCTAGGCATTCTAGCCATTGTAATCAAAACTTACCTATGTACTTCCTGATGCGTAGTCTCAATTAAAACACTTGATAAATTGCACAACGTTTCGGAATCATAGCAAATAAAAGATAAATATAAGAAGTACTAGGACTATTACGTTTTGAATTGCACCAATGAGTAATAATTGCACCAAGAATAGAAAATAGATTCAATCGCTAGGAAGAAGAAACAGCAAAAAATCTTCCCAGCAGAGCCGCGGAGACTGTTATATAAGGGGTTCCTTATTATCAATATAAGTAAGTAACTTTAAATTTTAATTCTCAAAAGTCTGGAGGCTTTCATCTTTGCGTAGGACAGTTAGGGTAAAAACAACAGGCAATGATTAGTCCACGATAAATTTATTAAACTTTTGCTTAAGAAGGTAATTAATACTTAAATAGTCATGCGAACCCAGTTAGGTCGCTGCAGACACAATTTTGAAAAATGGGGGATCATAGACTCTTCGGATACTCAGTGCGAGTGCGGCTTTCCCGACCAGACAGTGCCGCACTTATTGGAGTGCCCAAAGTGTCCGCACACCTGAAGTTTGGGCGATTTAAATCTTGTGAATAACGCCGCAGTTAATGTGGCCAGCTACAGGGCGCATCAAATTTATTTTGTTATAGTTATTTTGAAAAATAAAAAATGAATACCGTCGTCTCTAAAAGAAGACGTCGTCTCGTAAAGATCAATGCTTGGTTCCTCTTTTTCGTTATAGAGCTTTACCCTCCATCGGAATAACGACAAGCTATCATTATTTATTGTTTTTACTTTTAAGTTCAGGACTTCGAAACAAAGCTAATAACTAACGAGTCAATTATTCATTCTACATTTAATAGCAAAATTACCAATTAACGTAAATAATAAAAGAGTTTATTTATGCTAAAATGCAGCTGCTAAGATAATGTTGAAACTAATTGAGATAGAGTTAAATCGTTTGCAGAATTTACGTCAACCGTAGAATGCGTCATAATGAGTGCGCATGCGCACGAGATGTCCTCAAGAATTTATAGTTTACAGTAGTGTGGTTTGACATTCTACAACAACGCTACTGTTGGTGAAACAACTGTGCAGCGGGAAATATTCAAGAATTTGTACTAATTCTATCAATCAGCACAGCCTATCGCGGACCACTGCTGGACATAGGCCTCTCCCAAGTTGCGCCACAACACCCGGTTCTCCGCCTTCCGCATCTAGTCCTACCCAGCTACCGTTTTCAGGTCATCAGTCCCGCGGGGATGGAGGCTAATTCCATATTAGTATCTATTTTTATATTTTATTGGAAGTGGAAACAATTTGTTTTCTACTCCTATATTATAATGCTGCTGATTAATTTCGTTGCGTGTTCCAAGACAGTTAATCGTTTCCCTGGGACACACCGGGCTTACGTGTCTCAGTGCTTATCATTGTAGATCCTGGCTTACAGGCGTTGCAAAAAAACATTGATCTTCTCAAAATATTGTTTTCGTTTGACTTATTCTTATGAATCTCAGCTGAGACTATCGACATCATCTGGAATTTCTGATTATGCCCCGAATAACTAAGAGAATAACCAAAAAAAAAATAGCTTGGCAAATTTGTACGTGACATTCCCATGCAGCCATGGTCCGCGGGTGACGGGGGCGCACGGCAGTCCGCGTGGTAAAACGAGCGCGGGACGGTAGGCAACTGACGGGAATGTCATTCGACTAAGATACAAAAAAAAAACAATTTATACCTAGTTGCAACAGAAGTGACGTTTTTTATAAATTAAACATACAACCACATACCTGAAACAATTGATTACATGCAATGTACGCACGCATTATGTTACCGCGCTAGTCGCTACATTTATGTACAAATATACTGAAATTTAAATATTTTATTTACTTATTAAATTGAACACGCATTTTCAATATTTGACGCAGGTAGGTGTGACGTAAATTTAAGCTTAACCTTTTTTTCAACAAACTAATTTGTTTTTTTTTGCATGAGATATAAAAATAGTAGTGAAAGCCTGGATGATTCAGTTAACACCGCTGTAGTTGTTCAACTAACTGAGGTTTAGAAACTGTTTAATTGAAACCCTTATCCAGTTGGTATGGTTTTTTTACATTTGGTATCAGGGCCAATTTCTGTTTCCAATATAACGTTACCAAAACTGCAAACATTGGATCGATAGATGGAGACTCAAAACACTTCCCTAATAGGAAAACGTGCGATCCATGAAGCAAAACTTCGTTTGAAATTTGATATTACTCAAACACTCTTGAGATTGGGCTGCAATATAACACAACTTTGATTAAATTATCGATCTCTGTCGAAAGTAAAAAGTAAATATTATCAGTCAAATCAATGATCAACTTCTACCGTTCAATTGAAAGGATAATGAAGGGGAATGAAAATTAAAAATCTGTACTATTCATGTCTATACTTTCATCAGCTGGATATAAAACAAAACAATTGAATATTGAAGTTCTCTGATATACCTAGTATCTAATTAGTATTTTTTTTAACCCCTCGCTGTTAATTAAATTTTCTTGTGTTACGAGTGGTTAAACGTCGGTAGTGCAATGAGGGAACCTTCGACCACATGACCGCAAGTCCGATGCCATTAGGCTGCCACCGCTTCAAATGCATTCATGCAAAATTCTTCGTAATTCCTATTATTTTAGTAATTTTAACGAGAAGTTTAGTCTTTAAGTCTTTACTTACTTGTTCGTTCGTGATTGTTCCTTTAACAAATAGAGTCTTGTCTCTTGTACAATGGAACTATAATGGTTGGCCAAGAAAATATTAATTAATCCATAAAATATTAATACCGCATAAACACGCAGGTGTAAATGATTGTGTAAGATGGTGGCGGATGTTTGTATAATTGATTCATTGATTGATATTAATAATATTGTGATTGTGTAACTTGTTTAGATAAATAAAAGTTATGATCGCGGGCTCTTCGTCTTGTTTTGTTTCCGCTTACGAATACCTAACTACGTAAGAATATAACGTTAATTGAATCACATACTATCTACTTTATTATCTAGCTGATTGATATTCCAATATTATCAATAATAAAAAACAAAACGATCATTTTGATATAAACTCAATCATCCAATTCATAATTATCATATTTGTCACTAAAGATATACATAGATATACGTACGATACCTAGTAATTATATTCTAAACAATTTTATGGACTGTGACTACCTGAGACATTGTAATTTCTGTCTAATTTCCAAAAAAGAACGTAAACTAGAAGCTCGTAATTAATTATGGTTAAAATTATGTAAACAAACCGTATATTTACTTCAAAGAAACATGACATGTATGTATACGTCAGAGGTCTCAAGATCAAGTTTATGCCCAAGTTAACCCATCTGAGGGCACATTAAACAAATCCTTAAGTAGGTCACCGCACATTACAAAATAATACTAAGATGTGTATCCTAATCTTTATACTTGTCTTGACTGTGAGCCTTATCCCTTCCTATGAGAACGTTCGTTTTAATTTACATACAGATAATAATTTGAGTTCTTATTTATGTTTTCATTACTTTTCATATTTATTACGCTCTTTGTAAAGATCACCTACTCAATTTGTTGGTGTAAAGGTGGACATAAGGAGTGTTGTCGTAAAGTTTACTTCGGAAGTCTGTGGATTATTTATTTCATAAAATACTTTGACTGAGAATGAGTTATCTGCCAAAACCGAGGGTCTTTACTCTTGTAAGTAGAAGAGCTTTAGATAGAGAACCGTAACGTCCATTATAAACATAATTTTGGATCTACAGAACAAATGAATGAAGCCATTTCTGAATGATACCAAATTTATTTATGAACGTCTGCATACTAAGCCCTTTAGGGTCATTTTCCCTTGCATCTGTTGGTACCGGTTAGTGATTGGAATTACGCTGTGATGACCACCCTTTCTATAGGGGTTATAGAGGATATTGGCTTATCAAGGGATCACATACATATTTAAAGACGTAATAGAGCTTGATACTAAAAATTAGAGATGAAACGGATAGTAGTTTGGCCGGATACCGGATACCGGATATTCGGCAAGCTACTAGGCCGGAGCGCCGGATATCCGGCTGCCGGATATTCGGCCCTTTATTGCGTTGACGCGATCAGTCTTCAACACCTGCTAAACGAATGAAAGAAGATGAAACTGGATCCAAGTTCACACGTGAAGCTCATGACACTTTTTGGAACTGTTTCAATGAAGTGGCAAGGGATAATAGTAGTGACTGTCGCGATCAAAAAAAACAAAATCCAATAATTGCTAACAAGATTGACTTTTTTTTAAAGACATCTCGAATCGATCGCAATCACGAAACGATCCATACATTTGGTGGTCAGTTAATCTAAATCAGTACCCGCAGTTGTCAAGGTTTGCTAGAATTTATCTTTCAGCACCTGGCAGTAGCGTTTACAGCGAAAGGCTATTTTCAGAAGCTGGTCTGGTATACGAAGCCAAGCGAAGTCGCCTCTTACCAACAAACGCGGAAAATTTGGTATTTATTCATCACAATTTGCCACTTGTTAATTTTGAGTATTAAACTAATAATTAATAAAACAAACATTTTTGATGTGCGATTATAAAAATAAACAGTGTTCATAACCTATTGAAGTATGATTTGCCTTGTGTAATATAATGAGATTTTTTAAAATTTTACTATCCGGTATCCGGCCGGATACTGTATTACTATCCGGTATCCGGCCGGATAGTTAAAACAAGGCCGGATAGGCCGGATACCGGATAGTTACCGGATATCCGTTTCATCTCTACTAAAAATTGAAAAATGAAAAGCAAAAAATCAGCTATGACGAAAACCAGTAACAAAATTATTGGAAGGATTACCAAAGATTTTTAGGTAAATTGTGATTCTCAACTCGACTAGGATTTTTTTTCTGTAGGTATGTTATATGCGATATACCCCACTATTAATACCGTATAAAATAATTTAAAAATCGATTCAGTAGCTTGGTATATTTAATAATTTGTGGTGCTTTAGTGCAATTGTGGCCGGTTTTTTTTACATTCTGTGTGTCAAACACACTGGTTCTTCTGCGATTTAAATAATCGGAATATTATACATTACTGACTGAAAAAAATTGGTAACAGAATTTCAGCTGCCCTAGATAAAACAATACCTTTATCAGTCAAAAGTAGCAGTATTATTACGCATGCGTGTAGCGGTTATGTTGCAACTCATTGTTACTATTGTTATGTCCACTTGTTGATTGTAACCCCCTCCCCTCTCCGCCTAGCCGCCTGTAACACCCCCCCTCAGCCTGGCAGCATTGCATCACACTGTATTGTTTAAGAGTTAGCGTGTAACGTAATTGAATTGTTTATTTTGCGGATTGAAAGTATTGGAAACGAATTAAATTGTTTGTCGTCATTCATGGAGGGGTTTATTGCCGCCACAGATATAATTTCTATGTTTGGAGTACTTTGGAGCAATGTTTTTATAAGTAGTAAATGCCCTCATTAGGTAATTCGACCTACTTCATAAAAGTGTCTTAGATATTCTTGTGCTGATATTCCGCTTCAAACTAGTCGGTAAACTTGATCGTGTATGGCCCAAATTTGTTTCCTAATACACCCTTAACCATGATACAAATATCAATATCTTAAGCTTTCTTTATAAGTACAGGTTTTATGTCCTGTCTGTATATTATCAAGAGATGTCACCTGAATGATTTGTCGTACACGATTTCGAATAACATGTTTACGTTTCTAACTGCATCACAATGATTAGTTGAGTTCAATGAACGATAAGGAAAATCCAGACTCAGATCAGGTTTCACTGGAATGGATTTAAGTGCTTTTAAATCCATGGAATATGTATCAGTGCTAAATGAACTAATGGTGATTAATCCTGTGTTTCTTAAACTTGTTTGATGAGTAAAAAAGGCTGGTACTCGGAACACATACAAAAAACTGCTGCATCATGCCCGGTTCACATTCTTCCAGTCCATTGAAATGCCAGTGAAGTAGTGTGAACCTACACTGGAATGTTATTTTGCTTGTCACCATAGTGTTACCCACCTAAACTTTTGAATGACTGCAATAATGTGTATGATACGATCCAGTACACCACTGGACTAGAGTACTCTCTGAATTACTGGACTGGAATAATGTGAACCGGGCATTAAACATCACCAAATGTAGCCTATGGCCCTCACGAATATTGTAGCTTTCAACTAGTATCCTATCTACCCTAGCCAAATCTTCTATTGACCAATCACATAGCTTGACTTCAGATTCGATGGCAATTAACAAATTTTTGTATTGATCTGACTTTTGGACATCGGGATTTGACAGATTTTTGAGTTATTCAGCTCTTCGGAAATCGGGGTGTTGTGTTTAAAAAGTGTTAGTCGCACTCTACAGTTTTACCCACATACTTATCACGTTATAAACTATCAGTGTGCCAAATTATATCTAAATCCGTATCGTAGTTTTTGCCTGAAAAAGTACCAAAGTAACAAATATGCTCGCATTTTTGTTTCTACATTTTGTTTTTACGGCGAAAATATACACTGAAATAATGTTTTCTTAGAATACCTTTTGTTTCTAATCTCTTTCAAAACATCGTATCGAAAGGAAACAATTTGTTTACGATACGATGAAATTCATTATTTATTCAAGAGTGAAAAATCTCTCGCTAAAACACTTTCCATGAATTGTGTAAACTTCTCGTTGAAGATTCTTTTGTGTAACTTAACGTGCTGGTAAGTAGCACTTTTAATTCGCACATTTCGTATCTTTCATGCTTCTGAAAGTAACAAAAATAGAAATTTCTTTATTTGTTTAAATATTTAATACATAAGCTCAATCACTGGACCGAAACGTTACATAAAAAACATAGTTTCCATAATAATAAAACATAATAAATATTACCATAACATGTTAAACTGCACTAATTATTAAATCATTTAGTGATTGTGTTACTAACATTTATATTAAATACACCAATTCGAAACAGCTTTTAGACACATTCTATCACAAAAATGTTGGTTCCATTTGCGACCAAACGAGAAGTCCACTCGATTATTTTTCTAAAAGCTTAAAAACATCATGAACATATTTATAAGTTAAATACCTCATTATTGTCATATATAACCTAACTGTACATCCATTGTTCATATATCTACACCTGTTATAACAAACTGCGAATTGCAGGAAATACTTCTGTTGTACTAAAAGTACAAAAAAACATGGCTTGGCTCACTTCCTCATTGAGTATTGCGTGTTAGACAGAAATACTGTAACATCGGATTGCTGTACCGACGTAGTATGCCGCATCCGAAACATGCGCTCCTGGTAGTGGCCCTGTAGATTTCCAATTAGATTAATTAGGATTTAGGGTTGTCATCATCATATCAGCCACAAAACGTCCACTGCTCAACATAGGCCTCCTCCAATGATTACCAGATCGGCCTGTTGGAAGGATCATGCCGTTTGTCCACCTTTTTGGTGGACAGACATGTTAAATTTAGGGATAGAAAATAGATCATCTTTTCTTATAGATATACTGGCTTTGTCTGGATTTATGGGTGAAATACTCAGCTCCATCTAAAATCAGGGTATTTCGCTAGATCCCATAATCGTTTTAGCGAATCTAGGCAATACTTTTGTTTAAAAAAAAAGGTAGCAACGTAGGTCGCACTATCGAGAGGTTATTAAGTATACGTCTATAGACGTATTCTTGTTAACCTCTCGGACTAAGCTAAATGCTTGTTTTACTAATGATTGCACGTGACCGCCATTCAAATACAAGAATATCTCGATTTATATAAGTCGTATAGTTTATACTAGTTTGTAGATATATTCTATTAGGTATACAAATTTTGAAAATGTGAATGGGTGCTAATTGTTTGATTATAATTTTATATAACCAAAGGCCGATCAGCCGGTTTGGTAGCTAGGTCATTCTTGTGTCATATAATATTTGTATTCACATCATTGGATACGAGGTATAAAAATAAGATTAATATAGTCATCGTTTTCGATTAAATAATTATTAATTGTGCTCCTTTGAACATTCTTTTTTGGCTGGCGTAAAATATGATAAATACTCGTTTAGTCGTACTCAGCTATATTGGGTTGTGGATCTGAAGTTCAGATACACAGATTCCATACAAAACCACTGATATTTTTGGTGCTACTAAAAGCCGACCTAAACATTGACAATCAACGATTGATGAAACGCTAGGGCTATTAAAATTTATTAAGGTCGTAAATCAATTGTATTGTTAGTTCACTTATTACGAAATTGCGATAAAGAGTTTTGCTGACACTACTTAAGGCATTTGATTGACTTTATCACAGGAAACGAAAGATTTATTGCTTGTGTTATATGACAACCAAGGAGGCAACAAGTAAATAATCGTTCATCGGGTATTTAGTCTGAACGGCCCAAACAGAATGGCCCGCGGGCCATTCGACCGTAAACAAAAATCGCCTACGTTCCAAAGGACCGGTGATAAAAACTGGTAAACAAATTCAGTGTCATAAACTACATCAAGTACATTCGAGTGCAAAAGTTAAAAAGTTGAAATAAAAGTTTTTTTCTTAGATTTGTATTATATTCCTTAGAAAAACAATCAACAATAATATAAAATGTTTACAAAAGTTAAATTTGATAATAAATAAATTTTAAATAAAAATCAGTCTTATTTTAAAGAAAAAATGAACGAAATATAAAAATTACAATTAAAGAATAAGATTTAGTAAAAATCAGTCTTCTTTTAAAGAAACAAATCAACAAAATATAAAAAAAACTGAATTTTACTAAATCTTATTGTTTAGATTTAGTAAAATTCAGTTTTTTTTAAACAAATAAATCAACATAAAGCTCTGTGTCTATAGGTCAACGATATTGTATGTAAAAGGACATACATTATTAAAAATTTTATTTTTCCAAACAATGCCCCACGCTTATCTGCCCGGTCAATAATTCATGTACTAAGTAAGGTCACCAAATACTTGAAAGCACCTTATCCTCTAGCCATGTGCTAACAAAATAATCATTGAATTTGGTAAAATCTTGACTGCTTAGACTTTCTGCCATAATACCTATATAGCCAACCATCTTCAACGAAATGTGATTAGGTGATTTCAAATAATTAAATATTTAAATAGTTAAAATTCATTAACTTAGCGACTATTACAATGTATGCGACTGTACTTTTAAATTAATTTTGAAATCATTTTATCACCGGTCCTTTGGAACGTAGGCGATTTTTGTTTACGGTCGAATGGCCCGCGTGCCATTCGGTTTGGGCCGTTCAGACTAAATACCCGTTCATCCGCTCACCGCTGCTTTATTTTGTATTGTTTTGGTTCACAATAAACTTATTCTCATACGAAACGTCACACAACTCATAATAACAAAAGAAAACTTTGATAGGAAATTCATTCTTATACTCCATATTCATAGGGATGAAAATGGTATGCGTTGTTCTTGTGTTTTGTAATGGACGTTGTTGGATGGGTGTACACACTGTATATTGTTCATGAGTCACTGTGATTAACCCTACACGACCAATCGTAAGGAATACTCATTGTCTTGATAACAATTAGGTACGTGTAGTTTCTAGAAAATTTATACGACTTAAAAATATTTGGTTGAATTTTTATAGCTGGATTGTTATGATAATTATTATTGATTACTTTTTTAAAATAGTTAATGGAAAATTTATGTTATTGCTTTATAGTAAGATGTTATTTTGACTACAGCAAAATTTGTGTTTCGAAATGGCGCGACTACGTAAAACATTTAATTAACAACTTTATGCTAAAGGAATACGGTTCATTTTGAGTTTTTCTTTGTTACTATTTACGTGCGTATTGCTCATGATTTTGATTGAACGAGTATCGTGTTACAATCGGAAATAATACGATACATCTGGCTACCTAATTAGTAGCTCAACGTTCATTAATCCACTGCGCACATAGAGTTGAACAATTTTAAACCTTAAATCAAGGAGTTATGACGTATTACTTTACTTGCTTGGTAAACAGGGAAAAGACATTGTGGCCGTCTTCGTCGTCCGTCCATAGAAAGGCCCGTTCCCGTAGACTTAAAAAAAAAGCTTAAAATTTGTATAATAAAAGTAGACTAAGTTACTCCTTATTACCTAAGCTATCTGCCAGTGAAAGTCGCGTCAAAATCGGTCCAGCCGATTCAGAGATTAGCGGGAACAAAAAGACACAGACAAAAATAAAATTTTGGTATATTTACCGTATGTGATATATATTCATATCTATGTAGCAAAATGCGGTTATTACAAACATACACTCCAATTTTATTTATGTCATGTATAGATAGATAATTTGCATTAATAACTAAATCATAACAAAACTTACCTACGCGTAGTTAGTTGGTCTCAAAAATTCTAGATTATCCGAAACTAATTGTTAATTTATAACAATACAATTTAAACGTTCACATTTTCTTTTCATGACTCATTGTTTACGTGTATTGACAAATGATTATAATACATAAGTACATTTGATTATAAAGCTGACAGTCACTTGTTTTTATTTACACTTGTTTACAATTATTACGCAACTAACTTTGTCTACTAACTCTTTCAAATACATGAAATGTTCAAGTTCAATCTTTTTCCAATGTATTTTGTTATTAAAATACCATAAATATAACAAACTCAAAAAAATATAGAGCGTATACTTAGTACATGTTTGCGGAATAATTTTACTCTCCTAAGTTCGGCTTTAGCGCCTTATCAAGGGTTTCTGGGGACTGTTTAACATAAAAATATAATATTAAAAAGAAAATCAACTGTCAACCTTATGTCAAGCTGTCTGATTGGTTGATAAACTTTGTGTCAACCAATCCCAACCATCCCAACAGACGTGATCAGTAGAAGTTAACCTAACAGTAACCCAGTGTATGAGTTCCAATAAGTTAGTACCAGTCGCTGTAATAACTTAGTTTTGAAGAGAAAACTTCTTTAGTGTGCCCTTTTTGGGATAGGTAAAAAATGTTAAACTCGCGTCAGGGGTCACGTGACTGATCCTAAGACGCGGCAGGGCGCTTGCGCGAGTATGAGATGTCATCCGGTGTCAGCATAGAAAAGATATGTCAATGGGTGTCAGTGTCATTTTTTGAAGTAAAAACTTTTTGAAGTGGAAACTTCTTTAGCGACGTTGTGAAAAAATATAATGATGTAAAATTCGTGTTAAAAAGAGTTTAAAATATGGAAATTGAACAAAGTGCATCTATTAATGTTATTTTTATTCGCTAATGTTCACTTCTGCCAGCACTCCCGGAGGGCAAACCGTTGTTTTGTTTTATTACGATTAATTACAAGGGACACTTATCTATGGAAGAAGATAATTTTAGTCAGCCAGTGCGCGTGCCCTAAGCGGTAACGTAGCTAAACTATTTGACATTACGATCACGTTGTATTGACGACAATAACATAGATAATTCAATTACTTACATTGAATAGTATCAGTATGCCACATACTGATACTATAAAATACTATTAATAATTCTTGCGATGTTATCTTTTTTATTTTGTTTTTAAGCCAATAACATAAACACGAGGGATGACGTAAAAAAATGGTAGGTAAGTACTTAGCTATGAGTTGCTATTTTTATCTAACATGAGCTATAATAGTGACAGTCATTTGAAAGTCCGGGGGACAGTTCAAAACTGCACTCAGGCAAATTGGCCTCACTGACTTCATCCAAAATAAAACAGTGATTTGTCATTTCTAAAAATTAATACGCGATACGAAGCAAAAGCTTTGTACTTATCTCTTTTTACGAAAATTGCGTGGACGGAAGAGTATGAAGTTTCGCATACTTGTAGTTTCTACAGAGGAGCGCATTTTTTATATACGTAAAATCTCATTAGGTAGATACTATGCATAAAAGCTCTTTTGTTTTAATTTTAAAGTCTGTCGATTGGTAAATTGAGAATAGATTATAGATCTTCTTCTTTTTAGCGTGTCGATCAATGGCAAATGGCAATATGATTTTAGATTATTTGTCTTTACTGAAGGTCCAACATGACCTAAACATACCTACTCTTTATATTAATACGTGAAGCAAAAACATTGACCCTTTTTTCAAACTTGAAATTAAAACTGATTATGGTCGATTTTCGACCACTATTGGGATTCGAGTTTCTGGAAAAATGCAAAAAACGTCTATCCATTTTATCTGAACACAATCGAAATTTATTTTTTGTATCTCCTAAAAGAGGTTTTGATAACTTTAAAAAATTGCATCGCATCGTTCGACGTCATCAATTAATTTCGTCGTTTGTTTCTCGACAGTAAAATTGTTGTATAAATTTGATACACATTTATAATCGCCTTCTTCAATATGACAATAATGATAATAGAATTTGACGGTTAATGGCATTACCTACACATCGATTCACTTTTAGGTCGAGTTGTATTGACATAATTCAATAGAATAACAAAGTCACTTCGTTTTAAGGTTACCGAGAGGATAGTTAAAGAGCATGTCTTGTATAGGTACATATTTTAATATTTGCGTTTCAAGTTGTTTACACAATAAGTACTTAGTTATAATATTCTTGTATCATTATTGATCTTCAACGTTTCTAGATTGCTCTTAGGTTTTGTTCAGTGACTATTTTTTCCTTTTTTTTTTTCATAATCATTGTTTAAAAAATTGTGTTTAGTGACATTCTCGTAATGACCTAGTGCCTAGCGATTTTCTTTTTTTATGAAACTTACTTAAATTACATATAAATGTATAGAAAGGAAATATTTATCCTTCGGCAGGACTCGAATCCGCGACTACTGGTCAACGCAGTAGTTCCTTTGCCAACTAAGCCACAACATTCTCTGGCCAAGTCTTCTTATTTCTTTTCTCTATCATGTTTCATGTTGCACGGCTTTGGGCGACGTGTATGACATCTGAACAATCCAATATTCGACTGTTTTTGCGTTTACATGTTTGCTTAAACAATATGATGACGCAGGAAGACTAACTCTTATGATTCGCACAAGTCATGCGTTTTTATACCCCCTAATAGGTAAATAATGTAATGTTAAATGCAATAAGCAAATAGTTCTATAAATGTCTTTGTTACGAGAAAAACGAGCAGATAAACAAACACCTTACTTGACAAACAATCGTTTTGCTGGCAACTATTGACAATCGATTTTATTTATCACCTTTCAGTGTTAAAGTGTCATTGATATGTGTCTTCTTATTATATCTATGCAAGCTTTTGCTTGCAGTTCCGCCTGCTTAGGAGTCGGTTATCGTGGCAAAAAGCCTTCCCCATAAAATACCTATCTCACACTGTGATAATTTTTCAAATCGGACCTTTAGTTTCAGAGATTAACGATTAAACAAACAAACTTCAAGTTTTTAATATTTATTAGTATTAAAGATTTAGTATTGAATTGTATAGATTATTTATAACCAAGAAAACACTTGGTACTAGTAATAAAACGCAGTCTTGTTTCGTAGTCCGAATAATCAATTTTCTTGGAAACACTTACAGCAGATATTGTAGAGCTTATACGGCATATCATTATCTTATTAAAAAATATTAATTACAGGAGACTCAGAAGTTATCCACAAAATACCAAGTTAGAGATCCGACAGACAGTTCTTTACAGAAAAGCTAATTCTGATCAGTCGTTGATCATCAGTATTACCAAAAAGGGCAATGTTGGAAATATTATATAATGGAAAAGATTATACATATTTTGAATAAGAAATCTTTGAGGAGTTTGAGGTGACAGTTATTTGAGATCATCTTAATGCCCGGTTTACATTATTCCAGTCCAGCGATCTAGTCCAGTACTGGATTGCTTACTGGAAAAATGTAAACCGGCACTGGAATGAACTGAATCCAGTAAGCATTCCAGTCCAGTAACTGGATTCGCGGTCTACTTTTGAATCCAGTGCGACCAATCCAGTGCAACTGGAATAATGTAGATGGCCAATCCAGTGCTGATCTCTTCTTGAAATCATTGTCACTATAGTGTTCACACTTCAACGGCTTCTAAATAACTGGAATAATGTAGACGTTACAGATCCAGTCCAGCACTGGACTGGAATCTCGCTAGATCACTGGACTGGAATAATGTAAACCGGGCATAAGGCTAAGCTACTCTAACCAGTCTTTTAATTCAAGGGTAGAAGATTCGATTGGTCCTTTGGGTACTAATTAACAAGGTATGTTTGTACTTAAACAAGTAACTAAGTACCTACTTAAAGGGACGAAGGGTCCTCGTATACAAATCAAATCATGATAAAGTATTCACGGACCGTCTTAACTTGTAATTTTAAATTTGGATGGCGGCGCGGATGTTACAGGGTTGCTTGTTGAATAAACATTAGTGCTCAAGGCTTCATCTGTTCTGTGACAGACAGACGGACAGCTAAAAGCGTCCATCTTTGTTTTGCTTTGTTTCTTATCAGATATTGTTGTAACAATTGAAAAAATTTTGACTGCACAGATAGCCGAGTGGTATAGGTCCACGCTAATTACCACTGTGCGCGACGTGCTGCGAGTTCGATCCCCGCATGGGACAAGTATTTGTGTGATCCACAAATGCTTGTTCCAAGTCTGGGTGTTCATTGTTCATGTGATTTGAATGTTTGTGAAACCCCCGCGACACAAGGATGAAAATCCTTAGTGCGGGCGTCGTTTAAAAAAAAAAATAAAAAAAATATTATAATTATGCAACGCGATTTCGTATCGAAGTGTATTGATTATTATTTATTCCTGGTCATGCTACCTCTATTACATCTTACATAGGCTTTTATGCATAAAGGCATATTCATAAAGGCTCTTCATTTGTATTAGAAAACTTTAACTAATCCTTTGTATTCTTATTTTATTCACAGTTCTGTTTATGTAGGCGAATTATACGGCAAAACCTCTGTCTTGAAAACATTTGTATTTTTTTTTTTACTTTAATATTGTTTACCAAAATAAAAAAAACAGAGCATTCGGTTTAATCACTTTAAATTCTTATGCAACATATAATTAGGGTGAGTCGATAATGAACTGGTTGAAGTAATGTATATCTATGCTGATATTAAAAACTGAAGAGTTTGTTTGGTTTAACGCGCTAATCTCAGGAACTATTTGTCCGATTTTAAATAATTTCCATTTTAGATAGCCCGTGTATCGGAAGGCTTTAAGGCTAGTCGCCCGAGCAGGCGGAGACGCGTGCAGAAGCTACAAAAACCCTGTTTAAGTTCTTGACTGAAGTTTTGTAAAAGTGATTTTTTGTAAAATAAAGTTAAGACAGGCGAATGTAACGGAACTTTGTTTTAAATCTTCATGATAATGTCAATCTTAATTAAAAACGTATTTAAAAAAGTTTGCTAATCACTTGCACGCTTCTGATTTAAATTTCTTTTATTGGTTTTTGTTCTTAAAGCGTTTTTAGTTACATTTGACGAAATTTTGAGGAGGTAAATAAATCCTTATTTTTTTTTAAGATTATGTAACATTTAAGATTGAATTTGCAAATCAAAATACCTACCTGAAGGTTCGCTTAAATCCAAATCGTTTTGAAGACATAAAGATCAATGGCTCTAATTTGTGGTCACGTAATTGATTCTCCAATTTATTTGATTACAAGTGCCTGGTGAAAGCAGTATTCATTAGTGTGACGTAATTAATTAGGTAATTGGAATTATTTCAAGTTAATTGACTTATAAATGTTAGTTAAACGGAAAAGGGATTCGTATTCCTTTGGATGGAATTTAATTTGATTTGCGAATCAGAAAATTTCTCTCGAAAATTGCAACAGCAAAGCCCTGAAACCGATTAGATCCCTTAAAAAACTTATTTATATCTATTAATCTTAGAATTCAAAAAAATGAAAATCATCTTTTTATACAAACATAAGTCACTTGACCTGTCACTTTGGTATGAAAAGCTCATATTCCATTTTAAGATGTCGACCTATGTTCCTTGGGGAAAGTTGTTTGTGTAGCTGTCTATACGTACCTCAAAAGGACATTAATTAAAACACAGCATGTTACGCACGGTCGCGCGATTATTTTCGTCGAAGGCACACCATCGCATGAGCGATGGCATACGTCACATTGGTATCAGCCATAGGTATTTGAAGTTAGGGGGCGTTCATAAAATACGTGAGATGTTTAAGGGGGGAGGGGGTCGAGTCAGATCTCATCTAATCTTACGTTGGAGATAGGGGGGTCTCGGCAAATATCATGCAATTTTTTTTCTGATAGAAACATAAAAGAAATATACTATTTTGGTCCATTTAATCCAGATTGTACATGCTTAAGTTAAATTTTTATTACACTTATAATTAAACTCTCAGCAATATTGATTACTAGTCTTGACTAGTCGTAAATAAAAGCACGAAGCATTTTTTTTTGTTACCATAACAATCCAACGCTTTTACGTAAGAAACCCACATTTTGAAAAATCTCACGTGAGATTGGTGGATGGGGGAGGGGGTTGAATAAAATCTAACGACATCTCACCAGGGGGGAGGGAGGGACAGAAAATTAAGAAGGACACCTTACGTAATTTATGGACTCCCCCTATATCATCCTTGTGCTATATCTCGACCACAGTATTATTGTATTGTTTATTTCGACTAAACAATTTACTTAAGACGTCTGCGGCACATCGATTTTATCAATCGTTAACAAAAAGTTATATTGTATCGTTTTTACCGTCTTGACGTAATGTTAACGAGAAAATTTAACCTTGATCTCAATGAACTAATCTTTAGATTAGAAACTGGTTTCTGTAGTACAGTGTTTAATATTGCGATAATTGTAATCGTTTCTTGTTTTTTAATAAAGTTTGAGTTTCAACAGATTCTACAATACTAATCATATTATCTGGATCATTGGAATTATGATTGAGTGATAATTTAATTGCTGTTGTCATTAGCCACATACTTAACGAAAAAACATATTTTGGTCAGTGGGTCATCTTAGGGGCGGAGTGTAGGAGTTGGAGTATACGCTTAGGGGCACTATGAAAAGCAAAGAAAACAAAAAAAAAATTGTTAAAAAAAATTTTTGAAAATGGAGCAAGGACAGTCAAATTTTCGAAGTTTTTTTTTTTTCGGAATTATTCCAATTTTTTTGCAGAATCGGGTTGACCTTGTCTGTAGCAACCATTTAGGGTCTGAGAAGCATGGCCCTACGACGCACCGTTTCCGACTTATGGGCCCTTTATATATTTTATTTTATTTATAAAACGATTTTATTTCCGAAATGGTAGCTCGGATGAGAATATTTTCGGGAAAGAAATTGTTGCTCCACTTAAAAGCCATGAGCTCATGTAAAAATATTAGCAAAAACTTCGAAAAAAAAAAAAAAAAACATCAAAATTTTCTAAGTGTCGGTCGTCGTTTCAGCTAGAGTATTGTTAGGGGCAAAGGACTTAGTCAAATTTTCGGAGATATTTTTTTTTATATAATTCCGCCATTCTTATTGCAGCCACTGATTAAGCGTGTCCATAGAAATCATTTAGGGTCTGAGAAGCATGGCCCTACGACGCACCGTTTCCGACTTATGGGCCCTTTAGGTTATTTTATTTTATTTATAAAACGATTTATATTTCCGAAATGGTAGCTCGGATGAGAATGTTTTCGGGAAAGTCGGGTCTAGTACCAAATAAATGTTTTTGTATGTATTATAAAAGGTGTGTCCTAATCTTATCTTATACCTTTAAACGAGCAATTCTTGTATGTATATATATATATATATAATCTGAATCTCGGAAACGGCTCCAATGATTTTCATAAAATTTTGTATGCAGGGAGTTTCAGAGGCGTTAAATCGATCTAGCTAGGATTCATTTTCAGAAAATGACGTTTTATCCCTGTTTTCAGTAATCTAAAATCTTTAAACGAGCAATTCTTGTAGCTATATACGGCCATCAATACTGTTACAATTCAAAATAAACAAAATATTACATTTGAATTTGGAATCTGTCATTTTTATATAATTTTGGCGCCAATACATTGTACAATGTTTTAAATGAGACCTCCACTGTTTGTGACAGAAAGAAAGATCAGGCCGTCAACGTAATTAATATTCATACGAAAAAGGTGGTCAAATCAGTAAGGGAAAGAATTCGAAGAAATCCTGTCCGAAAGCAAAAGATTTTATCTCGGGAGATGAAGATGACTACGAATAAGCTTTTTATATTTTTAATTATTTTATATTTATATATTAAATTAAAACACTGTAAAAGTAATCAACTTAAACATAACCTGAAAAAAATTACTCTTTGGCAAGTAATTATATATTTTCTTAACTTTAATGTTATTTGTGATTTATTGATAAGCTGTACAACAATAAGTATTTGTTTCTAATAAAATATTAAACTACACATTTTATATAAATAACCGGTTCATATTTTTTTATTATTATGTTGGTAAGATCGAAAAATATTATTCATACTTCCTCTTTTCATCAGTATGTAATTCCCAAAAAAAAACGAGCAAAGCTCGGTGATCCAGGTACTAAGTATTTAAGCAAACTAATTTAAAGAGATCACCAATAAATCATATTATTATGATTTATTGGTATAAACATAGCAAGTCGCTTCTGGCACTCGCCGGCCGCTGCCGCGGCACGCTCGCTCGGCTCGTGCGTGGGGGGTCGCAGTTCTAACCTAACCTAACCTATATATTTTGATGTTTTTTTTTTTCGAAGTTTTTGCTAATATTTTTACATGAGCTCATGGCTTTTAAGTGGAGCAACAATTTCTTTCCCGAAAATATTCTCATCCGAGCTACCATTTCGGAAATATAAATCGTTTTATAAATAAAATAAAATATATAAAGGGCCCATAAGTTGGAAACGGTGCGTCGTAGGGCCATGCTTCTCAGACCCTAAATGGTTGCTACAGACAAGGTCAACCCGATACTGCAAAAAAATCGGAATAATTCCGAAAAAAAAAAACAAACTTCGAAAATTTGACTAAGTCCTTGCTCCATAGCGCCCCTAAGGCTACACTCCAACCCATATTTTTTTTGTCGCAATTACAGTGACTACATATAGGTAATTTACTATAGGACTCTTTTCCATCGATGAAATATAAAATTATCAATGCAAGATCTGCAATTTTTCATTGATTAGATAGTAAACATTCAGATGTCTACATGTTTCGATAATACATTCATACTGCAAGGCTCCTGCAAACTACATATCAAAATTATGAATGGAGAGAGCCAACCACTCTGCCTAGCATTTTAAAATTGATTTATCTAATTTGTATAATATTCTAAGGTTGTACAAAAATATGAATAGTTTTGTAATTTTCATTTCTATTATTATTTAATTTAGCGTTTATTAATGTTCATGCTGTTGAGTAATTAGGCAGAAACTGGCAATATCCAAAACTTATTTAACAACGACCCCACTGCATGTCAAATGCATTTTACACAAGACACAGAATCAACCACAATAATTAGATAACATATTTTCAAATTTGGATTGTATATTCATTCGATTTACATTAATTAAACCCGTTTTCCATTAATTTGCCTGTAAAAAAATATTTAATGTGAGATCTAGTTATTCTATTAAATACTGTTTTTGTGATTCATTAGAGCTACACCCTTTTTGCATACACATAACGTAATGGGATCTTTAAATGAGTAAGTATCATTTAGATAAGTGAATTATTTATGAGGGTAAGAGATACATCAGAGTACATACGCCTATACAGTGTGTAACAAAAACCCTGTCCGATCCCTGAGAGTATTATTCGGTATCGTACTGCTAACACATATACGTAGCCATTAAATGGATTGGAGATTATTATTTTTCCCCAGTGAAAATAATTAATTAAAAATGAAAACTGATCCAAGGCAACAGCAACACTGACCGCTCCTCAAAGTTCACGTACCTACTACCTACAGTTTTAGGTCAAAGAAGCCGCCTGTGCGAGACGGTGCATGAACTTGCTTTGTCGCATGCCGCCAAACAAACTTACCTATAACGAAATAAACCTAGGCTACGTCATACCTTTACCTACGCGTACGGCGCGGCGCGGCGGCGCGCGGCGTAGGTATCAGCTGATATTGGTTTGTGTATATTAGGCGTAATGATCCGGATTTTATAATTTATTGACTCTCTTTATAAAGAAACAAATAATTGAATTAATTGTAGCCCTGAAAAGGGCTTTTTTATAAAAGCGATTTGCTTTTGGCAATTTACCTACCAACTGACTGCAGATATTATTATTCATCAAAACATTCACTTATTGTTGCTGCACATTTCGGCGATCGTGTTCCACATGTCCACCACAACACTCCGAATCACACACCTTTTTTTTTAATACGACACTTGTTCCTCGATTTCCTCGTTGTCTTCTTCTCTCGTGGTCTTCCAGCATCCATGGCATGACTCGTACCCAAGAACACTGCATGTGGTGAACGCGCGGTTATACAGGCGTTGAAAGGCTCACTCCGACGGAACTGTTACACCTGGCGCACCTCATAATTTCTTATTATGATCTTATATCACAATATTAAAATATTCGAGATTGGAATACGATATTTTTGCGAAACAATAGCGGCACGCGTTACGTTCGGACGTCCGATCGAAAGCTATCTCCACGAAAGACTAATAGTCGGTAGGTAACCTGGCGGCGGCGGGCCGGCGCGGCGGCGGTATCACCAAAGAGTCGGCGGCTAGTTGAAAGAGTGCCTACAACTCGGCGGTGCCTTTTGTCGGCTTTTGTAATAAAAATAAATAAAAATAAAACGCATTTTGCCATTGGGTGGAGTGTTGTCAGCTTACGAAAATTTCCCATATTCAGTGTTAAATCTCGCAATGATTATAAAAATAAAAAATCAATAACTTTTGGATTTAACGAGTTACAATTTTATAACATTTTTTTTTTATACGTATGTTGTACCACGGATATGCCTTTATTGGATCGGACAGGGTTTTTGTTACATACTGTATATTCACATACAGAGGTCCCTTCGTTTGTTTTTACTTAACCAGGAAGTTAGAGAGTTCTCTGGGGAGTTGTATGCCTTTATTTGTATTTCTGTGCTTATACCACTGTTCCTTATCCCAAAACGGGTAGACATGCAATAATTGAGTACAAGATAAAATATTGTTTAATGATTGGTTTAAATAAAATATTGTAGCTCCTTTTCTAGGATATTTTCATCATATTCTAGAAAATGATGATAAAACAAAACCCAAGAGCAGCGCTGCAAGACTTCAAGACACAGTGAGCTCATTTCGCGTAGGTCGGAACACAAATAATTAATAAAAATAAATGAAGGTAGAACGAGCAACATCCCATGTCAAGACAAATACCACCTCATTCGGCCCGTGAGCATGGCACCTGCAAAGGCGTTGATACGCCAGGAACTTAAATCAAAATAAACCGCGATAGAATCCGTTTAAAAGTAGTTCTATTTCAATATGTTCATGAATTTTGACGTAAGATTGAGGTTCATGTCCATAATGATGAGATGGAAGAAGATGGAAACAACTGGTCCAGGGAACTATAGAGATTATAACATCGATACAGAAAAAACCCACCAACCACCACGATGCGCAGTGTCTAAATAATGATCAAACTAAAATGTTGTCATTTCAAAAAGTTTAGTCGTCAGATTATATAGTTTTTGTACCTACGTTACAGTAAAAACAACTTCATGCCACTCGGATAAGGTTGAATTTGGGGAAAAAATAATTTCGTTACAAAACAACTACCTACGTAATTGACGACAGAATTGTCTGTGACTTTTGTTTAATACTGTGTGTCTAGATTTTTTCTACGTCACAATGGATTATACCTAACTATGACAAACGGTGTTAAAATTTAGGTACAATCTTCCGTACTATGCTGGAAAATCATTAAAGCATGTTATAATCATTTTCCAACCTTTATGTGACTAGATGTCAACTGGAATTTTCAGAGATAGCTTTACTATTATTTACTAACACAAGGATAAGTGTTCAATCGTAATCCAAAATTGCGGCCACCTCAAATAACGCAAGATGAGGAACAGGCATAGAGGTAGAAGAGATACTTAAAGGGGGATACTGGGAATAAAAAATCAGCTAGGATTGCTAGTGTCGCATCAGGTACCTCTCAACATCCACAAATGGGAGACAAACTGACCTGTGATTGGTGGAAATCAACATACACCTGATGCAAGAAAAACTATCCTAGCGTTTCTATTTCCCTGGTAGTCCCCAAGGATTTGACTTCTATACACGAACACTAAGGCCTATTGCTCACTCGTACGATCGATGATGCTTGTGCCCGGCGAAAATGATTGCGCGTTCGTTTAAACATACCGTGCTCTACTGAACGTCCTGTCGAGGGTCCCGCGATCATGCGATGCGATCATAGTCTTTTATCGATGTAATCGCATCGCATTATCGCACGTGCTATACAGGATTAATTTAAAGGAGTGCGTTAATTCAACTAGTTAATCAGTTGTAAAAAAATGAACAACTTTCCTCAAAGAACATAGGCCGAAATCTTAAAATGGAAAATGAACTTTTCATACAAAGTGACAGAGGTCACGTGACTTATATTTGTATGAAAAGATGATTTTTCAATTTTAAGATTTCGACCTATGTTTCGTGGGAAAAATTGATCAGTTTTATGCACCTGATTACCTCATTGAATATACGCACTCCTTTTAAATTAATCCTGTATACATATACCAGGGCGGCCCAACCCAATGCAACAAACTCGTTCTTTTCAATCGAGCAACAAACTTGTTTCTAGCATTCTCAATCGGGACATTGTAATAACAATACCAGCTGTATCCGAGATTATATAAACTATAAACAAACGCAGTCCACTGACTGTAGAATCCACTGATTACACACTAATTTTTATCCGGTATTGTAGTCATCGTATCGAAACATTACAACTGCCGGTTACGTCTAGTCCGTATCTGATAGTAGAAATTAATTGGCTACAAACCTAACCGATAACAATAGCTATAATTTTAAAAAATCTGTTAGACATGTTTTATCTGTACGATTTAATGAAGGTACTGCCTCACTTTTTGTGGATAATAATAATTCAGTTACACTCTTTAAACTTATCTAATTGGGATATTTAGTAATTAAATAAGATACAGTTTTTCTCTTTGTTTTTAGTTATTTGTAATTATTTCTAAGAAAAGGTCATTTTGACGTTTGAAAGCTATATCATCTAAAGGTGGATACAGGAATTTCAGATATAGCGAGGCATGCAACGCGCACGCCTCGCAAAGTCGCACCGCCCGCCATCCCTGAAGTAAGCACGATGCCTCGCCACGAAAATGAACATTCACACATTCCGAATAATGCGATGAGCATTGTATGCTGCACATGGCTCACAAAGTCTGTATCCACCTTAAAATAAATTACGAGTTGTTTGTTTAAACTCGAATTGAATCAAAATATCAGTCACGTAAAGTTATAGGCGATGTAACTATCCCTTCGAAAAGGTAAAATATTCTGTTAAATAAATATATCATCGACTACTTACTAAATTTTCTTTTAATTAAGACATTCGCGAAATGAGGTACAATGTTAGTCCCACGCGGTCGTTTAGGCGGCTTCACGTCGTGCCTGTCTTATCACCACCTACGCGATAACACTCAGTCGATTCGTACTTAGATATCACACCCTAAAGTATTTATTTAGCAATTGAATAAGATTAAATAAGGTTGTGACATGTTTTTAGTTTATACCTTTGAGGCCTTTGAGGCGTTTCATACTTCCATTAAGAATATTTAGTACCTTACCTTCAAAGAAGAAAAGGTTGCTGGCTTTCTGGGACAAGCTCGGATGGCTGGAGTGAGGAAGAGGAGAGGATCACGCACAATGGCCCAATCAAGAGGCTAAGTGCGGAAACAGCCCCGAAAAACCAAAACAAACCTTCAAAAATTAATATTTCATTATTTTGAAAATTTCCTTCTCTAAGTATATGGGAAGAGGTCTGTGCCCAGCAGTGGGATATTTATAGGCCGGTATAATAATTATGTTTAGAAAGAAAAAATACAATATTTTTTTTGTTTAACTCTGTGTTTATGCGGAAATCGATTATTTTAAATTACAATATATGTATTATTAAGCTGACCCACCCAGACCCACCCCGGAGTTGCAGAAAAATAATTACCTAATGTTAATAATTATATATTACATAATGACAGGATAATGCCTTTACCCTATCTACACAAAAATCGCTATCGATTGTTGAAAACTGAATTAAAATCTGTCGCGTAGTTTAATAGATTTAAACTTAGGTAATGTACAGACAGAGGAACGCCAGATACAAACTTGTTTAAAGTTTTATAGCTATCAACGTTGACATAATATCTGTGTTTTATGTAACCTCATAAAACTGATATTCAATGAGACTCACTGTTGCAGGATCGTAAACCAACCTAAAACATAAACTATTGGCTATGAAGATATATCGTATATTGATAGTCTAGGAGTGTAGCCAAGCGATCCCTCCCTATTCAACTATCGATAATTGCTTATATGTAGACAAACTATTAATATTATACAGAGGTGAAGATTCTATGGGGCTATCTCTGAAACGACTCATTTTATTTTTAATCGATTAACCTTTTCACTGATTGATAGCAATGTTATTTCTAGGCGTCAATGAGTTCTTGTTTGTAGGCGAAACTGCAGGAGAGGCTAGTAGGTATATTGTGATATTTGAGTAAATGAGTTAAGTGATAAAAATGTCGTTAATAATCCTGATGTTCATGCAACTTTGTAAAATGTTTACTTATTGAATTTAGGAACTGGTTGAATGAGAATATTACACATAATCTATTATGGTATAGCGAGTAGCTGATATTTAGGTTTATGTTCAATATTTAGTATCATGTCTCTATCGTCTAGGTATCGTATAAATATATGTACCACCTTATTTATTAAAGCGTTGACAGCGCCATCTATGTTTGCAAAAACTGAATTAATACTGTCAATGAGTCACCGCTATCACACATATCGAAATAAACAATAGCAAATAAATCTGACTTCAGTTCAATGACCCTAAGGTACCTTATCAAATAATTGAAGGCAACACCAATAAAAATACTCGATATACGAATGACCTAAATAAAAAATCTCAGTAATGTTCGCCATTTTACTGACTTACCTATTTTTTATCAGCAAAATTCTTTCGTTATCACGTAAATACCACAATTTGTTATATTTATTTGTTTAAGTTAAGTGTAAAATAATAAAATGTTCTAGAAATTCATACCGTAACTGATCATTAAAAAAAACCTAACTAACTAATGACCCCAGTCTAAGTTGAACACAAAAATCAATAAGATAACGGGATTCAATATTACTGTTATTTATTAAATTATTTGCACACTTGGTTACAAAAACACGTTATTATTAAGTGTATTATATTGGTTTATATGACACATTTTAAACACCTCAACAAATAATATTATCATGATACCGTAATTTAAATAAAAGTACATCTGTGTTGATAAATAATAAACTTAATCGTTCTTTATTAATACAAATATCTACTTAACTCAGCGTTTTCAGACACTAAGCATTTTTTTTATACAGAGCAATTATTTTTCATAAAACATTGAATACAATGAATAATTTGCTAATTTGTAATGCAGTCATCAACTGCTTAGTGTCGTCCTGAATACCGTATTCTACATGAAGCGACTGCCTCAGCCTATCTGACCTCCACAATCCTTTTTACTGGGTAAAACAGATACGACAGTAAGTCTGACAGAATTGTAATGACTTAAATGACTACCAAAGATCGAAGTATGACAGTCAGGACCAACGGCTTAGCTTAGCATGCTTTCTTAGGCACGGAATGTTTAAATGGTCACTCGTCCAAGCACCAACCGCGGCGAGCGCGGCTTAACCTTAATGATTGGTCAATCTGTACGGCTTATACTTTGACCGCATAGTTGACTGCAATATAAATGTTAATCTTCCATCTTACTCCAACACATGATCATTTTAAATATGGCGACTGTTAACATTTATAACTACTGTTGTTTACAATGGTCTACGAAAATTGAAAGTGTCCTCAACAAAATTTAAATAGAAACCTCTCTCTATTTCCATTGAGTTTTCAATCGGAACCTAGTAAACCAAACAAATCCATTACTTACATTCGTACTAGCTTTATTTACAAATCACTGTTAAACAGTGCAATGGAATGCATAACATTGGACATTCTCGTATTCAGACTGATTTACGTTGATTACCTACTGATTTCTGATGTGAGGCAGGCCCCTGCTTACCAGCGAGGGTGGGCACTATACATCCACCTCTCTGGAGTAGTCTAGTAGAGACCGAAGCCTGCCGGGTCTGAGAAGAGCTTTCGTAAGCGATCCCGCGGCTTCAGGAACGGGGCCGGGGTGTTTTTGGTCAGTGCAAGTCCGACATATCCCCACACTATGCCCACAGCGTGGGTCGAAGTCATTAGAGTTTCATCCTGTCAAAAAAAGGCCTGCTTACCTAGACTGGCTTCGTGCAAATTGGTCATGTCATTGCTGACTTAAGTCTGCCAAACTTTTTCCTAATCTACGTTGGGATATACTGTCCCTCGGATTCAGTTTAATACCGTATTTGACATGGCGTCACTGACTTAAATTTCCCGAGTGAATATTTTGAGCCAGTCTGCTCAAACAGGGATGTTTGCTGCATGTTATTGAACTAACGAGAAGTGTTTATGCTATTAATCGAGGACATTACATTCAGAAGACGTAGGGCCTCGTTAGATGGTTATAGTTGGTTAAATTTATCGGCTGGCTTGCTTGGCTTGATGCCAGCAAGTTGCGGTTCGAGGCTGCCTTATGCGCTAACGTTTGTTTATTCATTAACTATTATAGCTTCTACTAGCTCCATCACGTTGTTCGAATGTCAAGGAAGTACTTGTCCTGTAACCTTGAACTAAACTTAATTTTAAGAGGTTCTTAATACTAGCCCTAGATTCTGTCCGTGAAACTGCAACAAACAGAACGGACAGCTATTTTCGTCAATGTTATGTATTATTATGTATTTATACTAAAATAAAGCTAAACTAGTTTTTGTTTGAACGCACTAACTCATCTCTAAAGCTGCCAGTCAGATTTGTAAAAGTCTTTTTGCATTTGGCAGCCCAGTCATTGCTATAGGGCTTTAGTAGCAAAGCAAGGCGAGTAAAACCGCGGGGCACAGCGAGTGTTGTATAAAGTAATGATGATGAGTAATGAAAGATTAATATCATGCTTCCTGTCGTTGATAATGTGTAACTAGTTGACTAACGTCTACTTGGTCTGTGAAATATTCTGACAAACTTTGTTTGTAACCCGCACATCATATGTACCTAAGCATTATGAAGATTCGCGTTCGTGATAGTTGAATTAATCGAACGGAAAATTATCAAACGTTATAAAAATTCCACTCTTTAATTTTGACATGATATTAAAATAAATAAATAAATGTGGACAACATCACATACACTGCTCCGAATCCAAAGTAAGTAGCTTAAGCACTTGCGTTATGGAATCGGAGACAACGAAGGTACCACAAACACCCAGACCCGAGACAATATAGAAAAGTGTTTTTCTACATTGACCCGTCCGGGGATCGAACCCGGGACCTCAGAGCTGGCGACACCTTGAAAACCGGTGTGTACGCCACTCGACCACGGAGGTCGTCATTATTAAATAGACTTTTCTTCCCTTCCATGTAATAAATTATAATAACAGCAATTTTATTTAAATGCCACTGGTAGGAAAATAACTCTTCCTATAAAGAGAAGAAATGAGCAGTACCGTGCTTGCTCCCATGCGCATCGGAGATTTCATATTTCAATTTTGGAATCCATACAACGATTCATCCAACGACTTTCCTCCATTGTTAACGTTATTTTTTCTTTCTTTTACAGTCGGGTAAATATGGCGAGGGCTTCATCGGGTCCTCGCGGGGAGTGGCGGTGCACGTGCGGGGGAAGGGAACAGTGAACGAGCGTGACCACACCGGCTGCACCTGGCCACTGCTTTCGACTTCTGCACCTAATGACCCCTTGCCCAGCGAGCCATGGATCGCGGTCATCAAGAGAGGCAGCTGCAATTTCGAAATCAAGGTAAGATCGTCTCAAATATTATAATACCGTACTGTAAATATCCTATAGTCCCACATAGAGGTTTCTTTCTATTCCTAGAAGGAACGTGCATTGATCACCACTCTTTGTTACCACTTTTCGAATGTATGTATTATGCTTGACTATATCGTTATCAACATGAGTATTTAAATAATCTACGGCTGTAAATTCTATAATATATTTTTATCCGAAGAAATCCTTATTGATCTCCTCAGCTTTGGGAAGGACGGTTTACCGAAGTCTCAATATAACCACTAGGTGATTATGCTGCCCTTTCAGATCATATAATATAACATAGGCTCTAGATAAAACTTAAATTGAAGCCCATATTATGTCAACAAGATTCAGGACATAATCAGGTCCAGACTAAACATTGTACATACATATATGTCAGTCTAGACTTAGACATTCCTGATAAGAAACAAGTCATAATGGACGTGTCACCTACACGATTATAAGTAGCACACACCTACTTTACAACAATGTACACTACAAATATTTCCTGCAATAAAATGTACTTAAAAGAAACTTTGTATCTCTTTATAGCAATAGTTACATTTCCTCCATTATTCAGTTGACACATTACTATGATTGAATATCAATTAAATCCGAAAATATTATTACTATATCCATATAGATATTAACATTCAAATCCAATATATTATTTGTAGTAGATTTTTGCCAGCCGTAAGGATTTGGCTTTTGCGTTGATACATCAGTCAATCACTTTTGCCTTTTTATGTACTTATTCATAATATTTTTTGATATACTATATGTCCAAGGGATAAAGTCTCATATAGTCTTTAAACCCTTATTCCATCTCTTTTTTTTTTAATCAATCTTTTGCTTTTGTACAGTATTAATTTAAAAGGAGTGCGTATATTCAACGAGAAAATCAGGTGCATAAAACTGAACCACTTTTCCCAAGTCACGTGACCTGTCACTTAGTATGAAAAGTTAATTTTCCATTTTAAGATTTCGACCTATGTTCCTTGGGGAAAGTTGTTCAGTTTTGTGCTCCTGATTACCTCGTTAAGTAGCCTATGTCCTTTTTAAGGCTCTACTTGATTACGTAACACACACACACAGACAGACAGAGTTACCTTCGCATTGATAATATTAAAGGATATTTACTTATATCTTTGCATAACGCTGAAAACACTTAAACAAACACATTAATTAAATAAGGAAATATTATCTCCCATAATGTAACATCTGTCATTTTTTAAATAAAGATAATACGGTAGGTAGGTATATTTAGATAAAGAAAAAAAAACAACAGAAAAGAAAACATAGTTGACACTTACTTGATTGATTATGTTCTTTTAAATTAACTGACAAATTTTAAATTAATAACATAAATATTATTTACTAACGCACAATAATAAATGTCTATATCAATACACAAAAACCTTCCTCTGGAAAGAATCTATCTATTGCTGGAAATTGCATTAAAATCTGTTGCTTGGTTCATATGATCTTGCATACAAAGAGAGCAGGGACTTTGTTTTGTACTATGTAAGAATTATCAAGGTAATTAATGGTTTTATTTCAATGTCTAATATTCGCGTAAACCTCAGAAATCAATAAATTATCAAGGTGTTATTATCATGACGTATTATGAAAGAAACTTAGCAACGTGGTACCTAATAATATTTATATTTAACCCAGCTACACGTTTAATTTAGACATTCACTTAAATCATTTAGAAAGTCTGGATTAATTATTGATTCGATTTTGGACCTTCTATATAAAAAAAATACTTATTTAAACTTTGGAGTTGCCTCCTTAGACAAGGTATATTTCGACAAGCGTTTACGATTATAGAAATCGCAACACTATATTATGTTGAAATGACATTATTCTTCGATAAGTCACGTGACTACGACTTGTCACTTTCATAACATTTGAGCGATTCGATTAGCGATAACGATTGTAGAAATTTAGAGAGGGAGATATAGCTTGAATTGAAACAAAACAGCATCGATGCATTTGCAGAAAATGTATATTAAAACAACCAACCCCCTTAATAAAACAAATTAAGTTTATTATCTTTATTTAGGGCACTCTAAATGTACTATTTATAACATTCCCTGATAAGGGAGATTGATTACACTGTATCAGTAATATCGGCTGCAAATATTGCGACTTTATGAAGTATATTATACTAACACAATATAATACGTAGATCAACTGCGTTTGCAATAAAATGATAACATTCAATTCGGTCTCTCTAGGATTATTTTGTCGATAACAATGAGTAAGTTAATACTTAGATAATATGTTGTTCTTTATTAGTGTTTTAGTTCCAAACCCGTGTCTGGTTTGCAGGTCTATAAAAAAAACCTTACAGACAGCTTCGACTCATTCTACTTCCATGGTCAGCGTGGTTGGTGACGTGAGGTCAATGACGTCATTCGTATGAGTCGGAAAACGCTCTCGTCAGTTGCTCCACGTCCTGGTCGTAGTTTTATCGACCCTCGCTGCCTTATGTCCTCCGTTACCTGCAGACCATGGAAGTGCCACAAGCTAATTTGCCAAGCTTTACATATGTGCTGAAAAAACAACTTAAGTACCTAATAACAAACTTTTCTTGTTTCTGAACTATTCTTAATTAATTTTGTTCATCGCAATGTTTATTTATTCTTCTCGCCCCTTCTGTAAGTCATCCCAATACTCCTGTTTTAAAACCGCCTTCACACAATACTTCCATGTTTTTCGATCTTTCCGTACCTGTATTTTCAGTCATATTCTACTACCCCTAGTTTCTGAAATACTGATCTATTGAATCCGTTGTAACATCAACTGAGCAAGTCTATGATTGGATCACCAAGAGACTTGCATCCAATCACAACGCTTGACTTTATTTTTTTAATAAATATTTTTTCTTGTACTTCTCACACACGGCCATCTGATCCCAAACTAGGCAGAGCCTGTACTATGGCAACCAGACAACTGATAAACATACTTATATATTTAGAAATACATACATTGTATAGATAAATTGCACCCAATCACAGAACAAATGATTCTTCTCATCAGACTTACCAAAAATTTGTCCTGGATGGGTATTAAACTGACGAACTCCGGATTAACAGTCAGCGTCACTAGACAATAAACCAGTCGTAATTTGACAGGTGATTAATTTTATTTTGCGTTAATCAATATCGATAAAAAATATTTTCCAGTTTTATGTCGTCTTATCGATATATAATAGTTGACCTTACTCCACTGTACCGTAATAGCTGAACAACCGCTATCTTCCAAGACTTACTTGTTAATCTTAGTCTTAACGGTAGCTTACTCTAAATGGTTCTTTATGTACAGCTGATTAACACAGATCCGTTATAAACAGTTTCACGTACAATATAGTGTATTGAAGATTTTTTTTTGCTGTACACTCACTGAATAAAATTAATTTAACAGTGCGAGTGGTATATGGGCTGACGCGCCTACTCCAAAGGCAATATGGACCCAATAGGGCAAATTGAATGCCGTGATGGGGCAAACACTTGTGAGATTCGCAAATGTATGTTGTTTGGGGGTTATTTGTTCATGTGATTTTAATGTATGTAAAAACAAATGCACAAAATTTTTCATCGACTACATAGTGATAGTAATCATTACTAAAATCAAATTAAATTACTTGACTTTCCTAGAAAAAATCTCCAAATTCGCTTTCCATGGTATACAAAACAAATGAGTCTATGTTGAATGAAAAAATATGATCTGCAGTAACGCATTTTTTATCAACATGTGAATGACAAGACCAAGTATTTTTCATGCTATTTTTTGACAAACCTTACGACATATTATCAACGTCAGACCAAGTGAGAGGCTGTGCAATCCGAAGTGACTGGACCACTGGGCCGCTCAAATGTCACTGAGAATTAATGTCACGCCGATATGTAGTTCTCATCAGGCTTTCTGTGTGGGTGAGATCCCACGGGCACATAATAGAACAGTATATATTGGCATCTAAATGCCAGCCACAATAATTTCTTATGAACTATTATACTGTTAAAGAATATAGAATAACATAATTAAAACCATTCAATGATTTAAGTCTGGAGTGAAACAAAAGTTATAGAGATAGTTTGTAAAAACCTATGTTTAACAAATAAAAATTCTGATTCTGATACAATTAATATAAAATTTGACCGAGTATATTACATACATAGTATAATTAATAATACAATTCGAGTCAGTATGTATTACATACTGACTCGAATTGAAAAATAAAAAAAATCTATCTCGTTTTATAACTTACAACTAAACCCAATGGAGAACTTGACTTATCTGCATCATTTGATTGGTCCCCGTAAAGGGAACCCGACATTCTTTTGTTTACTAGTCAGACATGCAATTCCAATCAACTGTGATCTGCAGTTCAAATTATGTACTCGTATATCCCTTAGTTGCAAGTTATATGGTTATAGTTTATATCTATTGATGTATATATTTATTTCTTTCAGGTTAACAATGCATGGCGTGCTAACGCGACTGCCGTCCTCATCTACAACGATCGGGACACCACGCTCTTGGAGAAAATGAAGCTGTCCACGGATAATGGACGTAAGTGAATCTACATTATTATTTTTTTATTATTATTTTTTTAAAAACGACGCCCGCATTAAGGAATTTAATCCTTGTGTCGCGGGGGTTTCACAAACATTCAAATCACATGCACAAAGAACACCCAGACTTGGAACAAGTATCTGTGGATCGCACAAATACTTGCCCCATGCGGGGATCGAACCCGCAGCACGTCGCGCACAGTGGTAATTAGCGTGGTGACCTATACCACTCGGCTATCCGTGCAGTCCTTATATTAGACTGTTTTCGACTGCATATGCGACACCCTCTTCCTGCACTAAGGAATTTAATCCTTGTGTAGTAAGAGCTACAGTTCACATGCACAAAGAACACCCAGACCTGGAATAAGCATTTGTGGATCACAAAATGTCTTGTCCCATGAGGGCTTCAAACCCTCTGCACGTCGAGCAGTGGTGGTGGTAACCTATTATTATACCACTCGCCTTTCCTTGCAGTCAGAAAATCATAGGTCAAATTCATAGCTCAAAATACAAACTTACGCTTTCAAAAGAATTTCTCAATAACTTATAACTTTACGTTACCACTTTCGTTGGTTTCATACATTCCAAGGAGGACTGCGTTGAGAGGCTGTATATCTCTGCTGCTCATAATATTTATCTTACCGTCTGCATCGTATATCGATTATCATAAACTCTTGTCGCTTCCCTGTGTGACGTCATCGTATTCAATCAGTAGAGCGGCTCTCATGGGAAATTTGTTATGATTAAACATTGATTGTAGACCAACTATAACTTGTTTAATATTTCCTAGAGTCTATAATGATATTATTAAAAGGTCAAGTTGTTCGATGGCTTTGAAAAAAGTACGGTATTATACATTTACGTTATATAATTATATTATACTAGCTGATGCCCGCGGATTCGCCAATTCGAGTGGGTGTTGGTTAGCCAATTTATACAAAACTTACCAAATTATATATAATCCCAGCGAGTAAGTTCTAAAATAATGAATAGCATCTAAAAACAAAAATTACTTACACTTCAAAAAAGTTAAGGAATCAAGGATTTTTTTCCTCTCAAAGTGACCTTTATTAAGTGTATGTTTTTCGTTCATCACTTTATCCATATAATTATTATGTTATTCATCTATTATATATAATTCCAGTGCCACGATATTTGTCCGGGATGAACTCCGAAACTACTGAACCGATTTTAATCAAATTTGCACACCGTGTGCAATTTGATTCAACGTGAAAGATAGGATAGCTTACATCTCAAATATCAATCAAAAAATTTAGACCGCGGGAAACGCTAGTATTCATATATTTTATTATTTAGTGTGGACACTTAAACTTGTCACTAGATACTAAATTGACTTCAGTCCAAACCTTAAAGGTTTTGTTTGAAGACAACTCTATCTTCCAACAGAACAACTCAGTCTTGTGTTCGCTTTTGTTCAAACATTTACAATTAATTTCATGTTTTTATGTACAATGAAGACTATATATTCTGTATTTTTAGAAGAAGGTTAAAGTGCAACGTATCTCGAGTCTCGGGTGACTAATATAAAATTACAAGTTGAAACAATTATCAGACAACAAAACGAACTCCCGCACGTTCTTTGTCAGACATTATTTCATTTGTTTATTAATTGAAGTGATAATTTGAAGAGGAAAGCTGGCTTTAAATAGAATGGGAGTCGTAATCTTTCATATCCTATGGTTGAGCGAATTCAGTGATGTATGTCGTTGACCGCACCCAAGGATTATTATAATTTGATTATGGGATAATTGGTTGAATTTAAAACAACACTTACTCATTAATTAGTGCCATAGTAATAATTAATTTGGTAGATAAAAAAAAGCATTATATTTTTTTTCGTCTCCATGTCTTTCTCGTCACGTATCCGTTTTTAGCTTAACTCGCGTTGTCTGCTTGCAAAACTACATTCACCAAAAAAATAATGACCAACAGTCCAGTCAAGATCACACCTACATAAAAACTTTCAACAACTGATTTAAGCTCCTTGAAAAAGCATTATTAATTAAAAATCCTCGAACATGTAAGAGCTGCACCCTTTATATATCAATTAAAAAGTAATTATTACAGAGAAACGATGTCGCCTGCAACAATTAATAACGCCCTCATGCGTAATAACCCGTTTCTCTTACTGAACTTCCAATTAAACGAAACGCATTGCCCCTTTATTGAACAGTGTACACAACAAAGTTTAACCAAGTACTGACCGTGACCAAAGATTAGAGAACTACTGGAGAGCGCGTCTTTGATAAAATATTTTCGAGTCAGAGAAAATTATCAGTTTATCAATTTTAAAGTTACACTTTTATAATCGTATTCTATGGTTGTTTGATCGAATTGTGATATCATGAATGATGTAAAAGTGGCAATAGGTATTGTTAGTCATTTGTATTATGTTGTGATTATAAAATGTAAGCCGATGATTGTACATTATTTTGTCTGATGACTCATCTCTTGTAGATTAGTTGCTAATTATGGTCCATAATTATCGTTTCACAAAATGACAATGCGAAAAGCGATCTATTCACTAAGACTCAAGTTTCAAAACAGTAAACCCTAAATATAAATTCGCCTTTATCTTTTTGCTGCATATAAACTCATACCCTTAGACAATGTACATTTCTACAATCGTTCGCTGATCGAATCGCTCAAATGTGTGAAAGTGACAAGTCTTAATCACGTGACATATCGAAGAGAAATGTCATTTCCATATAATTTATTTCATATGCAATTAATTTTTATCATCGTTAACGCTTGTAGAAATGTACATTGTGTACGGGGGCAGTTTGAAAATCTCCAAAATTTTACACATTTAATAAGAGTATACAATGAATGTTTATAAACTCCAACGCGAATGAAATTGCGGGTTTATGATGAAAAACGGTTCGATCTATTCTACGATTGTCTCCAACCAACTTTGCACTCCATTTGATAGTTAATCTGTGATTGCTCTGTTATGGCTGGTGGCAGCCACAAGGCCAACTGGGCAGCTACATTGTTCTCCTAATGCGACAGTGAATGACAATTATCTGTATATAATAACACTACTTTATTGTTACAGTACACACTTTACCAACAAACCTCCAATGTACTTTAGTTTTTCAACATTCCGTATAAAGTTAACTTATAAAAATAAATTACGAAAAGATGGAAAAAAAATATTTTATACGAATTTAGTGTAAACATATTTATTACTTATACACTACTTATTACGCAAAAGTTTCTGGTCAAAAATTCCAAAATTGAAAAAGAGGAAAGCGATATAGATAAAGTAATGTAGGCAAATTAAAAATATAAGCAACTATTTAAATAATAAAGCATCGTTAAGATACTTCCAAATACGTTCGAAAAAACTAGTACCCACAGCCAAGATCGTTGAAATACACAAGTGCTTTCATGAATGTATGTTCCTTTTGTAGATCATCCCAGAACTTCATTCGTTCGTAGAAAGGATTCCTACCCTTTGTCAGCTCAGAGCCTATACTGAGGTAGTTCAGCCTATCTTCCGTCGTAACAGGGTCCCAAGTTATTGATAGAGTTGGATCGTCGGTTTCAGGTGTGGGGTTTCTGAAAACCAAACGTAATAAATGTTTAAAATTATGATTATAATTTAACACTTGTCCTATAGTTTCCAATTACAAAGACTTGGCATCTTTAAATGATATACTCTTTTCTTTACTATATACTGAACTACTCTTGTAAAAGTTTTTTTTTTCAGTTTTAAGCCCTTTTGGTGTCAGATAATTCTTTTTATAAGTTGTAATTAGATTTTTATCAAAATCCGGCTGAGCAGCTAATCTTTTAAACCTATAATTAAAGATAATAATAATAAACACTTACCCAGTCTTAGCGAAATTCGTCCACATTTTTAAGACTCTGTTCCTCGTCGCAATGGAATCTCTGCTTCCTTTGCAGACTTCGTTTTCATACTTAATACGAAATAGAAAGGGGAGTTCCGCAATATGACCCACTGAGTTAAGGAATTCTAGTTTCTTTGGTACTGTCCATTCCCCAGCGAAGTTTAGGATATAGTAGTATATAGGAAGGCCTTTCATGTGTTGCGTCATCATTCTTACAGTTTTGTTCACGTAGTACAGGAAATAGTAGTCGCTTATAAGCTGTAAGTACTGCGTTCTCGTGTCAGGTCTCAAGACCTCCTCCCCGCCTAAGTAAAATTTCAATAACTTATGACCTATACTTTGTGTCATTTTATCTTCTCTTGTCAATTCTCGCGGTACAAGCAGACTTACGTTCTCGTTATACTTTTCATAATCAGAATAAAAATCTTCAATGACGAACTGTAGTATAGCACCTTCTGTATTATTACTTCCGATAATAATGGGTACTTTATTGAAATTCCCAGATTTGATAATTACAAATGGACCTTTTGTGATGAATGCTGGTAGACCCTCGAGGTCGACTTCAATACATGGCTTGAAGATGGAGTCAACAATTTTCCCGTGAGCCTTGTTTTCAGCTAATTTCTTCAACTTTATAAATGCGGTTATAATATCTTGAGCCGGCAGATTCCTTAGTTCTTCAACGATTTCTAGAATAGAAGATTTGTGGATGCCTAATTCATTCGCTAGTTCTATTACAGGTTGTGACGGATTTTTAATTAAAGACCAGTTGTTTAAGGCACTAGCGCTTTGCATGATTGCTTTGTGAAAGAGGCCCGTGGCCATTGGTGACAGCATCATAAAATTGACGATAGCTCCACCTGAAGAACTTCCAAAGAGAGTGACATTGTTTTTGTCTCCTCCAAAAAATGCTATGTTCTTTTGCACCCATTTTAGAGCCAACACTATATCTTTGAGGCCACAGTTGCCTGGTGCTGTATAATCATTGATGGAGAGAAACCCAAACGGTCCCGTCCTGAATCCACATCTGACGAAAACGACGTTTTGATCGACAATTAAAGCTGGATCGAGGCGGTGGTCGATTACGTAGGTAAAACATAACCCTCCTATCCAGAACATGACTGGCATTGGTTTGGCTGGCTGAATGGTTGGAGTATACACTTCTAAGTAGAGGCAGTCTTCGGCATGTGTTATTTCCGTTTCTGTTCTACAGTAGTGAGGTATAGGAGAGTCCTTAGTGCAGTCAATTACTTCTGTCCACGGTCGAACTGGATGCGGTGGCTGAAAAAAAAATGCTTTATTTTGTAAACCCTCTAGACATTAACTGTTCTGCAATACTTGTATAAAAGGGACTAAACTTCATTAGTGTTCTTTGCTTAATTAGGCTTTTTGTTTTTTTTAGGGTTTTACTTACCAAGAATCGTAATCTGCCAACAGGTGGTAAAGCATATGGTATACTTTTAAACTTATAATGATCTTTTCCATCTCTCTTATCAATATATCCACAGACTGGACCTTCTATTGTATTCACAATACATTTTTCATCCTCGGTGATCACCGACATTGTTGAAAACCTGTAAATTGTAAAAGCGTCTATTTATAAACGTTACTCACATACTTTGCCGAGGAGATAAAGCTGTCAAGATGTTTGATAACAAACCAAAACATTTGTTTATTGAAAACTTGAAATGGCACATTTTCAATAAATGACATTCTAATTTACGTATACCTACAGTGATTTAATCTATGTAATAACTGTCGTAATGACTAAACATTAATTATTGTTCATCTTATTTATTAGTCAAAATTAGTCATTTATTAATCATGTCGAAAGGTGTGCTTCCTGACAACCATATATTCATTAAAAAGGTGATGAGAGTGACATAGGAAATTATAGACATATTATAAAATACTAATTAACGTTATCGAGAAACGGATTGCTGATCAATTTGATTCAGAACAACCCCCAGAACAAGCTGCTTTCGCCCTGGCTTTTCCACAACCGACCACAAACTATCAATCAAGTAATTGAATAATGTAATTAATATAATTTACCAACACACATTTGTCGATGATTCCAAAGCCTTTGATATATATTTAGTAGAATGGTTTTTGACTATAGTACGGACTCTGTCTAATTTGAGATCTGAGGCTGTGTGTGAGCTGTCCCAAGATATAATTATTATATATACCTAAAATATTGACAATGTAGGTCTAGATAAACTCCATAATTTAATATATAATAGTTTTGCCAATAATACTTTAAATTCTACCGGAATATCTTTAACCATAGAAAAAGGCGTAAAACACGGTGATCCTCGCTCCCCAAAACTGTTCAACACGAAGAAGTATTTAAAACACTAAAAACTTCTGGGCTAACAGAGGTCGTTAAAGACAGCGATTGAAGCCTTACAATTATTCGCTTCGCTGACAATATTGGTTTGTTTGCTCCTACCGCTGCATAGCTTGAAGCTATGCTGCGTGAACGTGAGTCTTAGGGTTGGACATTCTAATAATATTGGGCGAAAGCGTACATCTTCTAAGGCCAGCTACTTGGCTTTGAAAACAGACAAGGCAAGGAAATCGATCGTCGCATCGAGAACGTGTGGAAGTGCTACTGGTCCATGAAGGATTTATTGTCAAGTATATTGGTGTCAAGATAAAAAAATCTGGAGTCAGACGGGGAGATATTTTCCCAGCAGCGTCAAGTAGGTTGCATAAAAAGTAACTAAAAAGTATAAGCAAATCGTTGTAATCAAAATCGGTAAAAATCTAACCTCTATGGAGTTCGAAGGACCACAAATAAATACCAGTACCAGACAAGAAAAAATAAAAATAAAACCAGTTCTGCTAAGTGTTAATACATAACGAATCTAAAAAAACACTCGAAATACGTCAATTGACTATGAGGAAATTCGTTACAATCGCACACAAAAACTTTTTTGTTATATGCTCACTCCAGACGATAGAAAAAAAATCAAAATGCTTTCGTTTAAAAAAACTTGAACTTACCGATTCAATGTAAATATTCTAAAACACTTAGTTTATGTTTAAATTACTTCCGTACACTATAATTAGGTTGGTTTTCCTCAAGATATACACATATACTGATTTCTATATTAACACCGTTCGGATAACGTTTCATACTGGTCTCTTAGCTGTCTAGCCCATACTAATATATAATAATACTAAATAAGTGCCGCACGTAGAACCGATTCTGATATCAACGATAAAAATACTCGATAACATGAAAAGGTAAACTTAATATCGATAATTTATTTTGATAAGAGTAACGATGACGAATAATTTCGATTCTGTTTGTCTTTTAACTTATTTATAGAATTTTTAGTAATTGAATGTCATCATTTTTTTGTTGCGACAATTATCGATGCACCAGATGAATAACACCTTTTTTTCGGTTTGAAAAGCTAATGCTTTTAACCGGCGTGGGGATATGTCGGACTTTAACCGACCAAAAAACACCCCGGTCCCGTCTCTGCCTTGGCCAGAGTCGTGGGATCACATGAGTCTGTTCGACTCCGGTTGAGATTAATAACACCTAGATAGATAATCTTCATACAAGCGCGTAGCTAAGGCGGTGTGGGGTATGTCGGACTTTCACCGACCAAAAACACCCCGGTCCCGTCTTTGCCTTGGCCGGAGTCGTGGGATCACATGAGTCTGTTCGACTCCGGTTGAGATTAATAACACCTAGATAGATAATCTTCATACAAACGCGCAACTAATAGTGAAGCCAAGAATATTGATGTGTGCATCTAGCATCTACCTCTCAGTATCTACTGTCGCCGTCTACTAATTATTGCATGACACTCATTCACTACTTAAGCCGCCATTAAACTTAAAATTAAGGAGATTACTTGACCTTGAAGGATGACGGGTACGTTCGGACTTACCAACTGTGTTGATATGACACAGTTTGAAGTGCTTCACTATCCGTGCGCGTAATCGATTTCTAGGTGTTCTATGCTATGCACCAATGTACACACTTATCGTATTTAAAAACACCAAACTATTTTAATTTCACTTAACTAAACGATTGAGAATAACATCAAACTACATTCAATACGAATTCCGATATTTTTTTGTTTATAAGCTATTTTAAATATTATAAAGTAACTTACAACTTCAATGTCGTTTCTTTTACAGTCGAGTAAACGTCCACCTTCGAACACAATACAAAATATTGTGTTTGTACTATCCGTGTCGGATCGAAACGCAATTATCTCGTTGCCTATAATATCCTAACCTGTTATATAGACGGCGCAATTATGAACTACCTACCTATATTTATCTACTGCTGTTTGCGTTAGCAACAAACTACGTCTAGTGTGGACTGTGGTTGCTAAGGCAACACATTGTGTTTGACGTTTATAAATAAGCGCATATTATCATCTCCCACTTATAATATCTATGTCGTCACTAAGTGCCTATTTATGCTGTCTGTATACAAAATACAATGCTGTTAAAGGTTGACTGGCCTGTTGGCCTAGTGGTTAGTGACCTTGACTGCTAAGCCGGAGGTCGTGGGTTTGATTCTCACCCAGGACAAATCAACGTGTGTAATTTTTTTCAATCGGACCAGTCATTCCTGAGGTATCCTGGTATCGCGTTCAGCCAAAAAAACTCCGTTATAATATTAGCATAGATTCTAAGACACCATTGACAATCGGTAAAGGAAAACATTGTGAAGAAACCCGGATACTATTATTTGGAATCTGAAACCTCCAACCCTAAACTTATTTCCTTAGTCACATATTACTTAATAGGTAGTACAAGTACCTCAAGACACTTCTCTCGTTTTACAATTTTTTTCCCCGTTTTTTTTCTCCATTCTATTCGACGTTTTATTTACAAACAGTCACGTACCTATTAGAGCAGTTTTTTATAAATACAACTTCATGTATAAAAACCAATCACACTTCCTTAAACATTAATAGTCGTTTAGTTTATAATCATTTTAAATCTACACGATGAAAACCAAAGCAGCCAAAAGTGATGTAAAATGACCCTTATTGTCTAGGAATACAGACCTTGTGAATCTTGTCGTTTGTAGACTGTATTTTTTTATTTTATACTGTGTTGATGACGTCAAAAAGTAACATCAAAATTCAGGTTATTTTTTTAACCCAGCAATTGTGTAACACGTTTAACGTCTGTTCTTGTTTATCTATTTGTCTTTTTACAAGTTTTAATTTATATCTTTTTTTAACTTTATATCTATAAATTGAAAGGTCAGGTTATACAGGATTAATTTAAAAGGAGTGCGTATATTTAACGAGGTTATCAAGTTCATAAAACTGAACATCTTTCCCCAAAGGAATATAGGTCTTAGTCTTAAAATGGAAAACAAACTTTTCATACAAGGCAGGTCGCGTTACTTATGTTTGTATGAAAAGATGATTTTTAATTTTAAGATGTTTTATGAACCTGATTACCTCGTTGAATATTGCGTATATTCAACGAGATAAAATCCTCTCCTTTTAAATTAATCCTGTATCAGAAAAACTGCCTACCTATTTGGTCGTTTGAATATCAGAAAATAAATCTTGAGAGTTTTTTTTAATTTGATATAATTTCTATCTAACCTTGTACTTATATTGCGTCTATTTTTACCAGACAATAACTGAATAATGAATACTACTGACGCACGTGAACCTTGACTGTGAAACCCGACGGATGATCACATTAGCGTTGCACATGTCGCAACTAAGCTTCTACTTAGCTATCTGCGTAGGTTCCTGGCACTAAGTACTGGCTTTCGTACGGCTTATCATGTGTTTGAAGATAGAAATGTTAATAAAAATTAACTGTCCACATAACCCGTGCGCAATGCCAATGGATTACGATTAAGAATAAAACCCCTCCCGTCCCTACCCGTGGAGGCCGTTAGAGGCGACTAAGGGATATACAGGATTATTTTTTATGGAGTGCGTATATTCAACGAGGTAATCAGACATCATACAAAGTGACAGGTCACGTGACTTATGTTCGTATGAAAACATGTTTTTTCAATTTTAAGATTATGTTCCTTGGGAAAAGTTTTTCAGTCTTATGCACCTGATGACCTCGTTGAATATTATACGCAAGCCTTTAAAATTAATCCTGTATAAGAATATTTTATATCGCTTAAAACAATCGGAGGAAGAGGCTCATTTTCTATCACAGGCTTCATAGCAAAACATGATCACATTCGCGATCTACCGTCTTGTCGATCAAGACGGAATATTAAGCTTTTACAGATTGAACTTTTCCAGCCCAGTATTCAGTATCTCTAACAACTTTGTCAGTGTTTTTATTTAAGGTCGGTTGTGTCAATGGCGACCAAGGGTTCAATAAACCTAAGTTGATTTATAAATAGTAACGGATATAACTTTATGTTTTGAAGAGCTGTGCGAAACTTTTAACTCGAAAGCAGACTGATGTAGAATTTAATACTTAAGTTCATGGACTCTACTAAGCAGATGATTTCTTGTATTTACAGGTAACATAAGCGCGGTTTTTACATATAAATGGAAGGGGGAGGAGATAGCGCGTCTGGTGGACAACGGGACCAGGGTCACCATCGGCATCATCAAGGGACGGACCTTTGCTCACGTCAGCAACAACATTAACAAGTATGTAGTCATCACGGAATTAGCAAAAAATACTCAGTAAGTAAAACGACCATAGTTCAAAAATTTCGAATCTGGATGAGATTGGCAAAGAGAAAAAGGCACGGTAACAGTGGGGCCTATACCCAGCCCAGTAGGTGGGTGATGGAGAAATTTAAATAAACAAATTGTTATTTGTGAAATTTTCTTAACGGGATTCATGCGATGTATGGCTAAATGCAAGCTGTAGATAAAAGGATTCAGTTAAGCTGCTTGGTTACATGGGTCCATGCATTAAAACTCATCTCATGTATGTTTCAAAACGCACGAAGGCCATGCCTTGATGCTTGGAAAATCAGCCTAAAGGCGGACTGACCTGCGCCGCGCATGGCTCGCCACGCTCGCTTCGATATAACTTTGCAATTGATTCGCCACGAATATGAATGTCTACACATTGCGAATCATGCGATTGAGTACCGTGCACTGCAAAATGCAGACAGTTATGCGTCACTCCATGTATAATACTAATCTACTTCAATGCTTAAGTTTTAGAGAGTGAAAGTCTACCAAAATTCTTTTTTAGATTCATATTTGCTCAAATATAACAGTATGTATTTAATATGTCACGAACAAGAATAACAGAGCAGACGGTAGCCTAGCTAGGGCGTCGGACTTGCGATCATGTGGTTGCGGGTTCGCATCCCACCCATTACCGACGTGAACCCACTCGTAACACAAGCATTTTAGCTTAGCACGAGGGGTTAACGAGATTACTAGTAATGTGCGACCCTTATTGTTAATAACCTTTATAAAAAAAAAACAAAACTGCAGGGCTAGCACGCGCGCCGCGATAAAATTTTGTCGTGTTCTTTTTTTATCGAATCTACTCGTCAAAATATCTTCGTTCTAACGTTTTGTCTTCGGTTCTAACATGGCTGCCTATGACAATGGCTGGTCCTAACGACGCGCGCAAGCTAGCCATGTTAGGGCCAAAGACCAAACGATGTTTTGACGTATAAGACTCGATAAAATACCACGACAATTTAATTCTGGCCGCATGCTAGTCCTGCTGATAGTACCTATTAAAACTAAATCCGTAGTCTTTTAATTACCACATAGCTTCCAAATAGCAAATATATTTTACCGGTGATAAATTCAGGGCCATTTAATACTGATTCATCTTAGTCTCGTTCCAGTTGCACCGGTAATAGCTCACGTATGCGGCGATGACAGCCGTTGCCAATTCCAAAATAAACAAACATTTTGCTGTAAATAGCCCGTCATAATTTATTGCTTTTATACATTCTGAGGTAATGTGCTCAGTGAAGGAAAGACAACACTTAGAACTAAACTATGCAAGATCTAAGCCATAACATTGTTTGCGTAGCTCACTGTGGGCTTCACATAAGTTAAAGCTCAGATAACACTCTAAGCTCGCGAAGCTCAGTTACCTCCATATTACCTCTTATTTTGTCAAGCGCTTCAAATAGATCTGTTTTCTTAATGTAGGTAGTATTTTATTTTTAATTTCGATGTGTGGCAGGAAATATTCCATTACATTTTTTTATCCCCAGTTTCTTAGCTTAGAATGATAAATGTTGCTTTAATCAAAGAAAGCAGAATACATGTAAAAAAAATATATTTTAAAAATACTATTGGAAGGTTACTGAAATAGGGCTTCTCATAATACCGGCCTATGTCCCACTGTTGGGCCTCTTCTCATATAGAGAAGGAATGAGCATTGATCACCACGCTTGCTCATTGCGGGTTGGCGATTTCAGATTTCAATATTTTTTATCCAGGTTTCTTCACTATTTTATTCTTCACCGTCAATGGTGTCTTAGAATAATTGTGAAATTATACAACTTTGAAAAAATCACATTGGTACTACGTTCGTATGACTGCGTTCGAACGCGCATCCATATGCATACGAGTCCAGTCTTTTAACGGCTAGGCCATCAAAACATTTTGAATGGGCATAAATCTTATCATTTATTTAACTTGACTATAGGTAAGTCATGGGGAGTGGCGGCAAAGGGCACGTCTCAACACTGGGTTGTGTTATGCATACTATGTTTTGGACCGTCTATGGGTTGCACCGACTGCACTTAAGACAGGTGAAGTGGTGTCTACCTGACAAGCTGACAGATTAATAGCCCCATCGTGTTGCAAGCACAGTGCTTCAAGCGCTTTGCACTTATCAGCGCTTGTTTACCACTTTCCTAGATTTATATCGTTTGTCTCTAAGTTGTGTTCAAACATAGGTAGTCTTTGACATTGACAGCGCTTTCTTTTGTAAACAAACAAGTGTTCGTAATTCCTGTAACCATTGAATATTCATATAATACGTGATCATTGACAGTGTGATTGAATCGAAAATTCCATCCGAATATTATAAATGCCAAAGTAACTCTGTCCGGCTGTTATACTTTCATGGCTAAAGCACAAAGCCGATTTTGATGAATTTTGGTAGAGCTTGTTTGAATTCAGAAACATCATAGGCTGATTTTTGTCGCTATCGCCGATAACGACGTGGGCGGAGTCGGGGGCTAAAGCGAGTTAGTTAGTTAATAATAAATCATAATTAATCATGATTTTTTGTAGATAAGGTCATTTATCAACGATTCATGTATAGCTAGATAAATTAACGATTGTCATATTTCGTGAAAAGCATAAGAATTGATGGTAGATCAAGTATTAGGTCAGCATTTAGCTGAATACCGTATTTTACATGCAGCGGCTACCTGCTTAACCTCCACAACCCATTTTAATGGGTACCATATATAACAAACATATAAGTCACGTGACCTGCCACTTTGTACGAATATTTCATTTTCAATTTTAAGATTTCGACCAACATAGGTCGAAATCTTGGGGAAAGTGGTTCAGTTTTATGCACCTGATTACCTCGTTGAATATAAACGCACTCCATAAAAAAATCCTGTATATCTATAACCTATATCTAATATCGGTCTAACCGTACGGCTTACACTTAGCCACAAGCCCCTTTATGGAATAAGTATTTTTTAATAATAAACCTTTTTATTAAATACCAATTATGTTGTTTCAGAACGTCTGTGCTGTTCGTGTCAATATCGTTCATCGTGCTGATGGTAATATCTCTCGCCTGGCTTGTTTTCTACTACATACAACGCTTCCGGTACATACACGCCAAAGACAGACTCTCTGTGAGTATACACTTGTAATTTAACTAGCTACGCCCCGCGGTGTAACCTGCGATTTACCTTACGCTTATTTAACCTACGTGTGAATCCAGGGCATCAACTACCTCCATACCAATTATTTTATTTATTTATTAAATAATTTGTTTTTTCCTTAACCTTTACTGTCCCACTGCTGGGCAAAGGCCTTCCCCCAAGTCCCTCCATACATCCCTGTCCCGTGCCACCTCGAACCAGCCCTCGCGGTACACGTTCTCAAAAATTATTACAAACCTTTTTTTACTTTACCGTTTTTATTCAAATTATTACAAGAATAATATTTACAATATTTATAAGACTATTATAACTAGGTACATATGCACTAAAATTAAAACTAAATTAAACTAAAAACTATTTTTTATTAAAATTGGTCCAGGAATTTTAAACGTGGCGAGGTTATAAACATACACACACCCAAAGTTTAGCCTTTATACTAGTGTGATTAGAATTTAAAGGCTTTTAAGTCATAACATTAGGGTTATTTTGAGACACTGACTTGGTCTCAAATGTTTTCAAAAGTTGTTTTTATATCAATATTGTAAGGTTCAATTTTGCTTGGTACCATCAAAACAATACACCTAATTAGTATTCACTATATCTATATAAATCATCGGTCAAGGAAGACTAAATAAGTCCATGTCCATATAGGCTTAAAGGTATTCTGACGCATACATACAATATTTGGAATATGATAAATCTGTACTAATGCATGTAACAAAGCGGAACTTTGTTTGTTTCAACTCTTGTATCAGTTATATTTATCTCTGTAACTACCGACTGGTATTTCTAGAGATAGAATTCTTTCAATTCTACTGGATTGAATAAAATATATAGTGTATATAATACGGGTAAATAATTTGACGGGCCTGTTGGTCTAGTGGTTAGTGACCCTGACTGCTAAGCCGGAGGTCGTGGGTTCGACTCCTACTCAGAACAAATCTTTGTGTGATGACCACGATCACTTGTTCTGGTTGTTTTTAATTTATCTATACTATGTATGTATTTAGAAATCTATAAGTAAGTTTATCAGTTGTCTGGTTGCCATAGTACAGGCTCTGCCTAGTTTGGGATCAGACGGTCGTGTGTGAGATTGTCCCAAGATATTATTATTAATTGCTTGATTCTTGAATCATAGTATAGTCTATTTTAGGCACATAATAAGGGTTCCGTTTAAATATGAAAAACCCATGAAACGAAAACATGCGGTTACAGTCGCGAAACCCGCAAATAACTTAAACTTTATAAAATTCGTCACGGGTCAGATATGTAATTGTGTATTTTTTGTATTTATTTATTTTATTTTATTTATTTATTATTTTATGGGTATGTGAACTATATTGTTTATGTGAATGTTTTGTTTTTTACAGAAACGTCTTTGTTGTGCAGCAAAGAAAGCGTTATCCAAAATACCTGTAAAGAGTTTAAAGACTGAAGATAGGGTGAGTTATATTTGATATCGTTAATCCTATAATCAACCTAAATCTTAAGGCTTTATTCTAGAATATCACATCCGTTTACCAGTAGATAATCATCATTTCCCTGCCCTTTTTTATGTATACAGGATTATTTTTTATGGAGTTATATTCTACGAGGTAAATGTAAATCTTAAAATTTAAAATTAACTTTTCATACAAACATAAGTCACGTGACCTGTCTGTCACTTTGTATGAAAAGTTGATTTTAAATTTTAAGATTTCGACCTATGCTCCTTTGGAAAAGATGTTCAGTTTTATGCACCTGATTACCTCGTAGAATATAAGCACTCCATAAAAAACAATCTTGTATAGTGTGACCCCGATTCTGTTAAACAAGTACTTAACTAATTTAAGTCCATCGGTATCTTTCTCACTTGTACCTAATTAGAAAAAGACGGACGAAAACTTAAACTGTCAAATTTAGTTCCGACTAAAATTATCATACAATTTTAGCCTCAAGTGAAAACTTATGCTCTAAAACACTGTGATGTTCAAGGCGAAAACTAGTTTGACATTTCTAAGTTAGTTCTTATCTGTTCCTGTCTTTCTCTCACGCTTTATGTTACTAAAAGATAGCAATGGTTTAATTTTAGTTAAATTTGCGTACAGAGGAATCAGTACCAATATTACTACTACTTGTAGTAACAGATGTTTATTTTTTTGACGTTACAGGAAGTTCAAGGTGACGGCGAGTGTTGCGCCATCTGCATAGAACCTTACAAAGTGTCAGAAACATTAAGATCTCTTCCTTGTAGGTCAGTATATTATTATAACAAGATATGTTTCATTATGTACGCTATGGGTAAATTTTTAAGACTGCTTATCGCATGGCTGGATAAAATATTCTTCAAAGAGGTTATGGTAAACGTTTGAAGTCTAATTATTGCTTGGCCAGGCTGAAAGGCTTTTTATTGTATATTGAACGGATTTTGAACCTTATTTATGTAACGTTAAAAGTTACTTCTTGGTACCAGAGCTGACTGAAGCATAGTGACTATACCCAAGCGGCTTTAACTCGGTATGCAGTCCATTAAGATAACAACAACGAAATATGCGTTTCATGTAATTGAAAATAAGGTTCAAATTCCTTTATCCATAAGCTGGCCTTTTTAAAATTATCTAAGTAATGTTATTAATGTTTTTTTATTCCAGACACGACTTCCACAAGAACTGCATAGATCCGTGGTTGCTGGAGCACCGCACCTGTCCCATGTGCAAGATGGACATACTCAAATACTATGGCTTCGTGGTCAGTATACTTAATACAATAAAAATATAAAATTGATTAAATATTAAAAATCAGGTGTCTTAACATCAAATATTAGTGCTTCAAACACAGCCTAGTACCAACTGGTATCAACATGGTAACAGTTTTAAAACACAAACAGATGGTTATAACCTGGACGAGCAATGTTTTTTTTTGTGATTTTTCTAATGAACTATATCACCTCTTTTGTCGTGACTTTTACTTGCTAAAGAGATCGTTCTACCTCCTACCCCTTTACCGTGGTCCTGACGGGAACACATTAGAAACGTTGCCATTTTTTATTAGGTCTACCACAGTTAGCTGGAGCGCAGAATTTGACTGCTTTACCAGACTTTTTGGCGAAACCTCAAGGCCTTAGGGCATCTGCGGGGTTCGGACCTCGACTTAGTGCGCCGCTATCAACCTTAATAAGGCCAACAACAAGAGAGGGTTGGACCTAAGTTTTTATTATTTAGGGACATATTTGTATCGCTAGTTTGGCAAGCTGCCCACTTGATCTCCCAGTTGATAATCTTTGGAGTCTTAATCCAAGATCCTCACGTGTCAAATGATGTTGTTGCAGTTCACTGGCAGCCAGGAGAGCATCCTGCAGCTGGAGGTGGAGGAGGCCCGCAGCCGCGCGCTCAGCCCCGCCAGGAACCGCCACCCGCTCACACTCGTAAATGTTATACATACTTCTATTATATATGGCGGCTATTCACTTGAGCAATCAAGAGAAATAATATTTTTTTATTCATTTATTATTCCGTATAATTAAATTAATTACTCAAAATATGTATTGATTAGGTATAAATAGCGGTAAATAATCTGATAAATATAAAAATAGTGGATTATTTCCACTCAAATTAATTATGGGAACATTTTTTACTGAGCAATGGAACGCAGTAATTAGGGATCAAGAGAACGGCTTTCGTGCTTCATCCTAAATCTAATTTTGATCGTGGTGAAATTCGCAATTCGCATTCGCAACCGCAAGCCGCATTGTAGAAATGTGTGCGCATACGCACATAATCGTGCTTGCGGCCAGCTGTGCACGTAGCCGCAGTGCAGGTACTCGCATAGGTGGCCCATGATCCCTTCGAACCGAAGAGAACCTTAACATTGAGAAGCATGAAAAGTGTCTGTGTTATGTGATGTGTATTTGAACCCATGATGTCTGTCTACAGTTGACGAGCGACAACTCGTACGAGGAGGCGGGCAGCGAGCGTAGCAGTCGCGCGTCATCGCCGGACGAGCTCGTGCCCTCGCTGCCGCACAGGGCGCTCGCCGCCAGGTAACTTGTGTTTAGTATACTTACCGCTGCAGCCGAACGTCTTACAAGAGTAGGAATAGACCGAATATAAAGTCCATTTTCAATAATATTATTTTTGTACACAGATCGTGCACATCCTCCCCTACGGGTTCGCGCGGCGAGGCGGCGGGCAGCAGTACCGCGCCCGAGTAGACACACACACACACACACATGCTGCAAGTGACAGTGACAGTGCAGTGACTATGTGTTCATACGATATAAATACTCAACTCGAAACATTCGGAACCTCCAGTGAAGTGTGAAGTGACGCTAGTGGTGAAACAAGTGATATTTTTCGTAATTAAGGACATAGCGTATGGATTTCACCGCATCTCCGCCTAGTCAACGAATAAGTGTTCTTCCTAACGCTTGTGACCCTACGACCCAACTAATGTATCAGCAAGGAAAATTAACGGTTTTTATAATTGATATCAATCAACATTGTAGGTACTTAATATTTGATTGGTTCATGATCTCATAAGTTAATCGTATCCTATTTAACTGCAATAACCTTCAAAGTGACTAATGTAGTCGTTGTGGTGGCCCTTTGTTTTGTAATTCTAACTCGTAATTGGGATTAAGGGTATCCGTCCATATGATAATAACTAACAAAGTAATACAGTTTGTATGTCGTCTGCAGTTAACACGCAGCCATAACACATGTGTTAATATAAAGCGGACTGCAACCTTCCTACTAAAATGTCTGTCCTTGAATGGGCTGCTTTATTAATAATAGTTGGCTCGTTTATGATTTAGACATAAGTTTTCTACAGTCGTCAGCCATATGAATGATATTGTAAGCTATTGTTCAGTTACTGTTTTATCTTCGAACTATAATCATATTGATGTGTAAGGGGCCATATGCAACTAAATGTCAATGTTCTTGTTATCTATGGTAAGCAAAAGTTCATTTAGAACAATATCGGTGTACCTACTTCTATATGGTGCAATTTGTGAAAAATAACATTGTAAACACTTCTGTGTCCGAAAATATATAGTTAATAAAATCTAGTCTGAAGATATGTCGCTTTTAAATTCAATTATTTTTGCGTTGTCATGTTCATTCATTTCAATGTGTAGTACCTTTGAACTAATCCAATTTATTTGTTTTTAAATAAATTGATCGAGGTATTTGTTATTCTGAACAATTTGTAAATAGATACTTTGAGGTATACTTTTTATTGTATAAAATTCAGAATTTGAATACCTCAGATCTGTATAGTTCTTAGAAAAAGTAAGTGAGATGGGATCGGGTACCGCGCTTTTTGCGATTTCCCACCATTTTCTTAATCAAAGTATTGTGTTCATAGATATTGTTTTCAAAAGCGACTTAGTTCGTTCAAACTGTCCTTAACATAATTAAATAAAAAAATATTTTAGTTTAAGGTATATTAAGTGAGCATTTAAGTTATTATGTATGGAAATAGACAAACGGTACTTAAATCCATTGGATTTTATATAAAACAAGGAGACTGGTATGTACTTTAGTAACAGATAATTTGTGTAATGTTGTATACATTCCCGATCTTGTTCAAGTCGAATGTTCTACGTAACTCCACGTGCGAACATCATGTGTTGAAATAAAAACCAATACAGTATTGACATTTGTGTTTCAATTAAAATATTCATGTAATTTTCATACCACCTAGTCCCCGGATGTACGTAAAGCAACTCTTTTATTTACCTATTATCAACTGATTTCACAACATAACTGTTTACTCTTAAGGGCCAGCGCAAACCAAAATTGCGCAGTAAAAGTATTTTTCATGACTGATTTTTCATTATAATCAGAATAAAGGTGAAACGTCGGGAACTAAAATCGAAATAACTTTCATATGTATTATAAATATAGTACTTAACTGTACACTTTCTAAGTAATAATCATAATTAAATCTAAGTATTTCTAAGTAGTAATCTCCGCATACTGCAAGCCAGGGGAGGAGTTATATTATATTGAATATAAACCTTAAATAAAATTAATAAATTGTTTTTAAATTTTGGTTGTACGAGTCTTCTTCTTTCTATCAAATCATTACGATTGAATTTAGGATAGTTGAGTGACCATAGGTGGATAGCGAAGATGAAGTAAAGAAAAAAAAAATTTCCTTATTTTTTTAAGTACTTTATACACAATACACAAGAACTTCTAGAAGAAAAATCTTAACGAATTAATTCTAGAACTTTTTTTAAAAGTTTTTAAGGAAAATCACGTTTCTAACACCAATTTGATATAATTACACATAGTTAACAAATTACAAGTTTATTTATTTGTTTATATAATTACTACTGAATATATTTCAATAACAGTTCGAGATGATCTTTGATTAGAAAATTTAATGATTATTTTATTAAAACTTACACAAGTAATACACATCCACAATCCACATAGATTTCTTTAGTAAAAAATTAACCTAATGACAAACAAAATACCATGAAACACGGTTCACGCATTTTATTAAACAATTATTAAATGTCATACACAGTTTAATAAGTCACTGTTATTTTTAAAATATAGTCCGGTAAAACGCAAACCCCGAATACCTTTAAAGGTAAATTTGATGAAACCAACAAATTAACATGTTGACATAAAAAAATCATATCAGTCTTAATATATACAAAGCATTACTAATTTAATTCACTACTAAATACTAATCATTCTCCACCATTTTTTTTTCTGACCATTATATCTAAACATTTATTTATATATCATTTTCTAAGGTATAAATTAAGGACTTATCTCAGGTTTCTGAATGCTGTTCAATTGAATATAATGTTGACAAATTTTAATGTGATTGTCAAAAAGTCCGCTAGGGTTGCTACTGTCGCATGGTGTGTATCTGTAATTTTCCACCAATGAAAGACAAGCCTGTAATTGGTTTAAATTGACAGATACACCTGATCTTAGTGGCCATTGATTGGTTGACGGACAATTAACTAGTTTTCATGTCGCTCGGACCACAGACATTCAGAAACCCAAGGGTATCTACTTTTTATTAATATTATTATATGATTTAGACCTAGCGTACACCAAGAGTAGCGCAGCGGAGATTATATTTTCATGACGAAAATAAACTTTAAAGCTATCAGAATAAAGTGGTGAAATGTTTAAATACCTATGACAAATTTCGCGAGGTCTCAGAGCCACGTGAGCATAAGAGTATGAAAACATATTAAATGCACTTTTTTCTAATAGTTTTAAAGTTTATTTTCGAGTGTCATCCAAAAATATACTCCGAAGCGCTGCTCTTGGTTTGCGCTGGCCCCTATACTACATTATAGACACAGTCAGGTAAATTTTGGTACGACATAGATATTTGAAAGTTAGCTAAACACCGATACTAATATATAAAGCACAATGAGCAAAATACATTTAATTTCATAACATTATGTGAATTAAAATACTCAAATTTATACAAAAGTACAATCATGGAAATCAAACTATAAGATTTATTAAATAATAACCTATTTTTGAGGTTGTTAATGCCACTGATGAATGTGACAAAAACTTACTAATAACTAAATGCGATGGAAAAAAATATACCATAATTATTGCCTTATGGGATAAAAACAATAATGTCAGTAACAGAATTGGTACAAATATACACATATTTTTCATTTTACTTAAAAATTGAACAGGTATGCAGGTTTATATTATGGTTATTAAAACCGAGCAGAGCTTGCGTATGTGATTCCGCAGCTCCAGCAAAGGTAAGGGCGGGACCGTCGGGTTTCCAGTGGGTGCAAGTCCGACATATCCCCACGCTGTGCCTTCAGCGAGGGTTGAAGTCATTAGCGTATCACCATGATAAAAAAAATTATAGGTTTTGGTACTAACTAGGAAGTAATACTAATTTTGTGTTGAATTATGGAGCTTCTACAATGACCGAATAATCAAACGTTACCTAATTTTAAGTGTCAGTTGAGTGCATAATGTCTCTGTCACCAAGTAGTAATGTTGTGACAAATATAAAGAACTACTTAAATTTAAATTTCGTTTGAGTATACAGTTCTTCCTATGCTTCAAAGATTTGTTCAGACAGGCTGTATACTGCTAAATACAACTGCATCAAACATGTTGTTGGAATGTTTTATGTTTAACCTGTGTTTCTTTTTGAAGCAATATATCTCCGGATATTTTGAATTCAACGCGGGTTTTTGAGTATGAAAGCTGACGTGATCAACTGTATTTCAGCTTTTAGCTGTAATTTCTGTGCTGTAGTTTGAAAACTATAAGATCGTTTCTAAAATTTTTGGAGTTTTTTTTTTCTGCTTTGGAAGTTTGACTTTAATGTATTTATTGTTCTTATCCCATAAGGTTCATGTTAGTTCTATTACTAATCGGTAGAGCGCTCGCCGTTTGCTTCGAGAGCCGATGACGCGTCGGACTCAGATCATTTGTCCCACAGACCAGCCTCCTTCATCTTAGTGTGGAAATATTTCTCTAAGGTGTTGGCACATCTGTAATAACATTAATGGTGAATATTTCTTGTTCACTTGCTCGGAGGTACACGTAGATGCGTGTAATGCGTTAATTAACAATTAAAAAGGAATCTTTAGAGAAAAGGAAGATTTAGAGTAAGTTTATCAGACACCTTCTATCGTTTGTAATTTTAATCAATCAATCCATATTTTTAAATTATATTATGTAAATATAAGGAGATATCACATAATGTTTTGAACATCTTCTAATATATAAAATTCTCGTGTCGCGATGTTTATTAACAAACTCCTCCGAAACGGCTGGACCGATCTCATAAAATTTTGTGTGGAGCTGTTTTGTTGGCCGATTCTCAGACCTACCAGATATAGGTCGGTCTGAGAATCGGCCCTCATCTACTTTTCACACTCTTAGTGAGAGGGGTGGCCCTCTCCAGATTTTTTTAATATGGCAACGTTTGCCGGGTCAGATAGTTAATAAACAATATTTACCTGTAGTAATCAGTATCGGGCGAGTTGTAGAGCCGGCAGTTTGTAAATATTCTGGTCATGTCGGCTATAAACAGTCGTTTGGACACGTAGTAACGAGCCTTCAGGCGCTCACCCATAGTGCGAAGATCTGAAATATAATTAATACATGAAATTATTATTATGTTATTTATATTTAGACTAGATTCAATGAATGTTAGCAGTGTTTCGCCTTTTCTTTGATCAAGATCACGTCGGGTCGCGTAAAGTAACATATTATCTATAATATCTCTAGTATTGGGTTACTTAAAGCTTTTAAAAGCAATAACCGCACTCGCCGAGACCCTTTCGTGCCTCAGAAGCACGTTAAGCCGTTGGTCCCGACTGTCATACTTCGATCTTTGGCAGTCAAGGCAACGAGTCTTAATATAGGTTAGTATATTACTCAGTAAAATGAGTTGTGGAGGTCATATAAGCAGTGGACCCATGTAAAATACGGTAACTAGATAAATCTGGGAAAAATGCAGGCAGATGACGATGAGCTGAAATTATGTAAAACAACTTTACCAGATGTGCTCTTTGGAAACAGCCTGTATATATTCGTGTTCAAAAACGTTGTATAGATACTTACCCATTGGATACTTGATGTGGTCATAATAATCGGGCACTTCAGCTTTGTCGACCGGTTTCAGGAAAGGCCAAGCGGTCGCGTGGTTTTTGACCTACAAGCAGAGTAGAAAATTAGTTATTTGATTCGTGGTTTCCACACAAGGACTCTGTCTATGAATCTGCATCTGCTACGGACACAACAACGGGGACGTGGCTCTCATAGGGCGGGATAACTATTATGAACGAGGCAGTCATCTCTCCGTTCCCTTTTTTTCCCATGCGGGGTATTGTCTCGTTACGTAAGCAACGGGTCTGCTCCAACGGCTAGCGGTCCTTCGCCAGACCATTACCACTATCGATTCTGAAAATTTCTTTCAAAGAAACTCCGATATATAGATGGCTATGAATAGGGCGAGATTAGGGCGGTTCCGGGTGATAATAATTACGAGGGAACTTTTAAAAGCAGGCGGTACTCCAGTTCTAAAGGAGCCGAAACGTGGACACTGACAACAGAGCTGGTCCACAAATTCAAAGTCGCTCAGCTAGCTATGGAACGGGCTGTGGTCGGAGTTTCTTCGAAGAAGATCAGAAGAACTGGAGTGACCGACATAGTTTGCATAATTATCTGAAGTGGTAAGTCTGATCATGTCTGTCGAAAGACCGGTAGCTGTTGGAGCAGACGAGTTCTTGAGTGGAGACCGAGAATCGGCAAACGCAGTGTATGACGCTCTCCAGTCAAATGAACCGATGACCTGAAAAACGGGGGCCGGGTTGGACTGGATGGTGGAGGAACGGGTGTTGTGGTGCAACTTGGTAGAGGTTTTTGTCCAGCAGAGGGACGCGATAGGCTGAGTTAAAAAATATATGTCGGCGTGAGTAAATTATTACGGTGTAAAACAAATGCCCTGTGACATCATCGTACCACTCAGTGAATCAGGCGAGTTGTGAAAGGGATCGGCATTTATAAGACGGTGCGCCGAGCGGGTGCGGTCATTCTGATTCTAGCGAGCGGGGCGTCCACAACTCTAATTGTGACACGGATCACGCCTGAATTAAATTATAATTATTATCGTTTTATTATTGTTTGTTTTTATTATCATTATTAATTAATTATTAAAATTATTAAAATTAACATAGTTGATTTTAAAATCAGTCTTATTTTTAAAATAATGGCGAATCACGACTCTCAACACAACTTGGACCCTGTAAGAAGTCGGTCTCCTCCACCAATCTTCCAGTCAGGCTTCACTCAAGCCGAAATATACTAGAAAAAAAATTAGCTTGCAGGCGTAGTTGTGGGAAACAGGTAGTATATAATAATTGATTATGTAAAGTGTTCCTTACAGTGTGCAGCACGTTCCGCAGCGTGGCGGGGTCGGGCTCGGGCTCGGGCTCGGCGGGCGGCGGGCGCCCGGCGCGCCAGCCAGACTCCCGCAAGCCCGGGATGCACTCCACCGGCAGGCTGCGCACCTGCTCCAACACACGGACTTGCTTATACACGAATAGTTTAAAACGACTGCGTATATTCCACGAGGTAATCAGGTGCTTCAAACTGAACAACTGTTCCCAAGGAACAGACGGGCCTGTTGGTGTAGTGGTTAGTGACTCTGACTGCTAAGCCGGAGGTCGTGGGTTCGATTCCCACCCAGGAAAAATCTTTGTGTGATGAGCACGATCATTTGTTCTGTATCTGGGTGTTATTTATCTATAATATGTATGTATTTAGAAATATATATGTATGTTTATCAGTTGTCTGGTTACCATAGTACAGGCTCTGCTTAGTTTGGGATCAGATGACCGTGTGTGAGATTGTCCCAAGATATATTTATAGGTCGAAATCTGAAAAAATATAAATCAAATTTTCATACAAACATGTCACGTGATCTGTCACTTTGTATGAAAATTTCATTTTCCATTTTAAGATTTCGACCTATGTTCGTACGTGGGAAATGTGGTTCAGTTTTATGCACCTGATTACCTCATTGAATAAACGCACTCCTTTTAAAATAATCCTGTATGCTGAACAAAATAAGACTCCGGTACCGCAAAACGGGGTAAATAGGGATGCCAGAGAATATAGATAACATTTCTAAAGGGTAGGTAATACCGTTTTACAGAATAAAGAAATTGATTATCTGAACTCGTTTGATTGATTTATTAGAATATACACGGTTATAGGTTATACCCTGGTAATACGCTAAGGGCTTCATGTAGAAGAGGTCATTTGCAACCAAATGTAATGCTAATGTCCACTGTTTTCAAGTAATTTGATATTATTCGGGTTATTAGGGACATCAGCGGTTTTGAAAGTTTATAAAAAAGGTACTGGCGCATAAAATATTCAATCATAATTTGTTTGTTTAAAGTTCAGTACAACATAATTAACCATAAAATCGCAATAAAAGCTGCAATACCTAACAATTAGCATAATTTGGAGAAAATTTAAGTTTCTGGTTCATACCTAATTAGGTAAGTTGTCTGGACTGTTACGTAAATTGAAAGAAAGCTGTTTTCATATAGAATGAGCACATAGTCAAAAATATCCCTTTCCAAATTTGTCTCTATTAAACCCAGCATTCCTATTCACTCTATTTTACCTGTACAGTTTTATATTTTATCTTACGAACATGATAAAGGAACTGTCGGTAAAACAGAGATTCATTGGTATAAAGAACGTATGCAGATTATTTAAAACCACACATATTTCGTCCAAACATGTCTACATACATACGATTAATAACGTTTATAAAAACAGTAAAAACGCTCAAATTAAAACAATAATTCAACTTCATTATTTCAAAAATACTACTCACATATATTTGTGACCAATGAATTAAATACATTCAACTATCACCATGTGACCTTAATATGTAACAGTTCAACTTACGCCTTCTTTAAATAATGTCAGTCCAGGATGTATCTTCCGCACATCCTTCTGTCGCATATCAATCAGTTTCTTGACGATCTGCGAACAAATCACGATATGATTATCATTATATAGCAAAAAAACTTAAGTTGCTCGCGCTATACGCTTAGATTTTTTAAACTATGCAACAGATTTGGATGCAGTTTTTCGCAGTAGATAGATCAACAAGCTTTGCCCTACGGTTTCAACGTTAGTAGTTCACGTCCCCGTAAGTTTTTTTTTATTATTTACTAGCTGCCCGGACAGACTTCGTTCTGTCAAAAGTAAATTAATTAAGGTAATTCCCGAGTTCAGTAAGTTTTTTTTTTTACTTATTATTTATGTTTTACACCTTTTAAACCTTCCCTGGACTTCCACAAACATTTCAAGATCAAAATCAGCCAAATCGGTCAAGCCGTTTTCATGCTATGTCGTGACAACGGAAAACGGGTTTCATTTTTATATAAACAGGGTGCAGATTCGCATTTTAGAGAACATTCAGGAGCCTTTAATGTGAGACATAAATAATCAATATAAATCACAGTACCTGGTCAATAATGAATACAGCTACTATTATAAATTGTTTAAATTTGATAGTATTTTAGAATCATACGAAAGCAATTTCAGAATCACCCATCATGCACACAGCGGCATGTCGCTGTCTGTGTGCGTGAGTGTCGAGTGTCGACGAACTGTCGGTTCGTCATCTAAGGCTAACACTACCTAAGCCACGAGTCTCTTTCACGTACCTACTGTAAGTACTTACGGTCGTTCTTCTCCTTCTTCTGATTTAGCTGAATACGTACGGTCGTAATCAGCTGATAAATAAAATGCTGTTTTGCTTTATTACCCTATGACTAAATTCACGTCATCTACACGATCGTGCTCGCACGTAATCGTATGTAATAACCGAAATTGTAGCTTAGATCTGAATACGTACGAAGATAGGATCTAAGTTGAGGAGCTGACACGCGCTCAGCTGTTGTAGGTATGAAGTGCGTAGGTAATGATATCTCGGCGCATTGTAGGTAAATTCAGTCCTAGGTTTACAAATAAAAACAAAATTCTTATGTCTTACATAAGGAATTTGTTTTTATTTGTGGATGTTATTGTTCGAGTTGATTTCCTTCGTACCTAACTACTTAACGACCTTAGGTACGGCAAAAATAACTTAGTTCGTGTTGTACCTACCGACTTACCAAAACTGCCTGATTAGTATTGTTGGCGTATTTAAAAAAATATCAACGTATTTACAAATGATCAAATGTTTACGTAGTGGGTACGTACAAATAAATTAATTACAGAGGTATTTGTTACCTGGAGTAATTCGAAGTTTCCAACACGACGTCGCTGATTTACACAACACTAAAAGATTCGTTTATCCAGTGTCGAAAGCACTAATCACATTTGCATTTAGGTACCTAATTGTTGCACACTTGTGATTTTCCGTGTACACTAAAATTTTGACGCATCCCGCACAAATAATCTGCACTGACGGCATACCTAGTTGCAGACCATCTCTTTATTAGAGTAATTATCTATCATCGTTTAATACTGATAGGTACCGAGCGCGGGGGGACCGGAATTCGCAAACGCCTACACGCGGCGGCGGCATCATTCAAACTGACTGCGCTGCGGCGCCCGGTCGCCGTGGTGCCGCGTGAGCCGGCCATCTTGGAATTTTGAATACAATAGCGAACAAAGGATTGCGTTTGTGTGTGTGGCGGTGCGGTTTTAAGGCTAGGAACATACAGACTGCGATTTAATACGGGTGGTTTACACTTACCGATTTCCGTTAATAAGAAAAACGTACCTATCAATTTTATTAAAGATTCGGGTCGAGAATCATGAGTATATATATCTCCTTGAAGGTCGACAAAATGCGGATCTGCACCTTGTATAGATTATTATTCGCTTTTCGAGACGGAGATACAGCATACCCAAAGATATGCAGCATAAATATCCGTCGACCCGTTCTTGAGTCCTATTTCACTTCAGTGGGTCTTATGTGAAATACAAGTAAATACGAGTATTACCTCTTTCTGCCGTCGTATAATGCTGGTAAACTGTGTGTACACGATACGTGGGTTCAGCTCACAGTGCATGAGCGTTGCGCCCTCGTAGTCCTTGATATAGCCCTGGTACATCGCGCGGGGCAGCTTTATGTCCTTACTGAAGCCCTGCTTTTTGAAGTAGCCTGTGGAAATCACACATATATTATAAAGGCGAAAGTTTTAAGTGTGAGTTTGTTTGTCACCTTTTGATGCTGAAACGGCTGAACCAATTTTCATAGAATTTGGTATGGATGCACCTGTCACCCTGGATTAATAAATAGGATTTTTAATGAATTAAGTGACCCGGGTAACACCGCGTGGCGCAGCTAATAAGTTATATATTTTTCTGGAATTAATGGTTTCTTCTCGTCGTGGATAATTGGATTGCAGGTGAACCCAGGCGAGTACTTATAAGACACCTGACAAACGGTGTAGGAAAACATCGTGAGGAAACCTGGATTCCAAAAATTGGAATCTGAAATCGCCAACCCGCAATGAGCTTGGTTACCAAAGCTCGCTACATGGGAAGAGGTCCATGCCTAACAATGGGAAATGTATAAGTTGTTTTTATAATAGTTTCTTCTGACTATTCCAAGATCACATCAGCCCACAATTTTATGTCTATTCTTCTCTTTATGCAAGTTTATTAGGAATTATGGAATACTAGGTTTTGTAAAGGGTTAAATTATTACATATTATTATAACTAGCTAAGATAACAAATGTGGCCATCAGATATGTTGCTCTGAACCCGAGGTATTTTTTTTTGTTTTGCGGCTATTCTGGGACTGTGCAGCCCCTGTATCACTGCGACCGTCATCGATCTATTGTGATCGCCGCTGTTATCTTTACAGTTCGCCACCAAGTCCTACATCCGCTAGGTATCGCAGTAGCTTTTGGGGGGCGCTATGTTTTACATCCTGTGGGCCAAGGATATGTTTGCCCAGGTGTAAGCTACGCTTGCGCATCAAAGGTCCACAGTCCGTCAGAATATGAAGCGGAGTTTCGTTTGACTCCTGGCACATTCTGCACGTTCTTGTCTCGGACGGTCCCATAGTAGACAAGTGCCAAGAACCCGAGGTAACACATATAATTTATCTAAGTAGTTAGTATAAATCAATTACCTATAGCAAATTCATCAGCAAACGTGAGGAAATGCAGTATATTGTTCCTGATGTGATGATCTTTGAGGTGGTTCATGAGGTGGGTGCCGTAGCCTTTTACTTGCTCGTTCGACGTCACCGCGCAGAACACTATCTCGCTGAAACCCTACAGTTCACACAAGAACACATTCTTTACAACTACTATTTTAAGCATTATACAACATGTAACAAAACCCCTGTCCGATTCAATAAAGGCGTATTCGTGGTACAGCTCATGAACTGTCTCGCATAGGCGGCTTCTTTGACACAAAACTGCAAGTAGTAAGTACGTGAACTTTGAGGAGCGGTCAGTGTTGCTGTTGCCTTGGATCAGTTTTTATGATTAATTATATTTACTAGGGAAAAATAATAATCTCCAATCCATTTAATTGCTACGTATATGTGTTTGCAGTACGATACCGAATAATACTCTCAGGGATTGGACAGGGTTTTTGTTACACGCTGTATACTAACATATTTTGTAATATTTTGCACATAAATGTTAGTTTGTAAGGTACCTATCGGGTAAAATGGGGGGAATAAAGAATTGTTGTTTATAGCATTTACCTGATAGACAGTATTGATTTTATGTGGACCCTCAAATTTAAAAAAATATAAGTAAATATATAAATTTTAAATCCGAGTTCCGACACACAAAAAAAAATTGAATCACTCTTCGAATGTGTCTAAAATCACCCCAAAAACATTGCTATTAACCCAATTTCAAAGTATTGTATCTATGGATCATAAAATAAATTATTTATTTTTATAATAATTTCAACCTGTATTTCATATAAGATTGGAATAGATAACGATTATTATAGATTTTTAAATTTCTATTTTATTACCTGTGCACTAAAGGTTCTAAAGCATATTCCACCGATCGGCCTGCCCTCCTTGATTAGGGCAAGAGTTTTGTGTTTGCTGTAAAACAAACAGACGTAGTATAATTTTTGAATATGTATATTTTTGCACATAAATAACATTCTAGGGTTAAAAGATTTTTTTACTTACGGATCAAAAACCAATTGAGAAATATACTCTTTGGTCATCTCTGGTAGTTGGTGGGAGAACACATTGTGGAGCCCTGAAATAATTATAATTCTAAAAGGTTTGTTTTTACTCAGCTAGAATTTCGCACGAGTAGTTCTTCTTTGGAAATACAAAAGAGCTACAAGAGATATAAGAGTAGAGATTTTCCAATATACTATAATCAAATTATAGAATATAATTAATTTTTAGAATCGCCCACAAATCTATAGACAAGGTCTTTGCCCACCACTGATAGAAATAAGCATGAAAAAAAAAATTATTGGCGATAAAAAAAGCGACGCATGGATACAAAAAATAAATAATTAAAGAACGCGCCACATTCTTGCCAAACGTTCGTCTCTCAGCATATGCTAAAGATTCTGCTTGAAGCGGGACCTTTTCGCTTGTTTTCATAAGTTCGTGAACTTGGCAGATCATTGTCGAACAGATCAAAAATAAATGTGAGTTCTTATCGCATGCATTAGAGTTCTACAGTTCTTGATACTTTTTAGAAATAGTTCTAGCATATAAACATCAAAAAACATGATTGACAATATGTTTTCAGCTGATACTGGCAGATACTGGCAGATGCAGATACTGGTACCATTACATGCATTTATGATTTTTGTTATTATTTTTCCTCAATAAAATGTTGGCTTGCACCATTCCTTGGTCTTACAAAATGAGCATTTTTAGAATTTCAATACAATTTTTCTACTGTCATTTATACTTTGACACAGCTATAGTTAAAAAAGAACTACATCTCACCAATAAGCCACAGCATGGTCTGCTTATTAACGGGTCCGGTGAGAGAGTTTCCTATCACATGGAACTCGATCAGTTTCCGCTGTTCTTCTAACTTCGCGGCCTCGTCGCGCGGCGCTTGCATTTGGAACAGAGCCTGTTGTAAACAAGTTTAAAATCTATGGTAAATACTGTAAAATTAATAAAGAGATATCTCAAATTATATAATTCTAAATATTGTTTAGATGCCCCTATAAAAGTAGGATATTTATAAAATCTAAATTAGTTACTCCCCCCCCCCAAATACTTAAACGCGAATTAACTTTAACACGTTCTTAAATTACTACTTAATTTACACGTGAATGTGACAGAGACAGCATGAGACTTAACGACAGCTTCAGACTGATTGGCGTTTCAGTCGGCCATAAATTATATAAAAGCCATAGGGATAGATCAAAAGATCAAATTTCATAGTTATGTAGTTTATAGTTTCATATCAAAGAAAAAAGTTTTTTTTGCGGGATTAACGGTATTCTTTTCTTTACGTTAGCTTAGAAGTTTGATTTCGCAGCTTCTTGGGACTGTAGATTTAAATATTTATTTGAACTCGATAAAGGGTCGTGACGGACGGAAAACAAAGTGAAGGGTTCCATTTGAGGTACGGAATTGTAAAAAAACGATATAAATAAGATATACTCATTATACTCACATCAGGACCACACATATAGTTGGGGTCGTTGATAGTAGCGACAATTTCGGCGACGGTACGTTCGCTGACGTCATCGGCGGGCTCGTCGTTAACCCGGCGACGTTTGGCCGCGACCAACACCGGCGTGTCGCCCACTCGCTTGCCGCCTTCCGTTTTAATGGAGCCTTGAGATATATAAGTACATATTTGTATTAAACTTCAAATTGATTAAGAGGAAAAACTGATAATGCAATATTCAGCAGACTGAGAGATAGAATTTGAGTTTTTATATAATTTATTTATTAACTCTTTATTGTACATTCACCTACTTCGGATATGTAAAATGTGACATTGTGAAAAGTTATACAAAGGGCGGTCTTATCACTTATTGTGATCTCTTCCAGACAACCTATGCATGGATTTGAGTAAGGAGTTTAGTCTATGCGGGTAGCTGTGGTGAAAAATATAATTAAATAACGATACTTCTGACTTAAAATAATTGAATATACCTGAGGAGAGTGTAACAGTAGTGAATCCATCTTTACTGTCGCCCGAAGCGGTGACCCGTTCAAACTCGCCAGCACCTCGCCTACCCGCTGTCATTTAAAACACATTACCATTTAAATAAGTTTTATTTCAAGTGAATAGGGTTCATTTTAGTGATTTCATTAAAAAAAAACGTGCGATAGACAAAATTAATTTTAATAGTGACCAAAGTGTTTAAGTTCCAGCGTTTTTCATAGTTCTCCATCTCGATCTTATATAATATGAAATATCTAGATGGAGTTTTAAAACTTTCTCATATATTTTTCATCGCTGTCATAGCATGACTACGATATACATGTCTTTATGCAATTTATGCCATTTTTGGTTTAAAATGTCGCAATTTGAAAGACTTCAGTTAAGGAAGTTGTTTTTTAAATGAGATCGACTTGTATTTAAGAATAGAACTAATAAAATCTATTTCACAGATTTGTCGGTTAAGTTGATGTTCTGTAAACTTTGAATGTAATGTACGAAAAGAAAAACTTACGATTATTGTTATCAAATATAGTCTGGATATGGTTGGGCGGTATCTGTTTGAACTCAGGGTCCCATATCGGTGAGTTGGTGCTGAAGATCTCCTCCTCAAGTAAGGCCAGGAAACGCGGGAAATGGGTCAACACCAGTACCTAAAGAATTAGAGAGTGAAAGTATTTTATCACTTAGTTATGGAATTATAACCAGACGCACTGAGGGGCGGACAACAAAGTGATATTATAAGGGTTCCGTTTTTTCTTTGGAGGTACAGAACCCTAAAATCGTTGATAGACACCGCGGACACGAAGTCAAGTAACGAGCGCAGCTTTATTATCGGTCAAACCGTACGGCTTACACTTAGTCCTGAGCCACTTGCAAATTAAAAGACCTAAAAAAGGACCGGGAAACTGACCCCTTGAATTAAGTGAACATTTTTATTCCGATTTCGTACGTTACTAAATATTTATTTTTTTATTTTATTTTCAATAAAAATAAAAACAACGCCCGCATTAAGGATTTAAATTCTTGTGTCGCGGGGGTTTCACAAACATTTAAATCACATGCACAAAGAACAAGACTTGGAACAAGCATTTGTGGATCACACAAATGCTTCTCTCATGCGGGGATCAAACCCGCAGCACTTCGCGCACAGTGGTAATTAGCGTGGTGACCTATACCACTCGGCTATCCGTGCAGTCAAATAAAATTAAAATATCGAGTGCAGTAAAATATCGAGTAATACCGGGTAAAATGGGGTGAATAGAAAATCAGGGGGTGAATAGAGAATTGCGGTTTTTTACATTTTTCAGGTTAAATATAATGACAACGATTGACTCCAATAAAAAACTATATAAAATTATATACCTGCGACACCATAAAAGGCTGTAATCCTTCTCCAAAGTTGTCTTTATTCACCCCAAAATCATTTCTATTAACCCCATTTTACGGTACCACTAGTTCTGGTACATGAGCTTACCCTCTTCTCCGGCGGCATGCGGTCCCGCTCCGAGTGGCACTTGTCCATGAGCTGGCGGCACACGGACTTGAACACGGCGCGCAGCAGCGTGCGCCCGAACACCAGCGACGTGTCGTAGTGCGGGAGCGAGTCGCAGAACGCCGGCACGTGGCAGAACACGAGCCATCTGGACGAGTAAACAATTATTATTATTATTATTTATTTCGTGTCGAAGTCGTGGTGGCCAAGCGGTTCAAAGACCGGATTCGCATGCACATGGTTGCAGGTTCGAACCCAGGCAAGTACCAATGTGACTTTTTCAAAGTTATATGTACTTTCTTAATCATTCTAAGACATCAATGACAAACGGTGAAGGAAAACATCGTGAGGAAACCTGGATTCCAAATATTGGAATCTGAAATCGCCAACCCGCAATGAGCAAGCGTGGTGATCAATGCTCATTCCTTCTCTATATGGGAAGAGGCCTGTGCCCAGCAGTGGGACGTTTATAGGCCGGTATTATTATTATTATTTATTTATTTAGAGCCTGAACTATCCCACTGCAGGGCAAAGGCCTCCCTTCCTTCCTTCCATTTTTCTCTCTGAAGGGCCAATTGAGGCCACTACTTGTTAAAGGCGTCCAGTTCGTCCGTCCATCTCCGCCTGGGTCTTCCACGTTCGTCTGTTGGGGAACCAAACTGTTGTGGCTTTCGCCCACATTTCCACTGGCATTCGGCACACATGTCCGGCAATAAACAATTAATATAAATTAAATAATAATAACAAACACTTGTTCTTGGATTTTCGCGATTTGTTCATCATACGTACGCGGTACAGACCTGTTTTCTTTTAAAACTTCAATATAATTATGTTTCCAAAATTTCCTGTCCGTATAAAAACCCTTCACGTCAGCAGAGGCTTTTAAATAAAAATATTTTAAATAATTTTCTTGTTAGGCCAAATTTCTTGCCTTTACATGTACAATAATTTTGGTGACAAAGTCAGAGAAAGATACCCATACCATGTCAAGAAATTAAAATTTCGTATATGGAGAAGACTTTATATTGTTCAGTATCCTACGAAACACTGAAAAATTCTATGCCAAACAAAGTTACAGAAGAACGATAATTATTAGTAACCAATTTAAATATTTATCAATTTGTCATTGACTCATAAACATACCTTGTATAATTGATTTGATATGCTGAGATATCTTCCGGATTTGAAACTTGCTGTAACAGAAAACAAAATAACTTCAAATCAAGGCACATAGTATATTGACATGTCTTGTAAGGTTTAACAAACATTTATTAAATAATTATTAAACTTTAACATAATAACATACAAAACAACAAAATATTTTATATCTACCGACTGCCAGCTGAACTAAGTTAGTTTATGTCGAATAGTTGGGTAAGTATTTGACATTTTTTATTTATTTCAAATATCATTAATATTATTATATTGAATTCTAAAAACGGATCACTAATTATTTTCGTATTGAGAATTTTAGTATTGGTAATTAGACAGGAGACATCAAAAAGTGACGTCATATTTCAAATCTTAATACTAATCCGACTGACCCGTAATAGTCGTCGTTTTGCGAAAAAGAGATAGAACCTGCGTCATCAACTAACTTTAAGAGCTTTTAACTATTTTTCCAGTATAAATATAAAATATTTCTGCGCGGTTTTTTTTTTTAATTTTTAATAACACGCCTATTTTATTTTAAAAAAAAATGACTTAATTCAAGACTTCGATAGAAGTCAAGTACCCAGTTCAGACAGATTTTATACATGTGCGTTCGCTGCCTATGCTTAGCTAGCATAGCTTGCAGTGCTAAGATAACCTCAATAAACTAAGCCAACTTAGTTTAGCTAGCAGTGGACGGTGAGCTCAACAGCAAGATACTGGACACGAAATGTTCAAAGGAGAGAGTGGTAGCCTAATTAATGGCGTCGGACTTGCGATCTTGTGGTTGTCGGTTCAAACCCATCTATTGCACTACCGACTAGAACCTACTCGTAACACAACAGTTAACTTAATAAGAATACTAGTAATGTGCGACCCACATAAAAACTAAAAAGGTTTACTAGCAATGTGGGTCGCACATTACTAGTATTTTTTTTTGAACAAATAGGAGTTACTCACAAGTTTCCTAACACTAGGAGTCTCAAAGTTCCAGTGATTGAAGCAGTGTAGGAACATCTTAGCCAGGTCGTACATGGTCTGCCACTCCCTCTGCGGCAGGCTGTTGAACTTGAAGAGTACGAAGTTGGTGATGGCCTTGGCTATGGAGGGCCGTTCAAACGGAGGCTGGCCGAGAGGACCCTCAATGCGGGGGTGGGAGCGGTTGAGAATGCATTTGCGGAGAATCTGTGGGAGAAACAATTAGAAGTAGGGTAGTTTACTTTAGGTAGTTTTAAAGATTTTTCAGTGGATGGTATATTATATTGCTCTTTTAAGGAATATTGATTGGTTAAGTGAGTTAGTTAGTGAGTTAAGTGAAGTGGAAAAGAAAATATAAGTAGTAGTTCTGTAAATTTATATTTGAGTAAGTGTCTGGTATATTCAAAAATTTAGTTTCATTGCAAAAAAAATATTATTATTATTATTAAAAAAATACTGTTGTAGGTAATAATATTTTTGTGAACTGAAACACAAAGATTCCAGAAATGGATATAAAAGTCTTTAATATCGGTATTGTGTAATTCGCGAATATTTTGTATTGTTTATGCAAATTTTCAACAATAATAAATTTTGTTATGAATAAATTAATAAATAAACAAGGCAAAAGAAGCGACGGTCGTGAATCGACTAGATGGGTCGATGACATTGTCAAGTCCGGGTCAAATCTGGGAGAGACTGGCACAGAACCAAAGAGAATGGCAAGTAGGAAGAGAGACCTATGGCCAGTGGTGGGTTGGAAACGGCTGTGGATGACGATGATAACCCACCTTAAACAGATAATAATACACCCGCTTGGTATCATGGTCGTCTTCCCTGTGCATTGACATGAAGATGTTCTCCACATCCACTACTGCACCCAGCAGTCTGTTCACTTCAGCCACAGGCAGTCCTTGCAGTTGTGTTACATGTTTTTCTGAAATAATGGATAATTAGTATAATAATAATATCTTGGGACAATCTCGCACACGGCCACCTGATCCCAAACTAGGCAGAGCCTGTACAATGGCAACCAGACAAACTGATAAACATACTTATATATTTCTAAATACATACATATTATAGATAAATTACACCCAGACTCAGAACAAATGATCGTGCTCATCACACAAACATTTGTCCTGGGTGGAAATCGAACCCACGACCTCCGGCTTAGCAGTCAGGGTCACTAACCACTAGACCAACAGGCCTGTCAAGTATAGTGTTATAATAATACAAGCTGTGTTGTGGGTTTTCCCCAAGAAGTAGTAGGTATCTTGGGGTAAACCCAACCACAACACAATAATTATAGTAAACAAACAACTGATAAACATACTTAAATGTTTCTAAATTCATACATATTACTGATATATGACGAGCTCCGTGGTCGAGTGGCGTACATACCGGTTTTCAAGGTGTCGCCAACTTTGAGGATCCGGGTTCGATCCCCGTTTGGGTCAATGTAGAAAAACCACTTTTCTATATTGTCTCGGGTGTGGTACCTTCGTTATCTCTAATTCCATAACACAAGTGCTTTAGCTACTAATTTTGGATTCGGAGCCATTTACGTGATGTTGTCCACATTTCTTTATTAAAAAAAAAACTATGTTTAATTTGTTACAACAGTTATAACTTGATAATGAGCGGACCAATTTGAATGATCCTTGATTTGTTGGATATGTATCCGTATATAGTCCGGAATAGCAGAATAAGTATAACAACAATGAAAAATTGATGATTATGCAAAACTTACGCGGGGGAAACTACAGGGCACAGCTAGTTACTGATAAATGACACGCAAGACACATAAAAATTTAAAATCCTCATCACTCATTTGGCCTGGCTGGGAATCGAACCCATAAGCTCCAATTTAGCAATTAGGGTCACTTACCACTATTGTAACTAACACTAGCTTTATAATAAGATAATTATATTTGATAAAAACATGTGGTACATAATATACCTTAATAAATTCCAAGATAAAAAATAAATACATAGTATTTTAATATGCAAGGACTCATCTGCTCCAATGCTCATCAATCCTTGACAGACATGACCAGCTCACTGCCACTTCAGCTTACTAATAATTTTTTAATTACATAACTTACCTAATACATGGGAACAGTTTCGACACGGATCATTGAAGTTAGCCAGTGGTTGATTGTCAGTGCGAGGCTGGCCTTTTGCTGCCGGCTGGGGTACCGGCGTCTTCCATCCATTGCAGTTGCATTCAGGTGTCTAAGTGGAGAAACATGTTATTTATAATCGTGAAAAATAGAGGCATAGTCTGTAGTCTTCTCATTCTATACTGCTATCATCGTTAACGCTTATAGAAATTATAGAAATCCCATGACTGACCCCTGTCTTGAAAATAGTAAAATTAGGTAATAACAAATTTTATTCCATCAATGTCCAACACCTACTCTCCTTTTTCTCTAATCCCCAAATTATCTGTGCTTTTATTGAATTCATATTTACTAACAAGATTAAGCGATAAGTATTTACTATTTTGTAATTTATAAGTTTCTAAATATTCTCTATAGTAAGTATTATTATCTACTAACATTTATATTTGTGTAGTTACAGGCATCAAAATTTCGCCGAAATATATATATAATTAAATAAAGGCCCTACACTTTACCCATGTGTGGTCACTACACGACACTGGCAGTAATTGCTAATAGCAGTTTGCCATAAATAAAAAAATAAAAAAAATTATAAAAGTGAGGAGAATAATTAAGAAAATACTTAAAGGTGCGTAAGGTATTAGAAATATCTCGTAAATTGGAGGAGTAAATATTCAAGAGCCAAGCGTCGTATTTATGTCAGATATTTAGCCGGCTATAAAGCTGTCCTTATCACATACACATGTATGTATACAACTTGACAGTAAGAGTTATTTCAAATACCTAATTTTCAAACCGCCTTTTCTCTAATATCTGTAAACTGCAATGGCCCAATCAAGAGACTTAGTGCTGTAACGGTCCAGTCAAACTATGTCTATGCTCTTCAGTGGTAATTAGAGTCTGACATACAATTAGTTTTCTAGTAAGACATTCGATGTGTTAAGATAACCAAATGATAAAAGAAAATACTGGTAGTATAGTTACAAAATAACTACATTTTATTAAGTACTATACTGCCAGAATAGTTTTGTATACAGTATTGAAAATGTGGGTGGATGACATTAATTTTGTTGAAGAAAAATGTGTATGAGGAACAGGTATTCTAGTTTATTTTATTTCATTAAGAGAGAAGGAAGCCATTGCCATCTGAAACATTAATTTACAGCAATTTTGTTGAAGAAAAAATGTGTATACGGAACAGGTTTTCTAATTTATTTTGTTTCATCAACGAGAGAAGGAACCCATTGCCATCTGTGATGCATGAGTCATATGTCTTTAAATTAATCTGACATTTGAGAAAAAAAAAGTTATGTTTTAAGTTACCTGGCATTCAGAGTATATAGCCAATTTGAGCAGTTTCTTATTGTGTGCCCAGTTGTAAACTTGCTGTTTCCGCTGTTGTATCCGTTGGAGGTTTGATTGTCTGGAGGCTGTACCTTCACTGCCCGCAGGGGTGGTGGCACTGCTTGATGATGCATCATCGGCCACACTTGCAGGCGCTGAACAAATTTAAAATAGTAATCATTTATACTGAGAATCTAGTTGTATATTGTTGATGTAAAACATAATCGCATTTAAATAACGGTTTAATTTCGAAACATATGGTCATATTTACCAAAGATTTTTTGAGTGACAACTAATATATATTCACGCATTGCAAATACTTATAAAACTGACTTAGAAAAGACGATATTGCAAATTTGTTAGTTGGTGGAGTTCGTTAAATAGTTTTATGATATCTACCTACAACTAATCAAAAATGAATTAGTGAAGGTAAAATAACTAAAGCATTTAGAAAGACATCAGATCAATGTCTGATGTCTTTAGCTTTAGCGTTCTGGGATTTGTATAAATTATTTGATTACCGCCAATAGATTTATCGTTGTTGGTAATTGTTTGTTGTTATTATATAATTGTAAATTGTTTATTTACCTTCGTGCCCGTGTGTTTGTGAAGAATCTGCCTCGGTGCTTGTCATAGCTATGTCCACAATTTCTTCGTTCACTTGTGAAGTCATAATAGTTGTTTGGTAGCTTTATGCCTGCAAAGGCTTATGCAAAGAAAGGTTTTTACGATGAAAACACAAGAAACTATAGCATTTTCACTGTTTAATTTAACAAAATCCCACAATAAAGATGCTTTTTTAATCTGTAAAATTTACAGACTCGTTGACAACTGCACACTGCACAGATTACTTAAATCCAGAGCTGTCAAAAACTCGACTAAAAAAATATGTTGACTAGTGTAGTGTAGTAGTGTTGTCCTTCGTAGGCGATAATTCAAATCACAGTCTCTTCGTTACGTCATTAGCTTCAATGCATTCGGGCGGGAAAAAAGGGCGCGAGGTTCAAATGAAATTGAAAGAGATATGCATTTTTTTTTGTAATAAAATAAAAACAGAACCTTTATCAAGTTAAATTTTACTTGTAGTTAGAAAGTACTCAGGAGCGTTAAATAATCTAGTGTCTATAATGTATTTATTTCATTGTTATTGTGATTAAATTATTTAACTAAGTTGAAATACGATTTTGCTTGTGTTTAAAATGAAAATTATAGTATCTGATCAATGTTTTCGTCAAGATTAAACAAGTAACGTTCAACCATCAATTCATACTCTTTCATTTCTTCTCCTGGAAGTGTACATTCAGTGAGCAGTGAGCTTCAGTGCGCGCGGGAACCCGATGGAATCGGACATGTTTTCTGCAATTTATAACATGGTGAAGTTTACGTGATGTCGAGTTCGGGTTTAATACATTTTTAAATATTGGCTTGAATTGGACTGTGTGTGTGATGAACTGGTTAAATGAATAATACAGTGATTTTAAATAATTGGTAAAAGATAATTGAATTACAATTTGTGGTAAAGTGCAACCTGTGGATTAAAAAATGGCATCAAAATTACTTTTGCGAGCAAATGAAACTTATGATGATTTTTTCAATCGATGCAATAATTTATCACATTTCGACTGTAGTGAAGAAGAAATGCTTTGGTGGCTAATGGGATCTAGACGATTGCCATTAAAGGAGATTGTTCCGATCAGTGTAATATTAGTCGTTATTTTCTTGACCGGTGTGGTGGGCAATGCGTGCGTTTGTGTTGTTATTGTTAAACATCCTGGATTGCATAATGCGACCAATTACTATTTATTTAGTTTGGCTGTCAGCGATCTGTTGCTGCTTTTATTTGGTAAGTGACTGTATTTTGTTATAAAAAGCTTTAAAAGAATGAAACATATATTTAAAAAAATAAGAATTTACGGTATTTATTATATGAATCCTAAACCTACTCTTGTAACAATGCACCTTTTCTGTAGATCACCTTCTGGACTTTCCTAATGTTTAAGTAATTTCAGTATGAGAGACGATTAAGCAAAATCATGTTACAAAGCGTAGGTAGCTACCTATCTAGTCATCTCACTGTTTTAATAATAACATTTTAAATTAATAATACAATAAATATATGTGAGTAGGTAGGTACTTAGTTCACTGAGAATACAATGTAATTAGTCTTGTTAGGATTAAGATTAAATAGATTAAGGACTTACGCATGAAGGGAAATTTATCTAATTTGTTAGACCGGTGATGGGTAGCAGTGTAATCTGTCTAAAAAGGATTTCCCTTTGCTGGGAATAATCCTTTTTGACGAGTTCTTTGTCTGAATAGATACTTCGATACAGTTGGGAAATCTTACAGTCTTCATGCTACTAGAAGCCAAATTAATATTCAATTGTTTAACAAGTACATATAAGTAAATAGCTGCTAATCTATTTTCTAGATTTAGTTACGTATTAGGTAAGTACTTACCTAATACGCATAGTAGACGTCTTGAGAAAATAAGCTGTTGATTGGTACTATTTGGGAAAGTAAGTGGGAACCTAATTTAATAGTCCTACGTGGTCCAAACTTTTGTGAATAAGAGAGACCTGAATTAGTTTGGCCATATTTAGGTATTAGTATTCTGCAGAAGTTTCATATCTTTTCATTTCGGAAGGTAGGTACACAGTGCTAAATCAATTTATCAAAAGGTTTTATCTGGTAATTCGTTATTTATTCTTTCAATCAATAAATTGTGTGGAATGTTACCTATCTGCGTAGGTACTTTTTGAATTAGGCGCCCATTATTCGGATTCACCTACCATTTTTCTTTGTGTCTGATTGGTGAACTGGATATAATTATCTAGGTAAGGTATTTCCGAAATCTGGTAATTATAATCCGATTTCTAAAGTCGGTCTCACTACTACCTACCTATTACCTCGCCCAGTCTGTGTCTAGAAAAAACCTTGTTATTATATTGCTTCCATTGAATGGATTTTTTTTTTTTAAGAAAAACCCTTCTCATAATATCTCTGAGTCTATATAGGTAGGTATTTACTTGGACTAAGCAGGATTTATTTTTCAAGTGTGACCTACCAAATACTGAGACGGCAAAAATAGGAACACAATTCCAAACCACTGATAAAGAGTAAATAAGTACCTGGCAGTACTTGCTAACTATTTTGTCACAATTTTTTTTAAATTCCTTTCAGTACCTTAGCAGGCATGGTAACCAGATTTCTGTTTCCCTAGTTAATGTTTTCATACATGTTAGTTCAAGCAGTTGTTGTCTGTAGGGATTATGTTAATGTAAGTTTTGTAATAAATAATAAAAACCTACCCATTTAATTTTAAGAGTAGCCCCGAAACTTAGGAGGTTGGATCTACTAAGCATGTATGTTTGTTCTTAACCAGCTTATCGCTAACATTATACATTACATAAAGGTTCTTATTATACCTAGTAGCGTCGACGTCTTGCCGATATAGCAATCTACTCCATCATCTGCCTATCCTTTTCCCGATCTTTTGTAGGGCCGGCTTCCACATGCTTTCCACTGACTACTTCTGACCTCCACAACTCATTTTACAGTATCGTTTATTAAGACTGGTTGTCAGAATCGTCATGACTTAACGACTGACAATGATCAATAAATGACAACTGGAACCAACGGCATAAATCGTACCTTCCGAGGCACGAAGCACGAAGGACTCGTTGTCGCACAGATAATATGTTTATTATAGCTGTATTAGCTGCTATGAAATATGTTTATTTCGTCTTTAATTGTGCTAATGTGTGTGTAACAATAAATAACATTCGAATTTGAAAATTTGAATTAAGGAATCTCAGTAAAGTACCGTTTTCAAATGGTCACTTATCCATGTACCGACCGCAGCGAGAGAGCTCATCGATCAAACCGTACAGTACACTTAGCCACTACATCGAGAAATTCAATTGTACCTACCTACACTTAATAATAATTTGTTTCGTACCGTAGACTTGACGGATAGCCGAGTGGTATAGGTCACCACGCTAATTACCACTGTGCACGACGTGCTGCGGGTTCGACACCCGCATGGGACAAGTATTTTTGTGATCCACAAATGCTTGTTCCAAGGCTGGGTGTTCTTTGTGCATGTGATTTTAATGTTTGTGATACCCCTGCGACACAAGGATGAAATTCCTTAATGCAGACGACGTTTAAATAAAAACAGAACAAACAAACAAGTAGGTAGTGTAGTTTTAACGTGTTTTTATCGCAAATTCAACGTAGATTATTAGTTCTACCCACTTGTACCAACAAATTGAATTTCGTATTAATTATAAGCTTGAATGATCTTAAAGGGAACAATACGATGTTGTTCATTTCAGATTAAGTTTGTTTGCTTTGGCTTTGCATATATAAACGCGCTGGGGACTTATTCTCTAAGCCCTAGCGGTTAACGTGCTGTTACCTACGTTACGTGTAGGGTTAGAAGAGGCTTTATGTCTTTCAACTTACTTACTTACCTACTTTAAGGTAAATAATCTGTTAAATGCCCTAAATCATATATACTGACACTACCGGAACCTACTACCTATCAGAACATAATTTACAAAAATGATTTGGCGACCCGTGTTCTTGAATTATTATCTGGGGGTTTATTCTCTAAGTGCAAACAAAACATACCGTAGCACGACGCAGAATTTAGTTCAAGAATCTCGGGTCGCCAAATCTTATTGTGTTTTGTGAGTCACAGGATATTGTTAATATCCTGTGATATGTGATACGTTTTAGAGGCCATTTAACAGATTTTTTTCTTAAACATATAGTAAGTCGAAAGAGATAAAGCCACTCTTAATCCTAGGTTTTTTGATCCCGAGTTAACTCAACCAATGGTTAAATGTGCTAACTAATGGTTTCAAATTAATAAATGGTTTAATAATTAACTCTCCAACTTCTTTGACCATTTGATTGATTAATAATTGATGAAAAAACGCGTTTTGATACGTTAGTTATACGTTAGTTAGCATATTTAACCATTGGTTGAGTTAACTCGGGATCAAAAATCGGGCCTTAGTGAATAGGGCCCCTGCGTTATGCCACGTTATGTTTTGTTTGGACTTAGAGAATAACCCCCTGCTCCACTGCGCCCCAAAGAAAGGCTACACACTTATGTCAAGCTTCGCTTTTTCTATAAAATGGTAGCAATAACATCCACTGCACTCACAGACATACACTTTATTTACGCATGAAACTCAATAAACGCCAATTGATAATCGAACACATGCAGCTAATGTGATTGGGACATTGTGCACCTCAGTGGTAATGGTTTCATCATAGATAACACAATAATGTAAAGCTACGGGGCCCATACACGATCAATTTCACCGTCAAGTTCAATACTCAATACTCAAGTCTTTATTGCAATCCATATGTATTGCACAGATGGTGTAACAAAGTAAAAGTTCAATATGGACCCTGTCGGGCACAGCAGTTTGAAGCGGCGTCTGGTAAACTTGATGGTGTATCTGTCGAGCATAAGGTTTTAGAAATAAGTACTTAAATACTTAACTTCCTTGATAAAAAAATCAATATTCTGTAATTATACCCACTAATTTACCAGTGCTTCATATTAGACTCAAATTCTTACGCAATTTGTATAATTATATTTAATTTAAATTTTTACGGTCTTAATCTCTATTGGCATAAATAAATTCTTAATTGCTATTGGATTCAAGATTAAAGTTTGGATATTAGAAAACATTGCAATATAATAATAACAGTACTTAGCTATATTAATTGGAAAGTTTGAAATTTAATGTTTTATTATAAATAAATTGAAATTTCATTTACTTATTACTTAGTTTCAACTTTCATAAAATATTGTAGGTAACCTACCTACTTTGTTTGATAAAATTTTCAATAAATCTGTAAATTAAGTTATATAACATTAAAATTTTGATCACTTCTTACTCGATTTTGAATCGATCATTTGATTAAATCACTGTAGCTATCTACCTATTTCAAATTATTTTTGAGAACATTATGTATATTTTTTTCAGCTGCTTACTATATTTACTTTCATAACGTACAAATAATACAAATCCTAAATAGTACAATTTAACAAGTTCTTTGCTGAAAATCAACATCCATATCAACCACATAGTCTAAATCTGATGCTCTAACAATTACGCTAGCGCCGCTTTAATATTATATATTATAATTGTAAGGGACATATTTATTTATTTATTTATTTACTCTTTTTTGTACAATTCACCAACATAGGATATAAAAAGTGACAATGTAAACAAAAATCAACCTCAAGTTGAAAATGTGAGATTGGTATCTAGTATCAGTTATATTACTACTAATAAAGGTTTTGCTTTGTTTACTAATCTTTATGTTTGGAGGCATCTGGTCTTACCAAATTGCCTAGTGAAGTAGAACCATTCAAAATAATGTAGTTTCGCTCGGTAGCATTTCAGACAATACAAATAAAAGTACTCCTGTAAATGACTAATTAAAGGAAAGAACATTTTCAGACTAATCAGACAATATCGCCTTAGGCACAAGGCGCAAAATCTTGACAAAAATAATAAACGAACAAAGTATATAATTTCTTGCAAAGTTTATGAAATAGGTACTTATTCTGGCTTATTTACTGTGCTGTATAGTTTAAAATTAAAATGGATGAAGAGATTTTTTCTTTATCCGTATCTTTCAAAAGAAAATGGTTCATAAAATTTTCCTTTTATTTTTCCCAGTTTTCGTTCAACAGTAAGTGGGTAGGTAATTAATTAATTTGTAGAGTTTCTACTTTTCTGAGTTACCGATTCATTGAAAGAAACTTAAATGTATTCACAGTATACTTCAATTGAAAGTTTTAAGAACTTGCAAAGTAATAAAAACTATAGGTTTCTTATGTTAATTAAACTTCGTACCTACTTAGAAGTACTTATATTTCTTTTTAGTAAATTATAATAAATATTAACAAATAAAGAAATAGCAAAAGTTCTTATAGTGCTTTTTAATTAAAAATGTTTTTTTTTTACTTTGAATTCTTCAATACTATATAATAAAAATATAATATTGTCAGCATAACCTCTATAATGTTAATACGTTTTCGTGACGTCATGCAACAACGTTAATAAAACTAGCTTGCTACCCGCACAGAGCTCATTTGCTTCTCGGTTGTCGGAACGATAGGTCGTTGTTTCATGACGAGCGCGATAACTTTATTTTTCAAATTCGAATTAGCGGTTGATTGTTTGGTTGATTTAAATTGGAATCTTTCTTTGATTGTTTTGATTAATTAGTGGTTAAGATTAATTTCGTAATAATTGATTCGAGTGGTAAAAATTATCAATAAATAGAAGGTGTGCTCGGTGTTGTGTTTTTTTTTTTTAAATAATTAAGTTTGTTTCTCCTAAAATCAGAAGTGGGATAAGTCCTTACGACACCACTTTATAAACAAACAACCGCTAATTTGAAAACGTCATGCCGCGTTCGCGATCGTACCGTTCGCGTTCACGTAGTCAATCGGGTGGGACTTCTAGCCGTGTAGACAGGCAGTCCCGCGGTAAATCGATAAGGAACGAAGAAATGCGCAAAAGGCCGTCACGGGCGAATCGCCGCCGTCATAGATCGCGAAGTGAATTTGACGAACAAAGGTTATCCCGTTCGCGAAGTATGTCAGTGGGTACTCCCTTTAGCGAGAGACGATCTCGCAGCAGGTCGCGTCGTAACAAACGTATGCGCAACCGTCGCGAGCGGTTATCACGCAGTAACCGTGAGCAGTCGTTACTTTCGGACAAACCTCGTTCGCGTAGTGGTAGTAGTTCAGTGAAGCATACGTTAGATGCAATTATGACTCGTCTATCCGCTATCGAGCAATCAACAGTTAACTCTTCACGAGATTCGTTACGAACGGAACGCGACAGTATACCTGTAGTAGAGAGTGCCGCGTCCACCAGCACTGCTCAAGCGTTTACGGAGGCATTGCTTGCCTTCACCCGAACAAAACCGCAGGGATATTATATTTCAAATTTTGATCCGGCTGTGCACGATTTTGAAGTGTGGTGTAGGGAGGTAGATAGGGCGAAGCAACTTAATAATTGGGACGATTTAGAGTGCTTATCGCGAGTCGCTAATTGTTTAAAGGGTGACGCCAAAACCTGGCTAAGTGAATGGATTAGTAATGACCGTTCGTGGTCCAATTTCTCTCGTGAGTTTAAGTCATTGTGTCCACATCAGCTAGATTACGCGAATATACTCTACGAGGTCATGAGCACTAACTCTGATAAGTTTTCGACGTACGCCGAATATGCGCGCAGGTCTTTATTAAAATTACGTATTGTGAAAGGGGTAAGCGAGGAGCTTATGGTCCAAATAGTGCTTCGTGGCATTAACAACGCACAGGTTAAGGCAGCTGCAATAAATGCCAGTCTGACCGTAGATAATTTAGTACCGTTTCTGGCCATTTATACTAAACCTAAACCGAACCTTAAATACGAGTCTCGTAGGCCTACTAATAGTTCTAATACTCGTCGACCTAATAGGTGTCACGGTTGCGGTAAATTAGGTCATGTCCGTGCTGAGTGTCGAAAGGAAACAGTTGATGACAAGCGGAAACCTAAAATAGACGATAAGGGATCGAAACCGACTTGCACATTTTGTAAAAAGATAGGCCATACGGAGAATGTCTGTTTTGCGAAATCTCGGGCTCTTACTCAGGGCAGCAACCACAGAAATGTTAATCTATGTAAACAAATAACTAGTAGCCAGGAAATTGGGGACATTAGTACCGCGGTAATACAGGGTATATCTGTGGATGTTTTGATAGACAGCGGGGCGCTTAATATTTCTTTAATGTCGTCGGACACTGTAAAGTATTTTGATTGCCAACGTAAGCCAATTAACTGCGTACTGAAGGGTATTGGTAAACAGGCTGTCGCCGCTCAGGAATTTGTTACCCTTGTTGTTGAATTTTGTAAAATTGCTCTTGAGATTGATTTCGTGATCGTTCCCGCTACGTGTATGAACACTTCAATAATTATAGGCACGGACGTCCTTGATAGAGACGGAATTACTTATGTTCGCTCAAAGTATGGTCAGTATTTGATGCATACTCCGGATTCTATTTTAGTTAACACTGTTGAGACTGAAGCTACTAAAATCAATTCACCTCTTCAAGGTTCCGATTTTGATTCATTAAAGATTGTGATTGACAAGTTTACGCCGTTTTTGATATCTGGCACTGCCACTTCCACGGTGAAGACAGGCAAGATGCAAATTAAATTAACTAGTGAAATTCCTGTTGCATATCACCCTTATCGGTTGTCTTACCAAGAGAAATTAAAAGTTCGCGAATTGATAAAAGACTTATTAGACAAAAATATAATTAAAGTGTCGACTTCTGCGTATGCGAGCCCTATCATCCTTGTTAAGAAAAAGGATGGTACGGACCGCATGTGTGTTGACTTTCGCGCGTTGAACCGAATAACAATAAAAGATCGGTATCCGCTTCCACTTATAGAGGACCATATAGACCGTCTTGGGGGTTCAAAATACTTTAGTTGTTTGGATATGGCGTCAGGATTCTACCAAATCCCTATTAGTGACGAATCTACACACTTGACAGGGTTTGTCACACCCGAGGGACATTATGAATTCTTAAAAATGCCCTTTGGACTTTGTAACTCACCTACAGTCTACCAAAGAATAATAAATGACACCCTTCGAAGATTTATCGATGCCGGAAGTGTACTTGTGTATATAGATGACGTACTTTTAATGAGCATGACTATTTCTGAAGGTGTCCGCTTACTTCATGACGTACTGACAACACTTACCGATGCAGGCTTCTCTATAAATCTTCGAAAGTGTTCCTTTTTGACTACAGAAGTAGAATATTTAGGTAGAAGTATTAGCCATGGTCAGGTTAGGCCGAACCCTCAGAAAATTGAAGCTTTGGTGAATACACCCTCACCAAACAGTGTTAGGCAGGTCAGACAATTTTTGGGGTTAGCCGGTTACTTTCGTCGATATATAAAAGATTATGCTACGAAAACTGCCAGTATTTCCAAATTGACTAAAAAGAACATAAAGTTTGAATGGGGTGAGGAACAGGAGCGAGTTCGTCAGTATCTAATTAGCCAGCTTACGAATGAACCTATACTTGCTATATTCGACCCACAGTTAGTTACTGAATTGCATACGGATGCGAGTAGCGCAGGTTACGGGGCGGTATTAATGCAGGTTCATGGGGATGGCAACAAAAGGGTGGTAGCTTACTTTAGCAAAGTAACATTGGGAGCGGAAAGCCGCTATCACTCGTATGAGTTAGAGACGTTAGCGGTCGTCAAAGCATTACAACATTACAGGCATTATTTGATAGGTAGGTATTCAGTTTAAGATCATTACTGACTGTAATGCTTTGAAGGCCACCGAGAAGAAAAAAGACTTACTGCCACGGGTCGCGCGATGGTGGATCTACTTACAGGATTTTAATTTCACCATAGAGTATCGAAAGGGCGTTATGATGTCTCACGCCGATTACTTAAGTAGGAATCCACCAGTAGCGCGCATAAATTACATTGAGAGACCGTTAAACTGGGCGCGTATTGCTCAATCCGCTGATAGTGAAACCTTAGAACTTATACAAAAAGTTAATGAGGGGCAGTTGGATTCATCTCGCTATGATTGTAAGAACGATGTTTTATACTATCGGTACACTCCGGTCGGGCAGGAACCCAGGCTTTTGTGTTATATTCCTAAAGGTCACCGTTTAAGTGTTCTTCGTGTTTTTCACGATGAACACCAACACATAGGAAAAGACAAAACGTATGATCTCATACTGAAACATTTTTGGTTTCCCGGCCTTAAAGCTTTTGTCCATAAATACATTTCTCACTGCTTAGTTTGCATCTCAAAGAAAAGAGTCCCTCGAGCTCCAGAGCAACCAATTACGTCTTGGGAAAAACCAAATGTTCCTTTTAATACTGTTCATGTAGACGCTCTCGGGCCTTTACCCGAATCAAACGGATACAAGTTTGTGTTAGTGTTAGTAGATTCATTTACTAAATTCGTCTTGTTATATCCTTTGTATCGCCAGGATACTAGCGAACTTAAACGCACTATTAATCAAGCAATATCCTTGTTCGGTGTACCTAAACTATTAGTATGCGATCGCGGGCGTATGTTTGAGGCATCTAGCTTTACAAGTTGGCTTTCCGAACTTGGTTGTGACATTCATTACATAACGCCCGAAATGCACCATGCTAATGGGCAGGCCGAGCGTTATGTAAGAACAGTTTTAAATTTAATTCGCGTCGAAAGTCGCAACAAGGATGTTGTTTGGTCGGATTCGATTAGTAAGATTCAACTTGTGCTTAATATAACAAAACAAAAAACCACTCAAACATCTGCTATGAATTTGTTAATTGGTACTGAAGCGACAACTCCCGTGATCCGTGCGCTGATCCGCGATGTGGCTGTGGATATAGCTGAACCTAATTGTGATGCAAGACGAGAGCTAAGTCGGAGCCGAGCCGCTACCCTGCTGAGCCGAAATGAAGACAATCAAGATGCCCAGGTTAATCGTCACCGACACACTCCTAGAGTATTTGCCGTCGGCGACTTAGTGTTTGTTATTAAATACTCACAGTCCACAGGCAAACTCGACTCGGGTATGAGAGGACCCTACAAGGTCACGAAAGCTCTACCGAGTGACCGGTATGAGTTGAAACTACTGAGCGGTGCTCGTGGAAAGACCACTCAAGCTGCAGCACAATACATGGTGCCGTGGAAAGGGGAATGGTGTCCCGAGTCTTGTGCCGCATTTTTCGATAGTGAGTTGTTTGACATTTTTAATGTTCTGTTGTGTTTCAGATGTACTATAGGCAACCACTGCCTTACGTATGACTGATGTCTGGAATGTGTGATATCCAGTGTGTGATACAACCTCACTTGGCACAATTATGTGCGCGGACCCTTGTCTGATTAGAGCGTTTCTTTATGAACGTACACGGCAAATGTCCGGCAGACGCAAAGTGGCGATGCGTGCAGACCTTGGTCCAACTTTCACATTTTATACCTAATGTGTGCAGACTTAGTCTGGTTTTGGGCCCGAGGCCTTGTTGAACGTTCACGGACTCTGTCCGGTTGGCACAATTATGTGCGCGGATCCTGGTCTGATTAGAGCGTTTCTTTATGAACGTACACGGCAAATGTCCGGCAGACGCAAAGTGGTTATGCGTGCAGACCTTGGTCCGACGGACACGTTATTGTATGTAGCGTGTCTGTAGGGTTGCATGTAACGCGCGTTCGCTTTTTCAAACTGAGTTGGTAGATGATGAATGAAGACGAATGAGCGATTGGTGATGTTTAACTGATTGAGTTCATAATACTTTACCATGTGTGAATAACTGACTGAGGGCCTTGAATGCGAGAAGTATGAAAGAATAGGCAGTACTTTGCCAACTGTTTATTAAACTCATATTTTGTTATGTATTTCTCGCGAGCAGATGCTACAGACGATGAATGTGACGATGTTCAACCCGGGCCTTCGGCGGCTCTCGCTACTGCTCCTCCAGGAGTTGCACCTGGAGATAGTGAGCTCGAGTCTTCGTCAGCATCCACCGACTAGCTAACGCTCGTGGTGAAGATATGCACCGGGGACGGCGCACGGTCAGGAGAGGCCGTGTCAGCATAACCTCTATAATGTTAATACGTTTTCGTGACGTCATGCAACAACGTTAATAAAACTAGCTTGCTACCCGCACAGAGCTCATTTGCTTCTCGGTTGTCGGAACGATAGGTCGTTGTTTCATGACGAGCGCGATAACTTTATTTTTCAAATTCGAATTAGCGGTTGATTGTTTGGTTGATTTAAATTGGAATCTTTCTTTGATTGTTTTGATTAATTAGTGGTTAAGATTAATTTCGTAATAATTGATTCGAGTGGTAAAAATTATCAATAAATAGAAGGTGTGCTCGGTGTTGTGTTTTTTTTTTTAAATAATTAAGTTTGTTTCTCCTAAAAATATAATATTATAAAAATGAACTTTTTTTGGTAGTTAGTAATGAAGTTAATGGTGGTATAATTTGCGTACGTAAAGGTATTATATTGGGTACGAAAAATTGACACGTTTTTTTTCCTCTATCAAAACTATGAAAATTAACAAGGCAGGAGTAGGGGTTTGTTACGTCACTACAATATGGTCACAACGTTAAAAATTATAGGACAGGTTGACGTCGACTTTTCCGTTCACTGAATCTTCGTATCTTCGTTCACGTTATCTGTGAGAACCTGAGTACAGGAATGTTTTTTTGTGCAATTCAATAACCCTTTTTCAATTATTGGAAGTTATTTTTAACCAAATAATCATCTATCTAGACACATTAGTACCTTACTATTTCAAGGTAACTAAGTACTAAAGAGAGAACCTATGTACCAACAAGTTTAATAGAAGTAATTGTAACACACTGTTTTAAAAACATTTATTTGATTAATTCATTTGTATACCTTATTTTAATGAAACAGTAATTTGATATATCAATTTGAATATATAATTTGACATACTGATTTCTCAGCAGTTTCATTTAAGGTACTCAAACTGCAGAATAATGCTTGAACGGCTTTCTCCAACGTCACGCATGGGTTACTATCCAGAACTAAACTCAGAGTTAAGTTCAACCACTTGTCATGCGATGTTTAATCCTAACATATTGCGCACTTTAGCTCCGGACATGAATTATGGTTCACTCACTCTTCCCTTTAATGCTAGACTTAACATTTATATGTAAGATCGGTAAATCCATGATGTGGGTATATTAAGCTTTAGAATTAGTTTAACACACATTGGATTTGGAGGGTAGGAGAAAATTGTTATAAAATTTGGTCGTAAAAGCTTAAATTGTAACAGCGCAGTCACTTATGTTAATGGTCTAGCGTTAAGTTTCGCAGCCCGCAGGTGGTGCAAAATGTGTCCTTATATTATGAAGCGCCTCGTTGTTTCTAGGAACGTTTCACAGCGACGCTAAATGTAATTAAAATTTTCATATCAAGTTGTGATCTTTTTACACTCAATCATCGTGTTAGTTCTTTAGGTCTTGTTATTGTAAGAAAAGGTATTTTTGCAACATCTGGATAAACTCAGTTTTGTTTATGAGAATTTACTATCCTTACGATCCTTTTATATAGTTTATGTTATTAAAATGAAGAAATAAACTTAAGTGTAGTTACGTAAATGTCTTAATAGTAATAATTACCCAAGTTCCTGTAGTATAGTGAAACATAGGTCTATAGATGTATTTTATTATGAACACTTATTGTTTAATTAAGTTTATATTTAGTAATAGGAATAGAAGAATATCATAGCTTTAATAATTGTTCTAATATTTGTAATAAGCCTCTCTGTCTAATTGGGTGGAACCTGGTAATTATAGCTGTAAGGGTGATAAATTAAATAAATAAATACTTTAGGCTTTATTTTTAACATAATCTGAGAGCCCTACTTTTAAATTAGTTTCATTGAAAACGCTGAAAATGTGTGCAAAATTATTTCTTTAAATACTCTCAATCAGGAAGGAAGATACAATCAGCTTTTTTTATGTTAAATTCGATTTAACGAATAGAATACCGGCAAAATCAGTTTTAAACACGTTTTGACGCTGCAACGCTCTCAATTTTACTCAATCAGAACTGAGTTCAGCTTAATTGGAATGCGCCAAAGATAAACCGGAATGAGAAAACTTTAACGCTCTTCCAACTAAATTAAAAAAATAAGAAAAGGAAGGTTTCCCAACTATTGTCTGGTTTCCAAGGTCGATAATTCCTTGTCTGAGCTTGTTTTGATTCAAAGACTCCTACACTTGAAGATTCGATCAATTTGTTGTTGACAACAACCCAGGATTATGAACGTTCAAATCATATCACAAAAAATACGAGATAAGTATTTAGAACTTTTCCATTCATTCAAATATTTGTCACACGCTGCGGGTTCTGGTTGGCAAGGTCAGCTTTACCCCTTGGTTATTTAAACAGCAAACTTATATTTATATATATACTAGCTTTTGGCCGTGACTTCGTCTGCGTGGACTTCAGAATTGGGTCCAAAAGGAAATAAAATTGAATAAAATATATAAGCCCACGGCTTAGCTCGTAAACAATTTTCAATTTTCCCTCGGGAATTAAGGAATCGGGATAAAAGGTAGCCTATGTTCTTTTCCATGTCAAAGGCTACATGCTTGCCAAATTTCATCCAAATCCGTTCAGCCGTTTTTGCGTGATTGAGCAACAAACATCCAAACATCTAAACATCCATACATAAACACTTTCACATTTACAATATTAGTAGGATTTTTATATAAACTTATACCTATAGAAAATACTTATAGCTCCTCAAACTTATCTCACCCGGTGGTCAAATCTGGAACTAACTAAATTATTCACGAATTTCATTTTGTTTAGAATAAATTTATTCTAAACAAAATGAAATTCGAATCCGGTCATTGAACCGCTAGGTCATCACGACATTTCAATGACCGGATTCGTAAGCACGTGCTTACGAATCCGGTTGTAGACTTTTTAAAAGTTATAATTGTGTACTTTCTTTATTATTCTAAGACATCATTGACAAACGGTGAAGGAACACATCGTGAGGAAATCGGGATTCCAAAAATTGGATTCTGTAATCACCAACCTGCAGTGAGCTAGCGTGGCGATCAATGCTTGTTCCTTCTCTATATGGGTAGAGGCCTTTGTTCTCCAGGGGGACATAACTAGAGGCCGATATATGAAATATAAAATAATTGGAAATAAAGTTTTAGGTTTTCCTGGCTAGTTAACAGTAAAGTTACTGTGTACTATTTTCGACATAACGATAAGATATGTTTGTCTCATCATACCTTCCATTCGTTTATAAAACACTAGCTTCTGCCCGCGACTTCATCTGCGTGGACTTCAGAATTAGGTCCAAAAGAAATGAAAAATGTGAAGTAATGAAAAATGGAATAAAATTTTCACCCACATTATAGCTTGCGCTGTAATAGAGAAAATAGTGGAAGTAGGATTAGCGTGGCAAAACGGGTGAGAACAACTCTCTCGACTCCGCATTAGCGGAAAGTGCGCGATCGCCTAGAAACGTATAGCATTGAACGTGTTAATCACCTTTCAACCCTCAAAATACGCACTGTGAAATACTATGATTGATGATTTGACAGAATGATCAGTCGTTTAAAAACCGAGGCCCAGTTTTTTTATAATTTGAACGCGTCATTTCTTTTGTTACAGGTTTACCTAATGACTTGTCGGTATACTGGCATCAATACCCATACAGTTTGGGCCTGGTATTCTGCAAACTAAGGGCACTGATATCAGAGGCGTAAGTATGAACATTATTCTAGTCTAAAACAGCTGTTGTTTATAGTTATTATCTTCATGTCCTAGAGTAAACTTCTACAGCATAAAAGTACCATTAAGAGTTATTTATGTTATGTTTAAGATATTTGCTTTCGTGGAGTACAGTGGAAGTGAATTATGTTATATTAAAATACATATCTATGTAGCGTGTCTATGTAACATTTTCGTACCCACTGTAGATTTTAGACTTTAGTAATGCGTCGAATTTGTTGGATTCTTTAAGGTTTAAGCAATTAAAACTTATGTTCAACTGCTGTTTATAGGGAAACTTGGTAAGCAAAGAAGAACATCTGCGAATTAAGCGTTAGTGAAGATTTAACCGATTTACTTACTTTTGTTTTTTCTTATATCCCTCTGAAAATAGTTCCAGAACCAGTGAAATTATAATAAATAAAAAAATGTGGACAACACATACATTGCTCCGAATCCAAAGTAGCTAAACTACTTGTGTTATGAAATCAAACACAACGAAGGTACCACAAACACCGAATCCCGAGACAATGTAGAAAAGTGTTTTTGTAGGGATCGAACCCGGGACCTCAGAGCTGGCGACACCTTGAAATCCAGTGTGTACGCCACTCGACCACGGAGTACGTCCAAAAACGAAGAAAAAAATGTATTAAAGCGTCTTATTTTTATTATGAGTTTACGTTAATCTTTATATTATATAGTACTAGCTTTTGGTTGCGGCTCTACCCACGTGGGCGTCGGTTACCGCGGCAAATTATAGCCTATAGCCTTCCTCTGTCTGTACGCTTCTATTAGATCTTTTAAACTACGCAATAGATTTTAATGCAGTTTTCATTCCCTAAGGTACCTACATTTTAACAGGCGTTTACGATGATAGAAATCGCTTAAATGACATTAAATGTATTGAAATGACATTTGACATTGATAAGTCACGTGACTAAGACTTGTCAGTTTCATACATTTGAGCGATTCGATCACCGCTAACGATTGTAGAAATGTACCTTATTTGGGGGCAGGAATAGAAAGTGAATCAAGAGGAAGGTTTTAATTTATCAATAAATGCATTTATTACTGTGCTACACGAGCGAAGCCGGGGTTTCCGCTTGTAATAAATTATTCCAGATCGTCTCTTGCAGATTGGAAACACCAGTAACCGTTACCTCAAACAATTTAAAACATGTCGATTAAAAAAGTTTCGATGAATGCGACATAATTTGGAATGTTTGTGATGAAAATTGTTACACACTGTTGAGCTATGTCGGAAGTTTCATACAAAAAGACGTAGATGCGTGATTTTCAATAAGGGATAGCCATTTTCATCAGATTTATAATTTGCCATACCTATATTTGAATAATAATTAAGATTTTCTTCAATATTATTAGGATAGGTCTACATGCTTTTCCTACTATGGAGTTCTGTCTAAATTCCTTTTATGTAATAATTATTCTTGTAATTATTGCTATAGTTTTATTTGTTTTTTATTCTGTATTACATATTTCGTAATTTTCTTGTAAAAAGTAGCTAATTTTTTTCATTTTTGTTTTATTTAAGTCTTGTTTTCTCAACCCAGTCATTGGCAGAATTATCGAAATCCCAACGGATCCCTAATTAATAAAATTGTAAGAATAGAAAAGATTTAGACAGCCGAATACTGAAACGTCAATCAGATTGAAGCCACCGTTAAGTCTCATGCTGTCTATGTCACTATCCGTCATTTAAGAACATGTTACAGTTCATTATCATTTCAGTATTCGGTGGTAAGTGACTACAACATACAAGTAGACTTAAGGCTGATTTTTCCATCGTCAGTTATTCGTAGAACGTGAAATAATTTTGAAATTTTGACAGCTGTTTCATACAAAAACTGTCAAACGTCAATTTTATACCTCGAATAAAAGGTATCTGGCGACGGAAAAATCAGCCCTAAGTTTAGTATAAATAAATAGCCCTTTTTACTTTTGCTGCGCTTGACAGGGACTAATAAATGGTTCTATAATTTATATTTGAAGTCCTTTGTCGATACTTAGGTACATACATAATGCAATAAAAGTATCGTGCATGCCTTGATTAATGTACTTCTAAATCATGTTTTATGTATAAACCAAGCAAAACTCAAAACATTTTGGTCAAGAAGGATTAAATAATATTAATGGTAGGAATGTTAAAGTATATTGAATATTCTTTCTTATTAAAAAAAAAAGTGGGACCAAAGATATCTCTAAAAAAGTATTATCATACTTTTTATGTTTTCTTTGAAATTTTATTCACCAAACCAGTTTTAATTTACGTTTCGTATTTCATTAAAAAATACGTTTACTGGGGCAATCTATAAATAAATGAATATTACATAAACCCTTTGGAGCATTGGTGTAATATTTTATTCTCGAATTCAAAAAAACCTAGTCGATTTATAAAAAAAATATTTTATTATTTTTAGTACATAAACATTTGGTAGGCACTTTAAAATCCTTTAGTTAGATTATTATAATTGATTTTACTTTTCATTAATATTAAAGAAGAAAGGTATGGAATTACATTTTTTTATAAAAAAAAGTCATGTTTTGCACAAAGAAAATTGTAATAACATTTTCGAAAAGACTGATATTTCTTTTTGAAAGTAACCAACAAATATTAAGATTTGAAATCTAAATCCTGTAAATATCTTATAAAATTGAAACGCCTTCATATTTTTGGTATAGCTATGAATAGAATAAGCTTTTATATTCCAGTAGGTAATTGCTATCAATTTGCTTCACACAAGAGCTGACAGTGAAAATTTCTCTAATGGGAAAATGTGACCGTCGTTTAAAATACTTTTACGACTCGTATAAAATATTTTACGTTCCCACCTATTAAACATGAATTTTGTAAGCACGTTTAGCTACGATTTGCTGGTGGTCTCAAATATTTTTAGCTGATATTGCAGTAAAAGCTTTAAAATAATTATAATTCAGGATCCCAATTCACCTGTTTCAAATGACAATAATATTATGTTCGTGACGTATTGTTGAAAGTGTTACTCTGCAATTTGCTAAAAATTAAGAAATCTATCTAAATATATTATTTTCATGTATGCACTATAACCGTCATTATGTTGCAAGGAACATTAATATGCGTCTATGTCCTAATGTGGTCCGAAAAACTCGCCCAGGTGCTGATGACATGGTCCATTACACCAAATCATTTACGTATTACACTGAAATTTCTTTCAAAAACTTGTACAGTCAACAGCAAAAGTAGATGATCAAAATCAGAAATTCGATACTTATGAACGGAGTTCTTGTCAGGAATTTGTGGCGTCGAAGTGGTTCAAAAGTATGTGATTGTTAATTATATCAAATATTTACTACTAGTACAGTTGCCATATATTCGTGATCAGTTTTGACTCCAAAAGTTATAAACCTAATTCATCATCTACTTTGCTGTTGACTGTACCTTGAAAAAATTATTTTATCATTTCGCATCAAAAATAAATCTAATGTTTCAGTTGCTTTTTCTAGTACGTGTTTTTAGTGTTTTCTGTGGTGATTTTTATAAGTATGGACCATTAAGTTTAGGGTTGGACATTGGAACGTGCAGACATCTATAATATTTCATAGCTTGACCCCAGAATCACCTTTTTATTCTTTGTTAAAGACTTGTACTCACATTTCCATTTTCTGAATCTTAAAGAAAGTTTCTATTCGATTCGGGCAATTAAGGTACAACAATCAGTTTTATTTACACCGAAAGACTTATTCTTGTTATAAATTATCCATTAAAGCACTTATGTTATAGAAAAAGAATTTATTTAATTGAATCAGAATGCCAGTTTAAGGAGATATATTTTGCAAAGTGCCTTTGCTATTTTTTTGGGTTTTCTCAATAAGTTTACTTGAGTATTTTGTGTGTGCGTTCAGAATTCAATATTTAAATATTAAATCTTATAAAATTAAAAATTAATATTAAATAATAAATATTTAAGTTTAATATTAAATATTAAAAATTTTATATTCAATATGATATTGTATGAAGATTGTTTCATGTATATCTTAGATGGGATTAACATGATCATTGGTCCCCACTGCGATCAACTGCTAGTTAATTAAACTAATTACCTATTATCGAGCTAAGGGATTATTATGGATATCCCATATAATTGATTACGAATGATTAATGACGTAACTCTGTTATAAATCAACAGCCTACACGCAATTTGGCGATCCCTTACAGATCAGTAGAATGAATGGAATTGGAGTGGAATGACTAAAATGTGAATTAATGTAGTATGGAGAGTTTTAATTAAATAACTAAAAAATGAGAATTGGTATCGTCTTTGGTGAAATATGTTAAGTAGTCTAGTCTACATCCCATACTACGCTCATTCATCATCTATGAAGGTAATTCGTAGAATTACATTTAAAATAAAGGAAAATTTGAACGTTGAAGTCATGACCATTAGCAATTGGTAGCAATATATTCCATCGCAAATACATGGATAAAAAAAGTGAAATTAGAATTTTTATTCAATCAGAATGCTGTAGCTGCACTTGGTAGGACCAGGATGCATATTAAATAGCATTAAATTCCTATAAATGTATACATTCCATTTAGGTATAGCGCGATAATCAAAACCATTATTATAACTACGAGTATATTTATTCAAATCATTGTTTCAGGGCTACCTACGTATCAGTGCTGACCATATCCGCCTTCTCGCTGGAGAGATACCTGGCCATATGTCATCCTCTACACCTATACACCATGGCGGGACTCACCAGGGCATCTCGGATTATCCTCATACTCTGGATAATTTCCATTGTGTGTGCTTCGCCCTACGCTGTTTACTCAGATATAAGCTACAGGGAATATCCGCCAAGTAAGTGATAAAACTATATTCAATAAAATTCGACTAAAATACCCGCCCTCTTAGACAAGGTACATTTCTACAAGCCTTAACGATGATAGAAATAGCATAAATGACATTAAATGTATGGAAATGACATTTCTCTTCGATAAGTCACGTGACTAAGACTTGTCACTTACATACATTTGAGCGATTCGATCAGCGATAGCTATTGTAAAAATGTAACTTGTCTAAGGGGGCTGGGCACTTTGAGGCTTTGAGGTGCAAATTGATCGGTCATTTTGAACATTCAACTCAGCCTATGCGGTCCACTGTTGGATATAGGCCTCTCACAAGTCGCCCCTCAACACCCGGTCCTCCGCTATCCGCATCCAGTCCGACCCAGCTACCCTTTTTAGGTCATTACTTATTTTGAATATTTTTTTTTTATTATAATCCACTTAAGAAAAAAGTTTGTTACTATTTCAAATGTTTTTGAAGGGATAATAGCAATTGCGAGTCGACTAGAAATTATTTATCGCTTAAAACAATGTTAACTTTAATTACCGCTTTAAAAAAAAGTTTAAGTTGTTGTTTATTACCTAATCATTTATAAACGAGTCTCATTTTTTTCCAAAATAATTACATTCTGAGGAAAATAAATTAGTCCGCATATCTAACTATGACTTTATAATCCTATCACAAAGGTATTATTAAGATTTTTCAAAGAAAATTACCATTTCGTGCATATTCGCGCGAACACTGAAATATATAAAAAATAACTTTAAAAATTCAATAACTATAACTTTAACTGAAAGCTACGAGAACCTTTTCATGTTATTATAAGGTCTCGTTAATGTTAAGCTAAAAAGGTACTTCAAAAAATAATCCAAATTAATAGGTCTGGGTCAGCTAATGCTTTGGTTGACCTAGTCCGTTCCGATACGTTAATATGGAAATCGTAAAAATAATGTTGGTACATTTGTGTACCTACCTTTTAGCTTATTTATTTCGCACATCAACTCTACAAACGCTAACACTACTCAAACCAAACAAATGTATGGATGAGGAAAATCATGTGTCGTAACTTTCGAACGACTGCACCAAATGGGATGATTCCTTTTTTATTGTGTTCATTATTGTCAGGACAAGGTTTTTATAAAAAAAAATGTTTTTTCATAGTTTGAAAACTGCGTGCGTGAACGGAAATCTGGAACGGGAACTCCTTACGCGGGTGAAACCGCGGGTCACAGCTAGTAATTATATAAATATATAAAAAAAAGATTTAATTTCCATACATTTGCGTGATTTCTATAGATAGTATACACCGCATGTTACCTACTATAGTTAACGCTAGAAGCGGTAAATCTTTACATCAGAAAATGTCACTTGTCCACGGAAGCACTGGTGCTAACTTACTTCGAAAGAACTTCATTGACAGGAACTTACTTCAATACAGTAAAGTTCAATTTCGTACGTAATTGATTGTTATTTTTGCTTCTGACGTGCGGTCTACCATTCTGTAGCGATTTACAACATGTTATGTTTCATACAATCAAACGGTACCATAATAAACCAATAAAAAGTGGTTTGTAATAAGCTTTGTCGTTGCCAGGAGATTTAGGTTACGAAGTAACTATTTATTAATCTGTGATTTAGGTAGCGACTTAATATCCAGACAGTACTTAAATCTAGTATCTATCTACTATCGTAACCATCATAATTATGTTCCTTTTAAGTTAAAGTCGTTAAAACTCTCGATGTGTGGCTACAGCTGACAATTTGACTTCTTTATTGATCATCAAATGATCCTTGTTTTGTTTCGTATTTGTATGCTTGTGTTTGTCTCTTACAAACATACAAGCATATAAATACGAATTTGTATGTTTGTTTGAACGCGTTGGTCACAGGACCGATTTGAAAAAATTAAATAAGGAAGGCTACTATTTGTCACGATAAGCGACCCCCACGCAGGCGTAGCCGCGAGTAAAAGCTAGCCGTAAATAAAGTTCGACTCCCATGTTCACCTGCGTAAATAATGCTGAAATTCTCTTTCATAGTATTTCAATTTCGAAGTTTGAATCACTCAATCATTCTCGGTTTGAAACAAAATGAACTCAAGCTCTGCATTGTCCATTTAAAATTAAAGGACTCTATTCAAATGAAAGTTTATGATCGATTAAAACTGAAATCAACTTCTATAATAACTGTCAACTAAGGTACCAAAGTTATATTTTAGAAATCAAAGGACTCATTTTACTAATATACAGGGGCTGAGAAAATGACCTTGCAATCAAAAAGTGCAAGTCCAATGCTCCTTTTTAATATTCCATTGACAATTTTTTATTTTATGAAATTTTTAGAATTACCTTCAGTGATTAAATTAATATCTACAAATTATACGATGTTGGACAAAACTAATGCAATTAGCGAAACAAATGATATTGTATATAAGATAGTGGTAGATAGTTTCATACATATACATACCTATACCTACACACACCAAGAGCGGATCCCAGCAGTTCATTATATCAGTGGCTCTTGAAGGCAGCACAAATCGTTTTGGTCTTCATTTCTTCACTACGTTTCTTCATGACTCTATCTTAGTTTATAAATGAATCACGTAATATAACTTATGCAACATTGTAACTTAGTATCATTAATGTGAAAAGTTTAAATAAAATATTTTTTTTAAAGCAATCAGTATTTTGACTGGCGTCAGCTTTCAAGCATATTTGGTTGGCAAATCAAAAATTTTGATATTCTATTATTTGCACTAAGTTATGTTAAGATTTCGACACTGGTCTGATGAGTTTACATGGTTCGATAAGTTCACGCGTGGTCGTAGACATCTTGTTTCATTGAAGGAATGATTGAAATCACGACGACTCTCAAACGCAGTGCTCAGAAGTTCATTATAGAAAGAGACCCAGATCAAATTAAATTAAGTCTAGACATTGGTATGCGTCTAGTACGCAGTGAAAATTGTACGTCGATATTTATGAGTTTTAAGTTCTAAAAATACCTGACATTTGAGAACTCATTAGACCCTCAAGTTTTTAATATTGAATCCGTGAATATCCAGTAATTGAAATTTATGAACGGTTTGACGTTTATATTTGTTTTATACGACGTCCCAGGTGATGGTGAATGAGAAATCTATCATTATTTTGTATCTAGACCGAGTGTTTATCCAATTTTGTAAAAGCTGATATTTCTGACAAGTCATATCCTTATGGGACTTTCCATTTTGGAACAAAACACCGCATAGTACCTATTCTTCTTCTTTGAGTATCAATATTTCAAGTATTATTTTCGATGAAAATGACGCTACCTAGATAACCGGCTTCTAGTAAGTGGAAAACGTATTGGCATAAGGAATAATTGAAAACTACAGTGACTCATGAGTAACTTAGACACTCTCACTGGCGTGCATTAAGTGTTTTTTTTTGTGTACGTTGTTACGTTTAGTTAATTAGTGTTTCTGTGCGCTCTAAGATGTGTCGATATAGGTTTTTTCTTCCTTTCTATCATTCTAAGGGCCTATTTCACCACCTTCGAGTAAAGTGTCGAGTAAGCTAATCGCCAGTCAAAGTCACCCGTAACTACATATTTGAATTTCACGACATTCGAGTAGCACTAATCGTATGATTAAACTGACCCGTAACTTACTTAGAAGGTCTTCTGCCAATTAGCGTGTTTACTTGACAGTTTTGTCTCAGAGTTTGATTTATTTTGCTTGTTAAATTTTGCCGCCTTTTCTCATTTATGTATCACAGCAACGTTTATCGTTATAATTGAATAAAAATGGATTTAATTGATTTGATTGATCATCAATTGGATGAATTAGAATATTAATAATTAGACCTAGATGAAACTGATTTCTTGTCTAGATTTCGCCTATCGAAGAATGCAGTGAACAAAGTGCATAACTTGACAAAACATAAAATAATCCCTAAATCGCAAAGTTGAGTTGTATTTCTCGTGATTTCTAAATAGTTTTATTTATAGATCGCACCTACTTATCAAATCATACCTGGGTACTTATTAAATTCCTTCTACTCCTAAAACTTGGAGACGGTGTTCGGTCAGTAATCTACATCAGTAGGTACTTATCAAACAATTTTTTCATTTTATCCATGTTAATTATATAAGAAAATAACTAACGTATTAATTTCGTATCCAAAACACAACAATAGAAAAATTAAATGACATCGAGTATTTGAATGACGTAATGAGTAACATAGACGAAGAATTGAACGAATGTAACGTATGATTTGTTACGTCATTGACTTGACTGGCAAGTTGTTACTTGAAGCTTTATTTTCACTTGTGAAATTGGCAGAAGATACTCATAACTTTATACTGCCGATTAACTTTACCCAGAGAGTAACTACTCAACACATTACTCAGAGGTGGTGAAATAGGCCCTAAATCTCTAAATCTAAATCTCACGCAACAAATAAAACTTAATGAAAGCAAAAGTCTACCTGGTCCTAAATTTTATCTGTGAGCAATTCTACTTTCCATACGAACTCGATACTTTCCGCTGTAGGAGCCAATTAACTTGATGAGCGTCTTCCAGGGAAGGTGAAATGTGAGATTACACTCTTTATCTTGAAAAGAACACCTTCGTATAAGGTTATTTTTGTATCAAAAATATGTTCGGTCTTTTCAGCCCATATTGTTGGTATAATAAATATTATTGTATTGATGATAGGTAGGTTTTATTGTTAGTCTTGGATTACATATTCCATTAGTGTTTTAAGAACTCCCACTATAGAAGAAAGGCCAAGGAATAATTCATAAATCCCCTTCGTTCTGTGTATTAGAAACCTTTGTGATTTATAGCATTGTCATGTTAACGAACTGAATTTTTTGTCAAATTATGATTGTGCCAATATTTGGATTAAATATATTTCTAGAAAGAGTGCCTACATTAATTTTATGTGCTGATTTTCGCGTCATTTAGCGATATCTTTAGAATTTGTATTATGACAAAGACGGTATGGTTTTACGCGAGAAACTCTTCAGCTTTTTAAATGCTAGTTCCTTTAAATATATTTAGGAAAAGTTACGAAAATATTCAATCAGTTTGCCCATTTTTCACGGCGTCGTATAGAAGTTGTCGCAGCCCTGCAAAAAATAAAAAGAAGGAACAGCTTGCGAAAATTTAGGTTCTATATATTATTACATCTTAGGTCATATTTATAGGTCATATATTAGAAGCTCTGTAAAATACATAAAGGTGCGTCTAGCTAACTTCTGAATAATCTAACTTTGGAAGAAAATAGGTACGAAAGGACGATTGAAAAGCGTAGTATAACAAATACAAGATTCAACATGATTACAAAAATACAAAAAACTCATTAGTTAGGGTAGGTCATTTGAAAATTCATATTAATGGTAAGTCGGCGTTGTTTTTGAACAGTTTTTATACAGTAGTTGAAAAATAAAAGTTAGACTTTGCCCGGCCTAATAATTGATTCTAATAACTTTGCAACTACTTTAATGATACACAATTGAGAAATACAATAGGTTGGCACTTATTTATGTTATACTTTGTACCAGAAGTTTTTTTTAATAAATCGCAATTTTAAATGTTTCTAATAAATGTACAAAAGCCGCTTCTTCAAAACTAGCCTTAACTTTTCCCAATCTATGTTGGGGTCCGCTTCCCGTCTGACCCGATCCAGCTGAATACCTTATTTTACATGGACCGGCTTTGTCAGAATTGTAATGATTTAACAACTGCCAATGATCGAAGTATGACAGTCGGGACGAACGGCTTAGCGTACTTTCCGAGGCACGGAGGGGTCTAGATATGTTTACAAATGGTCACCTTATCATCTATCCAGGGACCAGCAGTGGCGAGCGCGGTTAACCCTTAATTATTAATTAAACTGGCTTACTATTAGCCACAAGCCCCTCGAAGTATAAAATTAAATACGTTTCTATTGTTAACAATTATGATACTTATTCAAAAATAAGACTTAGTTGGGTTTGACTTCTTACTTCGAGATGAAACATTTCGCTTTACGTTGAGTGTTTGATCTTCGCACGTACGCACGATAGGTTTAAAGATAAATTGGTTTGAGACTGAGAGATTTGTGAAACGAGAACCTATCCATGACTGAGCAATAAGTAGGTCTAGAAGGAATTGATATTTGTGTACTATTCGTATAGGAATTAATCCGTTATTTCCTACTAAACCTTGAGTTTGAATTTCCTATAATATCTGCAAGAAATCAAGCTTTATAGTGTTTGTTTATCTTATATCTTTAAACGAGCAATTCTTGTATATATATAATCCGGATCTCGGAAACGGCTCCAACGATTTTCATGAAATGTTGTATGCAGGGTATTTCGGGGGCGTTAAATCGATCTAGCTAGGATTCATTTTCAGAAAATGTCGTTTTATCCGTGTTTTTAGTAATCTTAAATCTTTAAACCTACAATTCTTGTATAAACTTAGTCTGGCCATAAATACTTTGACAATTAAGAATAAACAAAACATTTGAATTTGGAATCTGTCATTTATATGATTGTTCATTGTGATTTCTCATTTTGGCGCCAATACATTGTACAATCAATATTTTGCGATATTAAAACACAGCTCCAAGAAAGTTTCCCAATTAGTCGACAAAGTGCAACGTGGGCATTATCCAACTTTAGTGATGGTTTGCTGGGCTCTTAGCTATGAAGGAGTGACTGAGCCATACTTTTGTGAAAAAGGTATCAAAACATCGGCACAAGGTTATCAAGATACCTTTCTTGAGAAGGTAGTGAAGCCCCCATGTTCAATAACCAAGAATGATCCTTCCAGCAAGACTCGGCGCCGGGTCATAAAGCTCGGTCTACGCAGTCTTGGTTGGAAACGAACGTTTCGGACTTCATCTGAGCTGAAGACTGGCCGTCGTCTAGCCTCTATCTAAATCCGCTGGATTATGATTTATTGTCAGAATTAGAGAGTACGCCTTGCTCTAAACCTCTGTAAGCTTTGTTTTGCATTGTTTTATATTGCCTGAAATAAACGATTATTATTATTATTATATTAAACGCCATGATAATTTAGAGTCCCTAAAACAATGTTTTAATTCTAATGTTATTTGTGATTTATTGATAAGCTGTAAAAAAAAATAGTATTTGTTTATAATAAAATATTTAACTACATAATGCTCGTGATTTTTTATTTAAATAACCAGTTCATATTTTTTTATTATTATGTCGGTAAGATCGAAAAATATTATTCATACTTCCTCATTTCATCAGTATGTAATTCGTATTTAAAAATATAATTTCTAAAAAACTCACTACCTAAAAAAAACGAGCAAAGCTCGGTGATCCAGGTACTATTTTTTAAATAACGAAATCAATTAATTTAATGTCTATTTAACTTCAAAAGCAGAATCTCAACAACATATCTAAAGTAGGTACCTACTAGAATTTAGGTTTATGTTTGTTGAGTTTTGTTTGTATATTGTATACCTGCACTCAGGTATACTACAAAGATTCATATCAAATCTCAATAATGGTGTCTAAATAACTGACAATAAAATGGAATACCAAACCAGGTTTTATATCAATTTTTTTTTAAATCAATAAAAATTGTTATTGATTTTGTAACTATTCATAATCGATAGGTATAGGCAATAGTAAATAAGTAGAAAGGAAATTAGATTAAAGAAGAATCTTTTGAAATCTTTTGAGATCTTCTCTTACAAGATATTTCCTTATATCTAAATATATTTAATAATTTCAAGAAATAAGTGTTTATTCAAAGCGTGTTTTTATAATTCAAGAAGCTTGGGGTTAATGCTGCTCTAATGAACCGTAATGTTAACGTAATGAGATAAATATTTACATTATAATTAATGTGTTATGTGACGATTACTATTATATTATGACTTTGTGATTAACATTTAAATTTATATGATATTTCTTCAAAGAAATCGTTACTTAAAGCGTCATTTAGTTTAAGAAATGACTTGTAAAAGCGTCTGTACAGATCTACTGTACCTACAGAAATAAATATCATTCATTCATTCTAAAACAAAGTGACGGTCAATGTTCACAAGATCCTTTCAATATTCATCGTCGCTGAGTGATATCGCAATGAAATTCACTCGTAAACAATAAAATCTAATGAACACTGAAATGGCTTTAAATTTTCCACGCTCGATCTTGATATGCGCAAGAGAATATTATTAAAAGAAAACTAGAACTGCATATTGTTTTGTCTTGAGCGAACTTTATAATTTAAAAGTAATAACGAGTCGCGTCACTGACGATGCTGCTAGTTTAGTAAGGAATCGGAAAGACATAGTAATCATTGAAGGTTTCAAAAAACCTATAAAAGAACATTTTTGCGATCCGCGATCGGAAAAATAAATAAATAAATGTGGACAATATCACATACATTGCTCCGAATCCAAAGTGAGTAGCTGAAGCACTTGTGTAGGTAATGGAATCAGAGACAACGAAGAAGGTACCACCAACACCCAGACCCTAGACAATGTAGAAAAGTGTTTTCCTACATTGACCCGTCCGGGGATCGAACCCTAAATGCAAAAATGCATTGCATTTTATTTAGATAAGGCTAAAATAAAACTTAGGAAACTGATCTCCAATTCTGACGTCGTTTGAAGTAGATTCCTAGCAATCTATTTAAAAATACCGGCACGTCTGTTACATGACGGAATAATTCGGGCAAATAAAATTATAATTCAATAAAATCGCTCTTAAGGTTTTAATGTGCAACTAACCTAAGATGTTGCACGAATAATTACAGCGTCCAGAAACCTTAGAGGAAGCATTAGAAATAGTATTGGAAGAGGAAAACTTCATGTAACATGTAAGTGATAGCACAAGCAAATGCAATTTTATTATAATAATAATCAAAGGAAACCAATTCCTAACATTAGAAAAACCAAACACCTCCATAAAGAAATAATAATTTTATTTTAGTAAACATTCCACGTAACACATACATATCAAAAGCCCAAATTAGTCTTTATACCATAATATTCACAATGGCCCAAGATAGCTACGGTACCTTGGGCCGTTCATGTCTGTTCTTCCATAGAGCAGGGGTGCATGGCCCCTGGTAGGTCCCCATCCCATATTAGAGTAAAGTTCTCAACAAGGCCTCTGCATGTTGGACCTGTGTCCCCATGTACCTAAGCCTTTCAAAGGACCGGGTCTCTTCCTTTGAATTTATCCCGCGATTTAAAAAGAGATACAAAACATAATTTGAGATTACATTTTCATAATTACATATCTGTTAATTTCAATATGAATAAGATCGAAATGCCTTATAAACTAATATAATAACACCGACATATCCCTTGGACATATCATACGAATGCAGGAGCAAAGAAAGGTTTTTACGATGTCGTCGACGAGTTCAAATAACTTGTCACCTAACTTAAACTTTTACGACCCTAGCGCTAGGTCAAGCCAACCTAACGATAATGTTATTATGGACACGATCTCACGACATCTGCAGACAGTATTCAGATAGACACCACCACCTGTACGCACACTTTATGCAAAATAAGGAATGACTATAATACTAATGCATTTTTTCATATTTGAGTGCAACATTTTTACAAAAAAAACTTACAAAAGAAGAAAATGTGAAGCTTACGATTTATTCACCTTTTAAAGTCATAAAGTATGAGCCTGATAATACCAACTGTTGCGTCATCAACTAGTTCAAGTCACAAGAATATTTGTATTTCATGTTATAAGTAGATAAATTAAACAAGTTGCGATTAGAACATATGAATGAAGAAGAAATGTTAAATTCAGCTCGAAGTGCACCAATGTATATAATATCTAAAAATATTGATGTTACTAAAGAACACAAGCTTAGAATGATGGTGGTCACTCGTGATGATAAATGTCCCTAGTCCAATATTTCAACCCAAAATTAGGGACTTCTATTTTACAACCCTAGATTTAGAAAGTGGTTATCATCAGATAGAAATCCAAAATTATGACATACTGAAAATTGCATAGTAGACCTTTGACCGTTTGTGTCAAATGGGTGTCTTTAAACCAGCTGCATTTCAAAGAGGGGATAACTTATTGAGTGGACTGCGAGAAAACATAAATAAAAAATATTTTTTGAGACATGACGTAAGTCAAATCTAAAAATACAAGTGGACAAATCAGAATTTCTAACGCAATAAGTTCTTTACTTGGGACATACAATAGGCAAACAGACGGTGGGAACATAACGTTTAATGAATCCAAACCATGAGATCAAATTTATTCCAAATTGGTTCATAAAAGAAGAAGGAAAGATATAAACCACGCTACGTGAAGGTATTGGGAATACAGAACATAATGTACCGATAAAAATAAAGGAAAGGATAACGAAATTTCTATCTTTAAACGCAGATGCTCTCTTAAATTGAATCTTTTATTTCCAATTATTAACTAAATTATTAGGAGTATTAATTATAATATTATTGTAACAATATTATGATCATAGTAGGTAATGATGCTATGCATCAATTGCAATAATATTGTAAGTATTAATTAATTATAGAATAATCTTTGTAATTTTATTTAATTATTGTTCTCGCTTATCCTAAATATCATTACTATAGTAAATTTTATGATTGAATGAATGAAAATAACAATAAGAAATAAGTAGTTAAATAAAAAGGAATTTTAAGAATGTGAATAATTTAATTAATATTGTTCATCGTAATTATTATCGCACCACGATACCACCTTACAAATCATTCTTAGCATACGGTCATCTAAACCGTAGCAGAAACTTAACTCTATTACTACCATGCCAATTGTAAAAAAATATATGATTATTGTTCTGTTTACTCAATCAATTTGAGTGGCAATATATACTTTTCCAATCACAAGCAAATATAAAAGGCTTACTTCAAAACCGGGCGATAACTTTTTAATCAAAAAATCCTTCCACGCAGTACAAACTCATAAATGTTTATATGAAAATTAAAATGTCCATCCCAATGATTAATACCGTAATCCCGAGTGGATCTAATAGAATGTCAGAAAAGTATTCAGCAACAATATTTTAACAACAATTATCGTAATATACACAGATATTAATGGCAACGGAAGTTTTAATAACGTTCATTTATACTTATTGCGTTAGTTTTGATGATCGAATGGGATATTCCTTTAATGTAGCAAAGATATTTGATTCTAATGACCAAAGGCATAATCTCGCTTTTTATTGTCAGTCTAGACTAGTCTAGAGTATGAGGCCACATTGCTTTAGTTATTACAAGCTGTGCCCCGCGGATTCACCCGCGAACTTTTTTCTCGTTCCCTTTGTTTAGTCGATTTTCTATTGTTTTTATATTTATCCTGCTATTCGGGACGGAGACGAATCCAAATAATCAAGGATTATAAAAATCAGACCATCCCTTCTCGAATTATAATTTAAGTGTTGTAACAATCACGACTTTCTTTTACATATCTATCTACATATAGATTTGGAGCGCTGTAAGTAATTGTGAAAACAAAATAACGAGATTCACATATATGATACAAATTCGTACATACATTTACGAAACTGTGTCAAATCTTTCACTCTGATACAGCCAACCTTAAGTGAATATCCGCTAAAATAGCGAAGCTTATTGTTGATATTTATTTCTCTCAGAATATGAATTAGACTGGTGGTACCGCTATTGTATTCAGCCAGTACATGGTTCATAGTAAGTAGTAAACATAGTTTCCTATTTCTCTTTGTATTTTCGAGTACAATAATGTGTTTTCGGATAGGCAAGTCGTGGTACAAGCGGGTAAAGATCACAAACTGCATATTAAATTTATTCGCATACAGTAATACCTGCCAGTACTTTAAGGCTTACATAATTGATAAACAAAAATGCTTGTATAAACCACAGCGATACGGAATGATGAGCTACTCTCGGAAATAAATGTATTTTTCTTTTTCTTTTATTGAATATTTTACTAAACCTTTAAGACCGATCCTTTTCAAGGGTTTTAAAACATCGCATCAAAGTTATAAGCACGTAGACAATTTACCGGAGCCTTGAGTACATAACTCGAGTACGAAGAAGGTTTGTATTTCAACTCTCTACGTGTTAACGTCTTAAGTAACATAATTTAATGTTGAAATATATACAATTACAACAGAGAGATTTTCATTTCCATTTCATTTTGTAATAAAAGTAAGGATAAAGTTATTTGCTTAAGTGACATAAATGGTACGGATGAAAAATGAATTTTATTTTAAAAGCGTATTTTTTTAAATTGACCGATGGAGTGACAAGTATCAACCTAGCTACATAAAATAAATAAAAACGTTTTTATTTTTTATTTTTTTGTACCTCATTTTATGCAATACTAGCTGTACCCGCGACGTTGTTTGCGTTGATCAGCGTATTTATTGACGTCATTAACCGAAAGTGAAATGCCGTGGTGCCCTAACGGTTAAATGACAGGATTCGTATGTACAATCACGAGCATATGTATGAATCCGTTTAAAGTAGTTTTATTTCAAGTCTTCTTCTTCCTGCCCTTATCCCATTCATATGGTGTCGGCGCAATGCGTATTTTCCTTCCATTCCTCTCTATTACTCGTCATCGCGGCAAACATTTGAACATTTTTCTGGGGAAAGATGTTCAAACGTTGAAACGTCAAGCCTTAAAAGGTAAATGCAGGAGTTCGCGTTAATTCCCGTGACGTAATTTTATTAAAAGCTGTTCAGTTTTATGCACCTGATTACCTCGTTGAATAAACGCACTCCATAAAAAATAATCCTGTATAATTTTATATATTAACGGCATGCCATGCTAACTCTCTGACAACATTTTAAGTCACGGTCTCTCTTAAGCTATAAGAATTGAGTAAAATTCATTGCCAATATTGTGTTTACAAATTGGATACTTAGATTGTTGAATTTTTAAGAATTTACTTCGGTGTTGAGGAAAATTAGCTTTTGTTGTACAGGCCTGAAAATTGTTTTAAAATACTTAAGCCTGACGCTTAACGTTTATAAATAGTAAAAAGTTAAAAACTTAAATTGATGTATCTATTTGAAACATGGACTTACAGCTAATTATATAGTTATAATTAGCTACTTACTCTTACTCTAGTGAGTAGTAACAGGAAATTCAGCTGATAGCCAATTACAAGTCTTCACTTATAGAAACAGTCTAAAGTAACAGATGAGCAGCAATGCACATACATAATGATACTTACAATACACAATCTACATTTTCTTGTCTACTGAACAAAAGGTAATAATGAAAAAAAAAAATATTCATCGTAGCACCAGTTCTAGGTTTGGATCTTATCTAGAATAGGAAAAGTCATTAGGTTCTCTTTTTCGCCTTTTCCTCGGCAACACAATATCATAGCCAGATGGACGCACGACCTGCAAAGGGTCGATTACTTACACTTGTTATAGAAGACGGGCATCCTGTTAACAGAAAACATTGAGAGAAAATAATAGCACCATTAGAGAAAAAATACATCTTGGGTTCGAAAACAAACGAAGACTGAATAAATATAGCAATGGACTTATCATTTGCGGCCATATTGCATTTCCAAGAAATTGCCAAGATTTTATTTCGGCCTGGGACTATGTTGTTCTGTTCGTTATTTTTATCATTGTTTATTTTATCAAAGAAGCAGACGTTTATAATTAATCAGAAAACACTTAGATAATGAATCAAAATTTTCTACACTATTAATTACTCTTGATCTTGAAGCCTTATTACTATTCAGAAGGCGAAGTAGAAAATCTTTTATACATAAAAGCAATAGGTTGTTTTCTCTCGAATTGTAACAATTACCCTGAAGTAAGGCCGTGAAAAAATCGGATTCCAATTCCCTCGTCCGATATAATGTTACTTCGTATTTGTTTTACGTAATTCTTGACTCCAAGGAATACGATCGTAAGTAATTCTGTGTGTGTATGTTTAATGATAAAATGTTAGTTCATTTATCATTAAACCCCTTTTAATTAACAGAACAAATATAATGTTAATTAAAATAAATACTCGTAAAATAAAATTAAATATCAATTTCACGAAATGAAATACATAGTAATTACGCGGTGTTTTGAAAAGCGTGATACAAATCTCAAAGAATTTGATGTTTTCAATTAATTATTTTTGGGGTTTGCGTTGTTAAACTAAATCGAAAAGTCCCTACTTAATCGTTTTATTTGCTCGTCTTATTTTTGAGTATAATAGGGAAAGGTAAATTTTGTGATCTCTCTTCTCATCTACACTAATATTATGAAGAGGAAAGATAAATGTATTTTTGTGTGTGTGTGTATTTTTGTAATTAATAAACTCAAAAATAACTGCACTGATTTAATAATGATCGTGCTGACGGAAAACAGCACGTGTTTTAAAAAAAAAATACTGATGAGACTGTTGCCGTAATGGAAGTGAGACATCGACGTATAAGAGCGTTCGCGGACTCATACGGTTCCGTTCCTTATTCGATACGTTTTCGGTTCACCCGGTTTGGCCGCCCTAGTAAATGTATGGAAGTTTGCTCATTCATACGTATCCCATTCATATTCGATCCGTTAATACTCACATCTTTTTTTTGTGTCTAGTCTTTTTTGACACTCAGTTTTATTCGGTGTTAGGGAAAAAGTGTGTGTGACGAAGTGACAAAAACGGAGAGGCAAAGAGCGCGCTGGGCGCTGCACTGTCTTCACCCCAGCCTCATTGCTCATATTACTCACATCAAACCCTAAATGTTACGCTTTGACGGTAATTTCCCGTCCCTGTTTTTCAAGTATCAAAAACGAATCGATACAAAACGGAAGCGTATCAGTGCGCGAATGATAGAATTTACCTCCGCCGCCCGCGACTACAATAGCAACAATACTGTTTAAATTAAGAGCTCATAGTCGTCCCAAGATTTTGCTTTGAAGTGCTGGTTATTATGATGATTTATGAAGGTTATTACTACTTAAATAGAGTATTTCATTTTCAACACAATCGCTTTGTTTCCGAGTTTAGGACTTTACTCATAGCTTTTAGTGAACTGAAGTGACTTTTGTAAAGTTATTTACGATTGTGTAGGTAATAAAATTTTATTTTATTCTGGTCTTAAATTAATTATGTCAGAATTCAGTAGATCGATTCTGATGGATTGAACTGCCGAATATTATATTTTTCAAGATCGGATTTCCCCACGAAATAAATGTTTTGGTATATAAACATGGTTAGGTCCTTATCAAGGTTGTCTGTAAATAGAAAACATATCCCAGATAAAAACTAGTCTGCGAATAGTTTTTATCTCAACATTCAGACAAAATATCAGAATGTCGTTGTCAGTCAGCGACTAAAATTGATGAACATATCGATAAAAGTTTTACAAAGAACACTATTTCAGGACCATAAATTTATGCTACCACTAGGAATTGCTATAATATCTTTTTTGGTCAATGTATGAAATATATTACGTTTATTTATGTAATTCTGATTTTGTTCATGAACTTTTATTGCTGGCTGTACAAGAAAATGTCAAAACACATTAATATCTTGTACATGTATATCTTTATATATATAATTCTTCTGTGAGTGTGTATGTGACTGAACTCCTCCTAGACGGCTGGACCGATTATAATGAAATTTGCTGTGTGTCTTCAGGTGGATTCGAGGATGGTTTAGATTCACAATTTGGTCCAATTTGAAATGTTTTTTTGTTTAATTTTTATCAATTATTAACATCGCGATTATTGACATTAAAAACGTAAGTAGGTAGTTGCCATGACGACCAAATTTTGTTGTTTTAGTACGATTTACTATCCTCCAGATCCTCCTCCATAGAGGTTATATATCAATTAAATAAACAAGGTTGTCAAAACTCCTTGCAATGATATTAAAACTGTTTTCTTCTTTAAATATCAGGCTCGCAGACTTTTATGTTTTTTTTTCGTTTGTCTATTTGGTAGGTCTGAGAGTAGGTCGTAGGTTATATTATGATTGCCACCAGAAAGAAAGAGAGAAAGTACTCTCAATACTGAAGACTCACTTAGACAGACTTAGACTCAAAGAAAACATTCTTTTATTTTTTTAAAGAAATAAATCTGCATTAAATTGATGTTTGAAAATACGCTTTGCGGACCGGGAATCGAATGGGCTAAAATGCGAAAAACTAGCACCGTGTACTTTTTGGCATCAATCGATATTATATGTCATGATGTTTGTCGGGGATGAACTCCGAAACTACTGAACCGATTTTAATCAAATTTGCACACCGTGTGCAGTTTGATCCAACTTGATATAGGATAGCTTACATCACAAATATAAAAAAAAATTGAGACCGCGGGCGGAGCAGCGGGAAACAGCTAGTTTCTTATAATATTCAACGAAACTTAAGGTATGTACATTTCAGCAGATTGAATATGACAAACGACTCAAGAATCTATTTTAATTACTTAGTTGGGAAGGTCATTAACTTCTTCAAAAATTTCTGTAGCAAGTTATAATTCTCAAATATGAAAGAGTCAATTACCTCTGATAGGGATTATATTTATAATTTTGATAATAAATTAAATGTAGCGTGTTCTTTACTGTATTATTTTAATTAGTATAGTGCACAGGTGGAGTATATTGATATTATTTGAGACCAGGAACCAGAAAAATCTAATTTTGTTTTTGTAATCATCGTATGTATCTATCACATTAAAGTTATGACACAGTATCTGATCGAGTTTTGGTACTCTTGTTGACATTTAAGTAGCAAATACTTGGCAAAAGTTTCAACGAGATCAGGTGCGTGTACACGATAAAATATTGCAAACCATTTACTTAGATAAGATTGAACATTCCCGAGATTTGGCTAAGGAAAAGTTTGTAAGAATTCTCCTGGAACGAAATCTGCTACAACACATGTCATGTTCGCATACAGAGCACTTACACAAACAAGTATTTCAGCCATTTTATGTCTAAATACCACGACATAAAGATGACTACAAATGATACTTTACTATATGGTATGGTATGGTCTTTATTAAACACATAATTAACATTTTTCAAATACATAAAAAATACCTCACAAAACCGTATGAACGGTTTGTTTAGGACCTGTCGCTGATTGGCTACTTAGGGTAGGAAGCCCCGCAGCCAGATGAACCGATGACCTGAAAAAGGTAGCTGGGTGGGACTAGATGCAGAAAGCGGAGGACCGGGTTTCGTGTCGTAACATGGGAGATGCCCATGCTCAGCAGTGGGACGCGATAAGCTGAGTTGATCGGAACGCCTCAGCTTTGCACGGGTAGGACAGTTATAAATTCCTATAACACAACATAAAAACTTTCCTCTTGGATCACTCTACCTATTGCTGAAAACTGCATTAAAATCCGCTGCGTAGTTAAAAGTTTCTAGCGTACAGACAGTGGATGCGACAGTGTTTTATTCTATGTAAATTATTTAACAACCCGCCGCGGTTTTGCACAGACACTACTCTACTACATAGTTACAAATGAAATAAGTATGATTTCATTTATAAAAATATACGTTTATATTTATAGATATGATTACATACCTAACAGTTTTATACTTCTTTTCTTATACAGGGGCTCATGGGTAAGTATACGCCGTACGGTTTGACCGATACTAAAGGTTAAACCGCCCCCGTTGCGGTTGGTCCGTGGATGGGTGACCATTTGTAAACATACCGAGTGCGGTGTCCACTAACCTTTGACAGTCGTTAAGTCATTACAATTCTGACAACCAGTCTTAGTATGGGATACTGTATTACCCAGGTTGTGGAAGTCAGATAAGTAAGCAGTCGCTCCATGTAACATACGGTATTTAGATAAATCCTGTAAGACGGCAGCCGACCCCTGACTTGGGAAAGGCTAGGCAGATGAGATGAGACCTATCAGTTTTATATATCTGGAGAAGCTTATTGTTTATGTGCACATTTATAATTGCTGTAAATTAGCTGTGCCCGCAATATTACCGCATCTTCAAGGTCAAAATTTATTTTGCGAGTCACATCCAAGCACATTAGCGAAATCAAGCTACTGGAATATGCCAGAGTGTCGCCGTCGACGCAAACGTTTAACGCATCATCATCAGTATATGCACCATAATCTGCTTCTTCTTAGCGTGTGATCAATGGCAAAATCAAACTTTTACGGACCAGTACTCAGCCACGCGGACAGCTCTCTCAGTGGCGTTACACAGGTCCTCGCGTGTACAGGCGGCAGGACACGCTGGGCAGCTCAGCAAGTGAGCCGTGGTTTGAGGAGAGAAACCGCACTCACAATTAAGGCTCGTGCGTGCTGTAACCCCATCGGTACATGCTTTCTTTACACCGGCCGACTTGGGTCCGGAGTCTGTTTAATGATTTCCACGTAGGCCATGATAAACTGTTACCGCGAGGAAGGTTTTCGGATAGTGTGATGAGGGTGGGGTTGGGTATATCACCTTCCAGAGTTGGAGCCTGGTCTTTGCAGCATCGCCGCGCAGGGGCTTAAAATCTATACTTAATTATATAACTGACGAGTTTGTTTGTTTGTTTGAACGCGCTAAACTCAGGAACTACTGGTCCGATTTGAAATATTCTTTCACTGTTATATAGGCCACTTAATGAGGAAGGCTATAGGCTAATTTGTCACGATAACCGACGCACACGCGGGCGGAGCCGCGAGAAAAAGCTAGTAAGTATTATATCTGAGCCATGTTTATAACATTTTTAGTACAGTTTATTTTTCTAGTTAACGAGTTGCCAGAAAATTAAAGTAGAAATTACAAATAACTATTTAATTACTCGCTTACTTACTAGGTCCATACGATGTTGTAGATGGTAGGTAGACTGGATTAGCATAGGGAACATCAATTTGAAGTCAGTTGTGTAACTAATTTACATAAATGCGAGATTAGATTAATAATAATTGTATTTATGTTTGGGAAAAGCTTTGGGCAAACAATCATTAATTAATACGACATCTTAACATTTCAATCTAATCATGAAAATGAAAACAAATCCTTTCGTAAACATTTCTTATTTTGCAATTTTATTTACTTGTTCTTCACTTCAAAATTAAATTGCATTGTGTAAATAAGATATGAAGCTCAAAACATCTTAATTAGTGTTGCTTCATTAATCTGGTAATTGACTTTTGTTTTGGATTTGGACGAATTTTGGCTAATTTATATATAAAAATATTTCTTCCTATTTTGCCACCTAGAGTCATTTAGTTTTAACGTTAACGTTTCTAAAGGGCCTATATATATTTTAAGTTCACTAGAAATAAAAACATTTTGATTGGCTGAATTCATATTATACAGTAGTAATTTAAAAAGAGTGCGTATATTTAACGAGGGTAACAGATGCAACGAGATAAAACTGAACAACTTTCTCCAAGGAACATGGTTGAAATCTTACAAAGAACTTTTCTTAAAAGGTCACGTGACTAATGTTGGTATAAAAAGTTGGTTTTCAATTTTAAGATTTCGACGTATGTTCCTTGGGAAAAGTTGTTCTGTTTTATGCACCTGATTACCTCGTTGAAAAAACGCACTCCTTTTAAATTAATCCTGTATTGAAAGGTTGGGTTATTTAATAAATATTACTAATACTTTTATTTCCTTATACAGCGTGTAACAAAAACCCTGTCCGATCCCTGAGAGTATTATTCGGTATCGTACTGCGAACACAAATACGTAACTATTAAATGGATTGGAGATTATAATTTTTCCCCAGTCAAATAATTAAATACAAATAAAAACTGATCCAAGGCAACAGCTGACCAACTGACCGCTCCTCAAAGTTCACGTACGTAATACCTACAGTTTTGTGTCAAAGGAGCCGCCTATGCGAGACGGTTCATGAACTACCACGTATACGCATTTATTGGATCTGACAGGGGTTTTGTTACATGTTGTATATAATTTAATTCCTTATATAAGAGTAAATTAAGAACAGAAGTAAAAATAGGTGCACTATTTATACTTCTGTTCAATTAACTTTTATGATTTTAATCTTTTGATTTATTTAATTGAAAATTCAAATCTTCTTATTCCTCTAGCTTCTATCTTATAGCTTCAATTAATTTATTCTAACAAGTTTCTAGAACAAAGTTTTCTAACCCTAAAAAAATATGTTGAGTGTGACCTTTGACATAAAGTTTCGTAGTCTGTGTGTTCTGTATCTTGGAGATTAGTAGGCTTCTTAAGGAACTTTTCTTATAATCTTAAATAACTTTGCGATTAAAAAGTTATACAATACTAGTCCATAACACGAAGGAGTGGGACGTAAGTATTTATTTATTTAGCCAATTGCTGAAGCCCTTTTCCGTCCGTATAAATTCCATTAACCATTTCCTGCAGAGGTCGAACATTCCTTGTTCGTATTTACGGCTGTAAGTATTATATTTACTGTATATACGTTTATATGCGAGTCTCGCATATACGAGTAAACACGGAAAAACATTTAGAATGTGGAAGGGTTTTTAGATAAAGATGTAATGACGAAATATATATAAGTAGATGTGAAAATATCTTATGGAAGACGTCCAAAATACACACGCAAAACAACGAGCGGTAACATTTTCTGAAGCTATCATTTTATCCTACTATCCTACTAATATTATAAATGTGAAAGTGTGGCTTTTTGGATGTTTAGTTTTGTTACTCAATCACGCAAAAACGGTTGAACGGATTTGGATGAAATTTGCTAAGCCTTTGACATGGAAAATAACATACCTGCTACCCCTATTCCTTAAGTAGTTCCCGAGGGAAATTTGATAATTGTTTCCGAGCTAAGCCGTGGGCAGACAGCTTTAAAATTTGATATTTTTCTCTATTACAGTGCAAGCTATATACATATAACACGGGTCAACATTTTATTCCATTTTTCATTACTTTTTGGACCCAATTCTAATGTCCACGCAGACGAAGTCGCAGGCAGAAGCTAGTGCGTTTTGAAAGTACCTGAAAGGGTCTACTCGAAATAAAAATATTTTGATTTTGATTTTGATTTTTGAGTGTGAAATGCATACATACCGAATGACTTCTTTGCTAAAAGAGGAGCACTGTTTGACTTTCGATCGTGTAGCGACTTGAATAAAATCCACTGTTAATCTGTGTTATATACCTACACTTGACTTTATGTTTATTTACTTTTCTATTACGTGAATTTGTGATCTAATTACGTAGGGTAGGCGTTTATGATCTACAGCTGTTGCTATATCATGACCTTGATACAGAGCCCGAGTTTTATGCTTCTATATAAATCGAAATCACAAACAACTGGTGTGAGTCGAGATTGCGATCAATACAACATTACAGATAAAGCTAAATAAATGTAATACTTAAACGTAAGTACCCATTTCTTCATTTAAATTGGAATTCTCAGATCTTCTTTCATAAGGTATCGTACTTATCGTTAATTTAAATAGTCCTCTGATATAAAAACATTTCTCATACACAATGGGTAAACGATTTTATTTTGTTTTGTGTGGCAGTGAAGTACTTATTACAAAAAAATATCTTATCTATGTTTTTATACTCGTAAGACAATACAATAACTTAAGATGGGCTGTCGCAATTTGCCTAATTTTGGTTTAGAAATATTGGTAGTACTCTAAGGAAGGTTCAAAAGGTACGGAATCATGTAAAAAATGGGAGGACCCGGTAACCGATACCTACGGCGAGCGGAGCCGCGGGCAACATCTAGTAATAATATCTTTTCTTAAACAAGTTTAGTATTTTTCAAGCCAGACACATAACTACTGGTAATCACGAAAAACATTTTACAAGTCGTTATTACGAAGAGAGTTTTGCGTATCAAAAATATATTTTGTTATCTGACATTTATGGCACTGTGGATATAAATATACTAATTTAATAGGAATAAAAACGGAAAACTCAGACACGTAATATGCAAAACGGAAATAATTTTCACTTTTCGCAGGTCTGCTGTAAGAAATTTCTTTTAGAAATGAGCAGTACCTTTTTACTCAACTATGCTGTGTCCTTTGTCAATTATTTGTGTGTACATAAATTGTAAATAAATAAATAAAACTAAATTATTGAGTGAAACTTAACCCAGCTATTGGTGCAGTCGTATAATAACTATGGATGGAAGCATAGTGACAATTCACTTGATTTTAAAAACATAATCAACCACTAAATGTGAAAATATCAAGAAAAGTAAAATTATGTATCTTTCATAAAACAAATGTAAGTCGACCCACTCCTCAAAATAAAATATCTTACAGCTAATAAAACCATCTTCTTTTGAAAATAACCCTTTCAATGGTTTTCAGGAAATTATTTTTGCTAACATTGTAATTGATGAACAGGTTTCGGAACCGGCAGATTAATCCAAACGAAAACCTTTCACTGAGGTCATCAATCAAAGAAGAAGTGGGCCAAATAACTTGTTAGTGTTTCTTTGTAAAATATAATACTTTTGTAATATTTCCTATAGGTTGTAAGTAATTGACTCCTAAACATTTGTCATGGGAACAATCATGGGTTTTAAAGTTTCATGACACTTTTCAACAATCACAGAAAAATAAATCTTCTTCCCAATCACAAGCTTTTCTCATAACTGCCTAAGTTTATTTTTCCAGTAAATGCGACTATCCTTCTGTATAAGTTCAGGTCGTCATACTGCTTAATTTTTGACCAGCCTCGGTGACGTCATCTATCCTTTACAGACAAAATGAAAGAATGTATATGTATATGTTTCTTTGGTTGAACGCGCTAATCCAAGAATTACTCGTCCGATTTTAAACATTCTTTTGACCCATTTATTGAGGAAGGCTATAGGCTACTTTGGTTTGATAACCACCGCCCACGCTGGTGGAGCCTCGAGCAAACGCTAGTTATTGATATAAATGCGAAAGTAACTGTCTGTTACGCTTTCACGTCCAAGCCGCTGAACTAATTTTAGTTAAACTTGGCATGAGTTATGCTTTGATAATAAGGAAGTACACAAGGTATTAGGCTAGATATACGCCGCGATAACCGGCAAGCACTCGGGCGGAGTCGCGGCCAATACCTACTTTTACACATGAGCAAAGACAAAACAATGAAGCACGTGTACCCTATCTTCGAAACGACTTTTCTAATTTGCTATTTACATATTACAACTTTATACAAATACAAAGTTTACAAATCCTAGTTTTGTCTTTCATTCTTTTAATGGATTTCGTAGAAGTTTACCTTTTGAATTTCCGTTACGGTGTGCTACCAGTTCTTCGAGTTGTTGAAACAAACAGCTTTAGTATCAACAAGTAGGGCAAAGTAGTGCCAACTTATAATAGGAATACGAGAAAACAATAAAGGGGTATGTAACAGTTGCAAACAATGAAATTAGTATCATAATATTTCTGGCCTTGTTTTTATATAGATGAACTAGTTATTTTGTTTTGACTGCAAACTCTTTTCGTTTGAATGTGATATTTTGTTGATAAATAATAGGATTTGCTTATTACAGTCAATGCTGGCCTGACATTTTTTTTATACCATGTGAACTTGTGACAGGGATATTATTAGAGTTTCATTTATTTGTATTTGTTTCGTTTTTTTACGAAAGTAGGCAAATTTCATATACGGTTATCATTTTCAGTCATTATTGACTCCTTGTTGCATAGACAAACGGATTATACTGTAACTTATAAGGAGTCGTGTACAATTTCCGGACTGGGCCAAGATAAGTTAGGTAATAGGTATCCCCAAAGTTAGGAAGTTGGCTGAGGGATGCTATATGTCTTAGAAACAGGTACTAAGTCGTGTTGAACTGGACGTTTCACAGTTAGAATTTGTATGTTGAGTACAAAGGGTCAACACATCTGTGGGTCTAATTAGTTTAGGGTAATTTTCAGTTGTTTATGCTATAATGGCTTATTCATGTTTCACTGCTGAGCCCAGGCCACTTCTCATATAGAGAAAGAACGAGTTTTGTTGACAACGCTTGCTCATTTTTAATGTCGTCTTAAATACTTCAAATATTGTTTGAAAATTTTCGATTCTACATCTTGCAGAACTCCTTACCCACGAACAGCTGTTACCGAGCACCTTTCATTTCCACTTATGTTGAAACTCTTTGAAATCATTAAAGACATATTATAGCTTTAACTTCGACTATTAATTCTGAATTATCGCTTTTTGTTTCAGATTCTGGCAACATATCGTTGGATTCGGCATTCTGCGTGCTAATGGCTCCATCACCACTTTTGGAGCTAAGCAGTATTTTCTTCTTTTTCGTTCCGGCTGTGCTTATCCTCTGCTTGTATGCGAGGATGGGTTACCATATAAGGTATACATTGTTAGTATTCCATCTAATAATATTTTATAATTAGAAAAGTAATACAGATTTTTCGCTTATGATTCATTGAAAGAATTGGTTTTTATGTAGGCAACACGCCTACTGATTACACTTAAAGCAATCTTTCATTCAAGGTCTTCATTCATTCCAGCGGCAGCGCCTGTAAATAAATAAGAATAAAAGATTTTGATATTCGAAATATCTTTACAGATAGGAAAAGATAGAATACATACATCAGATCCAGTAAAGTTTTTTCTATTATTCTGACGCGATTTATACCTACTACGCGCAATTTAGGGACATGTTGTATCATCCCCTTTGTTAACAGGCGTTGGACAGTGAATTTCCGTACATGTAATTTGTCAGTGTCGCGAACACTAACGAGATTTTCGTATTGTCATCACCGCAGGATATTTTGATCGATCTTATATTGTTTGGCTTAATTAAAGGGCGTAGGAAGCTGTTATGGTTTCCCATTATCCGTTATTGCGAAAGGCATTATTAAATTATTCATCAAATAAGGATTGTAATTGAAGCGGTGGTAGCCTCATGCCTTTGACACCCATACCACTACCGACGTGAATCCACTCGTAACACAAGCATATTTAGTTCAGCACGAAGGGTTAACAAGAATACTAGTCAGGTGCGACCCACATTGCTAGTAATCTTTAAAAAAATATCGAATTATGTATTCTATTTTAAGGTCTAGGAGTCTATTTTTGGAATGGACGAAAAAAGGCATGACTGTTACTAATAAAATACCAGCATCCTACAAGCACACGAGTGTAAATTATTTAATATCTCCACATTAGTTGCTGGCTGCTGCAAGTTTACTCCCATACTGAGTTTAAGCTTTCAGCAACCAGAGCAGCGCTTTTGCGAAGAACTGTCATAAATGAAGTTCCAGTGATTAATGGGTCCTTGTTGTACGTGTTAAGGTTTCGTAATTCACAAGGTTAGAGCTTCCTGTGTTGCAGGTTCAATTCTGCTAAGTCAGCCCATTATACCATTACAGAAGCTCCGTTCTTTACACTTATTATGTAAGATGGGTCTTATGTGTCCTGATTTCTTTGAGGGCTGCCGAAACCGCACTGCGACTAACAGGATTTCCTTCAAAGATAATTTTAGTATTAGATACATTATTTTTTTATTTATTTTCTTTGATATTATTTAGCCTTGGCTATATGACAAGATGGCATCGAGATATTATTAGTGACGCAGGTACCGTAAGCTTAAATTTTGATGTTACGATTGAGTTTACATCGGTAGTGCAATGGGTGGGATTCGAACTGGCAACCAAATGATCGGAAGGACGACGCCCTAGCCATTAGGCTACCGTCCCATGCGTCTAATATAAGTGTAGGTTTAGAAGGTATGTTCGTTAGTGTCTCAAACTTAATTTAGAATCCCGTTTAATGGAAAAATATGAGGTTAAAATCAATAACTTGCACGCGACGATTGCAGGAAACCAATCTTGACTTATAATTTGATATTTTCCTATAAAAGCATTAAATGTAGTTGACTTGGCGACTTCTGTCTATTACCATTGAAATCTTTTACGTGATCTGAATAACCACGTAATTTGAAGTCAATTATGTTTTCTCGGTATTGACTATTGATAAATAAATGAATGAATCATGTTGCTAACACTTGAATTTTAAATTAAACAAAGCGACCATAATTATTGCCGTTATTAGAATATCAAGTTTGAAAAATGTATCGAAAACTTTGATTTACGTATTATAAAATAGATAATGGTTATGTTTAACATTCAGTAAATAATGTAAATCCATTGTATTCTATTCGCAATTTGACAAAAGAGTATATAGTATATGTGTGTGTGTTAAATACACGGTAGTGTGTGTAATGTTTTTTTTATTTATTTGATTTTTTTTTTTATAAAAAAATTTTTTCATTCATTCAACATTCCTTCCTTATGTAATCTTTAAGTGTACGAAATTTCATACTTCTCCGTCGTATTCTTGTATAAAAGGGTACAATGTTTTTGCTTCACGCTGCGGGTCGCGGTGCTACCCGCGGTTTATAAGAAATCTTAGTTTTTCTTAGACTTAGATAAAAAGTAGCTTATGTGTTGTCGTCTACCTCCATACCAAATTTCATTTGAGCTTGAAGAGGTAACAAGCATACATACATACACACACATACATACACACATATACACACACTGACAAACTTTTGCCTTGTAATACAAGTGTATATTCATGACATGCTAGTGTTTAACTTTAATATGTTACTAAAGCTTTTAGTACAAAGTAGATAGTTCTAAGTAGAAGCCCATGTCCTTATGACCAGCGGGAATATTCAAGGAACTTAACCTGCATTATCTTAAATGATACACATGAATGTAAAAAAGTTCTGTAACTTGTGAAGCTTTAAGTAACGTAAGTGTTTTTAAGCTAAAATATTTTTTTTTAAATCTGTGTTACTGGTCTAAATTGACGCCCAATTTATCAAAGAAATGCCGACAACAATATATCTGCGCAGGTCTGACATTTATTACGTATCTTGCAAAATCATTTGACAGCAAAAATTGTGCATATTTTGCTTATTGCACAAGTTTTGCTATCTGATTTTGCCGGATACGAAATACATCACACATGTATGTACACAGGGCAGGTATATCGTTACGTGTGTGGCTGGTATAACATTCCTTTTTTTTGTAAGATTGGTTAAATTTAACCATCATTATCACCCTGCCCTCATCCTAATTTTATTTAAAGTCGGTGCAGCATGTCTTCTTCAACCTTGTTCTCTATCTGACGTCATCTTACAAGTAAAATCTTCAGCCACATCGTCTTCCACATAAAACAAAATAAAAGAACAAAAAAAAAACAGTACCAATTACAATGACGAGACTGACATATCGTTGAATTCCCAAAATAAAATACTAAACCCCTGTGTTGAATTATATTCTAAGTAACTAACGTTATAGCTGAAATAAAATACTTTCTAGAAAGAAATCAAATACAAGAAGCATGTTAAAAATGCACGAAGAACGTCGCAAGAATATACGGAGGATGAGAATTTATCTTTTGCATTCACAAAAATAACTTGGTAGTACATAAAATATTTAAACGAAGAGCGTCGTTTTAGTCTTTCAAATTCACTGCATCTTATACTCAGTACTGAAATATCAATGAAGACGCTCTTTGAAACCTATTGGATCGGTTTCAATAAAACCTTTATTAAATACGAGACACTACTTCAAATATTCTATGATTTTCGTCCAGAATTACATACTTTGTGCCTACATTTTTTCGCATATTTTTATATCTTTTCAATCACGTTATATTGCGCCACGCCAAAATAACAGTTGACAAGTGATATCTAATAACAGATTTCATTTATTCTACACTAGCTGCGCCTGGCGGTGATACTCTCCGCTTATCAGATAACTTTTTTTAAGATAAAAACCTATTATGTTAATTCAGGTACCTGCCTCTATACCAAATTTTATCAAAATTGGTTACAAGCATACACACACATACACACTCACAAATTTTGTGATTAAAAGTAAAGTAAAGTAATTTAAAATTAGGTAAAAACAAAAGAAATTGGGGGTTTATAATTTATCTCATTTAATTTGTAACCACTGGTGTCAATACAAACAAAATAGATTAAAGTTTATTTATTAGAAAACCTCTTTTGTACATAAAGGCATGAATTTTACCTGAAAACCCCAATTTTAAGTATCGCTCTACAAAGGAGTTACGTTATTGGCAAATAATGACCCTTGCCTTTATTGTTATAATTATTTTCCTTTAACATAATTGCCTTTCACATAAGGGTTATCCATTTTAAGTAGTACTTAAACCTATCGGCAGAATGAGGGGTGGAGAAAGAATATACTCGATATAAGTCATTCACGGTTCATTTCGCGGTATTCTTAAATTTAAAAAAAAATAGCTTTACAAACGTTTTAACATCGACTATTTTTAATAAAATTGTACTAAAGTAAAATTCATGTTTAAATATATGAGTTTGTTTTGTTTTTATGACTGACTATATATTTTTTTCAATAAGTAATCACTTTTATAAATTTATACTCAGCCCCTTTTTCGTGTACCTACGCTTTTTCTGCCAGTGTGTGTATATTTGCGATACCATTTTATTACTGTCATGATATACACACTACAGAATATAATATAAATATTTATATCTACTTTTGTTTACAGATCAACGCGTGTCACGGAAAAAACAAAGATCGGTTTACTTAATGGCCACGTTCACGGGGAAACTCGACAGGCGAAATCCAGGAAAGCTATCATTAGAATGCTAGGTACGTTTACATAATAATATTAGTTTCTACACAGGAAACCTGATAAACTACACCCGAGACTTGAGTGGAGAACTACTTGAACGTTAATATGCTAATCTTGAAGGAACTTTCTTTAATATTCTGTTCCACAAAGTTTGTGCACAAAGACACGAATATAGGAAGATAAGTACGTATACTAAAAAAGTTGACGCTGGCCTTTATGTGAACGACCTTCGTGAACTGAGCAAAAATCTCTGAAAAGTCCATATGTATTGTTCAGGGGTTGCTAACCTTTTCTGTGTAATGGGAGATAAAAAGGTCCCGAATGATAAATCTGCGGTAGCACCCCTGTGACATGTAACCTGATCATTTGCAAACATCACCCCTTATAAAAGCGGCCTATACATATTCAGTTCCACTGTTGAGCACAGGTAGAGGAGGCCTATAGCATGAGTACTACACAGCGTGTAACAAAAACCCTGTCCGATCCCTGAGAGTATTATTCGGTATCGTACTGCGAACACATATAAAGGATTGGATATTATTATTTTTCCCCATTCAAAATATTTAAACAAAAACTGATCCAAGGCAACAGCAACACTGACCGCTCTTCAAAGTTCACGTACTAACCACCTACAGTTTTGTGTCAAAGTAGCCGCCTGTGCGAGACGGTTCATGAAATGTACCACGAATACGCCTTTATTGGATCGGACAGGGGTTTTGTAACATTTTGTATTATATACAGAAGAAACAACTTCATTGTCATCATATTAGCCGTATGACGTCCACTGCTGAACATCTAATAGGCCTTTCCTATAGGTTCCCAATAGGACCTAGAGGCATCCAGCGCGATACTCTGATCTTCATCAGATCGTCTTTCCACCTTGTGACAAGGATTACTACATCTTAGGTTAATTTAAAATGCAATTTCGTTATTTATTTAAGATTTTAAGATAAATATTTAATTAAAACACTCTTAATACTAAACTACATAAATTAAACAAAACTAAAACTAAAAAACAGCATCAGAAAACTCTTCCACATCGCTGTCGACTGGAAGTTTGCCCATAAGGCTGACAGCATTGCCACGTTGAATGGCAATGCTTAACCGCTGACCAAGGTAAAAACCAGCCCTTGGGTCACATGAGGTGTCAACAAGACGCTTGGATAAATCAATTTAAAATATACTTAAATCATCATTATTCTTTTTGTAGTGCTTTATACCATGGTTTTACTTCAAAGTATTTATGTGGGCAAATTTTAAAAGTAATTAACTATTTTTTACAGAATGAGACAGATATCAGGATTTATTTTTATTAAAAGCAATAAGATCAGCACGATACGCCATCCATACATTCGCAAACTCATTATGATACATAAATAAAACCATTTAGGTTCTATAAAATTTTAGAGGCCATAATTAAACGTAGTTTTATTTTGGAATTGAAGCAAGTATTGCATATAAAGCTTTTTTGCTTTGATTTCGTTTATTTATATCATGCCATATACATACTTTTTGAGCCTGACATCGAAGTTAATTTGCATAATTCCATGTTGTTTTAGGACTTATAACTTTTTATCTAAAATAAAACTACGGGGCGTCAACGTTCCATGTTTGTATTTTAGGGATCCGTTCCTCAAAAGAAAACACAGACCCTTTTAGGATCATTTTGTTGTCCGTCTAACTGTCCGTAAAAAGATCGAGATCGAGTTGAAATTAAAAACATAATATATTTAAACCTACAGTCTCTTGCAGCAAACTGTGGAAACATCGAATATCTAAGTTTACTTAAAAAAAGATACGGCCGTTTTTTAAAACAATATACATACAACAGGATATTATACAGGGAAAAATCTGAAAACCGTAAAAATTGGTAATTAAATCATATAGAATAAAGGTCTTTGTACGGAACCTACGGTGGGCAAGTCCGACTTGCACTTGTTCGATTAATTTTTCAAGGATTAATAAGCCTTCGGTACATGTAATAACTTAAATTTTCAATATATTCATTAAAACAATGGCCAAACTTTTGACGTTACTAAAATATTCATCCCAAAAAATATTTGCGACGCAAGGACACAACCATAAAAACTAATATAAAATTCAGAGACTTTGATGGAAAAGTTAGTTGTTTTTTTGGGTTTTAGACCTGTTCACACTATATTATAATCGTAAATTAATTAATTATATCCTGATTTTACACCGTAATATTTATTTATTCATCATAATATGGTAGGTAAACCAACCGCCAAACAAAATATAAAAATAATTAAGAGTAGAAAACTCATAGCCAATTACCGGTTTTCACGGATAGGTATAATCATAATGGATTTTAAAACTTTCAAATTACCTACTATAATAATTTTACATTAAAAAAAGAAGGATGTGCTGCTTAAGCCACGAATCTTTAGTATTAAACGAATGAAATAAAAACTCAACACACATTTTTAAAGATATGTCTCGCTCGCTCAACATGAGATTTAGAATGAAGATAGGACAGACTTTATAATTACTAGATTTAATCCACCTGGGATTAAATCTTACCATTTTTAAAAAGTAACTTATGGAGTTTCTTGCCGGTTTTTCTCCATAGGGATGACATTTTGGAGCCGCGCACCTAGAGTCATTTAACGCGGCAAAAGTGCCTGGAAAGATTTTAAACGACATTCAAGTTTTAGTTTATCGACTAGTTATGGTCTAGCTTTCATAAAAAAGAACTCATTACAGGTTTGTAGAAATTGACTATAAAAATAAAGATATTTTCGCCATTAACAATGTCCTGGGGTTTCGGTAACAAAAGATGAAATAAAAATATTGCACCAAAAACTAATTTTAAAAAGTGTCTGTAAAGTTATCCGAATAACTTTTTATTGGATGCAAGCAAAATAATTGGATCGTTATGATACTTTGAAAAGCTGGTTTTAAGATCTAAATAAAGATAGAACGAATAAATCGGTTCGTTAGAAAACCTTTGTATCAAAACGTGCGCGTAAAATCTGATTAAGACCTAAAAAATACGCATGGAATAAAAAAAGATACTGTTGAGGCTGTACATAGATTTGAAAGTGGGAGACTAGAGACAGTACAGAGTAGTGTTAAGGAAAACAATTGATTCTTTCTGATTTACACTATGTTATTAGTTTCCATAAATCATAATTACAAATCCTACTAATATTATAAATGTGAAAGGGTGGATGTTTAAATGTTTGGATGTTTGTTACTCAATCACGCAAAAACGGCAGAACGGATTTGGATGAAATTTGGCATGCATGTAGCCTTTGACATGGAAAAGAACATAGGCTACCCTTTATCCCGATTTCTTAAGTAGTTCCCGAGGGTAAATTGAAAAGTTTTCACTAGCAAAGCCGCGGGCAGACAACTTTAAAATTGGTATGCATGTCTCCTACGCATATGGAAAAGATAGAATCACATGTCGTACTTTCTATACCGATCTCTCAAATAGTGAAATAATTGTGTGTCTCTGAAAAATCACTCTACCAATTATATCTAGGTACTTGAAAAGTGTACTTTCTTAATCATTCTAAGACATCATTGACGAACGGTGAAGGAAAACATCGTGAGGAAACCTGGATTCCAAAAATTTGAATCTGAAATCGCCAACCGGCAATGAGCAAGCGTGGTGATCAATGCTCATCCCTTCTTTACATGGGAAGAGGCCTGTGCCCAGAAGTGGGATGTTTATAGGACGGTATTATATACATGAAAATCCTTTTTAAAAATTTGCTTATACTTACTTAACACATAGATTATGTTTAGAGAGAACTTTGCACCTTCCATGGTGTTACCTTAGAAACAGCAAAGTGTTCTTGTTTCTCTCTCTTAAAAACCTTACTAGCAATGTGAGTCGCACATTACTAGTATTCTTAATAACCCCTTCTTGTTACCTAAAATGCTTGTTTTATGAGTGGGTTCACGTTGGTAGTGCAACAGGTGGGATTTGAACCCGCGACCACATGATCGCAAGTCCGATGCCCTAGTCATTAGGATACCGCCACTTCATTACCCGCACTAGACTTTTCCAAAATTTCTTGGAAGAGCCAATTCTGAAGATGGATGAACTAGTTTGGCTCAATAACTCTTCCTTGAAACAAATAGACATGTCGTTATATTGATGTGTTAAAAAGAATTTTGTTTACTTCTACTGTGTCGTGGTGGCCTAGAGGTTTAATGACCGGATTTGGTTGCCAGTTCGAACTCAGGCTACCAGTGTGACTTTTTCAAAGTTATATGTACTTTCTTAATCATTCTAGACATCATTGACCAACGGTGAAGGAAAACATCGTGAGGAAACCTGGGTTCCAAAAAAATTTAATCCGAAATTGCCAACCCGCAATTAGCAAGCGAGGTGATCATTCCTTCTCTATATGGGAAGAGGCCCGTGCCTAGCAGTGGGACGTTTATAAGCCGATATTATTATATAATATCCACTTTCCTCATTACCGTGCATATTTTAATTTCCATCAGATTAGGTTTTTTTATACTCTACTTATGTTTTTTTGTCATTTTAATTAATCGCTTCGTATTATATTATTAAACATCTTTCCCGCGGTTATAAGCGCATAAGTAGGTCCCGTTCAAGTAAAATATGAGATCTATCAGTCTTCTGTCTCAATTACTCACTCACTCTTTATATTACGAGATTAATACAAAAACAGTTCAATATATTCTTGTGTAGTCGTTACTGCCAACACAAAACAAAAATAATTATCAAATTTAGTACATTCGTTCAAAGGTTATGCGCATATATACATTTCAGGAATTAATCGTTATTTATACCTAGGTAGCTTTATTTGATGTTGTTACCTCTGAAATTCAAAATATTGTGTTGTTCCGAGTTTCTCCTTGTTTTTTCATAATGATTTAATTGTAATAATGGAAATGGCTCCGTCAATGGCAGTCTTATATCTTTGGAAAGAATACACATCACTTTTTCACATCAGTATTAGGTACCTAAAGCGGTCCTTTAGGTATATAGGAATCTTTGTAAAACTTGTCGTATTATTTGGTAATTTTGTAGATGGGACTTTTCTAAAATGGCGGAAATACTCGTAGAACTGCTTTAAGTACAATCTTGTGTATGCCTAAGATGGTTTTACTTTTAAAAGGTGTGGGTGTAGCCTGCCTCTGCAACTGTAGGTTTATTTGATTAAAAGGAAACGATAAAAAAATGTTCCTGTCAACATTTTTCGTATCACACCAAACAAAAATAGATCAAAGGTAACGTTTCAAAGCATTTAACTTTTCCCTACCTCATAGTGTAAACCTAATTACGTAGGTATTGATCTTATTTTTAATGGAATGATTTAACAAACTCCCAGTTTGCGAAGGTGGTTTTTATTAGTTTTTAGTAACTATAATGTTAACGTAAAACTCAATTCAATTTAGATTACTCTAACTCCTGAATATTGAAACGTAAATTAACTTTAAGATGTTCTTAAATCCGGTCCAAGACTGGTATAGTCGACGTGGGCAATAAATCTGCAAGGCTGAAGTGGGATTGGGCGGGTCACATCTGCAGAATGCACCCGGATAAGTGGCCGAAGATCACCACTCAATGGATCCCTGTGGATGGAAGACGACCTAGAGGCAGACCAAGGAAGCGTTGGCGAGAAGATCTGGACAATTTCCTCGCCGATTGGCCACAGCACGCTTCCGACAGGGAAGGATGGAAGAGTATGGAGGAGGCCTTTGCCCAGCAGTGGGACAGCACGGGCTAAAAAAATAAAAAAAGTAAAAATCAGTAATCGGCCAGACAACAATTATTAATTTATTTATTTCAAATTCGAAACTAGATCGTAAACATTCTATGTTTGTTAGGGCTTTGATCTAATGATTGTGAAGTTAACATCAAAGTAAGGTCAAGTAAGTTATTAAGTAGCGTTTGTAGTTTCTGACTTTTCCTCCAGTTATTTAAATTAATTAAATGTTAATTATAATAAAAAAAAAAATTGCTGTTTTGGACGTGTTAAATGTTAATTAATAATAAAATGCTGGATGTTTTAGACGTGTTGAATAATGGTAAATGTGTATTGTTGTGACGCGAAATACTTTATTAATTTCGATTCTTGCTTTGACACTATTTTAATTAAGAAGCACTCAAAATAAAAATCAAATCTGTAAATAAGTATATGATAATAATAAGTTTATTTACAAAGTTAATAACATAACAGAAAAGGAATTATTGATAAGTTCGTTTGCACCTGTAATAATCAAAATAATATAATTGTAGCTCAATTGCTACAGCTTCTTGCTACTTGCTCTTTACCTATAAAATTACAGAAATATCAAAACAAAATTAATAAACATTTAAGCTACTTCTTCTTCTTCTAGTGCTTCTCCGTTACCGGAGGTTGGCCGTTAACTTTTCGTACTCTTCACGGTTCTGCGCCAAATGGAAGAGCTCTCCTGTACTGGCGATTCCAGTCCATTCTCGGATATTTCGGAGCCATTACTTAAGCTACAGCCTATTTTAATTAATATAAATAACTTGCTACAGAATAAAGTGAAAAAATAAATCCAATCTACAACTTTGTAATGTGAGAATCTGTAATGTGTGTAGGACACAGAGAAATGTAGGAGTGTATGTAAGAGTGTGTGTGAGAGTAAACGAAACTGTGTGTCGAAAGTGAAGGTATCTTTTTTTTTTATTGTCAGTGCAATGTCACTCCAGTTATCTACAATTTTAATATACAGATAAATTTGAGACCACTTAACTCATTTCAAAAGCACAATTCTGCAAATAAACGATATTACAGGAAACCGCAGTAATCATAAATTTCATAGTAAGCTATATATATAGATAAAGATAGCATCGTGATATTTTAAAAGTTTGTATGGTCTGATGATTCAAACCATGATGTTTCGGTCTGTTGTTTGTCTTCACTAGAACTCAGAAACTCAGCCAGAAAGATATAAAAGGTAGTGAAATTTAAGTACGATTAACCAAAAGAGATAATATTACTTTATATAAAATATTTCGGCTTTTTAATATATGTATTAAGCGTAAAAGCAAGAATATTATCATTAATCTACATACGTAGGTAACGGACGAAATTACCTACTTATACTCTTATTTTAAAGCACATATAGCTCCACAACTTTTACTTTAGGTTAAAAGGGTCGCTTGTACCAAGGTACAACCTTGGATTGCGAGTACTTCCTTCCTTTCCATACCTTTTTAAATAAATAATTACTGAATAAAAATTGTTTGTACGTTAAAATTAAACGTTTAACTGTTTTAACATTGCACAGCTGGAAAATACAGTCTAATTTGTAGCATCTCGAGGAGAGTCGTCATACAAAATTATCCTGTTTTTCTTAAGTCAACTTCTACAAAAATATTTATGTCAGTATACTTTCATTCACGGACGTATTTTATAAATAAATTTTAGTATAGTTATGTTTACAGGAATCAATCTATCATAGTGTAATGTCTTAATATATTCTGATACCTAAGTATACCTACTTGTCAAGAACTGAAAATTAACCCCAATTTCTTTCAAATTCAATTGAAAAGTTTCTTCGTTTTAAATGAAAAATTATGTTTTAACTTTGACATTGTTATTATTTGCCTTGATCCAATTTCTAAATGTTCGTCGATTAATTACAGAATGGATAAATATAAGTGATCCATTCTCTAATGAATCAACGACCATTGAGGAATCACTCGAAAAAGGTTTGGTACGACTTGTGACATCAAATACGAATTTCGTCGAAGTGGGCTTTAAGTAGCAACCCACTAATATTATATCCGAAGCCATCTATTTATAGAATGGAGTTGAAGAGGTACGTAAGTTATATATCCACACCCACATTCCTCCAGCCCACGATATAGATTTCATTCAACTAAGTAGCTGGCTAATAATACAAGTACCTACGCGAAAAACAGTTTCAATAACGATGTTATTACAGCAACGTCATTGAACATTTCAATAAAAAATATCAAGGTATATTACCTTGATAATTTTTATTGAAATGTTTTATTTAAGTTCTGAATATACAATAAAATGCTTACGTTTATGAGACAGAACAATTAAATAAAGAAAACAGAGAATGTTACAACATTTCACTGAGTTTTGCTAGGAACAAATAAACAGGGGCCTGAGTTTTTATTAGTAGCCTATATAATTTTTTGTTGTAATTTGCAATCAACAATTATTTTCCTGTCCCAGTACAATCTAGGGCCATTATGTAAGATGAGCGACAACTTAATTGGCTGTCAGTTGTTGTACAGTCAGAAGAGCAAATATACCGATGACACTTAATTTTCTTTCGTTCTAATCCTGGTTCCTATCCTAGTAATTTAGAGCCAAAATATTTTCATTTTTAGATGCTCCTGGCTAAGTGTAATCTGGGCTCACTGCAGATGGTCCGTGGGTCTCGAACCCTGCGGTGTTAAGTCACTAAGTAGATCTGGTTTGGTAAGGGAATGTTGTTGTTTTACCCAGTAAAATGGGTAACCCTGAATAAATAGTAATACTGAATAATAAATGGGTATTGTATTACCCAGTAAAGTGGACGTAAGATATTATGCAATCGCGCGGTATAAAATACGATGTTTAGTCAAATCCGCTTAGACTGGAAGTCGACCCCAATATAGCTTGGGAAAAGCTAGACAGATGATGACATATTTTTATTTCCAAAATAACATCTTTACACTAAACGTTGACACTCAGTAGAATATATTGCATCTATAGCCGTTCGAGCACTTGAAAAAAATTGAGTTGAATAAAATAAAGTATGGCCACAGATTACTAAATAGTTACTTCGTAAGTATGGCTCTACAAAACACCAAGAGACATCGTGGCCGGTCCAAAAAGAGGTGGCGAGCTTGACTCGTATGAAAACTATGGACAATAGCCCAAGACTGTGACGTTTGGAAGAAGTAAAGGGAGCTCTTTGCCCTGAAGTGGGACCATCATGGCTGAAAATGAAATGAAAGCATGGCTCTGTTTAATCTAATCTAATAAGCCCGTCTTGCTCTACCACAAGGACAAGGCCTTGCTCTCTCTTTTCCACTCACATCTGTCCTGTGCTACAATAGGCCAGTCCTTTCGGCAGAAGTCAAGTTGGTCTCTCCACGAAGAGCTAGCTTGAGTTAATAGTGGTTGATTTATTCCACAGTTCATCTGATATTCTTATTACAAAAGGTCTTTTCAATAAATGCTGGACTAGAATACCTAAAGGCTTTAATGACATACCTAAGCCTTAACGGCGAATAGTTTCAATCCACTTATAACTCTTTACAAGTAATGGCGGTTTCTAACCGAAATGCCACTTAGAGTTAATATAGCGAAAAGGGAAGGTTTCTTAATGAAGGCATTGTTATAATTATTCACAAAGAAAATAAGTTTTGGTAGTTTGAGATGGAGCGGATTTTAATAGACTAAAGAGATATAGATTTAGACGAATTTAAATCTTACTGACTAATAAATTTAGATTTTTTATTTTCTAATAGAGACATATTAGGATATGTCTGAAAAAGAAGGGGTAACAAAATATTTATTTTGCTAAAAATATGTTAATGTAAAAGTGAAATCTTTTAACTTAATTAAAAAAAATATTATGTTACTCATGTCTCTCAAATACGTAGTTAAATAATAAAAAAGTTAAAATTCTCATTCAGCTCATCGTTCTTTATAACGTGAAATTCAAGGAGTCTAAAACGTACTTTAAGTTAAATTCTTTGGCGAATTTCTGTAAGACTGAAATGACATTCTGTAGACATAAAACTGTCTACTGATCAGAGCATTTCAGTTACCTTGACTCTAAGAAATTTGTAATTCGTAGTAAAACTCATTCAACAGAATCTTTATGCAAGTTTTGAAAGAAAATGATTAAGATATTTTTAATCGCGTTGAACAATATTTCTTTGCTTCAACGAGTTGAATAGCGAATTTTCATGTCTTGAAACCTATTTGCGTATGATAATTAGATATTAAGGTTACTCTTCCAATGAATATCTGTTTAGACATTCATGGACGCTTTTTTATTTCAATATTAAAATTTCCGTTTTCCCCAAATAAGATAAAATTCAAACCTCTTTTATTGAAACTCGTGGAAAAAAGTGGAAATCAGAGTAGAGGAAAATTAAATAAAAGTAACTGGGTTAGTTATATTTGTTGAGGTCTCCCCATCACAATACAACTCACGCAAAAAGGGTAAACACACCGTATTCGGACCTTCGGGGTTTATTTTCTTTAGGTAATGGATTGGCTATTCTTGGTCACTCTCACTTATTTTAGGTGTTAATGTCACAATAAGTCTTACTCGTAGAGATTAATGTAATAGATGAGTCAATTATGTCGGGAAAACACTTTTTCTGACCCCTATCACTTTACGCGAGGTTTTGGCGCTGCTTATGTAGGTCAGGTTCTACATTCAACACGAATTATGACTACCATTTATTTACAATGTTAGTCTTATCTCTTATGATATTACGAGGTTTAATGGCTAACAATCTATCTTTACTATCTGGCACCTATCGCGTTGTATCCTTTATCGCTATTATTATTAATAATATATTTTTTTTACTAGCAATGTGGGTCGCACATTACTAGTAATCTCTTTAACCCCTCGTGCTAAGCTAAGATGCTTGTGTTACGAGTGGGTTCACGTCGGTAGTGTAATAGGTGGGATTTGAACCCGCAACCACATGATCGCAAGACCTACGCCCTAGATATTAGGCTACCGCCGCTTCTTTACACCATGGTCAACATGAAGGATAAACTGCCAAAACTTACAGTTGAATGTTTAAACAGTTGATCACTGGGAATATCCCAAATTTATCCGGGATTAACATAAGGACAATCTCAATATAATTATTGAGATTGTCCTTATGTTAATATTAATTCATATGAGTAGATGTCACCCGTAACTTCGTCCGCATGGCTTTTTATGTTTTTCGCGGAACCCCAGGCCTTTATCTTCTATAATATCAATAAAAATGAATGTTGGTAAGCGCATTACTCAAGAATAGCTGGACCGATTCGGCTAATTTATTATTTGTATACCCCTAAGGCTCCACGGAAGGTTTTAATACTATAAAAAAAAATACGTGATCACTCGAAAAACTTTACATTTATTAATTAATTTTTACTGTTAACTTTTGACAGAACGAATTCTGTCCGGGCAGCTAGTCTAACATGCATAAAAATGAATCCCATTCCCCTTGGTCACTGCATCACGCGTGAACGGCTGGACCAATTACACTAATTCATCTTTGTTAGTGTCAGGAGAAGGTTTTTACGAAAGAAAAAAATAAAAGTTTCACGAAACAAAAATAAAATTAACGACTATTTTAGCTTTTCTTATAACCTATAAAGTGTTTGAAATAGCTAAAGTTGTTTGACATGACAACATCTGTCAGGTCAATTAATCTAACATACAAGTAGCACTATTCCTCATAAATATATTTTTTCCAATCCCAGGATCTTCAGATATTAACTCGTTTAAACGAACAAAAAGTATTCCATTTCAATGTTTTAGTAGTTATCTAAGATTATGTCAAAGTTAACGTATATAAGCGCAAGTAAAAAAGAAAAATCTCACTAAAAGATATGTTTAACTGCAAAGCAAAGTACGCAAAGAAAAAAGTTACGGAAGAGATAAAAGGCTTTTCCCATGATCCCCACTTATTCTTTGTCAACATATCTGCGTCAAATCTAAGGAGAAATAAAGCCGAATTACGAGACATAAGTCAAATATACGTCTGAGACTTATACTGAAAAAATCGGGCCTGTACATAAGTATCGTACTTTTTATAGTTTACATTGCGAGCTTCGCTTACTTACGTTTCCGTTGCGAAACATGTTCCGACCCTTTTTCGCACACAATTTCTCTCAGACAACTGTAGAGGTGATTATATTGCTCATATACAGCGTTCTTTTTCGTTCTTTTTACAGTTTTCATAGATATCTATAATTATGGTTTTGTTCTAATAATTACATTGTATTTTCTATATTTAATAAGTAATTTAACATCTTAAGAAATAACGATCACCTTAATGTCTCAACGTAAAATGTCCAACTCGGCACACAATAGGCGTATCATTATTTTACTGATTTAAAATATTGTACCAATACAAAGTATCAGCCACATTACAGGAGTAAAATATATTGTACACAAAATAAATCCAGTTTGTGTTATTATTATTTTTATAAAAGAAAACTGGAATAATAATTGCATTGTTAGATAAACGACGAACTCGAGTTAGTGTCTAAATAAAATATAACACAGATATTGCGGCAATTACTGTTTTAAATTAAACCAGCAAAGTAAAAAAACGTGACATAAATTGACATAAAATGGATATAGTCAACCGACTGTATACATTGAGTTTTATCTTGAAACGAAAATTACAAAATCCTTTTTAAACTCCAGCAAATAAAGTATTAAGGTTGACATAAATTTTGTTATAGGTTTTGGATGTGATACCTACGGTTGATATGTTAAATATATGGAATATTACATGGATAGCTTTATAAAAATGTCTTTATCTCTTTTTAAAAAAACGACGCCCGCATAAGGAATTTAATCCTTGTGTCACGGGAGTTTTACAAACATTCAAATCACATGCACAAAGAACACCCAGACTTGGAACAAGCATTTGTGGATCACAGAAATGTTTGTCTCATGCGTGGACTAAACCCGCAGCACGTCGCGCACAGTGGTAATTAGCGTGGTGACCTATACCACTCGGCTATCCGTGCAGTCAAATCTATCACATGGCAGTGATTGCAAAGGAAACAAGATATTTTTCAATGTCTGCTCAGTACGCTTCTTAAACGGGTACCACTAAAAAAAAACTTGTTACTTGACATATCTTTCAAACAGTTCATTTATCAACTTGATAAAAACGCCTTTTAAAAGGGTTCGCACTAGGCAATTTTTATAAGGGTTTTCGCAATAATTAATCGAATTTCTTGAAATAAAGTATCCTTGGCAAAGGTTGAGTTGTGTCTACAGAACACAGAAAGTTTGATTAGTCCGTGACAAAATTAATTTATCTTGATTTTTTTTGTAATGTTATCTACTTAAAAGTTGTATTGGGTCTTACTTTCTCGATATAAGAAACTAGCTTTTGCTCGCGTTTTCGTCCGCGTGGAGCAATGAATTCCGTCAGAATTTGGGTTTTTCACTTAGTTATCGCCTGTTCTATGGTCTATCGATTACATGTGTAAACAAACATTAAAAAAATCTAATTTGTGACAGAAAAATAAACTAAAACCCTTTCTTAATGCTCACTTGCTTCACTGGTGGAACCTACATACAACGTTTTAAGTGAATCCATTGAGAAATAAACGTTTTCAATTTACCACCCTTTTCTCCCCTTTGAGGGGAATTTCCAAAAATCCTCTCTTAGTGGTAGCCTACTCCTCCCAACAAACACACATGCCAAATTTCAGCTCTTTACGATCAATCAGTAGTTTCGGCTGTGCGTTGTCTGTCAGTCAGTCAGTCAGTAACGGAAGAGTATTATATATATAGATAATAAAGTCCTTATATACGTATATTTTATAACTTACTACTAGTAATAACAATTATTATTAAGTGCAAACATGTCTTGAGACCATCACTGTAATTATTTTGCCCGCTATTCTCTGAGCTGCCGTTGATTTAATGAATCGCTACAAATAATGGGTGTCAAGGCCTAAAATAGTAATTATGTTTATAAATCATTTCAGTAATAATGATGTATCGGTAGTACATTGGCTTCATAACCTATAATTAGGTATAATAATAGTCTAATTTGGCGCTTGTATGTTTAGTTCTAGTGCCTATACATACTTTTGTCTAAGTAATATTTTCTAATTTCGTTGGTATCGAAATATAATATACGACGACCTCCGTGGTCAAGTGGCGTACACACCGGTTTTCAAGGTGTCGCTAGCTCTAGGTCCAGGGTTCGATACCCGGACGGGTCAATGCAGACAAACACTTTTCTACATTTTCTAGGGTCTTAGTTTTTGTGGTTACTGCGTTGTCTCTGATTCCATAACACAAGTGCTTTAGCTACTTACTTCGGACTGGTGAAATGTATGTGATGTTGTCCACATTTATTTATTTATATAATTTTAGAGAAACGAAACAGATCGACGTACCTAGCTTTCGCGTAAAGAAATTGAAAACTTTATATTAATTTTTTTTCAAATTCATATCTCCAGGAGAGAGTTGATTTTCGCTTGATTCCCAGTAGAGCTATTCATTATGGAGAGGTTATTCATTAAATATCCTATTAAAATTATATAAAACAATAATATTATGAAACAGAAGTCATTTGAGATTGGTTCATTGAATAGTACCTAATGGGCTTAAGGTTGAATATGATTATTTCAGCAGAGGATTCTTGGGTCTTAGTATCCATCTCGTTGATTAACTAAATTAGTTTTCTATCCGAAGTCAGACTCTCTCTAATCTAAAGGTATTATAGTATAGCCTTAAAGTTTCGAGTATTCGTTATTCAGTTCAGAGTCAGCTCCCGAAAATGTTTGTTCCCGAATACCTAATCAAAAATTGAGTTAAGCAGCTGTATAAAATATATTTCCTGAAAATAACGCAATTTGTAATCAGGGTTTTGCACAAAATCTCATTACATTGGCCAGTGTTTAACGGCCGTGTAAAATTAATTCTTTATTACCGAAAAATCTGTTATTTTTTCTTTTATTACACAGGTTATTGCCCTCAAATTCGAGCCTTTTAAAACGTCCTTAAATATTGTTAAGTATTTTCTCGGAAAGATGAAGAGATTTATTGCCTATTAATGTGCCCGTTTTAGGTGTAACAAGTGAAAATAATTATTTTAACGGCGGTGCGATCTGAAGTTATAACAGTGAGTTTATTCTGTTTTTTTACGACCTTAAAGTTTGTTCAGGACTTTGAGAAAGTACCGCGAAGCATGTTACGAAGCGTAAAAATAACGTAGTAAATGTAATATATTTACAGGTTTTATTTAGTGTCTGATTTTTCGTATATAAAGGGCTTTGATAGACTTGAAATGGAAAATGAACTTTTCATACAAAGTGACAGGTCACTTAACTATGTTTGTATGAAAAGATGATTTTACATTTTAAGATTTCGTTCTATGTTTCTTGGGAAAAGTTGTTCATTTTTATGCACCTAATAACCTCGTTGCTTAAACGCACTCCTTTTAAAATAATCCCGAATAAAGAATAGTACATCTACTCAACTACGAAACCAATAACACCCAATATTGATATTACTTATGTTTTTTTGTTGTTTGTTTTACCCAATATTATTATTAGGTACCTTCGAATACATTTTATATCTAAAAATTTTTTTGGGACATAATTTCGTTATCTTTCGTTAACTCATAATCTACATGTTGTTACTAATATTATATAATTGTATACAACCTTATTTTGTGCTTGGTATAGCGAAACCTGAGAATTGTTTTGCTGGATCGATTGCAATGATTTTCACACCAAGTTAGGTTTTATCGAAACATGTCGCTCGTGCCATGAAAATCTGTTTCGCGAACAACGAGGCGAGACAGACAACTGGCATATTACTTTGTGAGCGTTTTTTACAGTTTCGCATTCGATACATGAAAATATTTGATACGTGTCGTGGTTTTAGTACAATAAGGTTGTTAATTGAACATAATTAGAAGCGACGGATGCGACGGTAGCCTAATGGCTAGGGCATCGGGCTTGCGATCATGCGGTCGTGGTATCGAATCCCAACCCTTGCACTACCGACGAACACGAGCATTTAGTTTACCACGAGGTGATAACAAGAATACTTGCAATGAATGCTTTGAAAAAAGCAATGGTGTATTTAAAAATATTTTTTATTTCCAGCTGCCGTAGTGATCGCGTTCTTCGTATGCTGGGTTCCATTCCACGTCCAACGCTTGTTCTACATCTACGGGTACGACCTGCCCCAGTTCCACGTCATCAATGAACACCTCTTCAACGTGGCTGGAGCGTTGTACTACGTGTCAGCGACTGTTAACCCTATACTCTACAATGTTATGAGTGGCAGGTGAGAATGAATATTATTATTATTATGTAACACATATTTGGAGGAGGCCTATGTTCAGCAGAGGACGTCTTCAGGGTGATGATGATGAACACATATTTACATAGTATAAAACAAAATCTTTCCCTCTGTCTGTATCTGTGCTTGTTCTTAGATCTAAGAGATCTAAGCACTACGCAACAGCTTTTAATACAGTTTTCAGCTATGGATGGAGTGAATCAAAAGGAAGGTTTTTATGTCCTCCCCTAAAACGTAATAATGTAATATTCCTGCATTGTCAATATTTTTTTTTTCTATAGGGGGGAGTCTCTGGTGTCCTGAACTACAAGTTACGGCTTATTTTAGGCACCAGTCTCCCACAAATAAACATTTTCCCTCATCATAATTATATTTTTTGCCATTTTTAAGTTTTTGTTAATAAGTGTTATTTGTGAAAGAAAATAATCATTTTTATCATCATAAAAAAAGTGTAATTAAAGGCATTTATTAATGTGCTAACCGTGCGAAGCCAGGGCGGGTCCGCTCGTAAAATATAAATTCTCTTGTTTATGAGTCGATTTTTAATTGAAACGTGAATTTGAAGTTATTAGCCTACATATAAAGGTTAAGTATATATTCTCCGTACTGTTGGTTGGTTTTATCAAGTTTCTATAGATAGAGCGTGGGCAGCATTAACATATTAACTTTCATATGACCTTCGAATATGAGGTTCAGATGTCTTACATAAGTTCATACGTCGATATGTCTCTTGATCCACAGCTTCAGGTATAAATCTGTTAATATCTTTATACCTATATTGAAATGAAACCCTATTTCACTTGGTCCCGGTAAGACCTGTGAACAACAGGACCAATTTCATTTTTTTTTATCAGGTCAAGTTGCGTTTATATCAGGAAAAAAAAAGGAAATTTCGCGAAAAAAGAAAATGAAAGACTTAACTTTATTAACTTTTCTAATGTAGCCATATGGCGTTCGAAATAACTGTCAGATGCTTAACAGTTGAAGTTAAGGCAATAAAATAGCTCTGGTGACCCACAGAAGTTTTATTGCCTTAACTTCGAGTAGTCCTAGCTGTGGTCATAGCTGACGCGCGGACGCTAGGACTACTCGTAAATAAAGTTTCTGAAACTTCCAGGCGTAAAACACTTATCCACAGAGCGTACGACTCATATGACTGACGCTAAAACCTAATTCACCACACATGACGCAAAAACGGTCTTACAAACAGACCAAGGCTTACATAACATACATTGCTTAAATTGGCCCAAAACCACATGTTCCCAAGTTCATATATCTCTTTCAAAAGAGGTGTTAAACCGCAGCCTATTTTGTTATTCTCTGTTGTTTTTGTGAAGACAAGTAAAACCATGACAATCATTCCTTCTCAGTGCGTATTATTAAACAATTGTTATAACGATATCATGTTTTCTGTTATTATACGAGTACCTTCATCACACCTTGTCACTAGAACAATAATATTTTAAAACGACGATCACGGTTTACGTCAATTATTTTTCAAAATACGAGCAATAACAAAAGAATAAATGTTAATGTTTTAAACAATTTATTGTGGAGTAACTCAACGGTTAACATTTATACAATTTATAAATGTCACAAATGCACAATAATACAATGGAGAACCACCAACCTTTCACCTTGTAATACGCAATTTATCTTGCATGTAATACAAACCTCTAGAATAAAAAAAACTTTATATGAGCTAACTGTACATGTAAAAAATATTATTTATCACATTTTTTCATGTACAATATGCACGTTAAATCTAATATTATGTTCAATCTTTTCTTTAACAAAGATAAAAGTAGATATAAAACGATTACTAACATGTTTTTATAATAAATTTTAAGAAATGAGCTCATAAAGCTGTTTTCTTCGCGATAATAGCTCATAACAATTGTATGGTATGTATAGTGGTAACTATACCAGGTAAATATTATTAAACTTCCAACCATTTTTACCTTTTTATAAAGTTCAATAATCTGCGTGAATAACATTTTAACATTAAATGTACGAGGTACGCTCTAAGCAGCGTTAATCGCAAAAATCTTGACATAATCTTCAAGGGTCTTGCTATCTTATAACAAAAGATTAGCCGAAAAATAACAGGCAGGCTCTCGAATTTTTATCATTTTGCTGTAAAATAAAATACCTTTTGATCGTAAATCGCCTTCGTGTTGCTCGCAGACATTCATTAGGTACTCTCCCATCTTACATATTCATTAAATTATTTGTGCCCAATAAATATTCTCAATTGAATCAATTTCATTTGTAAAACAGTTTCAAAAGAAAATTCGGTACTGAAGTTTAGTTTGTTGAGGGATATTATTGACATTAAAGGGCTAGATGAAATTCTAATCAATAAACTAATTAAATAGGTATATAATAAATATGTGAACAACATGACGTACATTTCTCCGAATCCAAAGTAAGTAGCTGAAGCACTTTTGTTATGGAATGAGAGACAATGCAGTTACCATAAACACCCAGACCTGAGACAATTTTTTAGAAGTGTTTTTTTTTTTACTTTGCTTGGCTCGAACCCGGGACTTCAGACCTTGAAAACCGGTGTTTACGCCACTCGACCAGGGAGGTCGTTAAATAATTGATATAGTAGATTGTGCCATTACTTAAGGAACAATCTACTCTTGTATGTATAATTGTATAAATGAAATCTATAATAATATTATAAAAAGGAAAGATTTGATTGCTTATTTGCATTGAATAGGCTCCGAATCTCAAATCGGTTCAGTAGACTCGATTTGAAAAATTATTTTACAGTTGGGAAGCCACACTATCCCCGGGTGACTGAAGATATATTACATTTAAAAAAATATATTGAGATCGCGGGCGGAGCTACGGGAAACCGTTAGTAAATTATATTTATGCAATTAAAGTTAGAAGCTTTATCAAGATAAATTGTACAAGACGTTAATGTTACCAAAACTAACTTTTGTTCACGTTAATGTGTTTTAAACTTAGCCATGATTGATTGTAGATTTCAAAACAATGTCAAAACAAAAAGGTAATTTACATAAATCTCTTTCCAGGTCTAAATCCCATTTTCCTCAATGGTTGGTATTATTCGTTGTTACTGTTAAACGATTTTTATTCAACAACTAGCTGCCTGGACAGACTTCGTTCTGTCAAAAGTAAATTAATTAAGGTAATTCCCGAGTTTAGGAACAGTTTCTTTTTACTTTTTATTTATGTTTTACACCTTTTAAACCTTCCCTGGACTTCCACAAACATTTCAAGATCAAAATCAGCCAAATCGGTCAAGCCGTTTTCATGCTATGTCATGACAACGGAAAACGGGTTTCATTTTTATATATATAGACTAGCTGCCCGGACAGACTTCGTTCTGTCAAATTTTTTTTTTTGTTATTATTTATTTTTTACACCTTTTAAACCTTCCCTGGACTTCCACAAACATTTCAAGATCAAAATCAGCTAAATCGGTTCAGCCGTTCTCGAGTTTTAGCGAGACTCACGAACAGCAATTGATTTTTATATATATAGATTCACATACAAATTTAATAAGTACGTTTAATTAATTTCCTATCATATATAAATTATAAATACTGTAGGGACAACAAAGTTATTTAAAGTCTATTATTGTTATATTAAAATGGCATGTCTATCTAGTTGCAGGTTCGAACCCAGACACGTACCAATATGCCTTTTTTAAAGCTATATGTATATTCTTAATCATTATAATACACCATTGACAAACTGTGAAGGAAAACATCGTGAGGAAATCTGGACTCCAAAAATTGGAGTCTGAAATCGCCTACCCGCGGTGAGCCAGCGTGGTGATCAATACTCGATTCCTTCCCTACATGGGAAGAGGCCTGTGCCGAGCAGTGGGATATGTATAGGCCGGTATTATACATATAAATGTTAGTCTTCAACAAGAAGCAACATAGTTTCCAACAAATGCATATTACCCATTGTTCTGAGTCACTATTACAAATAGTTTAACCACATTCAAGTTAGCTACATTTGGGGTATAACTCGCAAGCTTGAGACATTCTTGGAACCTCAAGGATAATCTTATTTCTTCGTAACCAGTGACGACCTGATTTTAGTATGAGCATGACTAAATTTACACACGAAATTTGAAGCTTGTCATACTGCGCAGTTATTTGCGTATATAATGAGGGAAGAAAGATTTCGTATGAAAATACGACAGTGTAACGAGGGTTTTGAGAATAACTGTTAATATTTTCTTTGATGTTTCAAAAGCATTATTTTTAAAGACTGTTATTACATTCGCAGGAGGAAGTTCGATGTTCTATTTTTATTTTTGTCACTACAATCAAGGACTTTTGTACAACGATGCTTATTCCTTACCATTTATAAGGCGCAACGTTTTTTCGGTTATTCCTTCTGTTGTATAAAAAGCAAATTGATACCTTTGTTCTGTGTCTATTTTTAGGAAATTGTGAAATGAACGAGTTTCAATTTATGTTGGAGAAACAAAGATTTGCTACCCTCATCGACAAGCCGCTAGTGTAGGAGTTACAAAGTTATTCCATGTTAAGTATATCTTATTTTATGTGCCAAAGCTATCAAAGGCCTACCCAATATGACAGTACACTTTATCAAACATGAAACCGTCACTGAATACGAGTAACGATAAGAATTCTTATGTGTCTCAAGTCCTTTGACCTAATTTATTGCTTGATCAAGCAGAAAGTAAAAGACGAAATCTCTGACCTAAAGGTAGTAGAGGGCATCGAACTAAAGATAAACTAATCTTTGTGAATTGAATCCTTAAGGTTTTTTGTGATTTTTAGGGTTCCGTACCTCAAAAGAAAAAAACGGAACCCTTATAGGATCACTTTGTTGTCCAACCGTCCGTCTGCCAAGACCCTTTTCCTCAAGAACGCGTAGAGGTATCGAGCTAAAATTTTTAACAAATGTCTAGTGTCCCCTGGAGCTGTAATAAATGAAAGTTCTAAGCCAACGCAATCAAAAGATACAGCCGTTTATGCCGTAAATTTCCGCAAATTTTCGACAAATGTGAATTAAAACCTACAGGGTAGATAGCTACTTTCGGTACGAAGCAACGTGTTATAGCACGGATAAAGGAAAAATGCTAAAATTGAAAATTTTTAATAACATTATATTATTATAATAAAAATATTTTGAACTACTTAGCTGCCCGGACAGACTTTGTTCTGTCAAAAGAATAAATATTTTTACTTTTAGCATTAAACGTGGACCTTAGGGAACATACAAAAAAATTATCCGAATTGGTCCAGCCATTCTTGAGTTATTCGCTTACCAACATTCATTTTTTATTTATATAGATAATTTTACTTAGGTTTGTACGGAATCCACTTGGCCGGTTTTTTGCATTCTCAAAAGGCCTAAAAAACTCATTTATTATGACCAAAGAAAGGTACCAAATAGAAATAATAGTATTCTTGGCACGGTTTCTTCACGCGTATTTCACAAGATTGCCCAACTAGATTCGGACTCAATACGTCGCATAAAATAGACTATAACGATGTAGAATATAATAATACCGACTAATAAATGTCCCACTGCTGAGCTCAGGTCTCTTCCCATAAAGTCATATAGATAAGGAACGAGCATTGATCACTACGCTGGCTCAATCACTGCGGGTTTAAGATTGCAGATTCGAATTTTTCGGAATCCACGTTTTCTCACGATGTTTTTTTTACTTCAGCGATTGTCAATGATGTCTTGAATAAATAATTTAAAATCTACATATGACTTTTAAAAAAGTCACATTGATATTGCCTGTTGTGGGTTCGAACCTACAACCTTGTGGACGGAAATCCATTATTTAACCGCTAAACCACCACGTTTTTTAAAAACGAAGTGAAAGGGAAAAGGGATCAAAATAATTTGAATACGTATTACTAGTTTAAAACTAAATATTCCCAATAAAGGTTATCTTGGCCTTCATATTAATCTTCATTTAGAAAGATGATTAATCAAAACAACTTGCCACTTTCAAGAATATTAATATTCACGAGAGTTCTACTTACATTATAACTATTCAAGCAGATCTCTATAATTTGTCACTGAAGTTTGTGTTTATTATTAATACGAAACTTAATAAATGATGACATTTAACAGGTAGCAGCTTGAAATATAATTTTGAAACTAATTTATTTACTAATTATAATTTAATAGTAAAGTAATTAAGCAATATGTCATGTCATGCACGTGGTTGCAGATTCGAACCCAGGCAACCAATGTGACTTTGACAAAGTTATATGTACTTTATTAATTATACTAAGATGCCATTAACAAACGGTGAAAGAAAACATCGTTAGGAAACCTGGATTCCAAAATTTGGAATCTGAAATCGCCAAACCGCAATGATCAAGCGTGGTGATCAATGCTCATTCCTTCTCTATATGGGAAGAGGCCTAGTGCCCAGCAGTGGGACATTTAAAAGCTAGTATTATTAATTAAATAGTATGCTTAAAACAATACAAACTTCCAACGGTATATTTATACTTGTACTATCTTAATATGTTTTTATAAATGTAACACAAGAATAATTCCAACCTTCATTTTATCAATAAGTTCTTCGTTTTATCCGTGCCAAAGATCTCAAAACTATAATATCAAATACCTCGAGAGGGATAAATTCCGTCGCAAGATCTTATAAACTTTGCTCGAACTTTGGCGATCGGATTAGACCTCAAATTAACACCTTAATCGAGGTTCCTATAAAAACCTATTTTGATATTATAAAACCTGAAAATACATACAGTGATCTTTGATAGTCGTTAAGTCATTACAATTCTGACAACCAGTCTTACTATAGAATATTGTATTACCTAGCAATAGGTTGTGGAGGTCAGATAGGCAGTCGCTCCGTGTAAAATACGGTATTCTGCTAAATCCAGTAAGACTGGAAGCCGACCCCAACATAGCTTGGGAAAAAGGCTAGGCAGAAGAGAAAACCTGAAAATACGAGTATCTTGTTCAGAATCGATACCAACGGCGATACATTTATCTCGGCGAGACCTATAAACTGTGCTTTACTAACATAGATTTTTTAAAGTAAACATTGTTACTTTAATTAAATTATTATTATTAAAACAACGAGCATATTATTAACTTTGTGACTTTCCATCATACAGTTTTAACATTTTGTTTTAACAGTTTGCATGAATATATTTTGACACTTCTTATCGGCTTTAGTATAAGCTAAAAATAAGGTTGTAGAGACACCTTCCCAAAACATAAAATAAAAGTTTAGTCTGTGTTTTCTGGGACTGATTTATACACATACATTCGCAAGTAATTTACGGTCTCCTATCTTTAGTTTCATTTATCTTAGTTCATTTGGCAAACTGTTAAGCATTTGGCTGTCTGCCCTAGTCTGCAAGTGAGATAACAGATAAAAATATATGATTGCTTTTGGACACTATCTTATCGCAAACGAGATGAACTAAATGCATAATATATTACCTATACATAATGTCTTGTGCAATTAATTAATTTAATTTGTTTGTTAATTTATTTAATGTTTTGAGTGCTTAATATTGGATTATATCTACTATAATTATCTTCATTAAAAAAAGGTTTTTTTTTTCATTTTTACAACAATTTCCCACAAAGTCGAATATTAGTGTCAACTTTTTTATAATTTGTTAATTTTAATTAAAAGAGCAATCATATTTTTCAACTATGAGGATAACATTTTTATCTTTTACTTTAATACGCTATGGCATAAACTTATCTACATTAATTGGTCCGTGCACTTCGGCATAGAAAAATATATGTTAAAAAATTTTACAATTTACATAAAACATACGTACAATTTACATGAAATACCTACTTAGATGTGCAACCTCGTCCTGTTTGGAGTCCATTAAAATTTTACAGTAAATTATTAAAATGTAAACAACGGCTTTGCAGGAAATTACAATCAGTAAGAACCTTTTTTATATGCAGACAAAAAAAAATTGGCACCGGTTTGCAGTAATCATGAATACCTCTGCTTACATCTTAAAGATTGGTCCGTAATATTACATCATGTAACGTTAGTACTAGAATGTATTCCCATATGCGACTGGAAGTTGATAAGTTAATAGAAACTGTAACAGGGTTTAAGAACCTTTTTCTTGAAAGTTATATTTTCTGATCAATACTTATTTTAACCCTACCGTGCCAGTAAGACATTTTTTTTAGCTTGAGGGTAATAATCAATAATTCTTCTTCGTAGTGCCAAACATTGCCACATCTAAGGCATCTTTGGTAGCAGATCATATAAATAAATTCTGAAGCGGCTGTATAATAATTGTTAAGGCATCGGACTTGTGATTGTGTGGTTGCCAGTTCTAGTCCCACCCATTGCACTAAAGACGTGAACCCACTACAAGCAATTTGACTTAGTATGAGGAGTTAACTCAAATACTAGTAATTTGCGATCCACTTTACTGGTAAGCTTTTTACAAGTAAATCAAAAGTCACTTCGGCTACATGTTATGGGGCACAAGCGAAAAGACTATGTTGTCCAAAGATATTAGGTATTATCTACACCGTGCATTTTTTGTCCCTATATAAAAAACTGGGAAGAAACGACCAAAACGGCTCACTCAACAGGAGTCGTATAAAGTTTTGTAAATGCCTGAAAAGGTCTACTTGAAATAAAAATACTTAACACTTATTTTGAATAGCTATGTCCATGTACAGATACCAACATTGTAAGCAATCCCGCGGTTCCGGCAAGGGCTAGGACGGGACCGGGGTGTTTGGTAGGTGCAAGTCTGACGTATCCCCACGCTGTGCCCTCAGCGTGGCTCGAAGTCATTAGAGTTTCACCCGACAAAAAAAAAGCTACCAATATTGTTAACATATATGTTAGTACCTAGACAATTATTTCAATTGTTGTTACTAATAAATAGAAGTAAAAACATAGGTTCATAAACAATAAATTCTTGTATATTGAATCCGTAGTAACATACACAATAATATATTTTCTCATACAGTTTTTATTAAGGATGAACGATCCAATCTAAACCAAGTTACGACACAACAACAGATGTTCAGGGGCCATAGAAATACAAAATTAATGAAATGATAACATGTTATAGATAGATTATATTGTAGAGCTTCACAAAAAAATACCTTGAGTATTCCCTTCTCTAGTATTTAATTGTGATAGGCAAGGATGAAAAAGTATTACTTTAACCTTTTTGACCGGCCTATTGGTCTAGTGTCGCCGGAATCGTGGGTTCGATTCCACCCAGGACAAATCTTTGCGTAAGGAGCACGATCATTTGTCCTGTGTCTGGGTGTAATTTATCTATGATATGTATGTATTTATAAATATATAAGTATGTTTGTTAGTTGTCTGGTTGTATAGTACAGGCTCTGCCTAGTTGGTATCAGATGGCCGAGTGTGAGTTGTCCCAAAATATTATATTATTTTAGACGTATTTTAATACCACTAATCTATTTTTTTTAACTAAATTAAGGGAGAATGGTAGAGGTAAGAAGGTTAGAATACATACTTGCTATTTTATTTTATTAAACTTATATTATACTAGCTATTACTCTTGACTCGGCCCACGGTACCTACAATTTTCTGTTATGAAATATTGACTATGTTACTCAGGGATAATGTAGCATGCTAATGGTGAAACATTTTTTTAAATCGGTCCAATAGTTTTAAATTTATTCGTTACAAACTTACAAAAAATCAAAAATACAAATCTTTCCTCTTTAATATATTAGTAGGTATTCGTTTAATGTTTTAACGCCCAGTGTTCATCTTTTATATTTAAACAGGTTGCACTACCTACTACATAAACAAACAATTACGGATAAAGATCATTTAAACGTATTTGCTGAAAGGAGGCGTTATATTTTATCTGGATACTGGTATTGTATCGTTGAAATTGACTATTTCAAAGAAGACTTACAAGAGTATCAAGGATTCTTACAATATAGTACCTATACCCATGTTCCTTTACGTTCATGGGTATACTTATAAAAATACTATATATAAATCTACATATCATTCAGTCATTTTTCATAGCTACCTATCCATGATCCATAATTTTAATAAAAGAAAACGTATAAATTTACACTGTATGTCGTGCACTCGAGTAGAGATACTGTCAAAAATTCGGTAAGCAACGCTATAGGGCACAATTAATACCTACCAACTATAAAATGTTAAAGTTGTAGTAATGTGTAATATAACCTACATTTATCCATTAAAACTTAGAATATTATCCTTATTTAACACCTCGTTCGACAACTCGCCGAATATATATAACTGCTTGGGACGTGAGGCGCTATAAATACCTCGAAACGCAATTTAAGTTAAGAAGACTTACTTTGAATCGACCAAATTTATAATGTTCAAATATTCTACTAAGGAAGGTAACGAAAAACTCACTTACAAAGTTTCCGTGAGAAATTCATTCGGGAATCAACTTACTAAACCGTTGAATATGAAAGGTCGCCTCTAGAATTTATTACTACATGACTTGTTAAAATGATAGTTTATGAAACCTTATTTATTGCCCCTCTATATATCAATTTTATGAATATAATCCTATCAATCAACACGCTTTCGTGCTCTAATCGTTGTAAAATTTGTTTATTAATCACTATAATTTATTCTACAAAATTAAATGTTGTTTAATAATACTTACATGCTTTGCGTTTGTTAGATGGGTATAAATATATATATTTACCTTCTTTTCTATAAATTTATAATAATAAGTACAATTAATAAGTGGTAGGACAACAAAGGGTCGTGGTTGCAGGTTCGAACCCAGGCAAGTACCAATGTGACTTTTTCAAAGTCATATGTACTTTCTTAATCATTCTAAGAAATCATTGACATTCGGTGATGCTGAAATCGCAAACCCGCAATGAGCAAGCGTGGTGATTAATGCTCATTCCTTCTCTATACGGGAAAAGGCCTGTGCCCAACAGTGGGACGTTAATAGGCCGGTACTATTATAGGACAACAAATAAACCTTTGTGAATGAAAAAAACAGCATTTAGTTTTAGATATATACAGAATGGATTCAACACAATACATGATATTCATTCTATGTAGTATTAACTGTCACTATTCAAATTAAACGCAATCGGGTGAAGAATTTAGGTAAAAAAGTAGAGTTCACTTAGTAAGAGTTCAACAAATTGGTGATTACTTTGATGAATTTGAAGCCACAAAGTGCAAGAAACGATCAAAGAATAAAAATAATATTGTTACAAGTAATGTTTTGGCAACAGGTCAGATACTAAGTTAATAAACTTATTATTCCATATTTTTTTTGCTTCTGTAGTATATATCCATAATAATATAAATATTATTATTACCTATTGGAATCAATAGAGTTACACATTCTGCTTCATATCTCGATCCTAGCTTTTTCGTCCATTTTTTATATACTAATACCTATACGTAAGTTTCTGTCGTCAGCAAAACCGGTGAGTAATACGAGACAATTTTTCAGATAGTCTAATGTATGAATTTTTTACATAGATGTTTTTACGCATAAATCCCGATTTCTTACAATATTTTTTTATTATTTCATCATGAATAATTCAAACTACATATTCACAATAAGTAACACTATTTGTTATTCTCTTCCAATCAAACTTCGGGCGGTGAGAAAATCTTTAAAACTTAACTTGTCTTTTGACGTCTCTAATCAAGAAAATAAAATAGAAAACACAGAATAAGACATAAAATATTTTTAGAGGTATTTTGAAATTTTGACAATTAACTTAATAATGGAACGGTGACAATCGAAAGAAACCTAATTAATATCGAAAAGCTGTATTTACTAATGAGAAAAAACATTATTTAAAGATAAATAACTTTCCTACAAAATATATAAATACATGTTCAAAACATTCCTAATTTACTTTGCGATCCTATATGGTTCTCTACATTCTCGTAGCAGCTACGGTTCTCGTAGATTCTATTTGCGTAGCAGTTACGTAGCAGGCTACGTGATTTCTGCAGTGTCACTGTCATACAAGGATTCTAGTTTCAAAGTAACTTTATAACTAAGTTAATAGAGCAGTGAAATCGCCATTCCTCATATCAATCACAACACAACTTTTACAGAAGGTCAATAAAACCACGAATAAAACTTTATATAGGTCAGTCATAACATAATGATCTGTTGACTCACGTATTTTTTTTCATGTTGCTGTTAGGTACCTACTTACGACATACATATTTAGCTAAAGCTTATTTATCTAAAGTGACATAGTTCGTGAACGACCTTTTAAATAAAATATCAATTGGAATGCCGGATGCAATTTTTTTTTCAATGTCCTGTAATTATTTTTTTCTATTTTACGTTTTAGGTGTTCCACTGCTGGGCAAAGGTCTCTCCCAACCTGCACCAGGCCCCTCGGTCTTGAGCCGCTTCTCACCAATCCGTCAAAAAGCGAATGATATCATCTCGCCATCGTCTTTTTGGCCTACCCCGTTTACGAGCGCTTCCAGGTTATTAGATAAAGAAAATATACTTTATCTAAATAATGAATTTTTACTTAGAGGAATGAAGGAGTGGAGGCTCGCCCCATCACTTGGCTACTATTATCGCCAACTTCTTACGACACAAGCCCGCACTCCTGAACACGCCTTATCTTTGTAAAATGTTAGTGTTTTGAGAAGAGAAAACACGTATCTACTTAATTTTTCTTTATTAACCTCAATAGATATTTCTTTCCATACCTTGTCCGAATCTTTGTTGTTTATATTTTTTCTCGTGTATGGTGTCTATATTATTTGGGCGGTCGGATATTGTCGATTAAAAAATGTGGTTTTCTTTCTTGCCTCTTTTTCATTTCTTACTGACTACAGAATTCTAGACGGAAGTAAGTACCTATATCTACCACAGAACGGTTGTGGTATATAAATTACTTCAGTGTAAAGTTGTTTTTCGGTATCTTTGCTGCCTTTTGGTCCATTTGCGTATCTGATATTGAATTAGGCCAATAGTTTAGCACAGTACGGGGTGCCACAAAACTCGTTTAGTCATTTATGCAGAAGGAATTTGCTATCGAGCTTCTTAACGAGATTTTAATGTTTCGTGATGTCAATGAAAGATTTATCTGAAGCAACTTCAGGCACTTGGTGAAAAGGTTCCAAGTGGGTCACATCAGATAGGTTCTCTTTTGTTGTTTGAAGGCTACATTAATATTTTTTATAATTTTCTTAAGTGCGTGGGATTCTCCACTTGTTTAAGTAAAAGGATTAACTTTTGACATCATGTCATAGAAAAAAAAACGAACATAAATTTTAATGTTATAATGAATATTAGATCTGAGGCTGTGTTTCTCTTGCTTGAACTTTAGATTTAGGTAAATGAGATACTTTGAGAAAAAAATATAAACTTACACATAACTTATAATTCTAGCTTTTTCTTTATATTACTTAATCCTAGCAAATTACAACACTTAAGTACGACAAATGTTTCACTTACTTTGAATCGGTGGGGAAAATGCCTAAATAGTTTTAGCAATTGCAATGTTTTTCTCACGTTTTAATTAATTATAGTTAATCGAGTAAAAATGTCGTGGTGGCCTAGCGGTTCAATGACCGGTTTCGTATACACATGGTTGCAGGTTCGAACCAAGTACCAATGTGGCTTTTGTTGCATGTACTTTCTTTATTATCAAGACACCATTGACGAACGGTGAAGGAAAACATGAAATTGCCAACCTGCAATGAGCAAGCGTTATCGATGCTCATTTATAGACCAATATTAAATTATATCAAGTAAAATTATTACGCTGTACAAACGAAATGACTTTATCACAAAAAAACCAAGATTTATTTGTCTCTAGCTTTAGATTAATAGTATACTACGACAACAGCTATCAGCAAACATATTACCTATACGCCCTTGTACAAAAAATATATTTATGTTAGGTTTGCAAACACAACATACTTAATCACGTAGAATATCAATACGAATAAGCTTAGGTAACACATATTAGATAACCTACTCGCCAGGTAATAAAATTCACGAGAAAGAGTGATAACACTGAAAGCCTATACGCCTAGTACAGATAAAAATCTTTTATTAGTTAAAACATGACTTTGCACGCAAGTACTAGGTGTAAGAAAAATACAATAATGACCTAACCTGTTTACTGTTTAGCTTATAAGGCAACACGTCTTATAATTATTTCCAAACATACGGTACTCGAATAATCCTACTAATATTATAAATGTGAAAGTGTGGATGTTTGGATGTTTGTTACAATGATCCAAATCCGTTCAGCCGTTTTTGCGTGATCGTTTTTGCGTGATCAATCACGCAAAACCTGAACGGCTGAACGGATTTGGATGAAATTTGGCATGCATGTAGCCTTTGACATGGAAAAGCACATAGGCCTTACCTTTTATCCCGATTCCTTAAGTAGTTCCCGAGGGAAAATTGAATATTGTTTACGAGCCAAGCCGCAGGCAGACAGCTTATAATTAGGTATTTTTCTCTATTACAGCACAAGCGATAACAGTGGTGAAAATTTTATTCCAATTTTTATTAATTTCTCATTCCTTTTTGGACCGAATCCTGAAGTCCACGCAGACGAATCTTATCGGTATCTCGGAATGTGACTTACTCACCATAAACCTTCCGATATGGCCATATCACATTTCTTTGTGAGGTCTTATACTAAATTGTCATTGGACTTTAAGGATACAAGGATACGATCTGCAAAAAGCTTGCGTGGAAGTAGCTGATTGATTAACAGCGACGGGACAATTAATATCCCTCAAAGCTTTTAATTACAATCACAAGAATTCACACACACGGCATTCTTGTTAACCTCTCGTGGTAAGCTAAATGGTTGTGTTACGAGTGGGTTCATGTCGGTAGTGCAATAGGTGGGATTCGAACCTGCGACCACATGATTGCAAGTCCGATGCCCTAGGCATTTTGCTACCGCCGCTTCGAATAAGAAAGTACTTTCAACCTAACCTGCTATTAATTTATGTGTATTTTATCTTAAATCTAAGGTACAATAGGTATATTCTATAGGTTAGGTAGGTTCTATAGGTTTCCAGGTACATTATGGTGCTGATTCCTCTGTTCGCAAACTAAACTAAAATTAAAACCATTGCTGTCTTTTACTAACATAAAGAGTGAGAAAAGGACAGCAACAGATAACAACTTAATTAGAAATGTCAAACTAGTTTTCGCTTTAAACATCAGTGTTTTTAGAGCACACGTTTTTACTTGTCGCCAAATTTCATGCGAATTTAAGTCGGAACTAAATTTGACAGTACTAATTTTCGTCTATCTTTTTCTAAATATGTACAAGTGAAAAAGATACTAATGGAATAAAATTAGTTTAATACGTGTTTAACAGAATCGGGGTCAATATCGCTTATGACGCTGTCCTATATCGCTCGGTAGATGACGCTTGCGTCCGACGAAAACGATCCCGTCACTTTGCGTTTAAACACTGTGTTCTACTGAATGTATTGTGAGTCGCACGATCATGCGATGCGATCATACACGATTTCATAGCACGATGTAATCGCATCGCATTGTCGCACGAGTGATGCGACGCATGGACGGTGCCTAAAGGTTTGAACTATATTGATTACACGGAGTGATTAATTGAGTACGAGACAGCGTTTAACCGTCTTGATAAGTTTCACAAGGATTTCTAATCAAGACCATGATTAAACAATTCTTCAGTAATAATATAGTAACTAGTTTATAGTAACAAGTATAGTAACTAGTTTTGCTTAAACTTCTTTCATCCACTGTTGTTTATTATTTTGAACAAAAAATAATAATATAGTGTTTATTTTCTTTATTTATTTATCATAATTTTTCCATGGTTTGGTAAATCAATACAATAGAAAACGTTGTGATTCGAAGAAATAGAAGACCAAACTGTCTCGTCTTCCCACTGTCTGGCATTCTTTTAATCTGCAGAAAAATCATATTTCGGTAAATTTGCAGATAACTAGTGTTAAGCGTTATAGCTTAATTATAGTATAATAATAAATGCATATAGGTAGTATAATATACCGACTAATCAAGGCCTGGAGTGTGGTTGTTAAACCAATTTTGAGGTTACAACTTAACCACTCCTTCCACAGAAATTTAAATTCTATCATAATAGCGGCAAATGTTAGTTTTGTTTAAATATTCAGGTAGGTAAGCCTACTGCTGAAATTTGTAAACAGACGTGTGTTTTGAATTATGATACACAGTTTAAACATTGCAAATACTTATGTACAAAAGCTATAAAGGTACCTCGTTTACCAACAATTGCGTGAAGTACCATCGAAACCAAATGTTTACCGCACTCTACAAAATCAATTAGCGGTCACGTGTTTTATTCACTGTAAACAGTATTATAATATTGCTAGTTTCTGTCCGCGATTTCGTGCGTGGACTTCAGAATTGAGTCCAAAATGTAATGAAAAATGGAATAAAATTTTCACCTGTGTTTGCGCTGTAATAGAGAAAAATACCCAATTTCAAAGCTTCATCTGCCAACGGCTTAGCTCGGAAACGATTTTAAATTTTCCCTCGGGAACTACTTCAGGAATCGGAATAAAAGGTAGCCTATGTTCTTTTCCATGTCAAAGGCTACATGCATGCCAAATTTCATCCGTTTTTGCGTGATTGAGTAACAAACATTCAAACATCTTAACATCCACACTTTCACATTTATAATATTAGTAGGATTATTAAATATTACATTACAATTTCTGTTGTTATTGTAGGCCCGTAAATATCATGAAACGGAGACTGATTGTGACGTTTTCATAACCAATTAGCCGCTCTTCTCAGAACTGCTGATGTTGACATGAAGAGGTTTTGTCATTGTAATTGGATTGAGTTATACAAAGGAGTACAATTAATAATCGGCTTTCATACTAATACCAGTCGATCACTTCCATTATTAACACTTTTGATGAATCAGAAATAATTATTTTAAATTTTTAATGCTTGAATATATTTTTACAATAGAAATACTAAAATATTGTTATAGAGAACTCTGTAAACATTGAAAGCAATAAATTTAATCTTATAATAATAATAATAATACTGGCCTATAAAATGTCCCACTGCTGGGCACAGGCCTCTTCCCTTATAGAGAAGGAATGAGCATTGATCACCACGCTTGCTCATTGCGGGTTGGCGATTTGAGATTCCAATTTTTGGAATCCAGGTTTCCTCACGATGTTTTCCTTCACCGTTTGTCAATGGTGTCTTAGAATAATTAGCAAAGTACATTGAAAAAGTCACATTGATACTACCCTTGGTTTGAACCTGCAACTATGTACATATGAATCCGGTCTTTAAACCGCTAGGCCACCACGACATCTTTAATCTTACTTTTCTTATTTTTTTTTTGTGAAAGAAAGATTTAACATTCGAATATTGTAAATCGTGGAACGTGCAAACGAATAGATCTTTTATCAAAAGAATATTACACCAACATGCGACCTATCTAAAACTTATGCTTTATTGTACGCATTTTGAATACAAAGCATTTGAAATAACGTTTTCAAAACGAATCATCATTAAATCTAAATATATAAATTGAGTCTGTTCAGAATTTTTTAGGGTTACTCAGAATGCTTGTGTTACGAATGGGTTCACGACGGTAGCGCAATGAGTGGGATTCGAATCTGCGACCACAATCATGATTGCAAGTCCAGTGCCCTAGCGATAAGGCTACCGCCGCTTAACATTACAGTCGAATTCGGCCATCAATACCGCATGCAGTCATTGTAGTCAACACATTTATTCGCACATATGACCTACAGAAACTTGAACAACGGCTATGGATGAACTGTCGGATTATTTGACAACCTTTGAGGTCGAGTGGCGTACACACCGTTTTTCAAGGTGTCGCCAGCTCTGAGGTCCCGGGTTCGAACCCCAGGCGGGGCAATGTAGAAAAAATTAACAATTTTCTACATTGTCTCGGGTCTGGGTGTTTATGGTACTGTCGTTGTCTCTGATTCCAAAACACAAGTGCTTTAGCTACTTTCTTTGGATTCGAAGCAATATACGTGATGTTGTCCACATTTATTAAACTGGTCAACACATACTAAATCTTACTTACTTATTCTTATTTTCAAATAACATTAGTACGGTACCGAAATCACCTCTGTCAATATAGTTTGTTCAATAAAATTAGGCGGTACCTACACAGGATGTGAGGGTAGCAAAACGTAGACAGAATAACAATGAAAATTGGATTTTTTTAATATGGCGGAACGCTTCCCTGGTCAGCTAGTTTATTAATAAAATTTTCGTTTCCTTTACCTGAAATAGAATTGAGTAATATTAATAGAACTTTGTAAAAAATATGTTATTTTCATCAGGATAAATTTTTCTTTTAGTCCCAGCATCAATGGTATCATGAATAATATATCCTGTCTTCATTTTTTGGGAGCATTTCCTTTAAAACCTGTATAAAAAATATACAAAGACTATTCTATATTATAGGTTAGCAGTCTTCTCTTTATAGATAGTTTTATTTATCTCATAAGTTTATAGTTTAGTTCAGTTTTAATTTTTAATAGGTTTAATAGCTATAAATTGTAAATATAACTTAATATTCTTCAACATGTACATAATTATATATATTTACATGCATGGATAAAACTGAAAGTACTAATAAAAATCGCTAGCAAGAAGACTTCTATTGAATTATGTTCGTAACTTCAGATTATTCCAGGGGGGTTATTCTCTAAATCCACATAAAACGTAAAGTAACAGATTAGAGTTCACGAATCCCGGAACTCCAATTTTTTTTTGTTTTCCGTGTACCACCGGGTAGTGTGTTAGTATATACGTTTTTAGCCCTCCATCAGATTTCTTACTTAAAAGTATAATAAGTCGAAAGAGATAACGCCTCTCTTAACTCTACTAACAGCACGTTAACTGCTTTGACTTAGAGAATAACGCCCCTGTCCATCTGCTGTTTAATAATACTGTCTGTCTGTATTTGTTTTACAGGTGAAAGACCCCTGGTATTGGTAACTAATGAGAATTGATGACTATTCCTGCTCTTTGTTTATTTTAGATTTCAAACCATTAGCTCCGGTTTCATCACAGCGTTTTATCTACGCCATTAGTTTAACACTTTTAAGATTTGGTTTTTAAATCCAATCAAAAATTTTGAGTTTTCGAAAGCTGTTAGAAAATTACCTATTGTTTGTCATAAAAACATAGTAGTTTAGGTTTTAAAGTTGTGACATAAGAATTTGTGATATGAGAAAGAGAGAGATGGGAGAGCGATCCCTCTGAAGTGATTATTCTATTTGATAATTAAGAATCTACTATATAAAAATAAGTCGGGTTTTCCTTCCTGACGCTATAACTCCAAAAGGCACGAACCGATTTCCACGGTTTTGCAATCGTTGGAAAGGTCTCGGGCTCCGTGAGGTTTATAGTAAAGAAAATTTCAAGAGAAATGCGGAAAATTTTTTTTTATTAAAATCATTTTTCACATACAGCGCCATCTCTGATACATAGCATGTACTACAACGGCGCCAGTACGTGGTGTGTGTATCCCCACGAAAATAAGTAGTTACAAGACCTAAATGAACACGTATTTTAGCGATTTTGGAAACCTCTCCCGAGTAAAATAGGGGTAGCAAGGTATTATATTAAAAACTTAATTTTTAAAGATAGGGACATGCCTTTTCTTATGCGTGCTTCTGGTTCGATACAAATAAACACATATTTCAGCAATTTTGATATTCTATATATTATATTAATGACCTTCCTTATATGATGGCTAGTTTGACTGATATCGTATTATTCGCGGATGACACTTCACTTATCTTTAAAATAAATAGGAAAATACTTGATTTATCAAATTTAAATAACGGCCTTAACGTCTTATCCGATTGGTTTTCAGCTAATAACTTACTTCTCAATTCATCTAAAACGAAATGTTTAAAGTTTTCTCTCCCTAATGTTAGAACTCCATCTGAATTAAATTTGATGCTGGATGGTAAAAAACTTGAACTCATTAATGAAACTTTATTTCTGGGTATTACTATAGACTCTAGATTGCAGTGGGGTGCACATATCACAGCACTGTCTAGTAGATTAAGTTCAGCTGCATTTGCGATCAGGAAAATTAGGCAGCTTACGGATGTTCCCACTGCTAGATTAGTTTATTACGCGTATTTTCACAGCTTAATGTCATACGGTATTCTATTGTGGGGGTCCGCAGCCGATGTAGATTCTATTTTTATTCTACAAAAACGGGCAATCCGCGCAATTTACACCATGGGCCCTCGTGAGTCGTTGAGAGAAAAATTTAAAGAAATTAACATATTAACCTTGCCTTCTCTCTACATTTTTGAAAATATTATGTATGTGCGTAAAAATCTTTCTAGTTTCAAAGTAAATAGCGATTGTCATAATATAAACACCAGAAATAAAAATAAATTGGTAGTTCCAAAGTTTAGACTAACAAAAACGAACACCAAATCTTTTCTAGGGAATTCAATACGATTTTATAATAAACTGCCAGAAGCTATTACTAATCTGCCTGGTAAGAAATTCAAAACGTGTATTAAATCAATTCTCTTGAAAAGAGCTTATTATAAAATTGGGGACTATGTAGCAGACAAAAGCGCGTGGATATTGTAACTTCTGCACATGTGGCTTCCCTGGTGGTCTCTAAATTCAGCTTGTTTATTTACACAGTTCCATCTAAGCCTGTATTTCTAGAAGGCACATGACATGCCTTGACATTCCTGTTAGGGTTGATTTATTGACTAGGTACATATTATGGTATGTAACAATTTTTATTTTTTTTTATTTTTCCGTATTGCTTTTTTTTTTTACGTTATAGTTTTAATAATTATCATTAATACTTGTGAATGCGTCAACAGCGTAAGGAACATATTGAATAGAATTGCTTTTGCTTTCTTCCGTTACTAGGAAAGATTTCATTGTTATAATTAATAAGTATTTTTTTTTATGTTCCTAGCGTTATTGACGCACATATTCCATGATCTATTGTATACAATATATTTTTTTTAAAAGAGTAACTTATGGAGTTTCTTGCCGGTTCTTCTCCATAGGAATGACACTTTGGAACCGCGCACCTAGAGTCAGTAGTTTTTAAAGTTAACGTTTCTAAAGCGCCTATTTTAGGTTTACTAGAAATAAAAACATTTTGATTTTGATTTTGATTTTGAGCCGCGGGCAACAGCTAGTATTTTATAAAATTAAATAAGTTGCCTGAATAGTAAGACAATCTACACCACAGAATAACATTGTGGACGTAGAATATAGATATCAAATATTTATCAGATTCTGTACCCAACTCAAACGGTCATTTTTAATGAAAACCATTTAATTAACTAAGAGGCGATATAACCTGTTGAATAGTATATTTTTGTATCAAAGCTCATCTTCTGACAGATTACGATATAAATATAAATAATATTCAGCATTCATTATCTTCAAATAATCTGTTATTTATATTATCTATCAAATTACTTATCAAATGAAAGAGGTGAATGAACTATTAATAAAAATAAAGATACATCAAACTCTTAAGGATGGCTTTCACAGGTCAATATAAACGCGATCAGTTACAACTAAACTCTGTTTCAATTAAACTGAGTCCATTACTTCCAATGCAATTAAAAACATTAAATTAACGCTAGTTGAGTAGGTGAGGTCTAAAATCTAAAAGAGCTTTATTGGAACCCAGTTAATAGGACTACACGCATAGCCGAGTGGTATAGGTCATCACGCTAATTACCACTGTGCTCGACGTGCTGCGGCGATCCCCGCATGGGACAAGCATTTGTGTGATCCACAGATACTTGTTCCAAGTCTGGATGTTCTTCGTGCATGTGATTTGAATGTTTGTGAAACCCCCGCGACACAAGGATTACATTCCTTAGAGCGGGCGTCGATGTTAAAAAAACGAAACAAAGTTAATGTTACTGGTGAAATCCCCTTATTTACACATCTCATCTACACAGGTGTTTTTCCTTCACTTCACTTCTCTCTCAGGGCAAAAGTAGCCTTAAACCTTCCGCAAGGTAAATAACATTTGTTAAGTCCAATGAACTAATTGACGTTTTAATTACAAGCAGTTGTTAAAACAGTACTAAGTATTATATAGTTTTTGTTTATTAAAGAACTAAGATGAGAAATAAGGATAATATATACTGACGACCTCCGTGGTATACACACCGGTTTTCAATGTCGCTTCGTTTTCAAGCTCTGAGGTCTACTTAAAAACCGGGGGTTGGTATATTGCTAAAATCCATGATCTTGTAGAAGTTAATTGTATGTTTTCACATACAGCCCTGTTTTTATGTATGAAACGATCTCTCATTTTAACGGAGACCGTTATCAGAGACAGCCCTGTCCTTAGAAACGATCCATTCTGGGTGGTCATTCTCTAAGTCAAATCAAAACAACGTGGCATAACGCAGATTGTAGTTCAACTACCTCGGATCGCCATATCCTTTTTGTGATATGAGACTCATCGGATAGTTTTAGTATTATTATACGATTTACACCATTTAACAGATTTTTTAAGCTATTGCATAGCTTTTATCGCAGGCTTTGAGCGCGGCGACCGAATCAAGAAATTCCGTAACGAAAATAAACCTAACACCCCCCACTCCGACCAGCACAGCGGTGTGGCGTTGAAAGCCGTGCATCGTCTAACGTCGCTTCAGTTCGGCAGACTTTGGCACGGTGTTTGTGTTCATGCGACTAGACGTATGCTAGATCTAGACGAACTGCTCCGAAATCAGATATAAAATAAATAGCATAATTTGATAAAAAATGCTATGCAACAGCTTTACCGCGGCAGACGTGTATACTTAAAAGTATAGTAAGTAGAAAGAGATAACGCCTCACTTTACCCTACATTTAACAGCACTTTAACTGCTTAAACTTACTGAATAAAGGCCCCTATTTGTAATCGATATTACACGTAAAATAGAAGATTATTTTTCCACTTGATCAGAATCCTAGACGCATATAGTCACAATGCTGCCTAAATTGCGGTAAAGGGTAGGTAAACCTTTTCCTTAAACATGTATAAAAATCCTTTGAGTAAAGGGTCGGGTCGTCAAAGAACATTGTAGTATGGCCTTTGGTCGCTTTATAGATTTTTTTTAAACTAGGTTTGAATACGAAATCTATATCATGTAAGAGACTTTTTTCTTTTTCTGCCTAGCCTTTTCTGCTATGTTGATACCGAATTTAGCTGGTTATCCTCGCCGTTATTATAAATACAAAAGTCTGTGTGTTACGCAATCACGCCTAAACTACTGAACCGATTTAAACGAAATGTTGTATAGAGATAGTCTAAACTTCTAGAGCCTGAAAAAGGATATAGGCTACTTTTTGCCGCGATAACCGACCATCACACGAGTGGAGTCGTGGGCTACAGCTAGTTATAATATGTTAAACAAGTTAAATGGCCAAAGAATTCATTATACGCCACCACTTGCTTCTTAATTAAACGCAATTAAAGCCTTGACGATCTTTACACGTCCTATCTCCATATTTACAAGTAGAGGCCTTTGCTCTCATGTGGTACAAGTTCTAGAAATATATACAAATGTAGTACTTAAGTAGAATGAAATATAATGTGTGAAGTAAGATTTTTGAACATGTTGGTAAGGTAATAAACTAGACGAGTGTCAAAAAGCTTTTGAAATCAAACAGCGCAAAGAAAATAAGTAATTTATTTAATTTGTTACCTGTTGATCAGTGCTCGTTCCTTTCCTATATGGGAAGAGGCCTGTACCCCAGCAGTGGGAAATTTATAGGCCGGTATTATAATTTGTTACCGTATGAATACTACAATTATAAAAATGGTATTTAAATAAATATCAAGACTATTCCAGATACTTACATAAAAAACACTGTGTATAAATTTTTTTTTGGTAATGGACATTATGTGTTATCTAAACTATACTCACCACTTATTTTAAATCGCAAACATTTCAGGAGAGAAAACAAAATTCTATATTTACCCTAGAGAATAGTATCATAAATGATATTTGAATAACTTTCACCACAATTGACTTGACATATTTGTTATCTAAAATGTATACACATCATTACTACTATACAGGAGAGTTGGAAATGTTCAAAACGATACTTTATTTGCCTGTAGATAAGGTGTAAAAAGGGGTCGGATACGATTTATGTGTTAGGTTACCGCAAATTGAACAGGATTTACCATTTAAATCGCCTAGATATCTGACTGCCGAGGTTTGGCTGCAAATAACTGTTTTACCGACTTTATAAGAGCGATTGATTCACTTTTGTCCTTTTTATGTGTTGCTATGTGAAAACAAAAGATAATAATATACAGGATATTTTTTATGGATTGCGTAGGTATATTCAACGAGGTAATCAGGTGCATAAAACCGTTCAGCTTCCTCCAAGGAACATTTGACAACTTTCCACAACAAAGTGAAAGGTGACGTGACTTATGTTTGTATGAAAAATTGATTTTAAGATTTCGATCTATGTTCCTGCGAAAATTTGTTCAGTTTTATGCACCTGATTACCTCGTTGAATATACGCACTCCATAAAAAATAATCCTGTATATTTTCGTCCAAGGCATTCCGTGCCAAGATTTTCAATAGTCCTGCCGGTGTTGCGTAGAGCTTGCGTAAGCGAACCCGCGGCTCCGGCAAGGGCGAGGACGGGACCGGGGTGTTTTTGGTCGGTGCAAGTCCGACATATCCCTACGCTGTGCCCTCAGCGTGGGTCAAAGTCATCGTGGGTCAGAGTTACTACCCGACAAAAAAAAAAGGTTTTCAAAAGTGACGTCATTCAAATAATATTAGAATACGTTTGGTCATGTTAAGAATAGGGTTGATATATTTTTTTTCTTTTAATGCATCATATAGTACGCGAATAAATGCTTTCTCTTGCATTCTTTTGTTTTCCATGATTCCTAATATGCCCTTTACGGAGATTATTTTGTTTCTGTTTGTACATTTTTCAATTTGTGGTTTTTTGTCTCATCGGTATTTAAATTGTTATAGAATTGATTTAGGTTTTGTCCCGTTAATCTTGTTTTCAACTAAATGGTGAAAAAAAAACGAACTGTTTTCTGAATTCCTTGAATAAAAATACTGTATTGTCATCGTTTACCTTTTGTCTTCTCATCTAGTAATAAATGACTTTTTAAAATTGTGGTCGAATTTCGGCCCTAATTGATTATACAGTCAAAAGAAAAAAAAAGTAAAATTGTTTTTGTTTTTCTGTGTTATAATCGAACTTCATGAGCGAGATAGAAACATCGATAATTTTTTGTGCTCATCTTAACAATAGTTTTACATAATGTCCTTGATTGTCGTACATAGATATGGTAGGTCCTTGAAGACTGTTTCACACATATATTTTCTATGAGCTCAATACGCAGTTGACAATTGAATGTTGGCTACATTCTATACATTTGTTGAACTCGGGTTCAATAGCGTCATTTCGCATGCACAGAATAAAAATATGTTCACTATAAAAATGCAAAACAACCAACCCTTTTCCAGATTCTTTGCACGCTATGAAAAACACATCTCCATAACGGAACCTTGTGAATAATGTAATAAAACGAACCTCATTGTTTTAAACTCCTTTTAAACGACCCTATAATGGCCTTAACTGTCTTTAATATAATACCCCTCTTCAGGTTTTAAGCTTCTCTAATGAAAGAAAACGTGTATTGATCACCCCGCTCGCGTCACAAAGTTTAACGATATCTAATGGCGAAATACTGAAACGTCAATCAGTTTGAAGGCGCCGTTAAGTCTCATGCTGTCTCTGTCAATTGAAGGTGTGAAGTAGTGACAGATAGACATTTAAGAATGTGTTAAAGGTAAATGACGTTCAGTACTCGGAGGTTAGACTTTCAAAATCTGTGAAAATCTTCCGCAATTAACAGTTATACAATAGTTTTTAATTTGCCGCAATTTGTACTTGGCCGCAGTTCGGTAAAAAGATCCAATATTGGTGCTGATTTCTCTGTACGCAAACTAAACCATACTAACATAAAGCGTGAGAAAAGGACGGCGACAGAGAACAACTAACTTGGAAATGTCAAACAAATTTTCGCCTTGAATATCACAGTGGTTTTAGAGCACAGGTTTTTACTTGTCGCCAAATTTGTATGTGAATTTTAGTCGGAACTAAATTTGACAGTTCTAATTTTCGTCTGCTCTTTTCTAAATATGTACAAGTGTAAAAGATACCGGTAGACTTAAATTAGTTTAGTAATCTAGTTTTAGAAGCTCTCACATAAAAATACAATCTTTTAGGTACATAGGTACGAATCCGATTACTGAACTAATATGCGGTGATATTCGACTTAAGGTTTAGATGGATATAGGTACTCTGGAGTTTTCCTGCCTTGGAGGCCTTTGGTAAAGCAAAAAAAACTAAGTGCATTTTGGTTCCCTTTAACCGAGAACTAAGCTCATACACATCCATAATCTACGGCATTTTTAAATCTAAGTATATAAACTATATCAGATTTATTAATATGTATAATTTTTTTCAGATACCGCATCGCATTCCAAGAGACTCTTCTGTGTAGGAAGCGTAACCGACGCGATTCCCGCATCATAAATCTGGATCACACTATCTGTAGGGTCACCACCCTTGCCAGCGTCAACTCTACTAACACAAAGCGAGAATCTAGAATATCGTTTGTCAGCAAAGTTGATTTCGTAAAGGATCCTACACCGTACTGCGTTGAAGATAGGGACTGCGCTGAACCAGTTTTCAAAAGTTATTCTACAACGTGAACGGTTATATATTAGGTAACTGGTTTATTTGACTACATTCTCGGTGCCAGGGTTCCAAGTTAGTCATAAATGGATATCAATGTTACATTATAAATTTTAATAATATCTTATATATAAAACTCTCGTGGCGCGGTGTTTGTTCCCAAACTCCTCCGTAACGGCTGGACCGATTTGTATGAAATTTTGTGTGCATATCGGGTAAGTCTTAAAATCGGCCAACACTTATTTTTCATACTCCTAGATTATAGGGCTGGCCCTCTCTAGATTTTTAAGATGGCAGAACAAAGCCGGGGCAGCTAGTCATTTATACAGGATTCATTTAAAAGGAGTACGTATATTCGACTAGGTAATCAGGTGCATAAACTGAATAACTTTTTCCAAGAAACAGGTAAAAATATTATTATTATATTATTATTATTGGAAGAAAAAACAAATTTATCTTGAATAAATGTATCGACCTACTTAGATTATTTACTACTAACATTCCTAATTGCTAAAAGCAATTACACTAATTATGTATAATTGATTACTCTAGACATTACGAATATTCCCTATAGAAGTACATTACGTAGTTGATAATAACAAGATGAATGTTTATGTGTTGTATATATTCCTGTGTATTCTATAGTATTATGTATCTTATAGGAGTTGATGTTATAAATATTAAAACTATTCGGTATATTAAATTAAGTTTAGAGAAAAAACACTTCAAGGACCCAAGATTTAGATATTTTTTATTCATGCCTTCGAATAAAAACTCCACAGTAATAGGTATGTTCTGAATTGCACGTGAATATTCCCTAATCTAATAAAATAAGTTGTACATTGAATTTTCAGTGTAGGTACTGAAAATTACACTAAATTATAACAAAAAGTATAGATATAGGTAATTAGATAAATTCTAACTCGGATTTTTCTAATTCCAATAGTGCCACAATATTAACTGTCCCCGTAACGGCGTCACTGTTTTTCAATAGTGTTTCAACTCAATATATTTTTTATGGTTTTAGGGTTAGAATAATGTTCTCACCCAAGTTTACAAGGATTAAATTAATCTTATTTACCAATTATTGATATTTAGGATGCAAAAAAAAAATTATAATTATATTAGTTCCTGATTTTGCCACCAGGTAAGATTTTTTTGTAGCACTATACAGGATTATTTTTTATGGAGTGCGTATATTCTACGAGGTAATCAGGTGCATAAACTGTACATCTTTTCCAAAGGACCATAGGTAGAAATCTTAAAATGTAAAATCACAAACATAAGTCACGTGACCTGTCACTTTGTATGAAAATCTCATTTTCAATTTTTTTCATTCTCAATTATTATGTGTACTTATACCTACATTACCTACTTTCTTATTGATGTCATAGTAAGCTATACAAGCAATGAATTCACAAATAAAGTTATTGTCAGAAAAAACATTATTTCAAGTATCTACAAGATAAATAAAATATTTTCTCTTCCTTTTAGTAAAAGCTTCCCAGGAAAATAATTATGATATTCTGAAATAAAAGCTACCTACGAAATGACACATTAACATAATCAATCTTATGGAAATCATGACTTTTTATTATCTACGTTGTAAAATCTAATATTTACTTACTTTATTAACATAAATAATATAATTTGAATAATTCCCGAACCGGTTTGAATTTGCTAGTCTAGGATTAATTAATTCTGTCTAGAATATTGATGGTAGACAAATAAGCTAGTCAATAGAACACAGAGATTAACTATTAATCGTATTTGGGTCTAAGGAATAATATTAAATTAACTTAGGGAAGAAGAATTGAATACCTACTTATATAACGAGAAAATAGGCATTTCTTTAGAGAGCATGTATATATTTTTTACTAGCAATGTGGGTCGCACAATACTAGTAGGTAATCTCGTTAACCCCTCGTGCTAAGCTAAGATGCTTGTGTTAGTAGTATGTTCACGTCAGTAGTGTAATGGGTGGGATTCGAACCCGAAACCAAATGATCGCAAGTCCGACGCCCTAGCCATTAGGCTACCGCCGTTATATGATTATATTACAGACAAAAACATGAAAATAATTGCGTGTTTTTATTAATTTTAATGCTTATTCCTTGTAGTGATATCATACTTTCAGAACTATGAGTATCGATAAGAAATCTAGAACCTTTCATTACGTTTAATGTACATATTCAATTTGAATGCCAAATTTCCAGTGTAACAATACGGTTTATCATAAAACTTGATCACTTTAATAATAGGGTGGTGAGGTAGCTTCATGTTACATAATTATATGTAATATCATTCAGCTTTCGACATACTGGAAGCCGACCCCAATACAACATGTAACAAAAAACCCTGTCCGATCCTTGAGAGTATTATTCGGTATCGTACTGCGAACCCATATACGTAGCTATTAAATGGATTGGAGATATTTTTTTTCCCAATTGAAAATAATCAAATCAAAATAAAAACTGATCCAATGCAACAGCAACACTGCCCGCTCCTCAAAGTTCACGTACTTACTACCTACAGCTTTGTGTCAAAGATGCCGTATACCTATGCGAGACGGTTCATGAACTGCACCACGAATACGCCTTTATTGGATCTGACAGGGGTTTTGTTACATGTTGTATAACTGTGCTAAGGACAAGCAAATGATCAACATTATAATTTAGAAATCTTTTCATTTATTAAACAGATTTTAAGATTAAAAACGATACATATTTAAATTTAAGATGCACTAAATATTTTGAATAGAAAATATACAAAAAATAAAGCGTTGATTCTTCAAAAAAGTGTAGAATATGTTTAAAATTTAAATAATTAATGTAGAGGCATTTATGTATTACGTAAGGAAACTTAACTAAACTAACTATTTAATTTAAAATCCTAGTACCTTTCACATTAACGATTAAGTACCCTTCTTAACTGTAAGAGGAGAGGGAACCACGGAACTTCAATTTTGATTCTTTTGTAAATATTTATATATTGACAATAAAAGAATTCATAACATAACTCTGTATAATGTAAATTTTAGTTTTAAGAAGACTTATGTGGTAAATTAAGGGCAATCGATCTGACTGTCTTGGACTGGTCAGATCTGAAGAAAACCGGCGACACACAAATACTCATCCCTACACCGAAAATAAGAAAACTAGCAGCTAAATACAAGTAGGAATTATGATTTCTCGTCTTGTTTTCTAAACATAATTATAGGTATATAGGCTGTAAAAATTGATCACAGTACTTCTTTACCTCGCGTATAAAACCCTGGAAGGCTACTAATTTATTTGAGTGATAACAACTTAACGAAATTCATGCTACGTTGAGACTTGGCATGAACTTTCGTCGAAAAGCACGTTCTTATTAAGTTACCACGGCTCTCGGCCTCATCTATAGTTATATCAAAAAGCTGAAGATAATTTTATTTATTTGTTTGGTTGAACGCGCTAATCTTAGCAACTAATAGTCCGATTTGAAAAAATATTTTAGTGTTAGATAGCCCATCTATCGATGAAGGCTAAGATATACCGCGATAACCAACGCCCACGGAGGCGCAGCCGCGATAAAAGCTATACTACTGTACTTTATAAGCCTCTATTATAAGTCTATATTATAATTTATAATTATTAAAACTTGATTGTTAGTCTCTAAGTTAAGTGTTTCCGATATTAGTTTTGATATAAATGTAATGTTTGTTAAATAAAATACATACTAAAATATCGAAACTGTTTCATTAAACTATTTGATTAATACTGTAAACCTTTAAACTCTCGTAAACAATCATTGTGTATGATTGTTTACGAGGGTTTAAAGGTCTACTGTACCTTTAAACTAGTCTAAACAATAATTGTATTCTACTAAAAATATTGGTTGTTCAGACGCTTGCTTTTTTATTAATTAATAAGTAATAATAAATGTGGATAACATCACATACCTTGCTCCGGATCCAAAGTGAGTAGCTAAAGTACTTATTTGTGTTATGGATTCAAAGACAACGAAAGTACCTACCACAAATACCCAGACCCGAGACAATGTCGAAAAGTTATTTTCTACATTGACCCGTCCGATCTGCCGTTGGCTATTTCAAATCCATTTTTTTTATCGTCTAGAATTTTAAGTTATTTTTTTTTTGGTTCAGCACCTAAACAATGCCCCAAACGAAAACTGACCCTTGAAAAAGTGATGGTCACTGTCTGGTGATCTAGCGCCGGTGTCACTCATCCCATTCCATCCAACTCATTCCCTAAATATATCAATTCTTATTACAGACAATTTTACGTCTAGCTTTTTTATTTAAGACACAAACCTCATTCCTAGGATCGGAATAAACGTGGTGGCTAAATAGATGAAATTTATTTATACATTTAGCCATTTAGCAAGATAAAATCTGTTATTAGTTTTCGCGTAATCTACGAGTCTCTATCTGTATACGGGTGTACCACACATATAATCTGGAAAATGTGAAAATATAAATAAGAAAACCTCTAGTGCCACGTACAGTCACGAGCATAAATATGTAATACACATAGCGAAATTGTAAAACTTATTTAGCGAGAAGTTTTTGTTGAAACTCAAAAATATATACCTACATGATTTGAGAACTGTTTTAATTTTATGTTGTTAAATGATTAAAAGTTAAATTGATGGTGAGTTCCTGTTAAATTATTGTTTTACAATTTTGCTATGTGTATACATATTTATGCTCGTGACTGTACAGTCCTGCATACTTATCTGAGCCGATGACGGCGTCGCTTCTTCTTCTTCTTCCTGCCCTTATCCCATTCATATAGGGTCGGCGCAATGCGTATTTTCCTTCCATTTCTCTCTATTACTCGTCATCGCGGCATTCACTCCTTTCTTTCTCATATCATCTTTCACACAATCCATCCATCTCTTTTTCGGTCTCCCTCTGCTTATATACCCATCCACAGTCGTACTGACGGCGTCGCTATTGTTGAATTTAGTGTTTCAACTCAATAGTTGGCACGCTCTGTAGCCTAAATAAACGGCTTGATCGATTTCAGCTTGAGAGGTGTCGCAAGATTCCTCTTAACCGTGAGAATGAGACTGGGTATATCAAGGTTGGTAAATATTAATATGGGCGATTTTAAGGGCCATATTGTGATTTAAGAATAAAGTTGTGACCAGTTCCAAGGAAGAGAAGGGTGGAAAATTTGAAAATATAACTCACTAGCTTCTGCCCGCGACTTCGTCTGCGTGGACTTCAGAATTGGGTCCAAAAAGAAATGAAAAATGTGAAAGTAATGAAAAATGGAATGAAATTTTTACCCGTGTTATAGAGAAAAAATGCGCGGTAATAGAGAAAAATACCGAATTTCAAAGCTGTCTACCCACTGCTTAGCTAGTAAACAATTTTCAATTTTCCCTCGGGAACTATTAAAGGAATCGGGATAAAAGGTAGCCTATGTTCATTTCCATGTCAAAGGCTACGTGCATGCCAAATTTCATCCAAATCCGTTCAGCCGTTTTTGCGTGATTGAGCAACAAACATCCAAACATCCACACATCTAAACATCCAAACATCCACACTTTCACATTTATAATATTAGTAGGATTATGCTACTAACTACTGTTTAACCAACCAACCAAAGCCAGTTATTTCAGTTCATTTATTGATTTTATACTACCAACTGCATCAGATTGCTTGAGAAGTGACTTGTTTGGGGTTAATTTTTACAGTGGGTTTATTTTAATATTAAATTTTCTAGTAGGTAGGTATCACAATTTCGACAACAGATCTGTTGCGATCTTTTTTTTCCGCATGAATGCGTCATCAATCAATAATAATAAAAACTCAAACAATTACAAAACAATACAAAATCAAACTCACTCTAAAAGCTACGGGTACTTAAATATTATAATATCTAACTAAAGAAATACTGTTTAACTCTAATAAGTTTATCTAAAAGCAAATCAGATCGTATTAATTCATATCTTTCCTGTATTTTTGAACCTGTAATGGCAATCTAAACAGAATTTCTTTTGAAAACAAATTGTAGGCAACTTGCGACAAATTCCAGAACGAGATATTTCTGTTACAAAATAATATTCTTCGTGCCTCCGAAAGCAATTTAATGTAAACGCAATTATTTTATTTCAGATAAACAGCTTTATGTCGTTTTAGCGCCAAGCAGTCTTTATGCGGAGTAAAATAAATACTCTATTTTAAAAACTGGTGACCCATTATTCTATAACAAAATAATTTAAAAGTTATACCTTAGTTATACGGGACTGTTGGTCTAGTGGTTAGTGACCCTGACTGCTAAGTCAAAGTTCGTGGGTCGATTGCCACCCAGGACAAATCATTGTGTCAAGAGCATTTGTTCTGTGTCTGGGTGTAATTTATCTATAACATGTAGGTACCTATGTTTTTATAAATTTATAAGTATGTTTATCGGTTGTCTGATTGCCATAGTATAGGCTCTGCGTAGTTCGGGATAAGATGGCTGTGTGTGAGCTGTCCCAAGATATTTTATATTTTAAGATTCAAAATCAAATCTCTAAAAAAACCTTTTTTGAGCATACGAGGATAATGAATATACGAATAGTTTGATAAATACCTTATAAACTTCATCGTTATTAGTTTTGAGCAAAGCATACTTACCCAGTCATAATATTAAAAATAAATGAGAGGAAAAAATAAAAAATACAAATACGCAGACAAGCGATTAATCTCTATCTTTATCGTGTCATTGTGTTTGTAAACAAAAATCTCCGAAACGGCTTGACCTTTTTATGTAGTTAATTTTATTTAGACTATTTGGTTGGTTTGAAAATGGCTCGCAAACTATTTATTGTACACCTAGTTAACATATCGCAGAACAGCGTTTGCTAATACCTAATAATAATTATATTGGGACAACTTAAAATAAAAAAATTAAGTCCATTTTAATGATTGTTTTGTTTGTGCCGTAGTCTTCGTTTCTCTTGACAATCCTATTACCTCTAAAGTAAAGCATTAAGTCTGAATTGATTTACTTTTCCAGGAACCTTCCTAATTTAGTTTCTTTCCGAGATCGAGAGCTAGGAAAACCAATTTCGATATTTGAAAGTCAAAATATTTTACGGGTTTTCCTGTATTTATTAGGTACTAGCTTCTGCCCGCGACTTCGTCTGCGTGGACTTCAGAATTAGGTTGTCCCTCGGGAACTACTTAAGGAATCGGGATAAAAGTAAGCTTCTGTTCTTTTCCATGTTAAAGGCTACCAAATCCGGTCAGCCGTTTTTGCGTGATTGAGTAACAAAAATCCAAACATCCACACTTTCACATTTATAATATTAGTAGGATGGTACTTTGGGATATGGATACTATGGTCATCTACAGTCATTTGTTAATACGTAGAAAAATTTAATGGATATTCCACATACCCACAAGCACACGTTTTTCACCTTCTGTAGGTGAATAATAGCTGCGTATATGATATGATATATGATATGCTATATCTACACTAATATTATAAAGAGAAAAGATTTGTATTTTTGTGTATGTTTGTAATGAATAAACTCAAAAACTACTGTGCCGATTTCAAAAATTATTTCACCATTAAAAAGCTATATTCACCCTGAGTAATATAGGCTATGTTTTTAATAAAATAGGTACCGCGGGTGGATTCGCGGGGGAACAGTGTTATAATAAATTTTATATCTATATATTTGACATCTTTCATCACACACGGAGGAGAGGAATATATAGGATAATGGAGTGCGTATAATCAACGAGGTAATCAGTTGCATAATACTGTACAACTTTTCCCAAGAAACATAGGTCGAAATCTTAAAATTGAAAATCAACATAAGTCACGTAACCTGTATCCATAAAAAATCCACTCCATAAAAAATAATCCTGTATGTTTTAAATTATTTTGTTTGCAATTTTAATTACACAACGTTATATGAGGTAGGTATACCATACCAGAAAATTGTTTTATCAGATCGGTAACCGAATCAGCATTGATTTTCAAACCAAGTTAGATTTTATAGAAAGGTGTCGAACCCGCTGTGTGATTTTGTTCGTGAATATTGAGATACGACACATTTATGTAACTTTGTGAGTTGTCATCATGCTAGACAATATTTGAAACCAGTTTCGGTTCAACATACTAAAAATTAACTTGTCTCTTAGGGTTGTATAGAGTCTGTATTTTTAATCCTGGATTGTAATTGTAATCTCATTGTTATCCTTAAGTTGTAATCTCAGCATAATAACTAATACAAGTTGTAATCCATGTCATTTTGGCAATCGCACTTGTCAATTTAGTCACCGGGATTAAAAAATAGACTATAATTAGGTGTGACGCTCAATTGGTCCAATTAGTTCCTTAGACCAAATCACTCCAAAAACTTTGTTTTTTTCGAATATAAATCCTTATGAATCTGAAATTCTTATTTATTAGCCTTTTAGATTATTGCTTCCTGCTATCAGAACTAATCTGCAACTATTTCAATCTCGGCGTAAATTGAAATGAATGACTAAAAACATAATGAAATTGCTTAACAGACTAAAAATTAGCTAATAAGGAAGTTAGTTGTAAAGATCGACCCAATTTATAACACTTACTTATATCAATTTATGACTGCACGGATAGCCGAGTGGTATAGGTCACAACGCTAATTACCACTGTGCGCGACGTGTTGCGGGTTCGATCCCCGCATGGGACAAGCATTTGTGTGATCCACAGATACTTGTTCCAAGTCTGGGTGTTCTTTGTGCATGTGATTTGAATGTCTGTGAAACCCCCGCTACACAAGGATTAAATTCCTTACTGCGGGCGTCGTTTTTTATTGAATAAAAAAATAAAAATTAAAAAATACGATAATTTTACGGTAGTTTAGTTCGTAATAATAGTAAAGGCTACTCCACGAGGCGCACGGAGACGCTACGCATGTGTCAAGTCGAGTTTTGTCTGAAAGCGGTAATGATAACATCCATTGCAACCACGGACACGCAGCGCATAAAACGTGCGTGTGCGTCAAACGCTAACAAGCAGGGAAGCAGGCACATGCAGCTACGAGGATGTAGAATTCGCAGGAGTAGCGCCTTTACTAGGAATGTTAATCTTAAATAATTGTAAAGGAAGAATAGACAATTATTATTCTGGTAGCGAACAAAGTTACAAGCCATTTTAAAAAGTTTTGCTACTAAAGAAACTGCTAAGTGGAAATATGGATGTAGGTACTTTTTTTCCATAAAAACACTCTCGTTTGTTTTCTCCGTGGTTTATAAACATACAACTATGTTTTTTTGCAGTAATATACCTAGATATAAACTAGTTCTATGCCCATTACCTTGTTGTCTAAAAGCTATATTTAAAACAACTAGAACCTTCCAAAAATGCTTATTTCGATAGCAGTTTTCAGAATCGAACTATTGACAAAAATATAAATATCAATCAATAAAAGTCTGTAGTCTCATTCAGTATAATTACGAAATATCTTTTAAACTGGTCGAGAGCCAAACCTCATTTTTACGTGGGATGTTTAACCGGATATATAGCTGTCCTTATCACATACACATGTATACGGTGCGACAGCCATAGTTACTTAAAATACCTAATTTTCAAGTCACTTTTCAAGCCTTTCCTCTTAATGTCTGTCACACTCACATCAGCAACAAACACTGCCGGATTTCTTTTATCTATTTATAACAGAGTCCGAGAAACACGCAATCCAGACCTATTTATGTCATCTTTCTAACCAGTTTCTCTTTCCTTTATTTACTGCACAATTTATGTACACGAAACATGGTTGGCAGGTTTATGGTGTCCGGGAAAAAGGAACATGCAACAAAAGACATACACCAACTATTTTGCGTGTACATAAATTGTTAAAAAACCCATTTTAAATCATCATGAAGTCTAGCTATACTTCTTCTTTATTACTACTACTTCAAAGTTTTCAGGACAACGTATGGCTTAATCATCAGTAGACAGATTTATTAGGCTTAGTTCGCAACTCCCGTCTGGGACGCAGTTGATTGAACACCCTCTGGGATCAGAAATGGTAAATTGTTCCCAGGGAGTGGGACAGAACTCCAGTGGAATAAAATGCATTAATTAAAAGACCCCAATTCATTTTCAATAGTTAAATTTGAAGAGAAGATGAGAAATGAAAGAAAACTTTTACGAACAACAATCAACAATTTAAATTTAAAATTAATTTTTAGTTTCGTTGTTAAACTTTCAACAAATCACTCAAGTATATTCTTCCGCTCTATTAACCGGTTCTTGGTCTTTGTTGGTAGTATAGTGTTGCTTACTACATTCTTGAAATACTGCCAATTTCCGCGATGTTCCCTACCTTTAAACTTACTTACGAGAAGAGCTCAACTTCAAAACAGGATGTATCAATCATAATTATCCGAATAACAATGAGTTGCTGACCTTATTTTACTAGTAAACAACTCCAATCAATCAAAGTTATTGCTCTTGTTTCATGTTCCTTATTCCCAGAAACTATTTCAGTAAGGTGTTACTAATATTTGTTTATGTTAGTTTGTTGTTTCTATCTCAATGGAACTGTTTGATAAACACAGCTTCTGATGTTTGTCTGTTTTTAATTAAACAATACGGGAACGACAATACTAATTATTCATTCGGGACTTCATCAGGTCAGCAAGGAATGTATTTCCTATGCCTAAATTACTGGTTAAGTGGGTAGAATATGGGATATTTATTTTGAACATTTTAGGTTTAACCTATATAATAATAATATAATAAATATCTTGGGACAGCTCACACATGGCCATCAGATTCCATATTAGGCAGAGTCTGCACTATGGCAACCAGACAACTGATAAACATACTTATATGTATATTTCTACTTTTAACTACAAAACAAAAGCAAGAATTCTTATTCACATGTGTAAGCAGGCAAGCGATTGAGCTTAGTATGCGCTGGGCGAAAGGACTGATTTTCGGCTGATACCTGCAAAGCAAACAAAAACAAAGAGAAATATATTACTAAAACATACAGGTATACTAAGCAAACAAAAAAAAAATAACAGAGAAATATATATTTCTAAAACATAGAGGTATATTTTTATGCAAAATTGATTATTGTTGCTTAATGTTACAGAAGTATATCGAGTCGACTCCATATCTGTAAGTAGAGTACTAAATTTTCATCGCCTTTATCTCAAAGCCATTTATTCGTTGAATCTTATGAACCCACATACCATTTGACAAAAAGTAGGTCAGAAACTGCGCAAAAAGCAAATACTTATTCCTTCAGATTATACAAACAAGTAAAACACAATCACAAACAAACAAAAAATAATTTAAAACGCTCTGTAATAAGATCCTAGAAATCCTACAAAAGCTTAATTACTACCGCGAAGACATCGTACATATTTCTTTCAAGACTTTACTTAATTAACTGAAACCAAGCTGGATTTGAAATATATTCTCTGGTTTGTCGAATTCATTACGTTTGTCAAATTTTAATTAGGTACGGAAGAAAACGAGGTATAATATTCTTTCTTGTAATGTAAACGCAAGAAATATTGTTATTAACTGTAGTTTTTTTTTAATAGAACTTGAATAAACATTGTATAAGTAATGTATAAGTAATTTTTCCGTAAGCCTTCCATAAAAAAAACATTAATAACTATTTTTTTATAATTAAATTTTCTCTTGACACCACACCAATATTTTTTGCTCATTTTATTTGCATTGCCAACCTTTTATTGAGTCGTTGCTTACTTAGTCTGTAATACTATTGCATTACACATTCAAATGCTAATTTGATATTTTTATTTTAATACATAATCAAACTTTTAATAATACAAAACAAAAGCAAGATATCTTTATATATGTGTAGCAAGCGATTCAGCTTAGTATGGTTCTGATATGCCGTGCGAAGGGACTACACTGTTTTTCAGTTGGTCCCTACATAGCTATAAATAAAAAACCAAAAAAAGTAAGTATATTTAAGTTTTGTGACATTTCAATGTTACAATAATATCTTCACATAAGCACAGCAAACGAACATCTTAATATCTTCCAAACGACACTCACGAATATATGAAAACGTGTAGTAATAACGAGCTATCCAAATATAACTCATATTAAATGTCAACGCATATATTTTTGTATATTTTTGGAAATGTGACGTAACATTTTCAGTTTTATTTGATTTACTCGGAAGTGGAAGAAAATGTTGTTTAATATTGTGGATAGTAGTTCGAATTCCACATTAAGTAAATTAATATTATGCTGTACTTATTATCATGGATTTGGATTAGGTACCTACTAGCGTCATTAAATTAATAAATTCGACTGGCCTGTTGATCTAGTGGTTAGTGACTCTGACTGCTAAGCTGGAGGTCGTGGGTTCGATTTCCACACCGAACAAATCCTTGTGTGATGAGCACGATAATTTGTTCTGTGTCTGGGTGTAATTTGTGTAAGAATTTATAAATATACAAGTATGTTTATCTGTCTGGTATAAAGCCATAGTACAGGCTCTGCCTAGATTGGGATCAAATGACTGTGTGTGCGTTGTCCCAAGATAAAAAATGTAAAAACTATAAATAACTTTTTGTACTTTCACTCTTAACAACTGTATCGTATTTAATTGCAATACTATTTGAAGGCTTAATAAATTGCAATTAAAATACTTTTTTAATCAATTAAATTGAAAACCTAGTTCCAAAACTGTTGTCTCTTGCATACTATCTAACAAATAATTATTAAATTAGGATGGATCTGTTAAATTTATATAGTTAACTAATTTCAGAGGGGGGGAAATAATAAAAACTAATATAATAACGAGGAAATATTTATATTTATTTTAGGTCACAAACACCACTTGACAATAACTTTTCCATACAGCTCTCGCCAAACTTTATTTCCACTCCGAAACTAGCCGCATTACGCTGCGCAGAATTCAAAATCAGATATCAGTTGGACGCTGTCTTCCACCCGCAAGCGTCCTCGACTCCCACGCTTTAGTGCGGGTGTATGAGTAGTGTGTATGAGAGTATGTAGTAGTAGGAGTGTACCATGCGCGAGTTCGTACCGACGGCTACATTCAGAGCGGCCATCAAGTTTGGCGAGGGCTGTATAACAATTATTTTCATAATTATACAAGCAAGTGAATTCTCATCTAAAATATGTACCTACCCAGTTAGTTGAATCTCAAATATGTGTGCAAAGACATGTTTTAACCGAATTACTTTTGTTTAAATGTAGTGATAGCAAATAAGTCATAGTTCTGTTATTTTTCATTTCAATTGAATGAGTCATGTATGAAGTAACTTAACCCAAGCGAGAAATCATAATTTGTACAATTCTGGAACAAGGGTAAGCGGTACTACCCTTGTATAATATTTATTAAGGGTTAGTCTGCCCGATTGAATGTTTAAGTTAATTGAATTCAACCAAACCCAGAGTTAGTTATTTACAAGATTAGGAAAAGCCAAGCAAAGGATTAATCCCCGAATCCTCAAACGCTTATCAACTTCAACACGTACTTAAATATCTATCTGTCGCTTCTGTAAGCCTTGCAGTGATAAAGACGGCATGAGACTTAACGGCGGCCTTAAATTGATTGACATTTCAGTATTCGGCAATTAACCTTCTTAATATTTAATTAATTAGATTGGGTGAAAATAAATCTTTGTTAAATTGTTGGCGGTTGTGTTGTTTTTGACTTTTTAGTTTCAGTGTTAATGATCTGCCCATAAATGTCCCACTGCTGGGCACAGGCCCAGTAGATGGGCAGAGGCCTGTGCCTCTGTATAATGGATTTTGGAGTTCAGATAGGCAGTTGCTCCGTGTAAAATACCGTATCTATTCAGTTAAATCCGGTAAGACTGGAAGCTTCCCCAAAATAGCTTGGGAAAAGACATTGTTCCCTAACTTTTCTTTTTATTATTTAACTTTGCTCGCTCACACCAAACCACGCACAACATAATGTAATTAACACTCACTCTCAAAGTATGACTTTCCCACGTAACTACATCTACAAACAATCTGCAAACTCGATGATGCGAATAATTTCTGATTTTAATATAATACCTACGTTACTGCTACAAGTTCCGTAGCACGCCTGATGAGATATTCACTGTAGTGTGTAGGTCAGGTATTGCCAAGGGCTCCCACGCAGTTATACAGTATCATAAAGGAACAACTTTGGTCATATAACAGTTTGCTTGTTAGTAGTGGCCTTTATATATATACGAGACTCCAACTGCGAGGTCGGGATAGTTAGGAATATTATGGACAAATTATTTTAATTGTGTTCAAACTTATGTCGTAAAATTCTAGAGTATCGATTTTTGTCTAGGAATTTTCTAGGTTTGGTATTAAATTCCTATTTACAGCTCTTTAAAACACATACTCCATTATTCTTTATTAATTTAATAGTAGCACGAGGGGTTGACAAGAATACTAGTAATGTGCGACCCACATTGCTAGTTGTCTTTATTTAAAAAAAAAAGTTTTTTATATTTATGTCCTCAAAATATGACTTGTGTCAAAAATTTTAAAACGAGGTTAATCATGGATTAATAATAAAGTTAGCTAAAGTCGAAAGTGATAGTTATAAAAGTCGAATCTTCAATTCTGAAGTTGTCTCACGTTTCGACTTCTTAACTTCTTAGGCTAGACTTTATCGCAAGGGACACATCGCGAAGTCTCTAGGTACCTTATAATATCAGAAAATCTTATCAAAAAAATTTAAATACATTAATTACAAACTAGACAAGCGTTTGAAATTGCACGCTATCTCTTAATGCTCTTTTTAAAAGTTTACTTTGGTTTTAAGACTTTCTATTATTTTCTCAGATTTAATTTTGTTTTAAATTGATTAGATTGGTAAAATGGTGGATTCTATCCATCTTTTATTTACCTTTAAATATAGCTTAAAATTTGGATAAATATTGAATTTTTGACTATAAAAACAAAGACGGTCAGAATAAAATAGAATAGAATTTTATTTGCTCGAAATATAGGTATACAGCCGTTATAAATAAATCCAGTTCTTAAATATTTCGCCTACTTAGTTCGGCATGCAAATTAGGCCAAAATAAATCTAACAAACATTACTAAATTTAACAAATATTCCATATTCCACGAATAAAAGTTGAAGAGTTACCTTAACAGATTTTATACTGAGAACAGAAACTAGGAAAGAAGAAGAGAAAATAGAAGAAATATCTAGGTTTAATCCCCACATTTTTTATAATAATGTCTTTTTTTTTCATCAATGAATAGGTCCTTGAACAAGATAATTTAAGTATCGCAACTATATATAATATACATATATATTTATATAGTTTATTACAATAACAATTAAAATATACGCAAACATTAACTTGTTACAGGTCTATTGACTTTCACAGTTATTTATTTATGATTGTTGTTTACATTTCAACTCTCACCGACAGTACTGTAATAACTTTCGGTTTAGTTGTAAACAATCCCTTGAACTTTTAAAAGCAGTTTTAATTAATCGTAGTTTTGTAAATAGTTCTTTAATCAAAGCTTGTTGTTGATGTTGCTTAAGATTTATTTGTTTGATGAATGTTTTGATGTATTTCATAGAACAATATTGCGAACTGTGACTCCATTTGGAAATATCCAAATGGAGTGAACTTATCCATCGAAGTGGTAGTTTAATGGCTAGGGCATCGGACTTGCGATTATGTGGTCGCGAGATCGAATCACATCCATTGCACTACCGACGTGAACCCACTCGTAACACAAACATTTATCTTTGCACGAGGGGTTAACGAGAATACTAGTAATGAGCAACCAACATAGCTAGAAAGCTTTTTAAAAAGGAAGAAGAAATAATTATGGAACCTAGTGGGTCGCTGTAGTGAAACTACTGCATGTGGGGTATTATCGAAGCTGCACTACTCTATCGCAAGACATGGCACATCTTCTGTCCTGCTCGTCCTGAAACAACTGCAGCATGAAGGAAATAGTGGAGGCCAGTGACAAAGCCTTCTAGTAACCGACATTTAGAAATGTATTTTCTAAACCATACAATAATAATCTCCCGACCAAATTACAGCCTCGGCGACCAATCTCTAGTGAGATCAGCCATGTACGCAGGAGATATTATAGTGGACAAGTGTGTGCGCAAACACAGGTGCACTCTCTGTTCCTTCATTCTCATAGTCCGATGGGACGGTTGACCGACACGACCGGAGAGGGATCAGGCGCAGGACCAACGGCTTTACGTGCTTTCCGAGGCACGGGGATGTAAACACCGCCACACTTCCTGACTCCGAGCGGTACTGAGAATTTATAAACTCAGTAAATATTTTTTTGCTCGACCCGGGAATCGAACCCGAGACCTCGTTCACGGCAGTCGCGCTTGCGACCACTAGACCAACGAGGCAGTTCCATACAATAAGCTGTATTTCAAACTCTGTATGTTTTTGTATAAATAAAGATTATTATTATTTTTATTTAGGTTTAAAATAATTGAAAGGTCATTACAAAAATACTTGGTAATTAGGTACTTACTTTTTTCTCGTTGCGAAACTTCTTTAGGAGATTTAGCAGTAAGGTAAAGGCACCTAATTCCGCGGTGATTTCGTAATAACTAGAAAGAACATAAAAAATTAAGTATCTATTATACCTTTGTGTAAAAATAGCTATTTTTATCAAAAGTATTGTTAATCTTATTTTTGAAATAAACTCACAGTTTGACATGAAAAGTTTCTTAAAAATGTTAAATTATGTAAAAATATAAAGAAGTCCGAAGCACCTTATTCCGATTTAAAAATCTTAATTCCGATGCATTTGGTTCCTAATACCGAGTGTACAAAGGAAAGGACGGGAGAATGATACATGGTGTTCAAAATCAAGTCTAACCAATATATTTGTTATCACGTGTATCTCTCAATGTCGTTTCCGGAATATTGTACTGTCGAGAAACTTTATAAAAACTACTGCCATTATTTATTGCTTCTAAAGCATTTTGGAGATCTTCTTCGGTGTACTTTTTTCTTGGCTTCATTATCCTAAAATAAAACAATGATAATAATAAAACGATGTTAACAAAAGTACCAATATGTATATACCTATATCTGAGTATATATTATGAAAGTTATTTTTAAGGGCAAATATATCCTCACTGTTACTAAAACCATACAAAGTGCATAACAAGCCGCAAATCAAATCAAATCAAATCATTTATTTGTTTGATATGCCGCGTAAGATAATAAACACTCTGTATTTAACGTGTGCCAATACCACGGTATTAGGTACTCAAATAATCTAATTCCGACCTAAATACCTCGGAATAGCGTTTTATAATACTAAATCAAGTTTTTAAATTCCGAGTAATAAAAAGTAAAAGATTTTTAAAAATTAAATGAATAAATCAATGTTGAATTGCTATATCTTTGAAAAAATATGCAAGGTACACTCAAGATTATATCAGAACATATTAATATCTTTATTTTCTGTACTTAGCTTTTCCATACAATTAATTATTAAAGTAGGTACCTTAACAGACAATCTTTGACCTGATGTAATTAGTAAATGCGACGCCGTAGTGTACCTCGGAAATAGATTTTTATATTTATGGATTATTCAACTAATGAGAACTAAAATATTAAGTTTATAATCATAAAGGTGAATTCAAAATTTATTAAAAAGTAAACATCTATGAAATTGCATTTCCGTGGTATACATCGGTATTTAGGAACCAACTAAAATATTTAGCACCAAATGCCGCGGTATTTTAAAAACTTATTTTCTCCTCTATTTGTGAAGAAAATACTCAAATATTAAGTGTTTTCGATAGAAAATATAACCTTTTCCAATATTTTAACCTAACTAAAACTCACATCGTCAAAACTGTCATCTAAAACACTATTTAGCAAATCGTATTACTCACGTGTATAACGTCCGAAATGTATGAAGCGCGCGTTCGAGTCAGCTGCTAGCGTCAAACTTACCAATTATTTTAAAACGTACTCACACTAAAACATTCCCTTCTTCATATAAATATAAACAGATAATTTATTAATGGAATAATGTATCTTGTAGACTAAAGTAACTTGTAAATAGCTTGAAAACGCCGTTATTCTAAATACATCGGAATATGGTGCCATTTTTAGAACCCCACGGAATTGAGTGCCTTTACCTTAGGTGAATGCAATAGGAACTGTTAGGATCGTATGAAAACAGATGCAATTTACGCCTTGAAACACGTAAGTATTCTATGCATGAATGCAGATCATAAATTTCTAGGTCAAAACAATTTGCTGCAAGCGAGCCATCAATTTTTGTAATATGCAGAAGTGAGTCATGTTTGTGAAGAATAATAATATACATTCATATTTTCTCGGCTTCTTCAATTTTGTTTAAGTACCGTTTTTGTATTATGTAGGTACCTACTTAACTTACGGATCCTATATTGTTTCAAATTATATTATGTGTACTAGTTTAATTTGAAATAGTTAGTAAACAACTAAATTTGTCTGTTGTCATAGAGATAAATGATGAGGGCTACCACAATTAGCCTGTGCGCAGGTTTTGACTGCTTCACTGGACTTTTGATTGAAAACAAATTGGTAGACAAAATCACTTTGTAATTTATACACACAAACACACTTGTATTGCGTTCATTATAAGTCAAAACAACTTTAACGAAACAATTTGTATTTTTTTTTTGTCACCAATCTTGTTGGTTCACCGTTAGTGTAATATTATATTTCAATTGATTATTTAAAAACGCTTTGGCTAACTGCAACGTTTGTGACTAACAGTAACAAAAACAAATCATTATTTTATTTTATATATATAACTAGCTTCTGCCCGCGACTTCGTCTGCGTGGACTTCAGAATTGAATCCAAAAAGAAATGAAAAATGTGAAAGTAATGAAAAATGGAATAAAATTTTCACCCATGTGAAAGCCGTGCGCGCTGTGAAAGAAAAAAATGCAAAATTTCAGAGCTGTCTGCCCACGGCTTAGCTCGGAAAAAAAATTCAATTTTCCCTGGTAGGTGATAGGTAACCTATATTATTTTCCATGTCAAACTGCATGCCAAATTTCATACAAATCTTTTCAGCCGATTTTGCGTGATTGAATAACAAACATCCCACACTTTCACATTTATATTTTTTCTTTTTTTTGTCCTTTTTTGTGAGTATCCTTAATACCTATTTCTAATCGCAATTGTAATTACATTGTCGTATAATAGCCAGAAAGGACCAATTGTATTTGGTAAAAATAAATAAATCTTCTACTTGCCTTAATGTCCAATTTTTATTTATGAATTCTCTTCAAGTTATTCAGGGTTAATTTATCGTCGATATTTTTGTATAGTCCAGACCTTTTCAATGGTTAGGACGTGGTCAAAAGAAATATGGGTGCCGTTTGGAATAACAAATTAATGAATTACCATTAGTATACCTACTTAGTTCATTTCGACCTTCGTTAAGTAAGCATTTTAGGGATTCGGCTATTGGGCTACAATTGATGAAACCTTAAAAAAACTCGAAATGAATTGACATTTTTCATGTTTCTTAATTTTTACTTTAATTAGATAGAGTTGGTAAACACCTACAGAATGGTTTTTTTAAGATGCTGAAAACCTATAACAAGTATTATTTAATTTAATCTAAATTTATGAATTGTATTATTTATTTATTTATTGCATAACGAGACTTAACATAAATAGATATAATAAATAAGTACCAACAATACAGTGGCTAAAATAAAAAAAGATAAAATGACTAAAATAAAATAAACATATGCAATAGCGGTTCATAAACAAACACAGTATAAAAAGGATTTAAAAAAAACAACAACTTTATCCTAAACAATACATAAAGAAAATCAAAACTCAAAACTAACATAATATAAAGCATTTTAAGTACAATTTTTTGTGACTAGATAAGAAATTACGTTAAATTTGTTATAGAATAAAAACTACTAATTTAGAGTAAAAACTAAGTACGACTCAGTTCCCTTATAACGACGACGTGGTAGTTCATGAACCGTCTCGCATAGGCGGCTCCTTTGAAACAAAACTGTAGGTATTAAGTAGGTACGTGAACTTTGAGGAGCGGTCAGTTGTTCAGCTGTTGCCTTGGATCAGTTTTTATTTGTATTTAATTATTTTGATTGGGGAGAAATTATAATCTCCAATCCATTTAATATTTACGTATGTGTTCGCAGTACGATACTGAATAATACTCTCAGGGATCGGACAGGGTTTTTGTTACACGCTGTATAAACGGTGCGAACAATGTAAAATTGAAAATCATCTCTTCATACTTGACAAACATAAGTCAGGTGACCTGTCACTTTGTATGAAAGGTTCATTTTCTGTTTTAAGATTTCGACCTATGTTCCTTGGGGAAAGTTGATCAGTTTTATGCACCTGATTAACTCGTTGAATGTCTGCACTTCTTTTAAATTAATCCTGTTTTGCGCGACAACACCTGGTCCTCAATTTGGGGGTTGTCTGTTTTGGTGCGCCACCATTAAGGTGTTTGCCCTAGTCACCACGCTGGGTAAGCAGCTGCCTATTCCCCTAGTTTCTATATCCCTTAGTCGCCTCTTACGACACCCACGGGGAGAGAGAGGAACGTTCTTTTCTTCGCCGAAACCCCACGGCGTTGTCAATGATGTTTTAAAGTAATTAAGAATGTACTTACAAGTAAGTATGTGACTTTGAAAAAGTCACATTGATGAAGCAACTTCTTGTACACAAATTCGTTCATTGACCCTCCAGGCCACTACGACATCTAAAGTATTTATTTTAAAAAATGTACTATATTTTCTACAAAGTTTTGTAAATATGTTTATGCTTGAACAAGAATGAGTACATCTTGTAAATTGAGTAGGCAGCGTTCTATCAGACGAGGTCGAGAGTAAACTCTAATTGAAAACCTTCACAGAGTTCACTTAAAACCATCTTTCAATCAATGCTTATATCGGTAACAGCGTCAACAAACTTGGGGTCAAGAAACTGAATAAATTAATTAAGTTTTCATTTTGTATAGGTCTTTGGCAAATGGAGTGACGAAAATATAATTATTTACTTAAAATAATTACAATGTACCTACAGGGTTGAAACGACCGAAGAATTTCCCTCACTCGGTATTCTAGGTACCATTTTTAGGCTCTGTACAAGGAATCGATTAAGGTACAGATAGGTACACATGCTTGAAACTAGCACGGAAGCATGCTAGTAATGAATTAGAAGCATGCGTGTACAAACGAACCTAGGTACGTCGGTTATCGTGGAAAATTAAAGCCTATAACCTTCTTCAATAAGTGGGCTATTTTACTGTAACATAATCTACTTATATAAATAACTAGCTGTTGCTCGCGGCTCCGCTCGCGTGATCATCGGTTACTGCTGCAAATTATAGCCTAAAGCCTTTCTCAATAAGTAGGCTATCTAACAGTGAAAGAATTTTTCAAATCGGACCAGTACTTCCTGAGATTAGCGCGTTCAAACAAACAAACAAACAAACTCTTCAGCTTTATAATATTAGTATAGATAATGACTGTTGGTAAGCGCATAACTCAAGAATGGCTGGACCAATTCGAGTAATTTTTTTTCGTATGTTCCCTAAGGTCCTCGGAAGGTTTTAAAACGTTGAATTTATTAATTAATTTTTACTATTTACTTTTGACAGAACGAAGTCTGCCGGGCAGATAGTTTTAAATAAAGTCGATCAACGTAAGTGTTTATTACAAAAACGAAATATGTGGATACCTTTCACCTTTATATATACACTAGCGACCCGCCCCGGCTTCGCACGGGTGGACATTTATTTTTTAAGCTCACTGAAAAAAAAAATTGTTTTGTATGTATGTTTTTATAGGTTTTTTATTCGTGTTACATTTCTTTGTTTCCTACCTGCTTAACTCTTTTATTTTTGTTTTTAATACCAATTACAATTTTAAATTCGTAATATCTTTTGAATGAATTGTCCGATTGGAATAAAATAAAAAGTAATTTATAGCTATTGAAACAATCTTGCTCAATAAATAGTTTATTTGGATAAGAATTAGTATTTGACGATAATATGATCAATAAACATAGGCTAATAATTTTAATTACTTTTATTCTATGGAAAAGTGGTTATAATGGATAAAATATAAATGTTTGGTTTATACTATCACGGACTTTTTTGTAGGCATTATTGAGTTCTACAACTTTTCTATAAAAGTCAACCATACATCTCTAACCATTTAGGCAGCGTTCGCGAGAATCGTTAACGTACGGCAGCTTTTTCGTCGACTTACTCCACAATTTTCACTACCACGAAAAATCCTATCTATTTTCCGGGATAAAATATAGCCTATACGGATTCGGAAGAATCCCTCTAAGTAATGGTAAAAGAAATTTTGAAATCGGTCCAGTAGTTTTTGAGCCTATTCAATACAAACATACAAAAATACAAAGGTTTCCTCTTTATAATATTAGTATAGATATAATAAAATCGTAAAATATCAGGGCTTCAGTTGGTTTGTCTGTGCGTTTGTGCGCGCTAATCTCAGAAACGAATACAGCTATTTGTATGCGCTTCACTGACATAATGTGGCAAGCTTCTTATAACATTAAGAAGTTGTTTAATTAAAATCGGTTCAAAAGTTAGTCTTTGGAATAATATGGGCTCTATGTCACTTCGTTCGTGTGAGGAAATAATTAAAATTTTGCCATTCCCGGAACTCTACGAGAACGGAGTCGCTGGCACAGCTAGTATTTAAATTGGTATGCCTGCCTGTATGACCTACGAGATCGACCAAACAAACAAACAAAGATAAAAAAAGTAAATATTTTATTTGTAAAATATGTCTGAGTAGGTACAACACAAACAGTAATATAAGATGACAAATCGAAGATCATAATTCTTAAATACAATTGTAAATCAGTACAATGCAAAATAACATCTCAAGATTACGTTTAGTAAATTGTCTAAGAGTTCTTTGCATCTTATATGGCACTTACAGCAGTAAAAAGACTTCTCATACATAGAAGGAAAGACCAAAATTCATTAATTTGTTAGGTGTCTAGAAATATAGATTAAATTTCAAGTGTCTGTAAGCGAGTCTGGTAATGTGGCAGCGCGTTTGTATTCGAAAATACATTTATTTGCAATATCCCAACCATTGATCTCTCACGTCTGTCAAGAATGTCTGGTTTCAACTTTATTACTTTGCATTAAAAGCATTGTTGTGCATGAAGCTAATTTACTTCTTCTAATTTATAAAATTCTCGTGTCACGGTGTTTGTAGTTAAACCCCTCCGAAATGGCTCGCCCGATTTTCGTGTAATTTTGTGTGCGTTTCGGTTAGGTCTGCGAATCGGACAACATTTATTTTGCACACCCCTAAATGATAGGGGTGGCCCGCCACTAAATATTGTTGTTTTTTTAGATTTTATTTAGTTATTATAATATGATTTAGTATTAAAAAATACCTATATACATACATACAACTTCAAATATTCACTCTTCTGCGATCAACCCCTGTTTTTGAATTAGGTTTTTTTTTATTATTCTCTTTAAAACTACAATTGGTTCAAAAATACTGTTTCACGCAAGAACATTGTTTCAGTTAACATCTACACTTTTCAATAAAATGCCATTTGTATTATAGATACTATTTTATACCCCTTATAATTATACGTTTTTATCAACTCTGTTAAAATCTAGGAAAATACCAAAGCACGCCTCAAAGAATCTTTGTTGTTGAAATATCAATTTTAATCCGAAGTCATTCACATACACAATGGTTATGTATTTTTATATATTAATCTGTTTTCGATCTGAACTTCTGTTTATCATCAAATGTACATTTAGCTTTACTGTTTAGATTTTTCTTCAGGTTATCGACCTTTTTAACCGCCATCAAAAAGAGGGGGTTCAATTCAATTGGTTATGAACGTTTGTAATACGAAAACTCGGGTTCGGTTTAAAACATTTCGGATGATGATGATTCATTAATGGATATGGTATACATGCATAGAGGTATTAGAGGTTACATATACTTGTCAAAAATCGAGCCAGTAGTTTAGTTTTATCTACGAATTAATATACTGTCGCTCGATTGAAGTCAACTAACTTTTAAACTATCGCGTTGCATGATTTTAATAAAATTACAGTACTCGCCAATCTTTATGGCCGCTCTGAATGTAGCCGTCGGTACGAACTCGCGCATGGTACACTCATACTACTACATAATTACTCTCATACCACACTATTCATACACTCACACTCGCACAGGAGGCGAGGACGCTTGCGGGTGGAAGACAGCGCGCGCGGGCGGGCCCTGCCTCCCCGCCCCGCGAACGTCCCGCTGATACCTGATTTTGTGTTCTGCGCAGCGAAATGCGGCGAGCTTCGGAGCGGCCATAAAGTTTGGCGAGAGCTGTGCGTCACGGTGTGTGGTGGGGAAGGCGCTAGGAGGGTCCTTACTACATACCTGCCATTTCATAGCAGCTGTTAATTTAATCTATGATACAGGTATTCAAAGGCAATTTTCTTTTTTAAAGAAAATCTACTTCATTACATGTTTTTAAAACCATTTAATACCTACTGAAAATAATAATAATCTCCAGACCGAATTTCGGCCTCGGCGGCCAATCTCAAGTGAGATCAGCCTAATACACAGGAGATATTATAATGCACAAATGTGTGTTTGCTCACACATTTGTGCACGATAATCTATCACAGGTTTCAGGTCATTTTTCGCCTGACCCGGGAATCGAATCCAAAACCTCGTGCACGCCAGTCGCGCTTGCGACAGCTAGACCAACGAGGCAGTCAAACCTCCAGCCTACTGAAAATATTAAAACTTTAATGAGTCGCCAAAAGGTTCTTATTGTTTTGTGTAATTAAGGAATTTTATCCGTCAATCAATTTGTTAATGGCAAAATTAATGCTTCTTTTAAGAGGACCTTTTAGAGATCCCGATAACATAAACTCGAGCGATGGTTCCAATTAAGAAATTTAATTAAGTTACCTATACCTACTTCTTTAGGAAGTAATCTTTTGAAATAAGAATTGGCCATCTTGAATATTATTTAATTATTCTTGATACAAAAATAGATTTTGTTTTAAAATAATAATTATAAATTATCAAATTTATTTAAAGATTTTTTTCAAAGTAGCCATTCTTACCAATAATATCTATAAATGCAAAAGTTTGGGTACATATCTATCGATGTAATTAGGCATAGATACCTATATCTTTTTTTCTGCCTGGTACCCGCATATTATTTGCAACTTTTTAACCTGCTTGATAAGTCCTCGGATATAACTTGGTTAATGCGGTTAAAACTCCGGGGAATGAGAGCTAAAAGTTTTTTTGGTAGATCTCTTTTACCATAAATATGAATTGTGTAATGCATATCTAATGTTTACACTAAGACTTGACTTGACGTCCTGTTGGTCTAGTGGTCAGTGACACTGACTGCTAAGCCGGAGGTCGTGGCTTCGATTCCCACCCAGGACAAATCTTTGTGTGATGAGCTCGATCATTTTTTCTGTGTCTGGATGTTATTTTTCTATAATATTTATTATAGAAATAGATAAGTATGTTTATCAGTTGTCTGGTTGCCATAGGCTCTGCCTAGTTTGGGGTCAGATGGGTGTGTGGATTTTCATTAAGAAGAATATACACTAGTTTATTGTTTTTACGTCGGTACACTTGTTGCGACACACAGACACTATCAAAACATAGATAGTGTCAATAAGAGTCGTGGTGTTGGTACAGTCAACAGCGCGTACAGTGAAAGTAGATGATGAATTGAGTTTATAACTTTTGGAGTCAAAACTGATCACGAATATATATAGCAACTGTACTAGTAGTAAATGTTTTGTATAATTTACAATCACATACGTTGAATCACTTCGACGCCACACAGTTCTGACGCGAACTCAGTTCATTAGTATTGGATTTCTGATTTTGATCATCTACTTTTGCTGTTGACTGTACCACTTGGTACCCAAACGTAAACAGTTTACTCTTTAACTTTTTTCCCATTCTAGTAGGTACCTAAGTAGCTACAAGCTTAGTAAAGTCCAAAACTGCTGAGAATAAATTATTTTTAAATTGTCACATAAAACATTTTTATGGATAGGCAATTAACATTTTACACGAAGGTCATCAAATAACGCGCATATTCACGAACGGTTGAGTTTGATAGGTAATCTGCCAAAACAATTTTACGCTTGAAAGATGTTTCAGTGGCAATCTAATTTGTCTACTGTTTTTGACCTTCGTATAGTTTAATTTACTATCAAGTCAAGTTACTTTATGATTATGACGACCTCTGGGGTCGAGTGGCGTACACACCGGTTTTCAAGGCGCCAGCTCTGAGGTCCCGGGTTCGATCCCCGGACGGGTCAATGTAGAAAAACATTTTTCTGTATTGTCTCGGGTTTCGGTGTTTGTGATACCTTCGTTGTCTCAGATTCCATAACACAAGTAACGTGCTTTAGCTACTTACTTTGGATTCGGAACAATGTATGTGATGTTGTCCACATTTATTTTTAAAAGGAATGGTTGTATGGATTATGTTTGACCAGGACCTGCACAGTTTTATTATGTTCTAACACATTTTTTTAAGTTATTACTTCTGAAGAGGAAACGCGAGTGTAGGTACTTTTTTTCATACAAACGCTCTGTTTACTCCGTGGATTATGAAAGTAAAGCTATGATTTTTGCAGAAATATCGTTATAACTAAGTAGTCCCCAATGACCCTAATTCCTCCTCTTCCAAAAATGCTTATTTCGATCGCAAATTACACAGATGTATTGCATAAACTTGGCAACTATTACAAAAAATTAATAAACAAAGAGGGGTCTGTAAGTCTTATCATTCTGTATCTGATTATATCTTAATACTAGATGAAAACCCGGCTCCGCTCGGTTGAAATGTGACTCATGATACACAATGTAGGTAAATATTTTTGTAGTCATCGGTTCTCAAGGAATATTAAAGGTAAGCAAGCCATAGATTCGTATAGCTTCGTTCATTGTGTTTAATAAATAAAGTAAATAAAAACTGCAATAGTTTTCAAACAAATAATTTTTATTTTTTACACACAAATAATATTAATATTTTCGCGAAACGACAACGACTGAAGAAAAGTTTCAAGTTTTGTTAAGATTCACTCAATGTTTCCGGCAAGACGTTTCGTTTTACACAGTCAAATGAGTCACAGTTCTTTGTGATGGATACTTCTTTGGCGTGTTGATTGGCGAGGCGTATATAAGAGCTTGAACTATTATTTCAAACGCGTTCCGAAACGATTCTGGTCCCAACTATCATGCAAGTGTCATACGCCTTGTCAGCACTGTAATCACTTCAAGGAGGTTGTATGATAATAAACTCCTTGAATCACTTTGAGCAGAATTATCTGTTACGGAACGCGGCCTACTACTACCTACCCAAGATGGCGGCTTGTTTGTCAGTGCCATTAGAATTTAACGAAATTCTCCATAATATGAATTTTGCGGATATATGTTGTCGACTCGAAATCAATATTTTTTTATGTTTTGTTATTCATATAAGGTTTCGATCGAGTCTACCGTACCCCTGAACGAAATTATTAATATAGATATTTTAAATTGGTTCAAAATTGGAGGAGTAAATAGTCCTGTCGGTGTCGGTTGTCGTCGGTTACTGGTCGTTCTGTTGACCTTGGTTTCTGTAGTTTTCTTTATGTTATTTTTTTATTTCAGAGAGATACTCTAAACCTAAAGCAGTTGTTTACTTGTTCCCTAAATTATTCATATTTTTATATTGTAAAGGCAGCGTGCTGCTGGGGAGTTTGTTGCGCCTTTTCTTCTCCCCCTAGGAAGCCTTAGGGAGGGCGAATCAGGGTGCTGATGACATTCAAAAAGTGTTATATGTGTTAACGTAATTAGGTTTTTATGGTGGATTACTAACTTTGTGGAGTACCTATAGACAATTAAAAATAAATGTAGAGATTGTCTATGTTTGCACTCTCTCTCTTGTCGAAGCTAAGATGGCTGTTGTAATATGTTTGTGTGAACTCTAATAAAAATTAATATAAATAAAACCAGTCTTTCTTCCTGTGTCTGCAAACTTAAAAACCTCAACAGGTTATGGGCCCAGATGCTTTAAAAACCCGGTGGACACAGGAAAATAGTGAATAAAAGAAAAAGAAAAGAAAAAACAAAAGGCGGCGCGGCTTGGTCGTGAAACTAAAAAACAAGATAAGAAAATAAGAAAAGGTAAAAAAAAAAAAAACGGAATATTTATATAACAAAAATGGAAAGGGAGGAAATAAAAATAGAAAAATTGAAAGATGGAGAAAGTTTCCTTTTGTGGAAATTTGAATTCAACATTTATCTCAAGGCGGCGAAATTAAATGATGTGTTAGTACAAGAAACACAGGAGAAAATAAGGAAAACTGAAGAATTTAGTACAAGAGACGCCAAGGTACAAAAGATCATCATAACTACAATAGATAGAAAGCTGAAAAGTCATATTTTAGGATGTCAGAATGCCCAAGAAATGTATGGGAAACTGTGTAAAATATTTGAAGGGCAGGAAGAAAGAAATAAGTCATCATTGTTGCAAGAGTTCTTTAATTACAAACAGGATAATAGGTCACTTAGTCAAATGATTACGGATATTGAAAATCTACAGTTTCGCTTAAATCAAATGGGAGAAAAAATAAATGAAGAAATGGTGATGTCAAAAATTCTCACTTGTTTACCAAATAAATTAAATTATTTCATCACTGCTTGGGAATCTACTTCAGAAGATAAGAAGACTTTAATAAATTTGACTAATCGATTACTAAGTGAGGAAAATAGGATTGACAACAAGAAAGAGGATAAAATAGATAATCAGCTGGCATTCCGAGCTGTGAAAAAAGGCAATTTGAGCATGAAGTGCTTCAAATGCAATAAAACAGGACATTTTAAAAAGGACTGCAAAATGTGTTCAATATGTAAAAAGTATAACCATCAAGAAAAAGACTGCAGATATAAGGTAATGCAATGTAAAATTTGTAAGAAAACAAATCACCTGGAAGAAAATTGTTTCTTTAATAAAAACAAATATAAGAAGCAAGATACGACATTTTTAATTATATCAAAAGAAGAGAAGAACACAGAATTTATAGTGGATTCGGGCTGTACAGCTCATATGACAAATAATATACAGATATTATCAAATTTTGAAAATAAAGAGTCAACAGTGTTAACGGCTAATGACCAAAATGTTGAAGTACGAGGCCAAGGAACTGTGAAAGGTGACATTTGCTGTTTGAATAACACTTTGTTTGTTCCTGAGTTATCACAAAATCTGTTGTCAGTTAATGCAGTCACGAATAACCAAGGATCTGTTGTGTTTACTAAAAATAAAGTTGAAATCTACAAAGATTCACAGTTAGTATTAACTGGAGAAAAAGAAAATGGTTTGTATAAAATAAATATAAATAATACAGAAGAAAAGACATTATTAATGAAAGAGTATGGAACTGCTCAAGAATGGCATGCGAGATTAGGACATCCAGGAAAAACTACAATGGATAAATTACAAAAAATGGTAGATGGGATAAAAATACAAGATGATAAACAATTGGATAAATGTGAAATCTGCACACAAGCAAAACAAACAAGACTACCATTTGATACAGTAAGAACAAGAGCCACAAGACCATTACAAATCATACATACCGATGTTTGTGGACCATTTGAAAATAAAACATATGATGATTATAGTTATGTATTAACAGTCATGGATGACTACACCCACTTTACTAAGATTTACCTACTAAAGTACAAAAGTGAAGTTAAGTATAAGTTGACAAACTACATACAAGAAACTGAAAGAGAAAAAAGTGAAAAGGTATCTACTATAAGATGTGACAATGGAGGTGAGTACACAAGTAATGATTTTAGACAATGGTGCATGGAAAAAGGAATAAAACTAGATTTTACAGTACCATACACTCCTCAATTAAATGGCAAGGCAGAAAGATTAAACCGAACACTACTAAATAAAACCAGAGCATTGCTGTTTGATTCTGAATTTGGAAAAGAAATGTGGGGTGAAGCCATGTACTGTGCTACATACATTATAAATAGACTACCAAGTGAGTCATTGGAAAATAAAACACCATATGAAATGTGGTATGGTAAAAGACCTAACATAGCTAATATACAGAAATTTGGTTGTAAAGTATATGCTAAACAACTGAATACAAACATTAAAAAACTAGACCCGAGAAGTAAGAAGTTAATAATGGTTGGATATAGTAATAATGGATATAGACTATGGAATGAAAAAGAAAGAAAAATAGAAATAGCAAGGGATATTGTTATATTTGATGAGATTAAAAATATAAGAAAAGAGGATAGTAATATACTAGGAAGAAAGGTAACTACCGAATTATTTTTAGACAGTGAACAAGAAAATAATGAGAGTTATAATGAAATACAAAATAGTGGAGTAGAAGAAAATGTTCCAGCTACAATAGAAGAAGAAATAGAAAGTAATGAAAATACAGAAAATAACATGATTGAGGAAGAGATAGAAACTATAAGACCAAGAAGACAAATAAAGAAACCAACTTACCTACAAGATTATGTATTACTTACCTATAGTGAAGTCATGAAGTCTGCTGAAAAGAAGAATTGGGAGAAGGCCATAGAGTCAGAGAAGAATTCCTTAGAAAGCAACAATACATGGGAAATAGTTGATTTAGAAAAGGCAAAGGGACATAAAATACTTTCAAATAAATGGGTATTTTGTATAAAAGAAAATGGAACATACAAAGCAAGACTCGTAGCTAGAGGTTTTGAACAAAAGGACATTGACTACCAAGAAATTTATAGTCCAGTAGTTAGTCAATCAGCTTTAAAAACAGTATTAGCAATTGCTGCTTCAAAGAACTATGAAATGGTTACATTTGATGTAAAAACAGCATTTTTGTATGGAGAATTGAATGAAGACATTTTTATGAATATTCCTGAAGGATATGAAAACCAGCTTAATAAAGTTTGTCGTTTAAGGAAGGCATTATATGGACTTAAACAAGCTCCAATAACATGGAATAAGAAATTCACTGAAACTATGCTAAAACTTGGATTTAAGCCTACTAAAACAGATCAATGTGTATTTTCAACAGAAGACAAAACAATAATAATTGCAATTTATGTTGATGATGGACTAGCTATAAGTAAAGATAAAGGAAAGTTGTTAAAAGTACTTAATCATCTGGAAAAGGAATTTAAAATAAAAGTTTTTGAAAAACCCACAAATTATATAGGATTTGAAGTTATAAGAAGTGAAAATGGAATAATATTGCATCAGAAAACCTATATTGAAAGATTACTCAGGAAATTTAATATGTTTGATTCTAAACCAGCAGATACACCATGTAATACAGATAAGAAGATTGAATATGTAATGGAAACATCAAACTTTCCCTATAGAGAATTAGTTGGAGGACTGTTATACTTATCAACTAGATCAAGACCAGACATAAGTCAAGCTGTAAATGAAGCTAGTAAAAGATTAGAAAATCCATCTAAACAGGATGTATTAGCTGTAAAGAAGATATTGAAGTATTTGAATGGGACAAGATCAAAAGGAATAATGTATAAAACAGGAGAAGATATTACTGAGTTACGTGCATACTGTGATTCAGATTATGCAGGCTGTATTGAAACAAGAAGGAGTACAACTGGATTTATTATTATGTTATCAGGAGGACCCATATCATGGTGCTCAAAGAGACAGCCTATTGTAAGCTTGTCATCTACTGAAGCTGAATACATAGCAGCTGCAGATTGTGTTAAGGAATGCTTATATTTAAAATCATTTATATATGAGTTGATTGGTCAGAATGTTAAAATATTTTTGAATGTTGACAATCAAAGCGCAATTCAATTGATAAAAACAGGTTCATTTAGTAAGAGGTCAAAACATATTGATGTAAGGTTCTATTTCATTCATGAAAATTATAAGAAAGGTAATATTGATATAAAATATTGTCCTACTAATTTACAAATTGCAGATATGTTTACAAAACCTTTGTATAAAGATAAATTTCAATTCCATTGTGAGAAATTTTTAAAATAAGAATAGAATTTATATTGTTTTGTAATGTTGCTCTACAAGTTTAAGTTAGTAAGTTAATATTATTGAATTTATTTAGAAAATTGCAATAATAGGAGAAGGTGTTAACGTAATTAGGTTTTTATGGTGGATTACTAACTTTGTGGAGTACCTATAGACAATTAAAAATAAATGTAGAGATTGTCTATGTTTGCACTCTCTCTCTTGTCGAAGCTAAGATGGCTGTTGTAATATGTTTGTGTGAACTCTAATAAAAATTAATATAAATAAAACCAGTCTTTCTTCCTGTGTCTGCAAACTTAAAAACCTCAACAATATGGTAGCCTAATTTGAATAAATAATTTGAGTCAAGAGCCAATCGTATTTTATCGGTTTTACAGTTACAGCACATATACAGATACAGGGCGACAGCGGTAGTTTCCTCAAATACTTAACTGTCAAAAGTCTCCCCGCCCGTCTCTTCTTAAAAGGCAGCTGGGTTGTAATGGATGCGGTAGGTAGAATCGGGTGTCGGTCGTGGCGATACTTGAAAAGACCCATGTCATGCAGTGGCCCAAACTATGGATGAGTTGATTGATTGATTGAACTCTCAGGAATTCAATTTCTTTCATCTGATTGATAACACTTTGCATATACTTAAATAAAAAGGGAAATGTTGTTTATATTCTTTCATTCTTGAAGTTTCAGTCAGGTGTCACTGGCCCTGGTGGTAAACAGAATCAATCCCAATTACGTATGTAAAAGAAGGTCCCCTTTTGAAGGTCACAAAATAAATTTTCAGTTGAAGTTTACCCCTATATTATTTTAAATTCAATGAACAATAAGCATATACCTACCACAATTGGATTTCGATCCTCAAACTTTATGTGGATGAAATCGAGGAGAATAACGGTTTGATCCACAGGTTTGATCATATTAGTCAGTTCAACGCATACGTCATTGAGCCGTGAAATATCTCACAAAGGATTGTTTCTACACGACTGGTTGTTGCATCAAGAAACCAACATTTCTTCTAAACAAATAAATGCTTTCTTTTAATTGGTTTTATAATTGAGAGTATGATAATATAGGTTTTGACGACCTACGTCGTCGAATGGCGTACACACCGGTTTTCAAGGTGTCGCTAGCTCTGAGCTCCCGGGGTTGATCAATAAAGAAAAAAACACTTTCTATATTTTTCCGGGTCTGGGTGTTTGTGGTGCCTTCTTTGTCTCTGATTCCATAAAACGAGTGCTTTAGCTACTTACATTAGATTCGAAGCAATGTATGTGATGGTGTCCATATTTAAAAAGGTAAATGATATGAAAGTATGTTACCTCGTTCCGAGACTTTGGTTACAACGTAACAATAAATTCTGATCTATAACTGTGTGTTATGTATGTGTGTGATATGTATCTGTGCTATGTATCTGAATGTCTAGAGATAGGTACATTTTTCTTTTATAACAATAATTTAATCAATGAGGAGTTCAGGAGGATTCGTAATAAAGGAAGGCACCTAATTAATATTTAAAGCTTGATTGATAAATGAAAAACTAATTGCTACATATAATTTAATTAAACAAACAGTTAGTTACATATTTTCTAAAAACTACTTAAACTACACATTCAAAATCATGGCACATACAACTCTTAACTGTTCAGGAAAATCAATACAAAATATTGTTCCGAAATGAAGTTCCAAATAACATGAAATTAATATATTATACAACAATATCATCCTTACGCAAATTGTATAATCAAAAACAAATGGTAGATGTTAACAACAACATCCAACTGTAGTTATTTCAAACTTTGGAATTACCAAACTTTACAAAGATTTTGGAACTGTGAAAACTATGGTAGGTACAGTCAACAGCAATAGTAGATCAAAATCAGAAATTCAATACTAATGGGAACTAAACGGAGTTCGCGTCAGAACTGTGTGGTGTCGAAGTGATTCAAAGTATGTGATTCTAAATTATACCAAAGCCAAACATTTACTACTAGTACAGTTGCTATATATTCGTGATCAGTTTGGACTCCAAAAGTTATAAACTCAATTCATCATCTAGTTTTGCTGTTGACTGTACAAGTATTAAAACTTATCGAATGTGAACATTCAACCTCACTTATTACATTCCAAAATACATTATATATTTCTACACACATACTTACGGTATAAATGAATAAGATTACTACATAAGTGGAATCTTAATTTAACTTTTATTAATTTTAATACAAAAATAATGTTTAGTTGACAATTGATGGTAAAAAAATGTAAGACATTTTACAAAACCGATGCTTATAATACAAGAAAATATAATTTTTTGTTGAAAAATATTTCGCTTATAAGATTTCCCATGAATACTTCAAAAAACATAAAACAAGTTTGGTGGATTTTTTTCTTTTGTATTTAGAAATATGAACTTTAATAAAAAAATAACAAAAAATATAGCAACACTAGTAGGTGCACCATGATTAAGTTTATTGATATTTCAGTAGAAAATATATCTAACTAAGAATATTAATGGCATACGACAACATGCACTATTTTTTAATCAGTTTTTTGTCTTAATTGCAGTAAATAAAAAATTGCGGATATACTATCTAATACGTAAAAATAAACCAACTTTTTATTGCATTACTAAACTTATTTATATGTTGCGAACACTATTTTCCAAAATGGTTGTCTTATTAAAATTTACTGTGGAACTTTAGAACCACGAGTGCATTTATTAAAAAACTTTTTTATAAATGAACAATATTGACTTCATGCTTCATTTATTATTATTAGGTACTTATATTAATAATAAATCAAAAGAGATCTAATATCAATTAGAATCAACGAATGCGCGATTTTCCTGATATAATGTACATTTTATTCCGTATGCAATACTTAACACTACACGTATTATAACTATATTATTTCTTATAAAAAATGTTATCCATATAGTAATTGAATATATAATTGTTTCATTGATATAACAATAAGAAGTGATAGAAGCGGTCAATTATCAGGTGTATGTGTATATGATGTAAGTAGGTATGTATATATAAATATACACCATATATTATTATATTGATTGACCTTCAGAGCAGACCTTTAGAATGTATACTAGTTTTTATGACCTTTCATCCATATTAAAGGAGTTAATTTTTTTTATATATTGTAGGTTATAATAATTCTTAGACATTATCAATTGTTAAAAAGAACAAATAAAAAAAATGGTACATAAGTAGTAATTTATGATCGAATACTGAAACGTCCATCAGTTTTAAGTGGCCGTTAAGTGTCATGCTATCTCTGTCACTTTACAGTATGAAGTAGCGACGGATTTAAATTTAACATCGTCTTTTAGTTAAGTAGCGTTGCAGAATTGCGCGGCTAAGTCAAATCAAAAGCATTTTTCTCTGCAAATAAGTATTTTAGTACGAAAAACTTTAGTTTTTCTATTGATGATTAAAAACGTTTGATTGATAGTAAAACATTGTTCATAAACCATTCGGTGACATAGACAAGAAGTAAAAAAAAAACAAAGTACAATTTTAAACATTAAGCACTTATGATTAGTTTTTATTTTAATTAGTAACTGTTAGACATAACTACGCTTAGTATTTTTTTTAATTTATGGATATAAATACACACTTATAAACCTATCGTAAGAGTTGCCATCCACCTCAACATGTATATCTTATCGTATTTCTATTTATCAATACAAATAATTGCCATCGACTTTACTTATAGGTACTCCGCTTTTTCAAATAAGGTGTTTTATTTGTTTTCGTATTTTTTTTTCTCTTTTTTTCTCCAACTCTCAGTATGTCAAAAGTTTAACGTGTTAACTTGCGTGTCTATTAACGTAGCTCCTTAACGAGTGAACCGTTTTTCATGCGGTTTTACAAATATTTAAAACGAATCTGGAATTAAGAACATTTAAAGACGAATGGCTATGCTTATGCACAGACACTCTATTCTCAGCTTAAAATTAACCTTATACGTCAACATAGGTACTACATATTATATACAGCTATCATTATTCAGTAGTGCAACCATTCCAATTATATTTTTTTCATATATATACAACCTTATTTTTAACTTATACGAAACCGGAAAACATTTTGTTCAGTATTAGTTGAAGTTACAATGATTTTTAAAATAAGTTAGATTTTATCGAAACATTCTGTGAATGTTTTGCGCGGACCACGAGCCGAGACCACAAGTATGTAATTATAGCGCCACAACAATTATCAGACCCGGTGGCCAAAACTGGAACTAATATTATTTTACTTATTTCGTTTTATAAAATAATGGGAAATGAAGATTTAATCGATTCCATGTTGACTTGGGTGAGGGCATTATTTTTAACCCAAAAATACCTCGGAAATTCTGTAGATCTATACAGTTAGAGTAAGAAACACTAAATCGATAAACAGCGATGCCGTCACCGGGTGAGATACCTAAGTTTGTGGAACTTATTCGACGAAATGATGGAGGTTGATAATGTTTTTATTTTTATTTTAATACTTAAATGATTTATACCCGTGTATGATGATTCAAAAATAATTATTTTACAGAAAAGCTGGAATTACTTTATGTAATTTAATGGTTACTTTAAAAATATATATATCGTAAAGACAGAATGAGATGAAAATTGTTTCACGGACAAGATCTTGTTTTAAATTTTAATCGAACATTATATATTTTTTTTTTTACATCCCTACTAATAGTGTCTAATTTTAAAAGCCCTGGGTACATTTCGCAAACAGCTCCAGTTCACCTTTCTAATGTTTAAATTATATGGATATTCTAATGTTCTCTAAAATACTAACTAATAATATTTTTTTTAACTATTGTAATATAGTCAGTAACTTCCTTAATTATTTTCAATTCTTGTTCACCACCCATTTTATTTATATATATATACAAGTTTATCCTTACTTATCCACATAATTATATTAAAGTTGTAAGTAAGTGAAATATAAATTTCCGAACGTACGAACACAAGTAAAGTATTCAGTTGAGAAAAATATTTAAATTTAAATATTAATAAAAATCAGGCTCAATTAAATATTTCATACAGAAAATATTCAGAATACATGTATTTTGTTTGTTGTATTAAAAAAATGAACTGTTTAAAAAAATTGAACCGAAGTGTATTATATTGTCAATAATAATAATATTACCGGCCAATAAACGTTGATGCTGGGCACAGGCCACTACAGACATAAAAAACTGGCACAGAATAATCAATTAATTTGTTCATTAAGTTCAAACGAAGAAATTATATTTAACTTAAGAATCTGAAGAACGAAAGTAAACACTCGATTGTCAACTTTCGTTGGCCAGACTCTACCTACAATTATTTGTTATTATACGTTGTTATTCTAATTCTTAAACCTAATTTAGACATTTCAGTTCCTTAGATTACTTAAATATCACCGCGAAACAAAGTTTAATGAAACAACTTGCACAAATACCTACTAAAATATTGACTTCTAAGCAAATGTCAAAAGTGTGAGGGTATCAACGGCGCCGCGGCGATCAGTCGCCGCTTGGGAATTGACTTCTGTAGCGTAATTCCATTCAACATGTAGTTTTTTTACTTTCTTTGTGATGTAGGGGAGGCCGGGGCTGGAAGTTCCCGGGGCACGTTGTTCCGATAGTAATAACTTTGTAAAGAAAAGAGATAGCAATACACGTAAAGTGCGTCGTTTAAGCATCAGGTGACACGCCGCGCTGGCGGCCATCTTAGTTGCTCCGACGGCGGCGGACGAGTGGTTGTGTGCACCGCGCTATTAAAACACCACGTGAGTAAATTTTTTCGTATTTAAACTTTTTGGATTATTTTTCTTTATTATTGACCGATTTATGTGCATCTTTCCAATTTTAGAGTGGCATTAGTTAGGTATCTTATAGCTTGAATGTTTTTTCAATTCAATTTGTTAATTTGCTAGCATGATAGTTTTTATACAAAAATATAATTTGGGGCTACAAGTTCCTTCCTAAAGGGGCTGGTTGTTCCCCGGAACAACTTACCCCAATCGATCCTTAAATTTTCTATAAATTTTTACGGTATATTTTTATTTTTTTAGGATGGTACGTACCTACAAACGGAAAACTGAGAGAGGGAAAACATCCGAAACGTTATTACGCCAAGCTGCAAATGCTGTCATACAAGATGGAAGAAAAGTAAAAACGGTAGCCAGAGAACTGGAAATTTGCCACATGACATTACATCGATTTGTAAAAAAAATGAGAGCTGGCAAAGAACCTACCGTAGGTTATAAAAGCAGATCAGTGTTTACCACGGAACAGGAAAAAGAGCTAGTTAGTTACATTTTAAAGTGTTCATCAATATACTTCGGTTTGCTGCCAGGAGAGGTGCGAAAACTTGCATATGAATGTGCAGTTAAATTTTCTTTGGGAAACATTCCTCCTACGTGGCATAAGAATCAAGAAGCTGGGGCAGATTGGTTCACTGGATTTATAAAAAGGAACCCACTATTGTCTATAAGAACACCAGAAGCGACCAGTGCAGGACGTGCATCTGCATTTAACAAGCATAATGTAGATGAATTTTTCACGAAGCTCGGCGATATTCTACTCAAATATAAGTTATCACCTTCCAGAATATGGAACCTGGACGAGACTGGAGTCACGACTGTTTTAAAGCCGAAGAAGATAGTAGCTCAAAAAGGCACAAAACAGGTTGGTGCTATAGTTTCTGCTGAGCGTGGGACTTTAGTTACTTTAGAGTTAGCAGCAAGTGCCGCAGGAAACACGATTCCACCAATGTTTGTGTTTCCCCGTTTAAAATTTAAAGACTTGTTTTTGAGGGATGGGCCCTCTGAGTCAATTGGAGCTGGGAATAAATCAGGATGGATGACTGCCACTGAATTCCTCACATATATGGATCACTTTATCAAGTTCACGAAACCCACTCCAGAAGAACCAGTGTTACTATTATTAGACAACCACACGTCACACATAGACATCAATGTAGTTGAGAAAGCTAAAGCAAACTCAATAATAATGCTGTCGTTCCCACCTCACTGCACACACAGGCTACAGCCACTGGATGTGGGCATCAATGGGCCTTTTAAATCGTATTGTGCTAAAGCTCAAGACAACTGGCTACGAAATCACCCGGGCAAAACAATGTCAATTTATGAAATTCCCGGAATTGTTAAATCGGCATGGCCTTTAGCAGCAACCCCTGTAACTATAATGAACGCTTTTAAAAAGGCTGGAATATGTCCCTTTAACCCTGGAGTTTTTACAGAGGAGGATTATGCACCATCTTTCGTGACAGATCGGCCACTGTTACAAGCTGCGTCGTCTCAAGCTGAATCAAATGAGGAAACCCTCCAGCCTTCTAGCAGTTCAGTTGCGATTGAAATGGATGACCAGCCAGAACCATCAAATATACAAATATTACCTCAGATTAATTTGCAGCCGGAATCTATAACCATAAACACTTCAACATCGGGTCAGATTGGTGAACCACCTCAACAATCTGCAACAGATCAGGGTGATGTATCTCAGGCTGCCTTTGCGACCATTAATAGTGCCCCAGAACTTCAATTAACACCAGTAAAGACAAATGCTTCAGCTGTCTTTAATCCTGAAATTGTAAAGCCTTTACCAAAGGCACCCCCAAGATTGCAGACGGCTACAAAACGCCGTATAAGAAAGACGGCTGTTTTGACTGACACGCCAGAAAAAAATGCATTAGCTGAAGAACAGGTAAAGAAGAAAGCAAGGAAAGATGAAGCCAATAGAAACAAGGGAAAGGAAAACAACCATAATAAAGGGAAAGGTAAAGGAAAGGGAAAAGCTAAAAAAGAAGCTAAACGAAGAGTATTACAAGAAAGCGAGAGTGGTAGTGATGATGAGGATCTGGAATGGTATTGCATAATTTGTTGTGATTCATATTCAAATTCTCTTCCAAGAGAACAATGGATAGAATGTAGCATGTGTAAAAATTGGGCACATGTAAATTGTATAAATGAAACTGATAATATTACTTATGTGTGTCCCAACTGTGAGTCAGATGAAGAATTTATCGATGAATAAGAATAAAAGTTGCCAAAGTTGATTACGACTGATTAAAACAAGACTGATGATTTGTCTTCATTGTAATTTCATTTCAGTTAACAAAAATAATTTGATAACTTTAAGATGATAAATAATATTGACGTTAGCAGTTTCGTTTTGTTATTTGATTATAATTGTAAGTTTTGATCTGCCTTTAGATTCAATTTATTAATGAAACGTTTACATGAAGGTTATCTGTTGTGTTATGTAGTTAAAATAAGTGCAGTTATGTTTGTAATAAGGTTTTTAACTTGATGAATCTCTATTATAGTTTTATATTATAGAATTGATAAGAGAAAGATTTATCTGAAGATTTCCAGTTATATTTTGTTGTCTTTTTATAAGTTTTGTTATGGAAGTGCCAATATTTCTTAGTTATAAAAAAGTGTTTTTCTTGAGTATATTTTCGAGTAAGATTTTTTGAATCCTTAAGTATGTAGGCAGTAAGATTTATAAGCTAATTGATCTCAATTTTAGTTAAGCAATACCAAATGTTAATCTAGATGTAGCTAGTAATATTTTTTCGTTGTTTTTGAAAGTATATAGCATTGCATAACAACTAAATAAATGTAACTATAGAAATTATTGTTTTATTTAAAAGAAACCATAAATTATCCTTATACTTTATTTATATTATCCAAGTGGCACAACTTGCCCCACACATGGAACAACTCGCCCCAAAGTGGGGTTGAATGTTCCCTTCCGAAATTTTGCATAAATATGCCTGTACAAAAAAAAATATTGAGAAACTAGCAGAAATGACTTCACTATTACAGAGACCGATTAAGACTTTTTAATAAAATCAAATAACAAAATTGAAATCTTATCATTTTCATCATACAAATTCATGTTATTTGAAAATCGGAACTTTCAGCCCCGGCCTAGTTGTGATTTCGAATTGGTCTTATATAAATGTATAAATGTCACTAAAATTGAAATGTAGTTTGGTTTTAAAATGAAATTAATTATTTACTTAGGATTTTCATCCTAGGAATGACAGAACGAAATTGCGCATTATGATATAGTTTTTTTTTTTACATTTACGTGTAGGTTGGATTCCAAAGTGTAATGCAGCAAAATTACTTTTAATCTTAATGTTTATGAGTTTAATCCTTTTTAAACCTTAATATTAATTTTCAATTGATTATACAGAAGTTATCTATACTAATAATATAAAGCTGAAGAGTTTGTTTGATTGAACGCGCTAATCTCAGCAGCTTATGGTCCGATTTGAAAAATTATTTCACTGTTAGTTAGCTCAATTATTAAGGAAGGCTATAGGTTATAATACGCCGCGATAACTGACACCCAAACGGGCGGAGCCGTGAGCATAAGCTAGTTATATACATATAAATGAAGATAAGTAGATATTCGTGTAAGTCATCAAAATCTATCACAATTATATGGTTACGGAACAAAACTTATATAAATATTCTGTGCGAAATCAATGTTGTTTTGTTAGTATATATATGTACATTAAATGTTCATAAATAAAAATATATAGTAAGTATGCTACGTTAACTTTTTAATTATATCGTAATATCTATACTAAATTTATACTAGTACAAAAATATATCTTCATACCTAAATATATAATACAGTTACTGAAAATTATCCCTTTTATGAACACTGATTTATACTTAATTAATTTTTCGAATTGACTTCAGAGCTTACTCTTTATTTTAACTTACATTAAGACCTTATTTCATTATGTTAATTTTAAAGGACCAAAAGACTGAAGAAATGAAATCTTGAGGAAATTGTATTGAAATAAATATTAAGTATATTATATTTTTTGTACATAATTAAGCCAGTCCACGTCAAACTTCTTGTAACAGGACTGATTATAATCGGTCCGATTCGGATCGGTCGGGATGAACCGACTTTTTGTTGGGCGTGTGTGTGCGTTGCAATAAAATTAGATTTTGCAAACATTATGCTCAATTTTTCTTCAACAATTTTCAGAAGATTATTTGACGTGGGTCTGTTAACGTACCTATACAAAATATATATTTAACTTAGAATTGGTATATAATCATTTAAAATATACATATTATAAAGAAAGTTAAAATAAAGTGAGTCGTTTTAAGCCACAACTGAACTGAACGCGAAAAATATGTCAATCTGATTCTTTTTGTTCTTTTTTTTCGTAACACGTAACATCTCTGACAATATTAGTTCATTCATTAAAACATTCATTGCTAGGGTAGGGTTGTTCGCATAGTCGAATTACAGCAGTATGTAATTAAATCTCTATGGTTGTTCCATGTACATTTAATCTTACCTAATAGAATCGGAAAAATGCTAGATTTTTTTATCAAGAATTTAATTTTCAGTAAACGAATGTTTTTGTTTTGTACTTTTATTTGTTTATTTTTTGTTAGTGAATGGTTACCTATACTTATACTAACTCTGATGTCAGGTATTTTTTTCATTTGTTAATTGTAATTTTACATGATATCTGCACCAAACCTAATAAGTAAGAATACAATTATTTCTGTCAATTTTATACCATATTATTAAATAATTGATGATTTAATCTTATAAACGAAAACGAAAATTCTAATTCAAGACGTTATTTTTGAGATGGCATTTTTGTATAACAACGATTTAAGATTAATTATCATTTATGTAAAACTGACCGTTATTGCTCCTATATTAGTAAATATATTTTTTTGTATGTGTGATTTAACATAGTAATTAAATCTGAATCTTAAATACTTAAGTAGATTTCACTTGTGAGTTATACAAGCACGTCAATGAAAAATAACAATACGTTTCAGACTTGCGGTCATAATTAACATTGGCGTTACATAAAAGCCGTATGCATATTTTATTGCCATATACATAAACGCCACTCAATTTTGAGTAAAGCTTTTGCTATATTTGTCACGTTAAGTTGTAATGTAGCGACAGTTGAGAACTGCTAAAAGTTAAGTTTCGTTTATGTATAGGGACATAAATAAATTGTTTCAGTGGCAAAGACGGATAGCGCTATACAAATAGATAGTTCTATCTCTTTCTTTGACGAAACAATTATATTTAAACTGGTGTAGTATTTTTAAGCTCTATATTCTTATGAGCAATTCTGTTCAAGCACAAGTCTGTAAATATTCTTACTTTTAATTTAAAATGCTAGACACATTTATGATGATAATAATCTACTTGTTATTATTTAGGATTTAGATACAAATTTAGTTATGCTTCATCAGATCGAGAAATCAATTCTAACTTTCAATACTTAATGAGAAACTAATTAAAGAAAAAAAAAAAAGGTAGATTCTGAACGATTTCCAATTTTCTATTAGAAGAGTTATGCCGCAATTTTATTAAATACCTATATCATGTTTGATCCAAAATTACTTTTTATTCTGCTTGTGAGTATTAATTTTAATGTCCCTGTCAGTGGTAGTATCGAACATTCTTTGATTAACGATTTTTTTTTGTTTGAATGAAAAGTAAATTTAAACGCTGAAGGCGCCATCTAGTTTGTTTATTGGTACAACGCTCGGACTCGCGATCGACAAGAGCAGCAACCTTGCTGTTATCTTGCCTCTTGCTCGGCGCTGCTTCGGGCTAGCTCGGACATGGGAGGCATGGGACCTATAATGAGATCGCAACACCCACGCCTTGTTTGTGCTCTCAAATTGTATTTCATATCTTCCCGAGATGCCATTATAAATTAAAATATACCATTCCACTATTTAATGTTGTAATTTTACTAGATCTTCTTGTTTTCGGAGGTTTTCGAGAAGGTAAGACATTGAAAAAAAAAAACAAACAGTCGAATTGAGTACTTCTTCCTTTTTAAAGTCGGTTAATAAAGCAACTTTTAAAGCGATTCTATCGCAGTTTATTTAGATTTTAGTTCCCGACGTTTTTACTAATTTGCAGGTGTCATGGTCACGGGCAAACTGCCTGGATTTGTTTAATTTAACTCGTATTTTTTTGTATTAAAGTAATTAATTTTGACTTGTGCCTATCTAATTTTGAACCAATAAAGTAAATTAAAAGAGTATAAACTGAGGTACTCAGTTCGTAGAGTATATCAAACAAAAATAAGAAACTTTCGAGATTTCCGGTTATAATTTTCAATTGGCTGATATACTGCCTACATTTATTTGTATTGATTCACACGCGTAATCCTCGAGCAAGCATCTTTTAATTCTTTCTAATTCAAAAAAATCTGCTAGTTTTTTTTTAAATAACGTAGTTACCCACAGCTATTATTTATAGCTATATAGATCGAAAAAATACACTGATTATCTATTCTATACTGTGAGGGTTTTTTTTTTACTTACTCACTTAAACACAACCTACAACTTACGAAGTAACTATTTAGTAATCTGTGCTACAACCGCGAGTCCCAAGGCTTAAAATAAATTATATATAATACCTTCTTTCAATTCATATGTTTTTATAATAACCACATTTTTGAATTATATATAATACCTTCTTTCAATTCATATGTTTTTATAATAACCACATTTTTGATATTCGATTATTATTATATTTATTATTATTTGATTTCGTGTCTCTAATACCGTTCAGTTTAGTTGTAGTCTTGTCAATAATTAACCAGAAAAAAAAACGTGGGACGGGGGTCAAATGACGGGAGCGTCTTTTGACTTAACCATCGCGCCGTCATTTCGTTGTAACGCGGGGGGCGTAACAACGAAATGACGGCATGACGATCCCACCCGCGCGGATCATGGTAGTGTCACGAACGAAATTGCCAGGCTTTAATTGTACATTATTACTAAGTATATTATATTCAACACACTCTACAGTCTACATTAATTATTAATACTAAATATTTAAGTAGAGAAATCCTTAATTATCACTGGGATTAGATGACTATTCCTTAAATACTATATTAGGCCAAACGTTATCTCCATTTTATTATATTTACATTACACACTAAGTTATTTAAGTCTAAGTTATTTATTTAAAACTAGATTTTAAACATACACTAATTTCTCTACAAAAATGATAAATGATTTATTTTGCTGTGGAAAATCTACTCGGGAGTTGTCACCTGGACCACCTTAAGGACGGGCCTGCGGGTGAAGGATGAGACAACTTCGAGAAGAAGTCCGCCAGAACTGTGGACCGCCGGAGTCGAGCAGACAATGCAATCCCACTACTCCGGTCTAGGCAGATACGGGACCGAGGTGCGATTCGGATCAACATATCCCCAGGCTTCTCGTGGATCGAAAACCTCACTACCCCCCAAAAAGGGTGTTAGAAAACAATGTAAATAAGTAACTTTAGATTTGTTTTGTTAGCTGTTGAATTATTTTTCTGTTGATTGTACATTGTCACCATTATAAAATAGACTTAAGAATAACAAGGGAAAGATACATAATAAGTATATCAGTTTACTTTCAAAGAAATTCACACCACATACAGACTTTTAATCGATATTTTAAACAAACAAATTGTATACTCTCTGTCAATTTGGAAACTTCCGTTGAAATTGTTTTTAAACAAAATTAATTAAAAGTTACAGTCTCTCGGTAAAACAATGTACACTCAGGATTTTTAAATGATAAAAAATACAAAAAAAAAACAAGTTTTTGAATACATTCAACATATTCTACTTCATACTAATTCTATTAGAAAAAATGATTTCACACATATTCAATACTATCCACTCATTTGTATCTTTGAATGTTAAGAACACAAAACCTACTAGACTATTGTGACAAAAAAATAAAACCACAAGTAAAAATAACAAAAAAACTTTTTACTTTAAGGAGCTCATCTTAAGTCCAATAACTGTAGACGGTGTTACATTCTCAATATACAGTCAGCAATTATATTGTTTTGACCCTTCGTGATCCCTATATCTTTTCTAGCTCCAACATCGCTGTATGGTAGATCAATTGTTTTTTTTTTGTGTTTTGTAAAACAAATTTTGTTCATCAACTTTTGTTGCTGTCTGTATGAGGCCCCGAAGATACAAGCTTCAGCTAAGTTTGGGGACCACTACCTACATATGCATGATTTCGAAATAAATTACTATAAAAAATATTTTTAATTAATATAATATGAAATTACTCTTATCTTTTTACCCATGTACTGCTTTTAATGTACAAAATCAAAATCAATTTTTTTTTGTTCATTGTATGATTTGGAAAAATTGCAATTTCTGTTTATAAATCATTTATCATTATTATTCACACGCATACACAATCACATACTAACCTTAGAATCACATACTAATATAAGAATAAGAGTTTTAAATGTATATATCTATACAACTATTCATTAGTGGCTTCTCAACTTCCCTTTTTTTTGTTTTTTGCTATATTTACACTTAAGCTAATAACTAACATATTTTATAAAATAATTCTATTGCATTCGTTCAAAACAATATATTAATACATTATACATTTGAGGATAAATTATTGCAAAAAAAAACTCAATAAACAGGTACTAAAACTTCAAAATATAAAACGAAAACAAAATTCTCATTGTTTTTCTTCTTTACTTTCAATAAATAATGACTATAAATGATTTGCTTAGTTGACAGTACCTACCAAAAAAAAAACACCTGAACGAAACCACATCCTAAGATGATAAATCGGTATGTAATAAGATGATTAAGATGGTACAGAACAGTTCACTACTGAGTATCTATTTGTATGGGTATGCATGTGAACCAGTGTGCAATAAGATGGTATGGAACAGTTCAATTTGAAATCTAAAGGTATCAATGTGCACCGGTCTTAGATGGTATAAAACTGTAAAACAGTTAGCTATTAAATCTGTGGTTCCTGTACGTAGTTTAGTGCACAGTCCATTATTACTCACACACATACACAATCATATACTAAACTAAGAACCATATACTAATACATATAAGCATAAGAGTTTTAAATGTATATATCTATACAACTATTCATTAGCGGCATTCCAATCTTTTTTTTATCTATATTCACACTTAAACTACTAACTTATTCTATCAAAACAAATATATGTATTACATTCATTCAAAAACAATACCAAAACATTTGAGAAACAATTGCAAAAAAAAACTTCAAATGTAAAACGGAAACTCTATAGTGTCGTTTTTTAAATGTATTACAAAGAATATAAACTATATTCTAAAGTGAACATGATTAATATTTAAAAATTACTAAAAAGGTTTTCATTAAACTTTATGAGTGGCAGGTGCAATCCTGTCATACAGACAAGTTTAATTTTAATATTGTATCCGAATAAATTACAGAAATGAATTTCAAATAGTTAAAATTTATTATGTGCGATCTTGTCTTAGAAAAGTTTAATTTTATTCTGGATAAACTACATAAATCAAATTGTTAGTTATAGTTAAACAGTAGTTTCAATTTGTTGTAGTAACAATTTAAGCGCATCAACAATAAAATAAAATGAATTAAACACAACTAATATTGATTAAAAATAAATAAAGATGACATTCATTACCTATGTATCACGCAATCCTAAACAAAGCAATCTTATTACCACATACATTTAATAACTACTTACAAACTGGGATAATAATAGTATCTATTCATTACTATAAACTAGAATCTACATTTTCTTATTGTTGGTATATTTCCAATAGATAATGACTATAAATGTTTTGTTTTGTTGAGAGTACTAAAAAAACACATGACAAATCAAATTTTTTTTAATGATGTTAAATCAGTGATAGATGGTATAGAACAGAACACTATTCGAGTCGACAGTGTAGGTATTTATGTGCATCTGTGTATAATAAGATGTTGTAGAATAGTTCACTTTTAATCCACACGTTAGGTTAGAACGGTCTATGCTAAGATGGTATAGAACAGTACACCAGGATATATATGACCACCGGCGTGATAAAATGGTGTAGGACAGTAGTCACTATTGAGTGCACAGGGTATGTATGTGCACCAGTGTGTAATAAGATGGTATAGAACAGTTCACTATTGAGTCTACGGAGTACTATATGCACCAGAGAGTAATAAGATGATAAAGAACAGTTTACTATTTAGTCCACAGGGTATGCATGTGCACTAGACTGTTATTAGATGTATGGAGGGTAGAAGTAAGGAGGGTAATCTGCGTACATGAAAAGTGTCCGTCAAATTCTATAAATTAGCGGCGCCACTTTAGCATCATGGTAAATTTTAAAGGAAGCTAATAAAAAGTCAATCAACGTACTATTCACAGTTTACGAAATAAAATCACTCCAGCTACAAGTTTTCTCATCAAAATTCTTCAAGGTTATATTTACTACATTATTTCGAACAAGTAGTTGAAATTTCAATAAGTAACTACTTTGGTCGATAATAATATTAAATTGTTTAACTCGACATACTTCACTTCGTTTACAATTGCTACATTCATACCATACCCTTTGGACACACCAGCGCCATTCTGGAGGATTTTGGAACTGTTATTTAGCGCATACAACTGGACACTTTTTCAACTTTTCTCCCATATAAGATTGCCCTCCTTACCGCTACCCTCCATAATTAGATGGTATAGAACAGTTCACTATTGAGTCCACAGGGTATGTATGTGCACCAGTGGGTTATTAGATGGTATAGAACAGTTCACTATTGAGTCCACAGGGTATGCAGGTGCACCAGTGTGTTATTAGATGGTATAGAACAGTTCACTTTTAAACGTAAAGTTTATCAATTTGCACCGTTGTATTCTTACACGAACGAATTACTATTAAGTCCTTGGTGTAGTTATGTGGGACAAAGTCAAACTTCTATGTCGACAAGTGATTGATACTATGTCAAAGTATAAATCACTATTGAGTTCGTTCTGTATGTATGCACCTACCCCAGTGATTAAAAAATGCAATATTGGTTGGTGTAGTCAATAATATTTTTAAAGCTCCCATCAAAACAAACCTTCCGTTCATTACAACTTAAAACTACTTATAACTAATAATGTTTTTTATGAACATGACTGATTCATGATGTCTGAAAATGTATGTGATTATTTGAAATGATATTTTGATAAATGCATGAGTTTATGAAATATGAACACATGTTATCTTAGAGATAAAACTAAGTTATTTAATTTCTTTATGCCCGGCTTATCCTATCTTTAAAACTAATTTTTAAGTCAGTTCCATCAATCTTAATTATTTAAATTAATTTACAGCTTTGCATCCCACTATTTCGTTCACTGTATATTTACAATTACGTAATCATTTTACATCTAAGTATTGTATTTTTTTCCATACCATTTGGCTCTAGTTTCAAGTAAACTAATCAAAGGAAAACTTTCTTGATATCACTAACAATAAAGACCAGAAAAATATGTAGACAGAAATAATAAAGGACAGTTCTGATAGCGTTAATTTTTTTTACCCGACTTCGCCTGATTCCTCTGGCTTGTTTTTCGATTGTATGCATATATCTTTGCTCTATATCCTGCACGGCTTGATGGATTTTAGCTTGTGAGAGGTATCATATTCTTCTCAATATTGTGTGACACTAGGTAGGTATATCAATATGATAAGCTTGTGTTAGATCTTTAGCGCTATACAAATGTAAAAAAATATGTATGGGCATGTGAGCCCTAATAAACCAAGCGAGAAAAAATAAAGGGTTTCGTAGATGGCTTACCTATATATAATACCTACTTTAATTTTCATTGTTCGGATTGCATTTTTTTTTTAAAGATTACTGTCAATGTGGGTCACACATTACTTGTAATCCCTTTAACCCCTCGTGCTAAGCTAAGATGCTTGTGTTACAAGTGGGTTCACTTCGGTAGTGTAATGGGTGGGATTCGAACCGGCAACCACATGATCGCAAGTCCGACGCCCTAGCCATTAGGCTACCGCCGCTTATAAATTCTTTTCTTTTTCATTCTTCGCATTGTTTAGTGATTTGCGCTAACTCCTCCAATTTATTGATTGCTTTTGCGTCTCTGTCTAACATTTTTGTGGTCTTTAACTACATACTAATTTGTATTGACGAATGATAACTTTATTTCTTTCAAACCCAAATAACCGCATTATATGGATGTGAAAGAGAATATATTTGTCTATGAAGTGATAGTGAATGAGATCTTATAAACGAACGCTAAATAAAATCTGGACTGTTTGTTAATTTGTGAATAGTTATAAAGTATCTTAAATAAAAATAAAAAAAACACGAAATGCGTAGTGCAGTCTTTTTTTACTTAAAAGATTTAATTAAACCAAATCGAAAAACAAATACACTGCGTTACTCGATTCTTTTTTGTTTTTATGTTTAAGTAAAAATATCAGTTGTTATCAGTCGAACTAAAATATAATAGAGCTGCTAAACTATTAAATAATTTTAATTGCAATAAATATTATTTTTTCATATTAAAATAAAATATACTATAAAAAATACTTAAACCATAATATTTAACTGAAAATATTAAAAAAAAATGGAAATAAAAGAAATAAAACACATTACTTATATTTTATATGTATAACTTATATTAATAAAAAAATCTTAAAATAATAAAAAACAAAATTATTGTATACATTTTATAAATAAAAATGATGATGATGATTTGAACTGCGAATAATGAAGTTAGGGACATGTAAAAATACGAAAAGTATTAACTGGTGCTATTATATAAAAAAAAAAAACAAAAAAAATACTATGATGTTTTAAAATAATAATAATAAGTAGTAGGTATGTTAAAAGACTTCAACGAAAAAAGTATAATGCATACAACTTCGAGATGACACATCAAAATTAAAGACGTCAATATTATACGGATATAATTTTGTGTAGGTAATTTTAATTGTAAATTACTTTTTTATTATTTTTGTAAAAAAAACATTTAAGTAAAAAATAAACGCTTTTACAGAACAGCGCTTTTTTAGTTTTGGGATTTTTTTTCATGATGTGGATTAAAAATTTATTGCCTTATTGGGTAAATGATTTATTATTTAATGATATTTTTTTTCAATGAGACTGCACTCCACGTTTCGTGTGTGAATGTACAAGACTTATAAACTACTTGAGGTGGATTTCATTTTGGTTGTATGAAGTATTTTGATATTTTTCTCGCAATTTACAGTGTGAACAAAGCTTGGATTGATTTTTAATTATATTTCCCAATAAAACTGTATTATTCGGTAAAAAGGGGCGACGGTCATCGGTGTTTCGAAAACGTTTAATATAAAAATTATAGTTTTATTATTTAAAAATATTTTGTATTCAATCCAAGCATTGCGATAGAAACACAATGTAACAGTAAAGGGTGTAACAGGAATATCTTTCATAAAATAATATCAAATAAAAAAGATATTTCTGAACTTCCTTTTTTAATTAATGTACCTAGCACAAAAGATTCCATAAAAATAGAAAAAGAAAGATAAGTATAACTTAGATCCTTTAAAATTCTTAAAAATAACTTATAAAACGCATTACAGACAAACAAATAAAAAAAAATAAACAAAAATTCTTAAAATTAAGACGCAATGGAAATAATGAAGCTATATTGAATAAACTAAGGCGGATTACCGACATATTATTTATATTGTGAACATTTACTTAGAGATGAGGACAATAACAATATATTTTAGATATTACAGAAATATAATTTTAAAACGGTGAAGCAAAAATAATTACACATACAATTATTTAACAGTTCAATATAAAAACTATGGTTTTATTATAATAAAAATAAATCGCATGATGTTTGATGATTATGACAAAAAAAATCATGAAAATATAATAATGAAAAATTATCTCATGTTTTAAAAGTTAATTTTATATAAGATACCATAAAAAAAAACTGTATAAATGTTATCACTTCATCTCCAAGTAAATATAATTTATATTTAAAAGTAAAAGTGTACTAGTATAAGACTATTCAACCACGATCAAATAAAAACTAAAACAAATTAACACTAATAATTGAACGTTTGGGAACCACAAATTAATTAAAAAAACTTATACAATAATTAAATTGGCATATACCAAAAAAAAACTATCTCTAAACTACGATAAACGTGTGTATTATAACGGCTTTAAAATTAAAATTGCTGTGTTACTGCTTTTATCAAATATGTTGTATTTTTATGTATAGTAGAACCGCGTTTATAATTCCGAAAAGCGTATCCTTAGACCGAATATACCCGAATGTCAATATCAATGAAATACAGACCTTATTGCTTTGCTTTAAGATTTTAAATTCAATTATAACAAAGACTCGTGCTATCTCGCTCGATTGATCAATCCAACAAAATGGAGCTACAACCAATGACAGTCGGAAAAAGTGCGCACATAAAAAAAAAATTACTTTATCACACGTGCGCCAATAAAAAATTACATTTTTAAATTATTGTGCCTACATCGACATAAAATATAAATGTGGTACTACTATGATTATTTTTTATTGACTTGTACGCGTAGTATGTTATTAGTAAATTAATATTTCATTCAAGAGAAGGTAAATTATTAGGTATCATAATGTACTTCACAATAAAATGTAGCCGACTTTAACCTAAGTATAAACCGTACCTACCGTTATAAAAAATGCAAACTGAATATAAACTATTTAGCAACTATGTCAAAATTTGCATTCTATGTACATATTCGTCAATACACGTAACGATACGACGCCATATTAAAAAATGGCGACTAAAAGAAAATACTATGATTTTATCACTCAGTTGACGAGTAGTCGTTTACGACTTTATGATAATTCTTAAATAAAATTATTAAAAACTATGAACTACGCAAATAATATTATTAACATTCGACTCTACGCGCTACTTAAAATATGATGTATAAGTGCGTACCTTTACAGAAAATATTGAAACTGAAAGTTTTACGAAAAGGAATAAATGTGTATCTTTGAATTGGAAGTGAATATTGTCGCTGCATACAATTCGTAGTCCGTAACCTTTTTTTATTTTATTGCAATTAGCTTTCTTTATAATAATATTAATTAATATGGCAAAACGAAGTTTTCCGGATCAGTCGGCCTTAATTTGACTAGTTATCAGAATTACATTGACTACGGCTCTCATCGGCTACACTTTCTCTCTGAGGCATAGAGGATCTAGGTATGTTAAAGATGGTCACCACGGCAACCGTAATCAGCAACCTGTAATATCGGTAAAATCACAATTCATAAACTTAGCCACGAGCACCTCAATTAGAAACAAAATATGAATAACCTCTATAATAAACATAATAAGTATTTTTCAAAGTACATATCTGTAAAAATACGCACAATACATCGAATCACACATCATTGTCACACGCATAATAACGTCTTAAAACTATCACTCACATAATTATCTAATTACTATATTAATTATATGTTACTATAATTATGAAATAACACACGAATAACTATATACAATTCCTAATAATGTTCGTACAGTACAACTTTTAATTTTTGATACGATATTATATAATACACAAATCCTAATTATTTAAATCCAGTAGGCCTTGTTAATTTTTGACATATTCTTTACATAATTATTATTTTATAAAAATACACATATACACTTATACACAAATCCTAAATATTTGAACCCAATACAACTTGTTATTTTTGATACAATTTATACATAAATTCTAATTATTTGAGCCCAATACAACTTGTTAATTTTTGATACTATTTTTACATGTTTGTAACCAGACTCGTCCAAAACAGCTTGACCGATTCTTATGAAATTTTTCGTGTAAATACGGTAAGTTTGAGGTTCTGTTTTTCATACCCATTAGGTGTTAGGGGTGGCTCCCTCCAGATTTTTTAATATGGCAAAACAACGTTTGCCGTGTCAGCTAGGTAGCTGGTTATTATACATAATACACTTAGGTACGAAAAATTATACACTAACCTTAATCAATTGACCCCATATATTCAAACCTTTTTGATACTATTTTTACACATTATTGTATACAATTACACTATACAAAAATTCTAATTAAATGACGATACGACCTGTTTTTATATTTATAATTTTTTTTTCATAGTATTATAAAAATTAGAAGTACGCATAATTATAACTGTACTATATATACTTACATAATAGCGTGTTATCTTTATTTAATAATATGTAGTTTACACATTATTATAAATAATTATACATACATGTTATATTTTACATATATATAAAAAGAATAAGATTTTAGAAAATCGTCGTTCCACTGCCCCTACATTTAAATAATCCTTATATATTAGAGGTTGTTATTTTTAGTAAAATCGATAGCATCGAAAATCACAAACTTAACTATTTTCATTCTAGAAAAAAAAAACTGTCGAATGATACCTTTTTCGGATCTCTAAATAATATTTCTGTCGTTTAGTCCTAGCTTTAGTAGAATAATATATTAAACATTGAACCTTAATTATAAACGCGCAATAAAATGTACACTATTTAGGAAAATAGCAATCGAGACGAAAAAAATATAAAAATACGTGCATCTAATGACGTTAAACAATTCCAACATTGCAAAGGATTATTTTACAAATTCCTCAAAGGATTTTCCCCTCTTAAAGTTAATATTTAGGATATAGCCATATAAAAATAGTTACTTAAAATGTACTCAGAAAAAATAATTTTATCCACACACGAAATGTACTTCACTCTAACTGTTCCAAAAATATGAATCACGATTAAAGAAATAAAACTAAATCGACATTAAATGTCAAATAAATTCGAAATCGAAAAACGAGCAAACATAACCAACGACATTGAATTTTTTAACAAAAAGTAATCCGAAAACAATTTAAAACTTTGGCAAAAAGAAATACAAAAACAGAATTAAAAAAAAAAACTTTACGCATAATATACCAAACACTCACTTACTTTCTACACGTAGATTCAGACCATTGTAATGTTCATGAAAAAATATACAAAACCGAAAAAATCTTTTTTTCGTGTCTACAAAAAATGTATTGATAACACTTTGAATAAAATACCTATAATTGTGTACGAGGGAAAGAACGAAACAAGAAATAACAAAGCAGATTGTAAGGTTGGTTAACAAATAAGAATCGCAATGGAGCCGAGTCCAGAAGACCAAAGCCGAGCTGTGAAACAATTTTTTAAGCACCTGTTGAGCAGTTCGAGAATAGGAAGAAACAGTAGAGCGAGAATTTTATTTAGTAACAGCGTTAATGAGGTCTAATGGAACTTTGTCGCACTTAGGTGTTCTGCATATTGCTGTCTCACTCAATAAGTGCCGTCACTAAATAATCGAGCTGTTTGTAGTTTTTTTGAACAAGATAGAACGTGCTTCATTCTTTCACGTACTGCTCAATACAGTTTACAAAGATGGAGTTTTCATTGCTCAGTGGTTCGACGATCCATTTTAAAGTCAATGCTTTGTTATATCCATTTCGCTCTATCCCTGATTCCTTTATGTTGTCAGCATTAAAGCAAGATCTTAGTTTTAAGGCATTTCATAAAATAAAAATAAATGAATCTTCAAGATGAAGGTCTTGAAAAAAAAAAAAAATTGTTGAAAGCGAAATCCTTGGTGCTATTGATTTGAGACCATAAGGTCCTGTATCCAGTAGATCGGTGAAGGCAGAAAATATACCGAAGGTGATGACAAAAGACTGTTGTGAACACCACATTAGCATGAATCTCAACTCTTCGCCCCTTAAAATAAAGTTTACTTTAGAAATGAATTACTCTCCTCCTGTTTGACAATCCCCATCTCCTGGAGCACAGCCTCCAGACCTTCCGGCATCCTGCCCTGGTCAAGCTCCAGATTCCACTTGTAATACTGGAAATGGAAAGATATATATTTTACCAGGTGATACGAAAGGATATGGTTTGAAGATCAATAAGAATTTCGTTTTGAAAACAGGAACAGTTCCGGAAATTATTTTTTATGATTAAAAAAATATGATGTAGGTATGATGTATTTGAAATAAAAGGAAAGCAATGTTTTCATTTTATTTATACATATTTGACCCCAAGGTCTTTTAATGGTGAAAACGAGAAACCAGTTTGATGGTTCTAGAAATCAAAATGATTCTAGTCGAAAAATCTATGGTTAACAACAAAACATCAAATCTGCAAGATATTTACTTTGTAGATCAACAAAACACGTATTATCTGAAAGCTGAATCTAGGTATCTACTAAAACTCTTTTATAGCTTTAGCTCTTAATTAGCTGAAACTACATTGGCATTGATTACTGTGTAATCGCCATCGATTAATAATATTAAGATGCGTTTCTGTACCAGTATGGCCATAATTTCAAAGCCACTTCGGTCAAAACTTCATCTCTGGTGCGATCCTTATGAGGTTTTTTTTATTACGAAATTTCAGCAGTATCTTTATTTAGGTACAGTAAAGAGGGACAATTTGGAAACGAAGTGGCTATTAGGAACGAGTGATAAGTGGTGAATTTTTTAAATATCTTGAAAACTACGGTTAATACATAAATACATAAAATACATTCAGTAATAATACCTGCTCCAAAAGCATATACACACATCAAAAGTGTCTAGGGATCAAGCATTTTTATGCGGATTTCTTGAGATTGAGATGTGGCTTTGTAATAAATTTATGATTTTATAAATTTATATGGATCCTTTTTGGTGCATTTCATAATTCGAATCAGGAACTGTGAATCAAATTCGAGTAAAAGATGAAAATCAGCTGTCAATATTTTCCCTATAAAAACATACAACGCATTGAAGACATTATTAGTGCTACTGTTTCCCTACTACTGATTAAAACCAACGTTATTATGGAGCGGCGACGTCATTTAAGCAGGGAAGAAATGCTCAGAGCCGTGGGAATGATAGAAGCTGGTTCCCGGCAACGTACTGTGGCTTTAGCTCTGAATACAAGTCAGAGTGTTATCAGTCGACTTTGGACACGTTACCGAAGCACTGGTACCGTGGCTGAGCGCCATGGAGGACGGTATCGCTGCACCACACGGAGACAAGACCGATACATTCAAATCTTAACTCGAAGAGCTCCAACAATAACCGCCATGATGTTAGCCGTGAGGCTTCATCACTCTTCAGGGAACTTAATTAGCGACCAAACAGTCAGAAACCGCTTGCATGAAGTGAACCTTCATTCCCGAAGACCGCTACGGGTACCACCTATAGCAATGCACAATCGTAGGATTCGATATCAATGGGCTCTTGAACACAGAAATTGGGCAGAAGAACAATGGCGTTTCGTGTGCTTTTCTGATGAGTCTCGTTTTGGTATGAGACCGGATACAAGACGTATACGACACTGGAGAACCCCTGGACGCCAACAGCGATTAAAATCCTGCCAGGAAGTCCATCCTTATAGTGGTGGAACCATCATGGTATGGGCGGGTATTTGGATCGGCGGAAGAACTGAGTTGATTTGGATCAGAAGCAACCTCAACGCTCAAATTTATGCTGAGACGATTGTATCAGACGTCATCGTTCCTCTACAAGTGCAAATCGGTCCCTTATTTCAGTTAATGCATGATAATGCACGACCGCACACCGCAAGAGTTGTAAGACAGACTCTCGCCGCAGCTAACATCAATGTCCTGCCCTGGCCTGCTCAGTCGCCAGACTTGAACCCGATTGAGCATGCATGGGATATGCTACAGAGAAGAGCTCTGCCGAATATGGAGGGTATCCAGTCGCAAGAAGACCTTTTTTTGTTGTTGCAACGAACATGGGCGGCCATTCCACAGCGTGATTTGGATGAACTCATTTTGAGTATGCCAAACCGATGTTCTTGTGTTGTTAGTGTTCGCGGTAGAAACACGGATTATTAATTGTTTAAGTTACCCAATAAAATTTTAAAGAAAACTGTTATTTCAGTCTTTTTTTCGAACTTTTGTGTTAGTGGTTCAAATGTCAAAAATCCCTTTATTAGGAAAATGGCAAATTTCTTTATTAATGCAAAGGTGACTTGGTTTATCGTTACTGTGACAAACGAAAACACTTTATTCGATGAATCCTTAAAGAAAATTTTAATTAATATCAATCAGGAGAAAAGTTATTGCAAAAATATATGTTGATCCCTAGACACTTTTGATGTGTGTATATTGTTTAAATTTAAGAATAAAATACCTTGACGAGGAATCGACTGAATTTCTAATGACCTTAAAGACCGGTGAAGAAGAATACTTGCGCCTAGGCTAGAAGCGGTAGGCCTAAGAAAATATAGCACCACCTCTTCCACACAAAATACACGAGTATTTATCTCCACGGTTGCTTGCAAACGGATTGACAATTTCAGATTTAATTTGGAGTAGGTATAAGTTTCTCACAACGTTTTCTTCCACTGTTAGTAATAAGAATACCGAAAAAAGTAGAGATCGTTAAAAATATATCATTACTTGGCTGGGTTTGAACCTTTTACGATTCAAGTCATGAATGCTAACCAATGATGCTAACCTATGAAAACTCGGTGGATTCAAATTTATTTTAGTGTATTAGAATCGTCCAAACCTTGTCCAGTTCGTTCCTCAGCGCCATGACAGATCGTTCCCTGTCAGCCACCAGCTCCTCAAGATATTGGTAGCGGAGCTTCTTGCGGGCACGACACTCACGCGCCGACTGCCTGCTGCGTTCTGTAATTGTATAGTTGTATATTAGATATATAAATCGTAAACATTTTTCTCCATCCTCTTTTGTTTTAATCCTGAATTAATACAGTGCGAAGGTACTTAAAGAACCGCGTTATACGGTCCAAATTCAGGCTGCTTCATGTGTGTAATTGCCGTTGTTCATGCATAATTTGTAGCGATAAACTACAATACCTTGGAGAAAAAAAATGAAGAGAGAAAATCTATGAAAATTAAAAAATGCGCAGTTCAGACGTAACTGATCAGATGAGATTGGAAATTGGGGTCTGTCCTTCCTTACCTAGCTTGGCCTTCATGTCCTGTTTGTCGAGTTGCGCCTTGCGGCCTGGTCTGCGCCCGCGCTTGCCCCCCTCGCGCCTGTCCCCACCCTCCGCACCCGACGCCCCCACCGAGCCGAACACTCCACCACCCAACGACTCCTGAAACCAAAAAAACACACATTCAGGACATTTCAACCTAAGGCACTATAATGTGTTTGGAAAAGGAAAAAATGCTATAATAAGCAGAAATTAATGTTTTGGCTTTTACAAATCTGTGGTTCTGTAAATTCAAATCTGTACCATATTGAATCTTTCCTGTTTGATTCAAGTACCACGACAGTGAGGAAGTTATAAAAAAAAATTATTCAGAAGCTAAACGACTCCGGTGCGCTTGAAATGACAGCTCCAAACCAAAAATTCCGATCAATCATTCGAACGATGACTTCAACTCAACCACAACCATTAGGGACGCATGTCGAAACTAAGACTTGGCACGAGCCGACATGAGATGAGAGAAAGACAATACGTAATGCCGGCTAATTACGTCTCATTCATACACTAATATTAATGGACTTTGCCAAATTTCCATTCTTGAAATTAAGTTAAACTTGTATTCTGTTCCAAAATTAGCCTCGCAAGTTGTACCTAAATATAATTTGAGGAATTTTCGTCTCTCTGAGTGTTTTTCCACGACTGTACACCTTGTAGGTAGATTTTTAACCAAAGCTTGAGATGTTAATTCTAGATATTATCTTGCTTCTATTACATATTACGTTAAGTTATCAATCGCATGGGTAGTAAATGAAGAAAGTAAGGCAAGTATTTCAAGTAGGTACCTAATCGAGTGCACCAAACAGTTATTCAGAACTGAATTACGATTGATATTATGTAATCGTTTCATGGTAAATCAATAAACAAGTGACCTCAAATAAGCTAGATAGTCTAGCGACCTGGACTCGTAGCGTTTCTTGGAAGCCTGTTCACAGGTAAGTCGGTATCGATTTTATCATGTAACAAGAATATCGACGTGGCATAAATTTTCAAATAAACCATTTTTATAAACAGCTTTGGTAGTCCTGGTAATATAATTTAGTCCAAATTATTATCACTATTACTTGCGAAATTTTTGAGTTCTGGTTGTTTCTGAGTCGCCGGTATTTATAATTTATTTAAATTTGAAGCGTCTCTCGTTGGTAATACCGGTAGTTATCTATCTGATGCATCATACAACAAAGGAACGAGAATTGATCTCCACGCTTCTTCACAAACGGACGCGAGTTGATATTTCATTTGGAGTATATATTCATGGACTTCTAAAATGTAGAGTTAGTTTAAACCGCGATTTAAAGCAAGCCCAAGAAGACGTCGATCGATATGCCTTGAAATAGAGACTTTCACTGTAACACGTACTTCTCGAGTTCTAGACGCAATGTTTCCTTAGTTTAGATCTCCTTACGTAAGAGTTTAATGCAGCTTAATGCGTTATATCGAGGATAAACCCACGCAAAGCAGTTGATCAACAACTGAGTAAATGTGTAACTTCTAGTAATATTGAGAGGACATGATTTTTAAATTGGACTTGGTTCTCGTAGTTGCATTTGGGCCACTATGTTTGCACTTACTGACTGATATACGTAAAAGTTTACACGTCAATTATAATAGGATATCTTTTAGGGTGTCCGCAAGGCTTTTAAATATGATAAATGTATGGAATGGGTATGGAAGAGGAAGTTTGAAAGTTGCATCGGTAACTGAAATCTACGTGGAAGCCGGCTGTCATGGTATGACGCAAAGTAGTGAGGATAATATTGTTGACCATGAACTTAGATGGATAAAGAGGGAGCGGAGGTACAAAGAAACAATGAATGGGTTCCTTGAAAGGCGATATGCATAGAAAGGGAGGAGGATGATGAAAATGATTTAGGTTTTAATTTCTTTATTATAAGAAACAGTAACCCTACAGTGTACTTATCTTTAACCGTAAGTAACCTTACAGAGAGACAGTTAATATAACATTTATTCGCAAAACAATATTGTGTAAACTAGATGTCATTAATATATCAATAAAATATTTTTATAGGTTCATTGCCAGTACATGTGACCTGGCGTTATAAAAAGTGGCTATCAAAACCCTAATGGTCCTTTCTTATCGGTTGCTTAATTGAGAAGGAATATACGCGTGGAAAACGAAAACACGAGACCAACTTAACTGCGTAGTACGAAACACGAATTCGCATAAATTCTATACACAACACGTAAAAAACCAAGGCAAGCGCCCACTCACAATGGAAGCCAGTTCGTTGACACTAAAACCTCATTGGAAACATATACCTCAATTGCAGGGAGAACAAGACGCAGCCTTTATTCCAAGGGCATAAGTACCAAATTCGAACGGTATATTTAACAATAACCTGACTGTTTAGTACCGTGACACAAGTCAATGGGGTAATTGTTTTAAGAACCACGATTCCAGTGCGTGCGAGGGAGATGCGGTGGTTAAAACACAAGTACGTTTACCAAGGAGTTGTTATTTTGTTTCTATTTTCGTTGAAAATTATGTTTAAGGGACTTATTGTTAGTAATAATATCCAGAGAAAAAAAACTATTTACAATATGGATGAATAGTGACGTTTACATTAGCACTTGCATGATGTGTCAAACAAATATTTGAAGCGGCTGATCTTTGGGAAATTAGGTAAAGTAAGCTGCGATTCATTTTAACTAGGTTTAATTTTAAAATCTGTACAGATTGTGACTTTTTTATTTATTATCGAGTCAACTAATTTCTGATTTTCTTAGTACATAATTTATATTACTCTTTACACCCCATTATTGTAGGAATTCACGAGGCATATTGACTCTATCCACACCATTTCGCCATCAACCTTTCTATTTTTAGTTATCTTTCCGAAAAATATTTCTATCCTAAATTTAGAACTAAAGTTTAAGACGAAAAACAATACGCTTTACGGCCATTTTTATTGACCTCAGTCTTACTTAATGTCCCACGACAAAACATTCGTACAGTACACCCAACGATCAACGTCGACATAGTAGAAAAATCAACCTTATCTGCTTTGAAATGTAGACGATGCAGAAATCAAAGAGGATTTGTTTGGTTGACTGTATGAGTTATTTATTCCTAATCAGGATGTGTGCATATGCATTGGCTACTGCCGGTTTATAGGGGGACTGCATGAGAACGATGCGTGCTAATAAAATTGAAACAGACATGAATTATTACGTCCGATTGATTCAATTTATGGTTTAAGTGGTACAGGACCTTCTAGAAGCTTCGAACGTAGAGCCGCTTTTGACCTTAAGTTGCATCGTAATATTTGAGAACTATGTAGATACTTGAATAGTGCATAATCTTCGTGCATGCAAATAAAACCCTGATTAGTCAATTCTCTGGTACAAAATCCTACTCTCGTTAACACACGTAATAATATACATGTACCAATCCGACATAATTATAACATATTTTGCAAAACTTATCTCGGCAATTTTTGCACAATAATTGCTGTCAAATTAATTATTCAATTACAAATCAAATGCAGATACACGTCAGTATTGTGCAAGTACCTATGTCGGTACGTTTGTGGATAGCTGTTTACTCTGTTTTTTTATGATCTTGTAAACATTGTCCTTCATATCATAAAAAAATATATAAATAAAACCAAATAAGAATAAACGCTTTGGAAAATCGTTACACATCTTTAAATTATACCTTCACTCTATTCAAATTCATGCTAACTTACAAAAATAAAAAACACTTTTAAACCAAAATTATTAAAAAAAAAATGTTTTTAATACACACAAAGAGCACAGGAAACTAATCTATTCAGCCTTCTAGCTAGTTACCAGGCGAATCAGGCTCAGCGTCTGTCTGCGCGCCCTGTACCTGCGGGCGATCAATACTGAATCCCGGTGTGCTATTAATATTTTATTTATTACTCACAACAAGTAAAGGAACTACTTCATACAGCCTCATTGGTAGTAACCGAATCAGCGAATGTCTACGTATGTATGCGCGCCTGGTACCTGCTCACGATCAATACTGCATCCCGGTATGCTATTTTCATCCGGATGGGATGAGGGGATGGCTAGACGTCTGGGCAACCGGTTCACAAACCAGTATATTTTAACGAAGGGGAGAATTTAATATCTGTGTCTAGACATGGTTGGAACTACTTGTAGGTACACCATGTTTTCTGGGAGACGTTGACTTTTTGTATTTTAAAAATTTCATTTGACTTAAGTTTTTTTTGTCTGCCTGACTGAAATTATGTTTAGATGGTTTTTATATAGGTAGAGTAACTTAAGTATCGCGTTAATTTTTTTATGTAATTCAAAACATTTTGAATTGTTTTTAGATTAATGTAAGGATATTATCAGTATGTAGCTTTATTATCAATCATATTTTATTAGTACTGCGAATCAGAACAATACGGAACATGAAAAATTTAAAACTGCTTTAAAATAATAGGACCTCAATTTACTTAACAATGTGGTGGGGTAAAGATCAAAAGCTCTTTGCAAATGTCTTTGTGAAATAATTGCGTCTGATAGCTTGATTAATTACAGTCTTATCATTAAGACGGTACAGAGACCTTTGTTAATGACAATGTTGCAGATATTTTAGTTATCAAGGCAAAGAGGTTATACAATTCTTGGTAACTATTTATCGCCTTGTATTTTACAAACTTTAATAAAAAAATAGGGATGCGGAATAGAAATGAAAATTAAAAATTCGTTTAGTCCGTAAGTAACATAATAAAAAAAAATTTGATACGTATTTTTTTCTTTAATCAATACAATAACATTGGCAAGTTTAAGGCGCGTTTAGGGGTGAGGGCTTGTGAAAGTTGTGACGTCATTAGTTGGCGGAAAAACCTTGAGTAACTTGCCGGTACAAATTCGCTGTATTTAATTAGATATGAGTTATTTCGAAAAAGTAAAAAATACGTAGGTACCTAGGTATCTTATATTTTTTCATTATCTATAACCAAAGAGACATAGATAAAATAAATAGTTCGCATTCTTATTTTTTCATAGCGTAGTTAAACGTAGGTATTACTTATTAATATTTTAAAATATTGAACTGAAGTTCAAGTAAAGCTTTTTACTAAGAAATGTAGTAAAAAATGTTGTATTATGAAATGAGTAATATTGAAATGAGTTTTTTTTATGTACTGTTTTAGAACTTTATGATTTTACTTGCAATTGCGCTTTTTTTTCTTATTACATACAACAGTAAAAGTTGCGATGTAGAATAAAGCACTGTCCAACGTTACGACATAAAGAAAAGCGCGATGTCGTCACATTTGAAATATTGAAACTGCGTAGTCGGCAATCCAGAGTGCTACTTATAAACCATCAAACATTCGAGAGATTCAACATTTCACTGTCCACCGCTCTTTATCTTCAAGAGCTTTCGCGTGACGATGGTCCCAAAACGCAATGTAGGACGAATGAAACAATGTTTCGTTTGCTGTATTTGTTTTTACGATAATTTGATACGTGCAACGGTGCATTGAGTTTTTAGGTCGCGTTATTCTCGCATTTATATTTGTCGGTCGAGTGTCCCTGGTGTTTTTGTAGGGAAATTGAAAATCAATACTGCAGGAAGGTTAATATTTTATGCTGTTGCCTTGCAGTAAGCGACTCGACACATGCATTAGGGCGGTAGGTAGACCGTACCTATTTATGTAATACTAGCCATGTTACTTTTAAATTTCTAGCTAACGATTTTATTTAGTACATAGGTACTACCTACTTCATACAGTAAAGGAACGGTTTACGAATTGATTTTTTTTTTACTTAAGAACCTTTACATCGTATTGCCAAAAAGTCCTGTGTTAAAATGTTTCTTGGATTGAGAAACTTTTTATCGAAGCTTATTGCCCAGTATAGTACTTAATTACTCGTGGGCACATCTATACTAACATATTAAACAGGAAATATTTGTATTTTTGTGTTTGCAACGAATAAACTCGAAAACTACAAGACTGATTTAAAAATAAATATTTTATTATTAACATGACACATTAGCCCCGAGTAACATAGGCCGCACATATATAGTAACATATATTTCCAAAATATAGACCGCGGGCAGAGCCGCTGGCAACAACTATTATACTTAATACTTATCTTAAAATTTTAGATCAAACTCAAATTAAAATACATTGAACAAATTAGTTTACTGCATACCTACCTGAAGAGTAATTAATATATGTAAGTATATGTTTTGTCATTGATACTACATCATAAAAAATATTTTAGGAGCTATCAAAATACGTTAGTCCCTTATCTCTATAGCTGCTCTGTAACATGATCATGAGTTGGGTTAAGCCTCAGTTTGAAATCAGATTGTCAACAAAATATATGTATTAATTATAGCAACGTACCTACTACCTACCTACCTACAATAAATACCAGATCGTATACTAGGTATTGCACCACGCTGAGTGGTATACCCAAAGAAGGTAGTGCTGCAATAAGGCTTCAAAATCTAATAAGTACACTCGAGAGCAATGAATCCGGGTCACTTAAAGAATGTTAAAAATCTCGGAAACTAAAAATGATAGGTTAATGCAATAAATTGTATTTAATAGACAATGTAATACTCCTTAAATGAAAGTAAAAAAAATATGAGTCACCATACATTTTATTAACACAAAATTACATAAAGAAAAAAACTGCTGATCTCTCCTTTAAACAAAAATAGGAAACATGAAATTTATGAACTTTATTACGATTTTCTTGAATTTTAATACTTCGTATTGCCTCCTCGTGCTTCCATTACTGCGTTTACGCGGTTTGGCATGCTGTACACCAAGTTCCTTATACGATTTTGGGGAATATTCTCCCATTCCTCTGTGAGAGCAATTTTGAGCTCACGAAGCGTGATTGGGGGAGGATTTCGTTGTTTTACGCATCTGCCTAGCTCGTCCCAAGCATGCTCGATCGGGTTGATATCCGGGCTGCGCGCTGGCCACTCCATACGAGTAATGTTCATCTCTTGAAGGTAGTCATTCACAATCCTACCTGTATGAGGTCGGGCATTGTCATGCATAAATATAGCATCCTCACCTAAATTGACCATAAATGGACCAACGTGATCATTGAGGATTTCTTCCACATATCTTTCGCTAGTTAAAGAGCCGTTTTCTATGATCACCAGCTCTGTGCGACTTTCAGAAGAAATTCCGGCCCACACAAGTACAGACCCACCACCGTAGGCTACTTTTTCTTCGATGCATGCTTGCTTGAATCTTTCCCCTGGTCTTCGATACACTCTGTGTCTTCCATCGTGCTTGTAGAGCATAAATTTTGATTCGTCGGAGAACATAACTTTTGACCAATCTTCAATACTCCAATTTACGTGGCTCTGGGCATATCTTAGTCTTGAAATACGATGCCCAGGCTCCAGTTTAGGGCCGTTTGCAGGTCTAAGGGGTTTTAAGTTAGATTCAGCAAGCCGACGTCTTACTGTCAATGCACTTGGGTTACTTCCTCCGAGGAGTCGAAACTGATTTGTGAGTTCAGTTCCTGTGAGAAAGCGATTTCGAAGCATGGTGTTCACCAAGTATCGGTCTTCTCGTGCTGTGGTACACCTGGTTCTGCCCGTTCCTGGTCTGCGTAGGTTACAACCAGTTACTTCGTAACGTCGGAGAACTCTTTGTACTGTTGACAGCGACACACCGACAGTCCTGGCTGTATCGCGCTGACTCCAGCCGGTTTCCAGCATTGTAAGTATTCTGGTGCATTCTTCAGGCGTAAGCGACATAATTTCAGCTTGAATAATGAATATAGAGCACTATCAACATGGTTTATGTACCCACATAAATGACAGATTACAAACAAAAGCAAAACCAAATGCTGTAATTTCGTAGTTCCATCTTCGAAAGTGGCCCTTTTTCAAATTAGATTTTTTTATGATATAACTTTACAATAACTAAGAAGTTTTAATACCTTCATTTAAGGAGTATTACATTGTCTATTAAATACAATTTATTGCATTAACCTAGCATTTTTAGTTTCCGAGATATTTAGGACTCTTTAAGTGACCCGGATTCATTGCTCTCGAGTGTATATAAAATTCTCGTGTTTTTTTAACAAAAAATCCTCCGAAACGGCTTGACCGATTCTTATGCAATTTTTGTGAGTATGTATATTCAGTAGGTCCTCTACTTTTTTACACCTTTAACTGATAGAGGTGGCTCTCTCCAGATTATATTAATATCGCAGAACAAAGTTTTCCGGGTCAGCTAGTTAATGTATAAAAAGAAATTATGTATCGCGGGCGGAGTCCCAGGGAACAGAGCTAGTAATAAATAAAATATTAGAAAGGTATTATACTTTTTTCGAAACGATAAAGTATCTACGTAGATACAGCGAATTTAAGTAAAGGAGTGGAGGCTCCAACGTCACTTGTGGCTACTATTTTCTCCTACTTATGACGTCATAAGCCCTCCTCCTGAACTTTAACGCGCCTTATCTTTGTCAATTTTTTTAAACAAAACGACCATACTTATCTAATATTTTTTTACCAGCTTACTCAGGGACCAAATCGATTTTTATTTTTCATACTACGCACCTCTATTGACGCTAACATGACTCTTCAGATTTGGAGACCATAGACAAATAAAATATTTGCTTACATATAAAAGCAAATCACAAATATCTTTGTTCACGAGACTGAATATGATCGACGGCAATTATAATCAAAACCGTGCGAGAAATTGTTATGTACCTAATAAACATAATTCACTAACAATAATAATTATTATTGTAAATGGAAATAATAGTAGCAACAAAGATAACAACAAATCACACTATTAAAATAGCAATTGTATGCTGCAGTTAATGTTGGAATATAGACATTTTACGATGAGTAAAACACCTACTAAAATGTCCATAACTTATTTTTAAACATCGTGTCTAACACCGAACACAAAATAACGCGAAATTAAGGACGTAGGTACACTTAGGAATATTGCAAACAATTGAGACGCGAGTGATGTTTAGACAAGCGTTATTGCTGATAAATGACAGTCACAAGTCAAAGACAAGTTACTAGGTAATCGAAAAGAAATGTAATTTAGATATAGGTAAGTCGCTTATGACATTAATGCCCGTTTTCACCAACATCCCCTAAGTTTAAGGGATCCCCTAAACATGGTTAGGGGGCCGTAAGAAGGTGGTTTCTGTTTCACCAATTGTAAGGGGTCACCTAAACCTTAAAAGGTCCCCTAAATTTAGGTCGTCGGAATTTTGGCCCATAAACCGGCACATAAGTAAGTGACATTCTAAGTTACGAAGATGGATAGTGATTTTATGATTTATACGAAGTTTTAGAAAATTTAGAAACTGTTTCTACTATATTCGACGTAAATAACAGCCGTAGACCAAAAATATATCGGAAACTACCAAATTACTTCGAAAGTTTTGATGAAACTGATTTTTTTCGGAGATATAAGTTAAGTAAATCTTCAGTGTTGTATTTATTGGAAAATAATTATTGAACACCCATTAGAATTTACTGAAAATACTTATCACGAGTTTTTATAAGGACCTTGCCAAGTAAGTGAAACTGACGATATGTTTCTAATACACTTGTGGGGTATGTTAGTATGTATTTTATTTTATTCCAGAAATAATTCAATATCACCAATAAACCAGTTATTAATAGCATTGAGGTTTTATGCTACGGGTAATCATTCGTTTGTAATATAATAACAATCAAATCACGACAACAAACAAAAGAAAGAAGTATCTATGGCCACAGATTATACGCGAGTTTCATGATGTAAACACAGAGTAAATATTGAAGAAAATATTAAATAAACTAAAAAGATGAATGAAATAATATGTATTACTGTTATTAAAACATCATTTATTATGAACTGTATCAATTCGTGTGTATACTTTACAGAGTTTGATAAAAAACTACATTGTTTAAAAGTATCGATAAGTTCAAAGACGAATCAGTCACTATTATCGAAAACAAAACGTCACATAGTTATGTGTCCCCTAGTTAGGTGATAAAAATGATGGTGAAACAAAATATAATTTAGGGGCTAGTTTAGGGGAGCTTTTAAGTAAACGATCCCATAGTTAGGTGGTAATATAGGGGATGTTGGTGAAAACGGGCATAAATGTCATAAGCGACTTCTATCATCGTTAGTACAGTCGCACAATTTAACACTCGCAAAATTATGAATTCAGAAAAATGCAAAATAATTATATAGGTAATAGCTGTTCCCAGCGACACCGCTCGCGGTACCTAACTTTAAGTAAAATATAGCCTATGTTACTCAGGCTGAATGTAGTTTTCTAATGGTGAAATAATTTTTGAAATCGGCACAGTAGTTTTTGAGTTATTCATTCAATTCAATTCAATTCAATTCAATTCAATTTATTTATTTGTGAACATAGGTTACAATAGATGTTACAGAAAAATACATTTTGATCTCTATGTCCTACCACTTAATGGTGTACAAAAGTTAATTTGTTTATAAATAATAAATTCAATTAATATCATAAAATTAAAGTTATTAACATAGATAATTATTATCATCACATAATTAAAGATTATTATTATACCATTGCAGTCAGTTAGAACATAATAGTTATAATACATTCATTTAAAAGAATTAATTAAATACATAGTTACATTAATATCAATTTATATTTTATCATTTAGGAATTCTTGAACAGAGTAATATGCCTTCTCTATCAGAAATATAAACAACCTGTTTTTAAAAATATTAATATTATCTGCTGATCTGATAGATTTTGGGATTTTATTGTATACTTTTGGAGCCATTGCAAATGTGCTTTTCTGAAACAGAGCGGTTTTGTTTGGAACCAAATGTAATTTATCGGCTCTGCGTAGGCTGCTTACTTGCGCAAATTTAGACAGATTGCGTCTAACAAAAAGGGCAATTTCGTAGATGTACATGGAGGGTAGGGTTAATATTTTAAGGCTTTTAAATTGTGGTTTACAACTGTCCGTTCTTTGTAGGCTACATATAGCTCGGATACATCGCTTTTGAGCGATAAATGCAGTTTCTTTTCCAGTCGCGTTGCCCCAAAATATAATCCCATATCTTAAACATGACGCGACTAGTCCGTGATATGCGGTTAGTAATGTTTGTTTACCCACTGTTTTCTTTAACATGTTCAGTGCATATGAATACTGATTCACCTTACTGCATACTTTTTCAATGTGTACGTCCCAAGACAAGGTGTTCTGAATATGTATTCCTAGAAATTTCGTGGTGTTTGTTTCACTGATACTCACACCATTGTAATTAATGTCAAGATTTAGTTTCTTATTAGTTCTTTGTCCAAATTTCATAATTACAGTCTTACTTAAATTAATTTTTAAATTATTACTCTCTAACCAATTTATTACGGATATAATATTATTATTTATGTCAGATTCAAGATTATCAATATCATTACTGTCAAAAATTATAGTACTGTCATCTGCAAACATTGTCATGGGGTAGTTAGTTGCTGTGGGCAGGTCATTAATGTAAATAAGGAATAGTAGAGGTCCCAGGACACTCCCTTGGGGTACTCCATATGTTACATTTCTAATATTTGATTTATAATAAATTTCATTTTTTGTTTTTCCACATACTCTATTAATAACGGTGAATTGTTTTCTATTTATAAGGTATGATTTTAGCAGGTTATAAATGTTACCTCTTATGCCATACGAATACAATTTTTGAAGTAGAATATTATGGTCTACATAGTCAAATGCCTTGGACATGTCCATGTATATAGCAAATACTGGCAATCTTTTGTCAACTCTTGATGTAATTAAATTCAAAAATTCGTAAATAGCCATGTTAATAGATTTGTCTTTCCTAAAACCCTTTTGTTTATCAGTAAATAAATTATTTTTTTCAAAGTATTGGTTTATGGCATTATAGATCACCTTTTCAAAAACTTTAGATAATACCGGCACCAGGGCTATAGGTCTGTAGCAAGTCATATTTTCTACGTTATCTTTCTTAAATAAGGGCTTAATAACCGTTATTTTTAATTGGTTTGGAAACGTACCGTTTAATATACATAATACATTAAACATACACGGGCGTTTCTCTGTAAACTGGGCAACTCATTGTCCCAGGCAAATTTTGTTTACAAAAATTAAAGATCCTTATTATTTTATAGATAATTCCAAAAATCAATACCTTAATCTACCTCTGCTCTACATTAAAAATCCATTAAAATAAACTTTATTAATTTAAAAACGTTAATATAGTTCTTAAAAACCAGTCCCCTGGTAGGTCACCAAGGCAGTATAGGTACTTCAAACTAAATTAATTGGGATAGTATCTGTTGGAATTAATTGAATTGTTTTATTATTACATCAATATTGTTTGATTGTTAATGAGCCCTATTTATTTTACGTAAAAAATATTTGACAATTTAAAAAAAGGCAATGAAACTTTGTCTCCGCATTTAGTGAACAGTTCCCCTGTCTATATTGTAAATTACGTTTCATGTAGCCGAAAGGTCAAACTAAGGCTTTTAAGTGTTTAACGAAATGCAAACAGTCTGACTTTTGCTCGGTTACCGCCTTGAAGACCCGTAGGCTATCTTATTTAGTAGTGTGCGAGCGTCCTTCCGTGGAAGCCGCGTTGTAACCTGACAGCAAACAGTCCTCTGGTAAGGATTATTTTACTTCTATTTAAGTATTTTAATGATTCCTTCAAATTTTTAAATTGTTACAATAGATACATATTTCCTATGTGCAGCAAAATAGCATAGATCAATTACATTTAGTACTACTAATCAATGAAATCAAATTAAACAGTCCCCTGGCAACAGTCCCCTGTCTTTTTACAGGACAGGGGACTGTTTCTGCATCCAGGGGACTGTCTAAATGATTTTTGTTGTCGTTTTAGATTTGTTTTGAGATTGGCGCCATAGAAAAAAAAAGTGTGCAGGAGTATGTAAACCTAGGACAAACCATCCAGCTTGGTAAACACAACGTCGAGAAAGAAACCGACCGGAGGATCCGTTTGCGCTAGGCAGCGTTTGGTAAACTTCGTTGAGTCTTCACGTCGCCTATACCGCAAAGTTTGAAGACGAAAGTCTTCAACCAGCGCGTCCTGCCTGTCATGACCTACGGCGCCAACATGTGGACACTGACAATAGGGCTAGTCCACAAACTCAAAGTCGCTCAGCGAGCTATGGAGCGAGCTATGTTCGGAGTTTCTTTGAAGGATAAAATCAAGAATGAGATTATCCAGAGAAAACCGGAGTTACCGATATAGCTTGCAGCGTCAGTAAGCTGAAGTGGCAGTGGGCTGGTCATGTCTGTCGAAAGACTGATGGCCGTTGGAGCAGACGAGTCCTTGAGTGGAGACCGCGAATCGGCAAATGTAGTGTAGGTCGGCCCCAAGATGGACCGATGAACTTAAAAAGGTAGCTGGGTCGGACTGGATGCGGAAGGCTTAGGACCGGGTGTTTTGGCGCAACTTGGGAGAGTCCTATGTCCAGCAGTGGACCGCGATAGGTTGAGTTGATTGATGAATTACTTGGCAAAACAAGTATGGAATATAGATATGAGGGAGTAATTGACAAGATTTATGAAGAAGATGGCGAAATCCGGGTGACTTTCTTAAAGCTCTGTGATAATATTTAGGTACGACGATGGTGATGTCAAAGACAAAGCTTGTCCATTCCTTGGTATTCTCCATATTCAGCTATGGTGCAGAGACATGGGTCCTGAAGAAAGCTGATAGAGACCGCATTGACGCTTTTGAAATGTGGTGTTGGCGTAGGATGTTACAGATCCCTTGGACTGCCTTTCGCACCAACGCGTCTATTCTGCGTGAGTTAAACATCTAAACCAGACTGTCCACCATCTGTCTGCGCAGAATACTGGAGTTTTTCGGGCACATTGGTCGCAAAGACGGTCACAACCTTGAACAGCTGATGGTAACAGGCAAGGTTGACGGGAGAAGACCAAGAGGCCGCATTCCAATAAGATGGTCGGACCAAATCCGATCGTCGCTAGACACTAATCTCCACAAGGACCTCCACGAAGCAAAAGACCGAAACCGATGGAGGAGGATAGTAAACGTAAAAATGATTCAGCGGGGGAGTCACGACCCTCAGGATTGAGGAATACGACGCGTGGAGGAGGAGGAGGAGGATGGTGATGTGGCAGACATTACAATGGACCAAGTGGTACAGAAGCTGTCTAATCTAAATATAGCTTTAAAAGGCAATAGAATTTATTACAAGTTTCGATTCACCTATTATGAGACTTTCAGTGCTAAGCACAATATTACGTAAAATAGTTGATTATTTAATTTTTTATTGTTCAGTTACTTAATCTTAAGCTCCAAAGTATATAATAATAATAAAAAAACATTTAATTTTAGTACTAAAATTGTATTTTTTATTTAATTTCACAGTCCCCTGGCTTTGGCAACAGTCCCCTGTATATTTTTTTCACAAAATGCTCAATATTTTCAAAAGTAATGGGTATATTTGTGGTTCATCTGCCGTATATTAATAAATAGACGGATACTTGTTCCCTAAATAAAATTTATTATATTATGAGCAAAAAAGTTGCCTAGACAGTTTTCGTACAAGAGTTGCCCAGTTTACAGAGAAACGCCCACACACCAAAATACAAATCTTTCTTCTTTATAATATTAGTGTAGATTATTTGCAAATGTCTGGGAGAACGACAGATGTAAACGAAACCGGTATAAGTAAATAACATTATTATTGATATTACTTCTTCATATGACCCCACGTCTGCGCAGAATCTTAAGCAGTCGATATTATCGCGTTTCCCTTTCATTTGCAAATCGTTACAATAACAAAGGATTACCACCTTGGATGTACCGGATACATTGTGTTAATTATAATCTTAACCATCTATGTTTTATATTAATACCTACTACTGATATTTTTTAAGTTTGCAAGAATGTATGTAACTTATGTTTCTTTGATATTCTTTCACGCCAAAACTTCTCATCGTATCAATACAAAATTTGGCATATAGGTCTATAACCTGCTTCGTATGACGTTGTGGCTTAGCATTTCAAAAACCGGATTCGTAAGCACATGGTTGCAAGTTCGAACCCAGGTACTTACTTCATTATACAATGACATTGGCAAACGGTGAAGGAAAACATCGTGAGGAAACCTGGATTCAAGAAAATGGTATCTAAAATCGCCAATCCGAAAGCGTGGTGATCAATGCTTATTCCTTCTCTATGGGAAGAGGCCAGTGCCCAGCAGTGGGACATTTAAAGGCATTATAACCTGCTTCAAGACATAAGGTATTTTTAATCACCATAAACTATCTAAAACGGTAACAAGACGAGTAAAAGTAAAACGTAGAGACTCTTCCTAGAGATAACTATAATCTTTTAATGTAGGTACCTATCGAAGTGTAGCGTAAGTAATCTATACGAGTAATCTTAACCGGTGGTATAATTATAGATGGTGCATATTGCGTTGTAAAAATCTGTGATCAACATTGCCAACAGATGTTACGAGTGAGGAATTGGAGCAATGAATATGGAAGAGATGGTACATTTTGGAGCCTGTTGTGAGAATATTATTATGTTTAATATTTTAATTTTGTTAAACTTATATACAACAACATCTGTCTGTAGGTATTATTACGTAACTTGTACTTAATAATTTATTGTAAAGTTATTTGGTAAGATGATAAACTTTTTCTTTTGTTGTCTATAAAAATAAATGCTGATGTTTGTTATTGTAATTCTTAGATCTGAAAACAATAAACAGTTTCTGCACAATCTGTGTGGGGCTATAGATCAAAGTTGGTCAATGTTACTCTTGTTTTCTTATCTAGTTTATACAATGTTGATAAACAATTATAAATTATTGCATAAATACACGAAATATGTCTTCATAATTTGGTGAATTCGTTTTAATTTCCAATGTGAAATCTTTCAATTACAACGCACATTATTTAACCTTTTCGTTCAATTAAATATCTTGACCTACGCACTGAGCGTATTTAATTAATTATTAAATTACCTTGTCCCTAGTTATCGCTTACAATGTCGCACATAACATAATATAGTACTATAATACGCAAATACGCAGTAAGTTTTGTTTCTCAGTTAGCAACAAAAGACCGGCCGATACCAAGGGAACTGCGTCGTTCGTTCGCTTCAAACGTTGAACATTTATGCGGCGTAATAACTGACAGTTCCTAACCTCAAAAAATCCGTCATTCGCCACTAATAGCACTGCATATACACGCAATCAACAGATACCGGTCGATAAAATAATATGTTCTAAATATATTTTATCACAACAATCTTAATAGAAATGTTTCGTTACTCACGATTTATGATATTATCGGAGTGTCGTGTCCGCCCTAGCGACTGCCTCAACGCACACTGGCTGCGCCGAGTCGCGCTGCGCAGTGGGATGGGAACGACCGAGCGCGTTCACTCTTCTTGTTTAAAAAAAAAACAACTTTTTAAATCGCGATGGTTCGGTACAGACAGACAGACTACAGCGAGTTACGGCGGACGAGACGTGTCGCAACAGCTTGTATTGTAGCCCTCCCCACCTTGGACAAAGTGACCTTATCGTTTGGCTGCACTCAGTAACAGTGTATGCAATATAAAGACGTACTTACAGCTTTGTGTCGCGACACTAATACAAATTAATGCGTCTTCAAATAATACTGCTGAGTGCGCAGTTTTAAAGAACGACTTTAACACGTCCTGTGCGAGCACAACTCAAGTAACAACAACTTACTAATCGACAAAAAAGTAGAGTAAAAAAAACTTACAATTCTATTATACGCCTAAAGTTTTCACGTTCCGAAGTATAACACTTGTATTATTTTTAACAAAAACATGATAACTGGAAAAAGAAAAATTTTTGCAATTTAGAGAAACATTCCGACAAGCAGTTCCTTCGGTGGCCAAAGGGGAACTGGCCGGGCAGACGGGCTAGGTGCATCGGGGCAGGATTCAATAACGCAACGCACTAATTGGAGCCCCATTCCCATCAGACATGCGCTCGAATATTGAACTACTCTATTCTGGATGTCAGAACGAATACGAAATATATTATCTTTCACGTACAGATCGTTAATGTGGAGCAGACAAAAAAAGTGCATCCGACATTTGAAAATGTTAACGCCCTTTACCCCTTTACGAGCCCCACCTTGTATTATATACCACATTAAAGATATACAATTATTCAGTCTTAAGAACCTTTTATAACTTTTGACATAAGTACCCAAATCTGCCAAAAAAAAAGAACTTTCTCAAGTCTGTCCATTTGTATATCTAGTCATTTTCGAAAAACTATAAATTTCTACATTGATTTCACACAACATGAAGTGTTGATTGTGTGCATTGGGTCGAATGTAATGCGCAGTAGGAACTCCGCGTTTCTCAAGACGTAACTACGCAGAAACTAACCTAGGTCAACCACGAAGGACGGACAAAAACTCATTAGATTATCTATTGCGTTTGAATCGTGCAGTGTTTTGGAATATTTTCTTACATTATCAATTCAACAGTTATGCTTCCAGTGCTCTAGATATCATTGTTATGAAAAAACGAAGTATAATAATAATATAATATCTTGGGCCAGCTCACACACGGCCATCTGAGCCCAAATTAAGCAGAGCCTGTACTATGGCCACCAGACAACTGATAAACAAATAAATACATACATATTATAGATAAATAACACCCAGACACAAAACAAATGATCGTGCTCGGCACACAAAGATTTGTCCTGGGTGGGAATCAAACCCGCAACACGTCGCGCACAGTGGCATTTAGCGTGGTGACTTTACCACTCGGCTATCCGTGCAGTTAAAGCCGTAAAGTCAAGCTTGTTTAGAAGACTTCTAGCCAGTTTTTTCAATAGTTTGGGTAGTTGTACATGATCGCAAATGAGTATTAATTATTTACCTTGTTATTTAAGACAGAGAAATTAACAAACCCATGGTGACATTCCATTTTTTTTGGTTTATTTGTGGATTTTCATCACGTTTAGATAAAAGTTCGTAGACTTGTAAAAAACTGCTTACTATTCAAAAGCCGATCAAATTCCTTAGGTATAATGACCCAAATATGTATTCTGCATACAAAAGAATCCGTACTTATAAGGTGCTCAATGCGAAGGGTGTCTCAATGTTAAAGGTCCGCCCTGGAAACCGGCTTGGCAACCGGTCGTTTTGCGAGCTAACTTCAACTAATACGACAAATGCGAAAAATATATTATCGCTCGGTAAAAAGGTATCTTGAGGAATTATTTTGATATATATTATGTAAAGGTAGTTATTATTATCTGCTTACCTTTGTATGGTACTGGCTACTAATATTCAAAATTCTTGAAAATCTTCCCAAAGAGAATTCCTAATATTTAAATAGTTTGGTTTATACAGAATTAATTTAAAAGGAGTGTGTATATTCAACGAGGTAATCAGGTGCATAAAACTGAACAACTTTTCCCAAGAAACATACCTAGTTCGAAATATTAAAATTGAAAATAATGTACCGTTGTTCAGTTTTATGCACCTGCCCCCTTAGACAAAGTACACTTCGACAAGCGTAAACGATAACAGAAATCGCTTAAATGACATTAAATGTATGGAAATGACATTTCTCTTCGATAAGTCACGTGACTTAGACTTGTCACTTTCATACATTTGAGCGATTCGATCAGCGATAACGATTGTAGAAATGTACTTTGTCTAAGGGGGCTGATTACCTCGTTGAATATACGCACTCCTTTTAAATTAAGCCTGTATAAATAAATAATTTAGAACATTGTTACTACGCCTCATCGACGAATGCTCATTAAAAGTTTTTAACTGCGCAGTTCTCTGGTTACAAGGTATTTTTCGTATGCTTTACAAATACACTTATGCGTAACGGTGGTTCTAGATGATAGTATATTATACATAAATGCTACTTATAAGTCACTCAAAATCATAGTAATCACACTAATATACCTAATAAAGGCAAAAATTTCTGACTGTGTACATTCGTTACCTCTTCACACCTACTTGATACTTGTACCCATTTTAATAAAATTTGGTATGGACGTAGCTGACACCTTAGATTAACACATAGATTGCTTTTTATCCCGATAAAATCTAGTTTTCTAGTAAATAATATCTAGTAAAGCACCGAAAGCACGGGTATGGACGCAGCTAGTTACTAATATGTAGGTTTGTAAATAAGGAAAAAATATATTAGGTTTTAAATAGAAAACGACAACACCAAAGTTCTCGCGGTTTATACTGTGAATTTCGCTTATCCAATACTTGAAGATTATTCTATTTCTACAAATGGACATAGGTAGGGGAGGGCGGGGCTGGTACTAACAAATTTTGTATTATAGTTTATATTTTCTTTGATAATGAACTTTTTAGTTTAATTTTTTATTGAAAACATGCTTTGGTTATTCAGCTATGATATTAGTAACAAAATACATCCGGTATGTAAGTGCTTTCAGAAAGAGAGCCGTGAAAACCAAAAAAGTCATTTGTTAATACATGCCCCGCATTTGGGGCAAATATTAACGGAGCTGGGGTACGTATTAACGTAAGGGGCAATTATTAACAGAGACAAAAATTTTATGAAATACTTAAATAAAACATCATTTACACAAATAAAAATGTTTTACTATAGGTATATAGTTATACATATATATTTTAAGCCTAAACAAGTTAACACACAATTTAAACTTAACGTTTTAAAGTTACTAAACTTTTCATAATCAACAATCTTTAAAGTTTTTATAAATCAATACTAATTAACCACCATATCTACTGAGTATAAGAGCTTTTAAGCCTTCAAACATGTGTTAAAATAGTTTAAACTTAACAATTAAGTAATACGTAATCAGTCACATAAAGATTTTGGTATCAACAGTTTTAAAGAATCTCAATGAGTTACCTTAAACGATATAGTATTTAAATCTACATTTATCAACAATTCTCACAGCGTTAATTAATACTTTTTAGTATCAGACAGTCTTTAAGTTATACTAGTTTAAATGACCTTTATCAAATTTGTACTTAAAGTAGACAGGAAATATGTACCTGTCTAAGTAGTTTGTTTTTGTCAAAAATTAATCAGAATACTCATTATCTGAGAAACAGTTGAGGCATATGTATTTTCTGATATCACCCTTAATACAGGTGATGTGAGCCCATCCTTTGCATAAAATACATTGTATCCAGTCAAGTCCAGATGTATCGTCATTATAAGACTCGGCGCAAACTAAACAGCAGCAGGTATCTTCTTCACTGTCATCCTGAAGAATATGCTTCTTCACCTTTTCTACTTCTACTCTCCGGGTTGATTTACCTTTCCCTTTCGCTGTCCCTTTACCCTTATTTTTAGTTTCAGTCTGACTGGTTTTTATCTTTTTAGATGATTTTAATTTTGCTTCTTCCTCTAAGGCCAATTTTTCGGGAGTATCAGTGAGAATAGTGGATTTCCTTGAACGCTTTCGATTAGATTCGACACGTGGAGGAGATTGAGCGGGGTAAGTATTAACATGTTAATACTTACCCCGCTAAATCTGTTAATTTTAGCCCCAAGGTCACTTTTTATACTTCATCAATTACAGAAAATAATCTAGTAAAAACAATTACAAACAATTATAATAGTTTTAAAGTCAATAGAATAGAGATTCATTTAGGATAAACTTTGATTCAATTTAGCGAATAAATAAATCTTAAATCAATTTATTACGAAGTACAAAAAGTTCGTTTACCTGTAAATCCGAGGGTCCTGTGCACAATTATCACTAGTGACGGCCGGTCGAACACTGACAAGTCAGGACACGTTCGGCTGTGTATAAAGGGTATTCTAAACCGAGTCTCATACTTTTGACATTTCGCGTTTGGCGGGAATAAGCTTGTTAATACCTACCTCCGTTAAAACCAGCCCCGCGCTCCCCTACTGTAAATACGTAAATACAATATTACGGACAAATGCATAATATTAATATGATCAAATAACAATTCAAATTGTTATTTGATCATATTAAAGTGCGAATATTCAACAAGGTAATCATGTACATAAAACTGAACAGCTCAGCCCCCAAGGAACATAGGTCGAAATCTTAAAATTGAAAAAAATTTTTCATACAAATATTAAGTCACGTGACCTGTCACTTTGTATGAATATTTCATTTTCAATTTTAAGATTTCGACCTATGTTCCTTGGGGGCAGCTGTTCAGTTTTATGCACCTGATAATACCTCGTAGAATATACGCACTCCATAAAAAATAATCCTGTAAAAGAAGAAGATCGTCCATTATAAGACTATCGGGTCTTTATAAAATACCAGTGCCTCCTAGTATTGATTTATCCGAAAATAGAAATTAATACATCTTATGTGGGCTCATTCATTCGTTCAATATCACGAACTCGACAGCGAGTGGGATTATGGGACGCCCTTTTCTCAGATTCTATGAAAATATTAAATACAAGACGAAAATAATTCTCAATTCAATAAATACTTGTCGATCTTCGTTATTATCACAACGCATTCAAGTGGAAAATCCGCGTTAATTATTTATTCACGAAATAGAAATAAATGATGAAATATGTGTTCGCAAATAATTATTTTCTGGTATTTTCTGGAAAGTTGACCTACTTACATATACCTACTAATTTTCTTTACATGCAGATTATTGAAAGGAGCAAACTCCTCCACCTCCATCCCGGGCCTCGGATACATGAGTAGAAACCAAACGAGGTTTTTCTCACATATTTTCAATCACCTAAGTCCGATTTTAATTTCTCATACATGGTCATAAAACTGGGCATCTAGTAACATCATCAGAACGCAAATGTCAAAGTTAAGAAGGCAAAAATTTAATTCTAGAAGGTCATCTACAAAATATTTAAGAAAGAAAAACTTTCGTCACAAAAGATCAAGCATCAGTAGCTTTTTCTTAAGAATGCTCCATATCAAAAGACGCGGTTTTTCTTTTCTTGATTAGGGCTGGAGACATCTCTGCATTTGCCTAATAGTCACTTTACCAGTTTAAAATAATCCTACACGCCAGCGGGGCAGTTTCAGGTAGAGATGGCGGAAAACTTCGATGAAGGTTCCTTACTAAGAAATAAAAAAAACCTAAATGGCTGTAGGTGCGCGGTTTCGAAATACAATTGCTATGGAGAAGAAACGGTGAGAAACTCCATAGGTCACTAACACAGAAGCTCTTGATGGAGACCATAATTTTTGATGAGGACTACAGCCTGAGGGCTGGTTTTGACTGTATCGGTCTTTTGGCGAAACTAGGCCTCCAGTCAGAGCTATAGACAAACTAACTACGTAAGCAACGTTCACTAAACGGACCCCCTGCGGGGTTCGGACCTCGACTTAGTGCGTTGCTTACAATCTTAATAAGGCAAAGAGCAAATGAGTGCTAGATCATTTTTTTTTTTCAGATCTTTTTGCTGGTATGGCCGGCTCTGATGGTGTTTCCCCCTCCCGTAGAGCTCGGCCTCGTCGGCGAGAGGTTAATGTCGGTTGTGGTTTGTGTTGCTGCCGCTAGCTAACGCGAATGCTTCCTGAAGAAGCGTTCTTTTGTCTTCGGGATAGGAGAGGATATATCTAGGGCTTTTAATTTTGGAAATAACTGAAGGTCAGCATCGCGCGGTTTTCTTGGAAACCAGTGGAAGGAACTAGGCTTTTGACTTGCAGTAGGACCTCACACTAGTTATAATAAAGAGTATAAAGACGGAGACGGTAAATGAACACGTTTGTACTAAATTCACGAGTATTTGATGCAAGACAACTGTGTAAGCAATAATATGCAGTTGTTTTGCGAAGCGATTATGTTATCTTATCTGCTCGGCCGTTGGCGTTAAGAGGGATACAACATACGTGCCGACGACGCGACGTAAGGCTGATAACATACTGGCAACTTAGGAAACGTGGAAATGAATCATGAGAATTTATAAGGCTAGTTAAGGTTAGACCACACTAGACAGCAATATAGGTAGGTGCTACGTCTTTAACTATATCAAAGAACTGAGTGCGGCGTGACATTTTGCGTCTTTTTCAAAATCTTCGCTGTCCCAAGTAGACACTTTAAAAATTGGAAATATTCTTAAGTGGTTTCCAGGAAATGGATATTGTTAAGTAGGTACGCACTTGAAAAGTACCGAGGCAAGACCTACTGCTTTTCGCAGTAAGCCTGAATGCCGGCTTCTGCTGCTCAACCGGACTGTAACTGTTTCCTAGGTAGGTACCTAAGACGGTTAGTTTAACATAATTAATTTCTTGGACAGCCGGGAATGTCGCAAGGCACATTTTGGTCAGTTAGTTAATTTTAGAGACCAATTTATTATAGAACTGCAGGTTACTTAATGCGTGTTATCACATGCAGTTACAAAAATAGCTAAATGAGTCAAATTTTGCCGCTACTAGCCGCGCCGAGCCGTGTCTTAGTAAAGTCTAGTGTGGTCATACCTTAAAACGACTTCGAAATTCGCTTTAAATAAGTAACGCTAAATTAGCAAACAAAATAATAGGAATCACGAGAATATTATAACAGTGTGACGTATCTATTAGGATTTGCTTAATTAAAAAGATAATAAAATGATGACCAATCTAAACACTCCTAGGAAAAAGGTTACATTAAATGCAAAAACCTGATACAGATAGGTAGGTAGGTAGGTATTTACCTAGAATTTTCTTTTTTGATAAGTACTCCATGAATATGGATAAGTGGTAAGAAGTTTAAATCCTAAGATGTTAAAATACCTAACCTACATTGAGGAGAACATAAAAAGCTATTGTTAACATGTTTTGTAGATGATAACAATCTTTGTATGAGTGACATCTGCTTCTCGAATAACACAATGTGGGGCAAGGATATTGTGCCATGTAGAATACACCATCATGACATAAGGAAAATGAAATTTAAGAGAGTAGGTACGGTCCTTTTAATTATTATTTAATTAAACTTTCATTAAGACTAATGTCTTAAACAAGTTCTTATTTAATAATTTATAACAAACAGAAAGGTAAATAGGTAGGTATTGTTGCATAAAATATTATCTGTGCCTTAGAATATTATAGTATCTATGGTTTGTGATGGAGTCCAGTTCCGTTTCCGGCAATAAAAAGTTTGGTCTCTCGTGCTAAGTATTCCCGAGTTTTATTTTATACAGTTAACCCAGCAGCCCTGCACATAATTAGCAAATATGTGACAGTGGCGACGAGGATGAAAACAGTGAAAGTTTTACGAGTTACGTCCGTAAACTACAAAGTAAAATAGTTTAATTTCGTTTTGTTACGTCGGACGAAATTTCACAAAATGGCGGCTGTTGGGCCTATCACACTGCCGGAGTTTTCAAGTGCAAAATGCACATTTAAGGTGTACAAACAGGTGTTTGAAAACAAAATGAAGATCCACGAGGTGGAGGAAAAGAAGTGGTCGCAATATTTAATCTCGTTTATAGGGTTTGACATAGTCACGTTGCTATCAGAACTCTGTTTCCCGAAAACACCACAGGATAAAACGTATTCAGAATTAGTGGAACTCGTTGAAAAACATCTGGAACCACAGCAATCAGAAATTGCGGAAACATATAAGTTTATGAAGCGTGATCAGTTGGCCGACGAGGCAATCGGTGAGTTTGTGGCGGCGTTGAAAAAGTTGGCACAAACGTGCAACTTTACCACACATTTAGAAAGATGTCTAAGAGATAAATTCGTTCATGGATTAAAAAGTGAAAGCATAATTAAAAGATTGTTTGGGGAAGAAAATTTAACCTTTGCAAAAGCAGTAGAGATAGCATTGAGCATGGAGCTTGCAGAGAAGGGAGCGAAATTAATAACTGCTGGCAGTTCTGGACAAGAAAGCTTAGACATACAGAAAATAAGTGAAAAACATGTGAGCATTAAATGTCATTGCTGTGGAAAGATGGGTCATGTAAAACCCCAATGCAAATTTACAGAAGAAGAATGTTTTAAATGCCACAAGAAGGGGCACATGGCAAGTGTTTGCAAAGCAAGCAGTAACAAAACTTTGAAACCCAAGAAGGTTCATGAAATTACAAATGATGAAGAATTTTCAGTTATGCAAGTTATGGAAGTACAATTGAATAGTGACTCTGTTTCCGATAGTTATGAATTGTCCAGGTTATCTCAGGAAACAGAGGGTCAATTATTAAATATTAACAAAGTGGTAGCAATAGATGAAAAGCGTCCAAGTCCTTGGTATATAACATTAAAAATTAATAATGTCAATATATTATTTGAAATTGATTGTGGATCAGATGTCACATTAATGCCCGAATCAATGTTCATAGCATCCTTTCCTAATTTAAAATTATCTCCATGTAACCTAAAACTATCAGGATTTGGTGGTAACAATATCACTGTATTGGGTAAGAGAAATGTAAATATTAAAATGAAAAATAAAGAATATTTAGCAACATTGATTATTGTCAAAGAAGGTAAAAAGCCATTGTTGGGTAGGGATTGGCTGAGTGCTATGAAAATTGATTGGCAAACTTGTATAAAACAGTGCAATTTAATTATTAACCAAGATTCACAAATTAAACTTAACAATTTAGTAGAAAAATATAGTGACATATTTTCAGGGTTACCAGGCGAAATTAAAGGTGCTGTAGGCACTTTAAAATTAAAAGAAGCTAATATTAAACCCATTGCTTTTAAACCAAGAAGAATACCTTATGCTGTTGAAAACTTAGTTAAAAAGGAGCTAGACAAGTTATGTACCGAAGGTAAAATGTATAGAGTAACAAATAAAGAAACAGGCACATGGGCTACACCCATAGTGACCATCATTAAAGGACCTCATAATATAAGAATTTGCGGGGATTACAAGGTAACAATAAATCCATATTTGGAGGTACCAAATCATCCAATCCCTGTCATTGAAGACATTTTTGCAAAATTAAACAAAGATGATCAAAATGTTAAAACAATATTTAGTAAAATTGATTTAAGGAAGGCATATATGAACAGGCGAATGGATGAGGAGGCACAAAAGCTGATGACAATTACCACACCATGGGGGTTGTATAGACCAACATTCATGATGTTCGGTATGTCACCTGCTCCACAGGAATGGCAAGATTTTATGGATGAACACTTTAATATGCCAAATGTATATTGTTTCATTGACGATATTTTAGTTGCAAGTAGTGATTTGGATTGCCATTTAAAAACTTTAGAGTGCATATTTCAAAAGCTTAAAAACTTAAATATTAAAGTAAATAAGGAGAAAACTGTGTTGATGTCCCCACAATTAGAGTACTGCGGGCATGTGATTGATAAGGAAGGCATTCATAAAACACCAGGGCACATCAAGGCCATATTGGAAGCACCACAACCAAAAAATATTAAAGAATTACGTAGTTTCCTGGGCACTATTAATTTTTATCATAAATTTTTAAAGAATGCGGCTGAAAACTTAAAACCTTTATATACATTACTAAAGACTTCAGAAAAATGGGTATGGTCTAAGCAACAAGAACTAGCTTACGAATGGGCCAAGAAAGCTATTGTATCAGATCAAGTATTAATTCATTATAATCCAAAGCTACCTGTTGTATTGAGTTGTGACGCTTCCAAGTATGGGTTGGGAGCTTGTTTAGCCCATGAAATTAAGTTGGGTAATAATATTGTTGAACGCCCTATTGCTTTTGCAAGCAGAACACTCAATGAAGCAGAAGTAAAATATTCACAAATTGATAAAGAAGCCTTAGCCATCATATGGGCAGTTAAGAAATTTGATTTGTATTTAAAAGGTAGAACATTTACATTAGTTACTGACCATAAACCGCTGATATCTATATTTAATCCAAATAAAACAGCGGGTAGTATATATGCAGAGAGAATGACTAGGTGGGCATTGATTTTATGTAATTATAATTATGATATAAAGTACAGGACTTCACAACATAATGCTGCAGCAGATTTTCCGTCTAGGTTGCCAATTAAAAACAGTAATGAGGAGGATAAAATTAATCTGGAAGTCAACATTAACAGCATTGTATTGGATAATCCACCTGTAACTTTATCTGAAATTGCCAAACATACTCAGAAAGACCCTAATTTAAGCAAGGTTTGCACTTACTTAAGAGAGGGCTGGCCAAAGTTGATTAATAGAGAGTTATGTAATTTTAAAGGCAAAGAGACTGAGTTATATATAATTAAAGATTGTATTTTATGGAGAGATAGAGTAGTTATACCTGACAGTTTAAAGGATAAAGTTTTAACTGAACTGCATTCTGGTCATTTGGGCATTAATAAAATGTTATCTTTAGCTAATAGTTGTTTTTGGTGGCCAAACATCACAAATGATATAAAAATATTAACTAATAATTGTCCAGGTTGTATCCAAAATAGGAACTTACCACCTATCAAACCTATACATGGATGGGAGTGGCCAGAGGAGCCATGGAAACGTATTCATGCTGATTTTGCTGGTCCATTTTTAGGACATATGTGGTTAATCATTGTAGATGCACACTCAAAATGGCCAGAAGTAGTGAAAATGAACAATATTACCTCCAGCAGTACAATTAAATGTCTACGTAGTATTTTTGCTAGATTTGGTCTACCAGAACAAATGGTGACGGATAATGGCCCACAATGGACATCCGAAGAGTTTAATACTTTTTGTAAGAATAATAATATTAGACACACATGTACTGCACCTTATCACCCAGCCAGCAATGGCTTAGCAGAAAGGGGAGTTCAAACCTTCAAAAAGGCCATGTTAGCATATAAGTTTGATAAAAATTGTTTAGATCATAGTATACAGCAATGGCTATTAGCCTATCGTACAGCACCACATGCCACAACAGGCAAAGCACCATGTGAGTTAATGTTCGGTAGAAAACTTCGTACTCGTTTATCTTTAATTAAAAAAGATGTAATTATTCCTCGGCAGTTGATTTCTATGAAACCTGTAAAGCAATATTTACCAGGTGATAAAGTACTGATTGCATCTTATGATAATTCTCGAAAATGGTTAGAGGGTGTAATTGAAACCCCAGTAGGAAATGTGATGTATGATGTGCACACTGACAAAGGCACACTCACCAGGAATGTAACTCAGTGTTTGCCTAACCATAGTGTACCTAATGAAAAAGAATCGGAGAATTTAGAAGTAAATAAACCGTCAATTAACAAAGACATACCAAGTGACATAGCTAATTCTCCTATTCTAGTTCAACCAGAAGTGCGTAGAAGTGCACGAACTCATAAGCCTGTTCAGAGGCTGGATTTATAGTCATTTAAAATGTATAATGTATTTAAGAATTAGAAGAGAGGAGTGTTGCATAAAATATTATCTGTGCCTTAGAATATTATAGTATCTATGGTTTGTGATGGAGTCCAGTTCCGTTTCCGGCAATAAAAAGTTTGGTCTCTCGTGCTAAGTATTCCCGAGTTTTATTTTATACAGTTAACCCAGCAGCCCTGCACATAATTAGCAAATATGTGACAGGTATATACAAAAAAGTTGATTGCGATAACTGATAACAAAATTGCTATGAACAACGCCATCTATATTTTCTTACTGTAACTATTTTCAAATGTGTTAGCTGCCATAGTCTTCATACAAGGCGCTAGGTGGCGCTGATAGGCAGAATAAGCTGATCAATACTATTTTCTTTGTTATCTACACAATGTACACCAATTTATACAATATCTTACTTTATCTGATAAAATTATTAGAATTCAGTAATCTTAAAACACAATGACATCTTAAAAACTAATCTATCAAGACAGATGTTGATAATTCTGATTTGTTTAGTAAGAACTAAAAAGAAGAATGCAATAATTAATGTAGGTATTCATTATTAAATGGAATGTGCTTGATCATCACCATGTTATAATTATATTATGGCATAATATGAGTCTATTAACAATTTGCATGGAGAGTTAATAAAGATAATTGCAAATTTAAGTTGATTTTTGAGGTTTATTTGAGGATATTACTAGTAAATTTCATAATAGAAAACCAGAAATTTAGTTTTATCCTGAGGGCATTGATAAATTGTTGTTTTTATAATTATTTTAACTGTTCAGTAGCCTTGAAACTTTCAAGATATGAAACTGTAATAAGTACTAATAATTTCAGCTGCTAAAATAATCTATGTGTGTCAACCTACGAGGTCAAATGCCAATTGGGTGAACTAAAAACCAACTGATAACATACTTGATGTCCATAGAAAATCATTCTAAATGCTCTTTGATCTATATGCAAAATGGCTGTGATTTCTTTAACAAATTTGCATATTATTTTCCAGACATAAGTTTCTAATTACCTACTCTTAGAAATCATGGTGATTAATATTGATTTTTGTAATGAAAGTGGGTATGAAACACAACTGAAATAGCAATATGCTCTAATGTGGTGCAGACATATTGTATGTCATAATAAACCACTCCACATGGCTGTAGTAAACACAGCTGATAAGGTGATATTACTGTTTTGATCCTCCATTACTGTTTCATTTTCATTAGCCTTTCAATCAGCCAATACTAATGTCAGCCATTATAAACATATCCCATACACATGACGAAATTCTACATCTTGTTGTGCAATAGAAACGGACAGAAAATAGATTAAATGAAATCACGGCATGGTAATAAATTATAACGTCTAACAAACAAGGAAGTAATCTGTGTGAAATCAAATACAATATTTTACTCTTCACATAAGTACACATTATTGTAATCTAATAAAAAACACTAACTGAGACCAGAAATAGAACATTAACGTGGTAAACAAGCGTAACAAAGGAAATTATTTGCTACTCACATTCTGTGATTCCTCCTCCAAAACAGCCATAGCTTCAAAATCGATATTCATATTCACAATAACACACTATAAAATCAATAACAAAAACCAATAACTGTATTATGCTCGAATGATGTTTTAAATAATCAACAAGGAAATTAGATAATTTGTATCAAAAGTTGCTCCTCAAGGTATTGTTTACAAACTGGCAAGGTCACTTGACATATTTTGGTAAATAATTCTGGTGCGTTCATATTAACTGTTGCAAGAAACGAGTGACCGACAAAACGAATGAATTAGTCGACTATTGCGTTTACGTCACTATGACATAAACAAATACTTTACGTTTTTAACGAGTGTTGCCATTGGCTAAAACGAACTGTCAAAGTTTTTCGACCTCGCTAGTTTTTCTTTCTGTGATAAAAATCGTAGCTTTTATGTTTTTTCATTGAACTTGTGATGTGGCCTTAAATACAATAATCCATTTTGTCCGCATAGTATTTTAGAATGTGTATAGAGTGCGGTGTTCCTGCAGTGGTTTTGTATTTTTGTGTGCGGTTAATGCATTAGTGTCATTGTGAGATCACGATGCGTATCGGTTTAGTGTTTTATTGGTGCGTATTTGCTTTTCACCTGTGTAAAGCGGAAGATGTGGAGAGGACAGAGACTAGAGACAGTGGGAGAAGGCAACAGTGGGGTCCGGTGGTGAGAAGCGGCTCGTTTATGAGCGACTCCGCCGCCACAGCGTCAAATGAGCAGAGTAAGTTCTCACGACCCTGAATACGATAGTTTTTTCTGACTTCTCATGACACCTGTTGACGTCCTTCACTCGAGTCATATCTGAAACAATTCGTAATTACAAGAATACATGCCAATTATTCATTTTTATATGTTTGTTGTTACAAAACATAGGAATTTGTATCGAAACACCTTCGCGGCACTATTTTATATCCCGTATTTGGGAAATCCGGATGTTGTTATTGATAACTGTTCATTTCAAAAGTTTCATGTGCAAAATTAAATTGGGAATATTTATCAATTACATCATTGAAAATATAATATAAGAAAAAAAATTATAATAATCCTGTAGGTCTTTTTTATAAAAAAAATAATAATAACATGGAGTCTGTTATAAAATATTATATCTCAATATTTGAATTTCTGTCTCAATATTTTAATTAGATAATTTTACCGAAACTTCAATAATATCAATTTCATTCTAAATCTGTGGTTTAGAATTCTAGGTAATATTAGTTATGTTACAAACATCCTGAAAGCATAAATTAATTAATTTAGACTACTTGTCTTTTCTGTTTACATTACAAAAAGTATAAATCATACTAAAACCTTACAAACAGACCTTATTCAAACATGTTAAGGTCTATTTTTCTTTGTGAGACTCTAAACAGATGTTTTTCTCAGAGCACTTATTGGTTTTATGATCATACACTTGTCTTACAGTGTTGTCAGTTATGGTACTAAGAGTAATGGCTGACCACATGTTTCATGAATTATAACACAAATTTCATATTTATGTGTTGTGAGAAAATCACTTATTATTGTTGGCTAGAATTGAGTAATGTGCTGCTAAAATTGTGGCCCTCTATGTTTGATTAATCTATGGTATTAAGAGATTTTAATTATGTTTATGGGATAGTCAAGTGCCTAGATGAAATTGGACTTTAAAATATGAGATACACTGTTGATATTGCATTGAGATCTATTCTCTATTACTGGGGTCTATCTGCAGCAGAAGAATTATAATTGACCTTTCATTGAGTTGCTTTAAGTCTATTGTTTGATTCTGCTTTCTGAAGTCTTTTTTCATGCAGTACAGTGATTACAGGCTTCAATTAGAATTAGCATACTAATTTTTAAAATTGGTCCAGTTTTTTTAATTAATTACAAGACCAAAAAAAAATACTTATCTTTCCTCTTCATAATAATTTATTAAAAATTAATACCAAGCCATATAATTATTAGAATAATTAACTATTAAATTAGGCTGTTTAGTTGAATTTTCTACCCTTAACTATTCAATTATTTAATTAAAGTATCTGATTGCAAACACTTCAATTTGTAAGTGAAGGTAGGTAGGTAGAAGGTAGGTACTTTTACAATAAGTTTTTTTACATTTTAAAGTATGTTTATAACTAGAAAAATTTACAGTAAGTTACTCAAGTTACTCAGTCCGCTTTTAAACAGTAATGTAACAACTGAAATAATAAATGTAATAATATTTTTTCTTTATTTTCTTTCACAATAGTTTACATAGATTAAATATTTGTGAATCTGTTGTGGTACTTAGCCGATAATTAACTCCAGTATTATTATAGTTTCAAATAATTATAATCCAGAGTATTGCGGAAATACAATTTGGCACGATTTCAAACAACTACAAAATATGTAACATATAATATTTAAGTGAAATTGTTTGCATTGTGATACAATATGCCATATTGAAGTAACATAATATTTATGGGAAATATAACTACCGATAAAGTCATGGGTTTTCTCTGTTTGTAAATACAATAAAACCCATATCATGTTTTAGACATATTATTATAATAACTTCCGTGAGACGAATTCATAATTATTTAAGAATTCGTCGCCGCGTCAGCTCATGATTAAGGACTCCTATTGAGTCTGAAACTAGTCGGGCGTTCCCGAGAATGCGCGTGAGTAAACCGTTGAATCCTTAAATAATTATGTTTTAGACAATTATGTAAGTAATAAAAATAGTGTTGTCCTTGATTGTGATGTAGATAAATCCACTTTTTTATTATTATGTAAATTTATCATACTTAATATGTAAATTTTATACATTGTATTGTTTTATTATCTTTACATATTATTAAAATTAAAGAAAGTTGCTGCTGCTTTTTACAGTTAAATGTTTTAATCTTTGCAAAATATTTTAATTCAGTTTGCAGCAATAGTTCAAGTGTTTCAAGAGGAAGGTTTATGTGACCCACCCTGTGCGAGCCTGGTGCAAACCTGGTGCAAACCATCTAGTACTTATTATTCAAATAAAATTTATTGCTGAATTACATGAATCATATAAGTACATATATTTTTAATTTATCCTTAATATGTTCAGTTAAAATTAGCTATATTAAATTAGAATCTTTACAAGGTAACAATGCTCCGCCGCTGTTGGTCTTTCGTATGCCAATGGACAGAATGTTTATGAGCCATGCAAAGCCAGGGCGGGTCCTCTAGTTGTATATTATGAATAGACTTCTCCTTCTGGTGCCTTTTGGAACTCCTCCCGGTTCTGCGCCAAACGGAACAGCTCCTCTGCACTGGCAATTCCAGTTCATTCTCGGATATTTCTGAGGCATGCCTCCAATGCGTCGTTTCCCTTCAATCTTGCTCATCATGATCAACTGCAATAGGTGGATTGTATCGTTTGTGTCTCAGTACATGACACCAGATAGGTAATCAACTTTGCGACGATTCATATTAGATATCCGTAAACATTTGTTTTTATATTTTACTTATTGATTCCAATATTTTAATTTAGATAAGACAAAGAGAATAGTTGTTACGTTTTTTTTTCTCCACTACGGCTGCCTGTTACAAGTCTTCGTTTTGCGAAAAAGAGGTAGAAAATTCGTGACCAACTAACTTTTAAAGCTGATAACTTTTATAGTTGTGTGTAATTATATATATTTGATGTTTTTTTTGCAGTTTTGCTTCAATTTACGACTATTTATAGAAATATTTGTCATCAATCAATATTTGGATAGTAGTCAAATACCCAATTACATCATAATAGTTCAGGAAACAATTATTTCAATCATATTATTATCATACCTATAAATATATTAATAGTCATGTATTTGGAATTTCCGATAAGTTTTTGTTAGAAAATTCTAGAGTTATTGACCGTCTGCATTAATTTTTCCTTATCGCGCAGTATTGCGGTATTTATCAGATGGTTTCATTTGCTAATAATTCTGTACTCATTTGCCTTTTACCGGTAATGGGTAAACATCTATAATTTCTTATCAGATTGTTTGTTCATCTTTACTTGTTGAACTGATAGAACTGTAGACTACTTAAAACCATGGAGTCCCATGGGACTCCATGGTTCTTGTCATGACCAATTATTTTTTATTGGCTCCTGTTCTTTTATTATACTGCTTTGCATGATAATGGTTAATAGATATGGCTGAAACATGTGAGGACTCATTGTCATTCATAAATTAGTTTTAAGTATCTAACTGTTAAGTTTTCCGTACAATATGTCATATTAAATGTTAATTAAGACTGACTGCACGGATATCCAAGTGGTATCTTAGGTCACCACGCTAATTACCTACCACTGTGCGCGGCGTGCTGCGGGTTCGATCCCCGCATGGGACAAGCATTTGTGTGATCCACAGATGCTTGTTCCAAGTCTGGGTGTTCTTTGTGCATGTGAATTGAATGTTTGTGTAACCCCCGCGACACAAGGATTACATTCCATAGTGCGGACGTCGTATTTTTTCGTGTTAATTCCCGTATCGTATTTTATTATAACTAGGTAAGTAGGTACTACATTACAGGTCCTTCAATTTCTTAAATCTTTACTTTGTTATGTATTTGGAATAGCCAGTAATCAGCTTATCTTTAATAGGTCTTGATCCCTGTATCCACTTGATCCTATTAGCTAGTCAGCAAATGTCCTTAAGATTATAAGCTATGTAATCTGAGTATACCTTCATATTACATAATAGGCACAAAACATGCTACGCAGATAGTATAGAAATTCTAATCAACCTTTAGTCATTGGAGTCCCGTCCACAGTCTATCTCGAACGCGATCCGCGATCTAATTCATTGATTTCGATTCAACCTAGATTCAAAATATTTAGAGAAGAACTTTTGCTAGCAGCAGCTAACTAAGTAGCCTATAGCCTTCATCATTAAATGGAATATCTAACACTAAAATATTTTTTCAAATCGGACCATTAGTTCTTGAAATAAGAGCGTTCTACCAAACAAGCAAACTCGTCAGCTTTGTAATATTAGTACCTACATAGGTACCTATCAGCACAATCATTGCGGATCGCAATCTGGATGGACTGTGTACAGGTCCATACTATTTATTTCATCTTTCAATAGTTTCAAGCGTACTACACTATTACTAATAGCACAGTATAAAAACATACAGTAGGACGACGCCTTTGATCTCCTTGTAAATGCCGACAATGTGTAGAAATTGTCGCAACAGTCAGGGTTGTCTCAAGTTAACAATATTTATTTAAATTTATTTTTGATCAATATTATTTAATAATTATTATTTAATAATATTAGGTATAAGTATTAGGTATATGTAATGTTGATCTAAAGTAAATAAAAAAAAATCAAATTTATTTTTGATCAACATTACTTAATAGTTATTATTTCATAATAACGTTTATCTAAAATAAATAAAAATAAATATTGTTACAATAATTAACAAAAGCGAGATACACAATTTGTAAAACAGTAACTATTATGCAAATGTGCTTCGTCTATGGTCACACATGCAAAAATTCCAGATTGAGATTGAGACGAACACATGTAATTTCATTTAGAGAAAATTAAATGTCCTCCATCTTGGATCAGGAACTCTTGCGCGATAGACATTTCCGCGAAAGCTTGACCTCATTTTTATTTTCAGTGACCTCGCAAATCTTAAAAATGACTTATCACAAAAAAATGTATATTTTCCTCGGCGCCATCTTGGATTCCAATTTCGACCCCATAATCGTTTTTAGCGACCTCGGGTACCATGAAAATGACACCCATGATAAAAAAAATGTATACTTTTTCGGCGCCATCTTGGATTCCAATTTCGACCCCATAATCGTTTTTAGCGACCTCGGGTACCATGAAAATGACACCCATGATAAAAAAAATGTATACTTTTTCGGCGCCATCTTGGATTCCAATTTCGACCCCATAATCGTTTTTAGCGACCTCGGGTACCATGAAAATGACACCCATGATGAAAAATTTGCAAATTGTCGTCGGCGCCATCTTGGATTCTAATTTCGACCCCATAATCGTTTTTAACGACCTCGGGAACTATGAAAATGACACCCATGACGAAAAATTTGCAAAATTTCCTCGGCGCCATCTTGGGTTTTAATTTCGACCCCATAATCGTTTTAGCGACCTCGGGAATCATGAAAATGACACCCATGACGAAAAATTTGCAAATTGTCGTCGACGCCATCTTGGTTTCTTGGCACCTATTTTAATAGAATTATTTTATATTTATTAAAACAAAAAGAACTAAACTAACACCAGATAGCCCTGAAAGTTAGCTCCCGAGCTACTAACAAGTTAATGTATGCAGCTCGGGAGCGCCCTTCCCCCGTCTCGCCCCTCGCACCCCGCACGATTGCCCTGTCTAGACGTCTTCGTCGAACGACTGTATGATGTTAAGACTGTGCTAATAGTATGTAGCTTATAAAATGATCATATTAAATTTAAGGGTCAGCTCACACCGAAACGCGAGGCGACGCTGCGCGCACACTTTTATAGAGCGATTCAAAATAAAACTTTAATTTCTACACGAAAAGACACATTTCTATGTGAGCTGCGCAGCGCTGCATGGCACAACGTATTCGGAATTCTCACAACGAAATGTGGATCTGTGAAAAGTGTGCGCGCCGCGTGAACTCTCGGTGTGAACTGCCCCTAACGCCCATCAAAAAATATTTATCAACAACTTCATACTACCGACGATAAAATTCTCATAAATTATTTATGCTACCGCTTTATCTTAAATATTTTGATATACACCTAAGATATAAATCTGCAGACATACACAATTTAGGTGTGAGATACCTACCAGACGGTATTAGCAGACGTTGCATGAGTCATCAAAACGCGATATCAATGTTAGGTACCTACCTACTAGACAAACGAACGGTCTGTTTTCATCTTATTTTAGAACGATAGATCGCGTCGACGTGGCATCTATACGCTTGTACCTAGGGTTGCCAACCGTACTTTATCATATTCAGGTAAGTGGGTACTATTATATACCTACAGTCAAAATAATATTGTTTATTACGCAATAATACTATATTCCTAGTAAATCGAACTTTCTTTCTTCCGAATTTGAAAACGTAATGTGATAAAAGATTGTGTGAAACTAATTGTAAAGCAAAAAATGTTGAAATGATGCGAAAGGCAAAAATAATATAATAATAGTTAACCTAAAAAGAATTGGCAGCCCTACATGTACCTGACGAATATAATGAGAATCGCTCGTCCCAGGTACGCGACAAATTACGTTTCTGTTTCAATTGATTAGCGTATTGACAAGATTGGGTCTCTATAGTAACATGTTCGGTTTTTCTAAGTACCTACCTAAGTAAATTAGAGGCTTCTTCTGTTTGAGAAATCTGTTATCACGGCATTATCACAGAATACATAAATAGGTACTTACGCTGTCCTCGCGACGTTTTTTAGTTTAAAAGGTTTTTTATGTTTTGCCTGGAACCCTAATAATTTTGCTTACATAAAACCTATAAATACTATTTATCCCTCATAAAGTCATGAATAACGTTTCCATCCGTCCGGGCTTCCCCGGGTTTGTCCTAGTTTAGAGGGCATCCGGGGAACGTCCGGGCGGGGTCTCATTTGTAGTCCGGGTTTAAAAAATTCAAGTTTAAGACCGACCGTGACGGTTATTTTTAACATTATCTACTGTTTTTTATGAAACTGACTATGTCCGTGTTCACGCTATTGTCCAGGTTTCCAATTTTTGGAGATGGCAACCCTACTCATGAATGAGGCTATAATATACAGCAAGACATTTTGCAGTCCGCCTGGTGGTTCCATATATTAGTGCATTTAAAATGACAAAATAATGCGGTAATTTATTGTTAGTTTAAAATTTTAAATCCTGATAGATATGGATAGATTTACATACTGTATAGGTAGTAGGTAGTCAGAATACGTCATAATATTAGCGCATAGCCTAGATTATTTTTTGGTGTCAGACAAAGAAATTAAGATTAAGATTATCAGTACAAACAAAAGATAATGTGCTGTAAACGACTTGGTAATTTAACCTGAAATCGAAATGATAACTAAATTTTATATGTAAGTAGGTAGGTACTAAAACTAATCGTATCAAAAGTTTCCGCGATTTGTTTTATATCAAACACAATTTATAATTACTTGTTAAATTAATTTCACATCGGAAACGTATTTAAATTAGGCCAGTGGGTGTGAGACAAATTGTTCCATAGAGTTTATTTACTTTTCGAGTAGGTATTTAATTAAGCGCGGTCACCACGGAAGCTTGTGGTCTTCTTGATAAAACTGAGGTTTATGTACCTACCTATGTACTTAACGTATTGATATAACGTTGTGCTATATTAAGAATTTCATATAGAAACTATGTCTGTTAGAACTCTAGAAGAATACTTTTATTTATAACTGACTGTTTCCCGCAAGTCCGCCTGCGGTCTCAATTTCTTTTTTGTATATGTACTACCTATGTCACCCGTGGAAAGTGTAGCTTAGCTTCCCAACAGTGAAAGTATTTTCAAAATCGGTTCTGTAGATTCGGAGCCTATTCACAATGCAAACAAACAAACAAGCAATCAAATCTTTCCTCTGTATAATATTAGTATAGATTAGCACAGATGTTATCTGTGCGATTTTTATTTATTAATATCTACGACTTAATTTTCCGATTTAAACGTAACCTATGTTGCCATATATGGCCATCGTGATTAATTATATATACTAAAATCAATCAATTATTCATTGAATAATATTTTGAAGAATTTGTTGCTAATAAGATAACACGATCCACTAATGACTCATCTGGTCTGTGTAAATATTTTATGTAGGTACAGTTAACAAAATTTACATTGAAAAAATTACTCACAGATTTAAAAAAGTACCTGGCTGACCTTTTTATTAATACCGGGACTAGTTATCTGTCACTGTGTAAAACTGACAGGATGGATATGAAGGTCTAGAGTCGACAAAAATAAACACCTATCACGGTACAAAATACATGTGAGTATTATAGAAGTGATTCTCATTAGGAAGTACGAACGAAAATTAATAATGTTCTGAGTGTAGTATGCAATAAACGTAAACAGCTGTTGGCACGGGATGGCCGATCATTTGATTAATTTAATTTTACACCTATATCTGTAACAACTGTGTAGGTATACCAGTACATCTGTGATAGGTACTTTATAATTTTCCTGTGTGCGATTTTAGTGCATTTGGTAATCAATAAATAAATAAACGAGGACAATATCACATACATTGCTCCGAATCCAAAGGAAGAAGCTAAAGCACTTGTGTTATTGAATCAGAGACAACAAAGGTACCACAAACACCCAGACCCGTGACAATGTAGATAATTGGTTTACTAGCAATGTGGATCGCACATTACTAGTATTCTTGTTAACCCCTCGTGCTAAGCTAAATGCTTATGTTACGAGTGGGTTCACGTCAGTAGTATAATGGGTCGGATTCGAACCCGCGACCACATGATAGCAAGTCCGATGCCTTAGCCATTAGGCTACCGCCGCTTCAATGATTCATTGACCCGTCCGGGGATCCAACCCGGGACCTCAAAGCTGGCGACACTTTGTGAACCGGTGTGTACGCCACTCGACTACAGACGTCGTCAAATCAATCAATCAACTCAGCCTATCGTGGTCCACTGCTGGACCTAGGCCTCTCCTATGTTGCGCCACAACACCTGGTCCTCAATTTGGGTGCTCTGTGTGCCATCATTAAGGTGTTTGCCCTAGTCATGACGCTGGGTTGGTTACCGCCGTTTACTTTCAGTTCTTTAGATGAAAGCTGCTGCCCATTCTCCTCGATTGTAAAACGCCTTTGGTAATATGAGGTACCTTACTTCAGGAATTTGAATTTGCCATTTGGATAAGCCATATAAAAGCATGATAGAAAAAACTAACTGGAATTGTCAATCCTAGCAGAGTTCATGGAAATTATGGGTTGTTAACAATAAATTCAGCATAGATAATATAGCTTGAATCAGAATTAAACTTTATTCCATAAAAAAATATGTAGTTTTAAAGTGAATCGGGATTAAAAACTAAATGAATGATGAGGATGTCGTAATCATGTGTTAACGGAAAGCCTCATCTCTGCCTCATCTTTTGGGAAATACACATAATTTTATCAGTGCCAATAACAAACATTACTTAATTTAAAAACTGCCAATAAACTTAGATGTTTAATTTAATATGCTTTTACGACATATTATTTCCCCATCGTATAATAATATCTTTCCCACTTACATTTATAAATAGAGATCTTTAACCAAATTTTGGGTAACAATTTGTTTGTAAATATTACTTAGATATTATCTGTAATGATAAACAGTGGTAGCAAGTGTAATGTACGATAATAATTTATATTGTGTACACTTCCTTCCAGTTGTTATACAAACTAGTATTAATAAGTATGCAATATCTGTGCCGCCTGTATAAATTTACATTTGTTATCTTTTATCTATTTTGTGGGCTCATAATAGTGTCTCATTTGTCTTTTTTATTGGTTTAAGCTGAATAAATGAAGTTTGGTGATCCATAAAACTACCATTTGTTCCTTTTATCACGGGTATCATTCTCATATCAGAGTATTCCTAATCGGATCCGCAAAATGAGGGCCTTTTCAGCGATTTTTTTTATCTCGACATAGATCATAAAGTTCATGATCGAAATACCCATTCTCAGAATATGTGAGCAATTATAAAATTTAAGCAAATCACTATTTGAGCAGTAACTAGGCGACGATAATGCGTTAATTCAAGGCCAGTTTTAATACGACCATTTTTCAAACCAAATGCTTACATAAGCTACAACTCCTACGTATGTTTAGCAAATTGATTAAGTACTTCTGTATTTTATTTCTAACTATAAAAGTGAATACTCTGGTTGTTGTGGCCGAATTTTCAATTGTTTTTTCGTTTGAATAAAAGAAAAAAGAATAAGCATTTATTCGAGCCACGTGCGACGCATAAAATTAAAACTAACTTAAACTATAATTTCTAAAATATTTGAGGATATGGGTCACATTCGTGCGATTTTGATTTTCTATGCAGCTTTTTCTGCCTAGCCTTTTCCCGAACTAGTTGGGGTCGGCTTCCGGTCTTACCAGATTCAGCTGATTATCGTATTATACATAGAGCGACTGCCTATTCTGCGAACAACCCATTTTACTAAACAAAGTATCACCTAGTAAAACTGATTGACAAATTGATTCTCTTTGCAGCTTAAAGAAATATTGTACTTATAGTGTAATATTAATAATATCACAGTCAGAAAAACTACTTACTACATGCAAAAAATCTATCGAATTAGATTTTTTTAATTCAATATTTCTAGATTTAATCTAATCTAGGGACAACTTACACCCGGTCATTTGATCCCAAACTAGGCAGAGCCAGATTCATTCTATTGTACTAATTATTCCATATTACTAATAAAAGACCTATCGAATGTTGTTTAATTAGCCTATATCAGGTGTACTTTTCCTTAAAACAGAACTAACACTAAAAATAAATGTCAAAACACGGTAGTCGGGCCTCCCAATTTACCTTACTCATTAGAGGTTGACAAACGCCCATTTTTTGTTACAAAATACCCATTTGTTGGCAACCGAACACCTGAATGACTAGCTACGTGCTTTTTGATCGTATCGTTATCATTATAATAAAGGGATTTCCATGCTTTTATATAAGTGTTGATAAACTGGTACCACTATGAAATATTTTTGACCAAATGCTGTTTTCTTGGTTAATATCAGACAATTTCCTATTGGAATTTCCAATCTGAAAGCACTTAACAACTGACAGTCAGACATAACATCAAGTACTGTATGGAGCATTCGATTTTTCCTCGGAATACCTAATTATACTTTGATTACTGGGTACTGGGTTGATATTCTGATATAATCTTATCGTAATTCAGTAATAATTTTGTTATTCTGATCTGATCACGGGCTGACTTACGAACCGACCATGACACATGCAAAGGCGTCGAAACGTCGGGAACTAAAATCCAAATAAACTGCGAAAGAATCCATTTAAAAGTAGTTTTATTTCAATGTCTAACATTCACCTTAATCTCAGAAAAAAATATTCTAAAGACTAGTTCCAATTATTCATTTGTGCCTAGAATAAACTTCTACCATACCATAAAACCCATTGATTAAAAGTTCCCAGCTTCCTAAGTTATTTCTTATACGATTTATGATCAACGATATCAATTGTCGTTGATCTACGCGTCAAAGTCAGTCGGAAGTGTCAGGTACTTCATGACTTTTTTGACCCTGACCTATTTGATAACTTCCTTCAATAGCCACGCCTATCGTTGGTATAGTTTTGACGTAACTTGCAAATACACACAAGCTAGTATAGAAACGCGTATTAAAATATCTACCTTGTGTATCTCTTCCATGTTCTTATTTTTTTTTGTGCCTTCGTCGCCACTTAAAAAGAAATTTATTTTGAGCCCGAACTGTCCCAATGCCAGGGGCAAAGGCTTCCTTTTCTTCTTTCCATTTGTTTCTATCAAGGGCAAATTGAGGCCACTCCTTGTTAATGGCGTCCATTTTATCCATCCATTTCGATCCTCGTGGGTCACGAGGAATATCGCTATTCTCCCTTCCAGAAAGATTTTTGCAATGTACAAACATAATTAAACAAAATTTGATCCCAAACTCTAGTGGTGCTGTTGGATATCAGACATGCTGATTTTCAGATGGGGCCTGAACTAAATCGAAAGTAAAAAAATCAGAACTTATATACTTAGGTACCCCCGAGTACTGAAACGCTTATTAACTTTAACACGTTCTTAAATGTATCTGTCGCTACTTTACACCTTAATGTGACAGAGACAGCATGAGACTTGACGGTGGCCTCAAACTGATTGACGTTTCGGTATGCGACCATTAGGCACTGTTTTACGATATCTTCCTTCAAATATAATTCCGTATAACATTCAAATCTTTTTCCGTCTTCCTCGTCTTCTATTTCAATGTTATGTTTTATCTGTTTTTTTTAATACAATAGACAATAGATTCACACACTATTAATTACATTATATACCGGAAACGACCGATTAGTTTCAGCTTCGCACTTTACCGACCTGACGCAGCTTTGTCACGGGTCATAGTGTAGTCTCAGTTTGATTGTGGGCTATCGGGCTTAATGCCGTCATCATTTTTAACTTCCTCAAAAGTAGATTGAATCTAAAACGTTTTTTTTAATGTTCAGAATGTGGTTTTGGACTTAAATGGAAACCATCATGTCCTGAGTTGCTGACGCAGCGGGGTTTTGACTCTCTTGACTCGAGTACTCCTTTAAAGACCCCGTTATACTCTTTAACTCTTGAAACTAGTGCGTTTGTTTGTGGATTTGAATGAAGTCCATAATGTCCTGAGTTGCTGACGCAGCGGGGTCTTGACTCTCTTGACTCGAGTACTCCTTTAAAGACCCCGTTATACTCTTTAACTCTTGAAACTAGTGCGTTTGTTTGTGGATTTGAATGAAGTCCATAATGTCCTGAGTTGCTGATGCAGCGGGGTCTTGACACTCTTGACTCGAGTACTCCTTTAAAGACCCCGTTATACTCTTTAACTCTTGAAACTAGTGCGTTTGTTTGTGGATTTGAATGAAGTCCATAATGTCCTGAGTTGCTGATGCAGCGGGGTCTTGACACTCTTGACTCGAGTACTCCTTTAAAGACCCCGTTATACTCTTTAACTCTTGAAACTAGTCGGGCATCTAATGTAGTGATCTTTGAATCAAGCCGTAACAATCTTAAATAAAAAATAAAATCGAAAACTACTGTGCCGATTTCAAAATTTCTTTCACGATTAGAAAGCTAAATTCACCCTTAGTAACATTGGCTATATTTTTTACTAAAAAATTCGGTACTGGACGGAGTCGCGGGGAACAGCTAGTAGTTTATACAGTGATGGAGTGCAGAATGTTGTTTTTTTTTAATTATGCTGTAAAATATATTATATTTAGACTTTTTATAGTTGAATTTTGACCACTAGGAGACTACTATAGTATTAATTAATATCTCACGAAAGCTGGAATACAAAAATAGTCAGAGTTCATTGTGCTTTAGTAAAAACTGTTTAATCTAATTCTAATCCCGTACTTTCCCACTGCAGGTCAAAGACCTCCCGATCCCTTTTCCAAGCACTGTACTGTACTGGGATGGGCCATTATCTCGTTCAGAATCAAGTTGGTAACTTTACTGTGCTGGGATAGGCCAGTGTTTTTGGTCAAGTTGGTATTAAAATCTACGTAATGTAATAAAAATTACACTATTTAATCCGGTACATTAAATTACATGATAAATAGAGCCAGTGATTACTAGATACAGTTACATTGTTTAACATAATTAACCATAATTTGTTTTGCAACGTAATTACCGGTAACTCGTTATTTGTTAACAGTGGCTAATTGCTCGCCAGTTTAAATAAAGCTCAGTTGTTCAGTTTTACATGAATGTTAATTAGATGCCTTTAAAATGCAGATTTTTGCGTTTCTTTTGGGCCTTTGGATAAGTTATTCCACATGCGTTATCTTTCAGAAAATTCAAAAAATTTTCAACTCTACGCATGGCAGAAAAGAAATAGTTCTGAGAAGTGAGAACTCAAGCTAGTTTTTCTTTGTTAGTAAACCCTTCTGCGAAAATGATACTATACTTCTGCCCATTTAATGATCACTTGGAATTCACAAAAGACACCGGGCTGAGCAACACAAACAGAGCATGATTGTACTGTTTGAAAATATATACTTACTTACGAAATTACAGAAGCAAATCATTTATCATTTAGCTCGTGATTTAGTGTGACTCAAATAATACGTTCATACTTCAGAATAATCGTGTGCCTATACGCACATACACAATGTTAAAATAGATATCGTCACGTATTTAACAGGTGTTCGTCTTTATTGGATTTATTGTTTTCCTGACTAGGTAATAATAGTTCAATGTATTTTGTTTTTTGATTAGATTTTGTGGGGGCGTTGTAATTATTGTTACTAGCTGATCACCTTTGTAACATCCGCTTAATCTTGGTCATAATGGCTGTAGTGTGACTTGATTGGTCTTTAACTTCCTGAAAATGAATGAAAATTGATTGAATCCAAATATTTTTTCAGTCAGTCAGTGTCAGTCCATCATGTCCTGAGTTGCTGACGCAGCGGAGTCTTGACACTCTTGACTCGTACTCCTTTAAAAACTCGGTTAAACTCCTAAAAAGCAAAGCATAAATTTTCGTTCAAAACCCACAATTTTGAAAGACAATAAAGCCATGGTCTGGTCAGAATAATGCTATAAATAAATGCAATTCTCCAGTACACTTTAAATTGGTTTATTGAACTCAATTTTGTCAGAAATGCGTTGTTTATTTCGTCTGTACCGTCTAGAATCGGAGCCAAGTGATATGAATTCATTGTTGATGTGAATGATATATTTAACGTGTGGAAACTGTAATAGATCTCGTTGCATCTGTTACTATCTAGTATTATTCCATTGTAACAATTAAAATTGGTTTTCTTTTTTTTATCAATACATTCTTAGATGACACAACATGTTTGTTTTTTAAATAATTAAAAGTATCTATCTACATATTACAGGATAAAAATATTTCAGCAATCTTAATGACCTCGTAGGCTCGTGTGATCGCTTGCGCGATGATGCGATGCGATTTTATCGTGCAATGAAACTGTCTATGATTGCATTGCATGATCGTACGACCTTCAATAAGATATTCTGTAGAACTCAGTAGATGCGTTTAAAGCACGGTCGTGCGAACATTTTCGTCGGACGCCCTCGTCGTACGAGCAATGGCAATATGACGACACCTTACGATGGTTGCGACTCGCAGTAGAAAGACATGGCAGAATGGCATAAACAAAGGGAGACCTTCCGAAGACCATTGTGATATGTAAGCACAAATAGAAACTAAAAAAGTTAAGGTAAGACGCTAATTGAAAGATTTAATTTCCAACGAAATACCCCCTATAAATCAAACTTGTTTTTCAAAAACCAATGTTTGACAGTCAAACTTAAAACAAATACTTCAGTCGTTTCTGCTAAACTATAAAACTGGCATAATTTAAACGGCACGCATCATATTTTCTCACATACGTAACTAGTAGTTTGTTTGTAAAACCCGTCAAACAAACACGCAAACTAAAATGATATATGTTCACATAATTCATGTCTGGATTTTTGTCTACAGAAGGCTCGTTAATGTTTGATAATTATTGTTCTTAACTCTTAATACAAACCTTTGTCATAAGTATGAGTAAATAGTTTGTGCGCTTTTTATGTTAACTCACTTAAGATTTACAGACGATGACGTTAGCATATCCTATTTATTTAGCCGAGTGATACCTAAATATGTCCACACCAACTAATAACTTTACGACGTATAGGTACTCAGCTACAAAAGTTGATGAACAAAATCACTTTTACAAAGCAATTAAAGCAGATTTTTAAAATGTCATGTATTGTATTGCTCAAATAAAATTGTATTTTTTTTTTATAATTTACTACTAGTATTCTTGTTACCCCCTCGTACTAAGCTAAATAGTTTGTGTTACGAGTGGGTTCACGTCGGTAGTGCAATGGGTAGGATTCGAACCCTGGCCAAAAGGCTATCAGGAAGGCTAATTTGATACATGAATAAGTTCAGGAGTTTTGTTTAGGTGATCGTGAGTATCGGCTTTGGGTGCTGACTGTAGATACTTATATAGTTATCCCATATAGTTACTCGTAATGGGAGAACCATATTAATAATGTTGATATGGGTGCCTTAAAAGAAGCAAGCCCTTGGTATGCAGTATACAGTTATTCAATTCACTTGTTCGGAATACTGCGATAGTAAGCTCTACTGCACACAATTAAACTTTAATAAGTAGACATAATTATTCATGCTGGCTGTTAAGTTATCATGATGTACTTGTAATATATAATTGCATATATAGGTAGTTGGTATGTCTCTGTTATCATCTCCCGATGCATACAGTAATGTTCTAATTATAATCAAGGAAATATGGTTCATCAAGTTCATATGGATCGACAAACTGCATATGTGTGTATGCAGTTGTGATATTTTACTTATATGTGACTGTCATTTAATTAAATTAAAACAGCGTTGCGCGGAAGTTAATGTCAATTTGTTACATCTGCTTTAACCGACTTCTAAAATAGTAGTTGCCCAATTGGACTACATGTTTTTTTTTGCTATCTTTGTTACGCGATGTCTCCGACAATTGGGTACCTACTGATTACAAAAATTATAATTGTCATCGATAGGGTTTAATCACGACAGATTCTGATGTGGTCCCGTAGAAAAATCTTCAAAATCGGTTCAATGTTTTGGTTTCTGAATCAAAATAATTGGTAACTTTTACCATGATTTCGAGAGTATGCATCAAGCCAGTAAATTTGTTAATAATACAAATTAATTATCTATTCTTTTATTTGTTACCAAATCTTGAATATAACTACATCCATTCTAAACCATATCAATACTATTACTAATTTAACTCACCTTGTAAAGGAAAAAGTGATAATTTAAAACAATGCCTGCTATTAATAGTAGTCCTTAAGTACCAACGTATAAGTGCCAGTGGTTAGTTAAAATGCTAATATGCGATTGTTATACTATAGATACTAAACATCCATAGATATTATCATGAAATTTTCAATGCTACTGTATCTTGACTGACTCATGAATAGCTTTTAATTTTGTACCGCTTCATTGGATCTCCAACGTTACGGCTATTACTAATATCAAAATCTTGACCTTAAACAATTTTACTGCGGACTAATATGATCGCTCAGAGCCATTTTTTTTTCGCGCTCTACTTTTTCCCTATAAGCCAATAGTAAAGATATGTTTTACCAAAGATGTGCCAGGTAGCTGTGCTGTGTGCGGATGCGTAACGAAGCTGCGAAACGATGTGAGCGTTTCCACTAGAGATGTGTTAGCAGACATGTTTTTCGTACAATAGGTACCTCTAATAAACACAGAGCTACTGCTAGCAGTTTCTCGCTCACCTCTGCCCCGCACACATTTTGCACAGTAGGTACATAAAAGTCGATAAAATGATCTTCCATCACCCGTTAATAAATCACGTTAATCAGAGAAAACGTATACTTACGTTTTTTTATACATAAACGTTACTGATAATAATAAACTAGATGTAAAATAGACGTCTGATAATAATAAATGTATGTAGGTAAGTAGGAGTTCTATGTATATTGAACCGACACATAAATAGAATTCTGCACTGAAGGTTAATTTGTTCTTTGTTTGTGTAGATAACAGATGGAAAGAGGTAGGTACTTATATCATCTCTTAGCTGCTTTATAATATGGTACTTACATTAGATTTTAATTAGTTATGTTTGTTTATTTTTTTCGTGTGTATGTAGGTATATGATTAATTATTTTAGTTTACATTAAGATTGTAAATATCTACTTTGTTAATACTTTAAATAAGTAAATAAGATCCATTACTTATCAAAAAAAAAATTAGCAATAACCTTAAACATTATTCCTAAAATAAAGTATGTTTCTCATAATTATGGTACAAGTATTTACAAACACATATTTCAAAATTTAAAGCATTTACAAATTAACACAATGTCATCATAATTAATCATTATCTTCATTACCGTTCCATTAATTTCTATCTATATGATACAAATACAAAATATTATTAAGTTGAACTAAGGTTTAAAGGTACATTTAGTTCGTGACCTCTTCACGCGTAAACGACTTAATTAATTTTCATCAATAATAATAAATATATAAATGTGGACAACATCACATATACATTGCCCCGAATCCAAAGTAAGTAGCTATTAAAGCACTTGTGTTGTGGAATCAGAGACAACGAAGGTACCACAAACACCCAGACCCGAGACAATGTAGAAAAGTGTTTTTTCTACATTGACCCGTCCGGGGATCGAACCCGGGACCTCAGAGCTGGCGACACCTTGAAAACCGGTGTTTACGCCACTCGACCACGGAGTTTGTCAATAATGCCACCTATATAATTCTGAATGACTATTTTTCCGTGGAAATCATCATGGGCTTCCTTCGTCTCAGTTAAGGCAGCGTGGCGATGGCTGTCTGCCTGTCTTTTAGACTGACACCCTCAAAATTAAATGCTTTATCCACAAAATATCGATAACATTGAAGCGCATAAGCGGCTAACCTATCTATTCTATTTACCGGGAGACACATCGTAAAAGCAATAGCAGACAACTGCAGTTCACAATGCATAGGTACATAGCCTGCCAAAACATATGTAAAATACTTTCTTCTTATCCAAGTTGTATCATCCCATATAATTCAGAATATTTCCTTCATTACATAAACAAACTTTAACAAAAAAAGTCACCGACTTAAAATTAAAACAACCCCTATGTTTAGCCTCTTAAAAGCGAAAAATAAACTAATTTCCTTACCAACCCTATTCACAACAGATGCAACCTAGATTCTTATTACGGGTGTTGCAATAACCATGCAGTCAATGTCTGCCTCTTTATAAAGTTGGTTTATCTTGCCTTACATGGTATTACGCTGTCATACAGCTTCCAATGACCTTTTCACCATGTGTATTACGAAATTTACACTGGCGCCAATGAACGGGTAAGCCATACCTTTTTTTTTAATTGTTAACGTACCACATGGCTTTTCTATACCTCATTATTCAGATTGTTTGTCTTTGCAGTTATGTATAAAAATGACTCACCTCATGTCATTTAACCATTACTGATAATTATTTTAGTGTATGACTGTCCCGAGAATTGGTTCTGCTCAGCGTAGTAATCAATTCGTTTTTACCGAGCGTTAAGAAACGTCTTTAAAATACAACTTATGTTCTCGTCGGTGTATTGTTTAAGAACTTCCAGAAATTTCTAAGAAAGTATTCAGAGACTTGATAAAACTATAGATAATTAGTCATTAAAAAAAAGATAATCATTTAGCCAACCTCCTTGTTGGCAAGCCAATCTCTACACTCAAAATTTAGCTACTATAGAATAAGATTCCATGATCGCATGCATTGTATTTCACAAAGAAGAGTCAATCTTGTGTTTTGTTTTAGTTCCAATACTCAAAATTGACCTAATTCTTCCATTGCTCTACATCATTTGCCTTTCATATCGAAGTTTCTAGATGCATTTGTTTACCAACAAGAGAGTATAAGTAACCGTGACAGTATTTTAAATCCTTTGCTTACATTACAATTGAGTGTTTGTGAGTACAAATAGTTTGCGTCACAACACCAATTGATCTTAATAAAAGGGGAGTTAAATGGCTAGATGTGCTGCTTTGTTGGACATGGTTAGAATTGATTGTTTTGTTCGCGGCTTTGGCTTTTACGGACAAAAAATGTATGAGATATCATCAGGCGCACATTAACTCATTATTCGTAATAGTACCGTTATTTTTTTAATGTTTTGCTAATTTGAAGATGTAAGAATTGTCATGGAAATAAAAGTCGATTGACCCGGTAGTAATGTTGAAGGACGGAACGTCCAGGATACCCCAGAGCCAGAAGTATTTGCGAAATATAAGATATTATCAGCGTCACAATTTCAAGTTGGTTCCAAGAAATTTGTAATGTTTTGCTTCTTAGAGGATGTAAGATTTGCCATAAAAGTAAGAAAAAAATTGTGTCGATTGACCCGGCAGTAATGTTGAGGACTGATTGTCCAGGATACCCCAGAAGTACATGACAAATATTAGATATTATCAGTGTCTTAATTTCAAGACGGTTTCGAGAGAAGCCGTATAAATGTGAACAGTATCATATAAATTGTACTGCCACTAGCAGATCCGCCTTTTTAGAAGTCCGTCAAGTGGGAACGGGTTCATACTGTCCATAGGGTTCATGTCGTTATAAATTGTGACCAATAGCGTGGGATCCGCTTTATTATAACTACTATGAAGTACGTCTGTTAGTCGAGAAATCTCTTCAAATTCACCTCAATATTTAATTCATTACCATAGTATCAATTTAATTTGTTATTTCTTGCAACTTAATGGAATTTTTTGAAGTAGATATGCGATTATGTATCTACCTATTCTACGTAATCTTGTAAGTAAAAAATCTCTATTGAATTTTATTCCGGCTCATAAACAAAATGCACTATCATACAATTAGTCATGAATTAATTTTATTTTATTATCTACTCGATAATTTATATCGCCATGGTGATCATCATTCAAAGCACACGTGTTAGATCATTTCTAGTTTTATCAATGTTCTTACTTTTCTTATTTTCCTCGTATATGCTATTTTTTTCGTGACTAGAATTTTAAGCCTCGCTTTGAACCTTCAATCTGTTTTCTTGTTGTCAAATTCCAAGGTTTTACCTGAACTTTAAGTAGATTAAGAACGCTCAAGGCTTGGAAAACACGTGCAATCATTTTCAATGAGGTAATCATTGTTCTTTCATGTGCTTTCTACTTATAGATTAATTTTATGTTAACATAAAAATTGTAATGCTGTAATTATTCCGCTTTCAAAAGGAAATCATGCAATAGATACTGTGATGTCTAATCTTCTGCATAATAGTAATTCCCTAGTTAGTTGCAGTATATCCTGTGATCTTATCAACTTTTTTAATTTTACTTGTTGCTGTTAACCAAAATAAAAAATCATTTATTCAAATTAGGCTACTAGCACTTTTGAACTTCAAAATAAACATTGCACAAGCTTCCTGATTCGCCCACCCTTCACCGAACCCGCCAAACCAATCCTAAGGACGTTGGGAATCATGCTTTTATCTCAGAGAGGCTATAATAATACTTTAAGACTCTTCTAAATTATTGTGCCCCATCACAATTAATGATGTCATTTCTTTAACCGTCGTACCATCGTGGAATTTAGTAATTAAGCTACGACCATACAATCACAGTCATGCTCAATTCCGTCACTGACTGTTAATTGGAGTAATTCTAAAAGAAGTTGTATTTTAATCGTTTTGCTTTATAGTCTAAACACAAATCAGGAAACCGTTACACCTGTGTACATGAATACAATAAAAGATAATGGTTTGGCTTCGTGTATCGACACATCGACGATCGTGCCCAAAAAAATGTTATTGGGGTTTTCCATTGAGAAATTCCTAGTATCAATACTAGTCTGCGTTTCACAGTTCGTTGCTATGTGGCCTCAATTGATCTCCCCTCCTGTTGCATCAGATTGCTGTATGTACTAAGGGTCCGACTATGAGAATAGAGAATGCATATATGCATTATAGATCCTCTTCACATTATCAATTTATCACTTACTGTAGCTTCTGTTATGTGTAAACTTTGTCAGGAATAGAAATTGACATACATAAAAAACGTAGATAGTATAAACCTTGAAATAAAACTACTTTAAACGGATTCTATCGCGTTTAAAGTAGTTTTATTTCAATGTCTAATATTCGCGTAAACCTCAGAAAACAATGGTATAAACCTGTTAAACTGGCACTTTTTATACGTCGTGTAATAATTCAATATAATTTGAACATTATGACGTGACGTGTAGTCTGTAACGTGTAACAATACCTTTAACCGCTGCGGCGACTATGTAAATTTTATCTCTGTTACAAACATGTTGATCTTTCAGATAAACATTGATTTAGTAACCTCCGTTTTAGTTTCCTACTTTGCTTGTGTTCTTATTCTTTGATTTGATTTATCTGATTTCATCTTTAAGGTTAATACGTTCCCCGCAAGATGCTATCCAGATTCATACACTTAAATAATGTTGATCCTTTCGGGATTTATATGCAATGAGCAACCCAGTTTAAGTTTATACACCTTCATCAAAGTTCTTTTAATTAAATAAGCGGAAATGTTTGTACATTTCTTTGTTACAAATAGTCGGAAAAGCGATAAACATTTATTTTCACACAACTCGTGTTTTATTGCGTTTATTTTCTTGTTTCTTGTGTAGTGATAGTAACGCCAGAAACAAACCATATTTATTGCCCTGACTGTCAGGTGTGGATAGATTTTTAACTTACGTTTCCTTGGGCTGATAGAGAGGTTGTACGTGACGCGTGCTAACAGAATTACGAAAAGCAATCAAAATAAATCTGACATTAGTGAGTTTCACAACTGGACATGAATGGGACCATAATAACAAGTATCTGACTGTTTTACATGCATAACAACTATATTTGATGCCATATTTCGTCGTGTAGGTACTCAAAGGACGCTTAACTAAAACGTTCTTAAAAGTCCATCTTTTGCTACCTTCTACGTTAAAGTAAACATCATTTAATTAATTCGCAGATACCTACTGATTTGACGGAGACACAATATTTAATAAGTAAATTCCAAATACTGCTTCTGGTAATCCTTTTTAGCTATGTTGGGGTCGGCTTCCAGTCTTACCAGATTCAGCTAAATAGTTATTATTATATTATTCAGCTAAAATTATTATTTTTAATCACAGCGAGTGATTATAATAACGTTAGCTGCCAGTATTGCCTACGCAAAAACGTTATGTTATCTTACCGTCCATAGTGAGGTTTGATAACACAACACACAACACTTAAGATATACCAGATTTTATATCATCCTTATAGAACTGTTTCTTTTTCAATTTAACCTCAGTCGCTTGTGTTCTGCACCTACCTAAATGTGACATGACATGGGTAATTTGGACGGAGCTTAGTTCAATATTCCTGAGTTGAGAATACCAAAGATGTTCTGTATATGTACTGACATAAATCGTTTGATATGATGACAATATTTACCTGATATACTTAGTTCTTAAAACTATGAGCTATCTCCTCTACAATGTTTTAACAGCCAGTCTGTTTATGCCTAGTGTTGTAGCCTCGTGCCCGATCTTATTGGGCAATAATACCAATATCGGTCACCTTCGGGCTTCAACTAATCTATTACCTACGTAGGTACTTTCTAGGTACTATTCTTTTGTCGGCTAACATTGTACCTCATCATCATCCTCCTGTCCTTATCCCAATTTCATTTTGGATGGGCGCAACATGCCTTTTTCTTCCAAACTTCTCTATCTGACATCATTTCACATGTAACATCCTTTCTGACCATATCATCTGTCACACATTCACAACTGATCGTACTCATAATACCTATGACATAATTTGCTTTACAATGAGCAAGATTCCTACCAAAAAACATTTTCTACTATATTCTATTTTTCTTTAATGTTTTCGAGGGTTTTAATCTTTCGAGCAAAATAAACAAGGATTAAACAAAGCCTAGCATACACACAATTTATAATGGAGGATACTTTTTATCACGATAATTCTACTTGATCTACATTACATCGAACCATGAGATGCTATTAGAAAAGGGTTTGTTGAAAAAAAACAGCAGTTTTCGGATTAAATGCTTACTTGATGATTGATTGGGTCAATGACCTATAGATTAATTGAGCATATAAGTCTATAGTTTATTGTTAGGAATTCATCTATATCACAGGCTTTATTATAATATCTTCAGGGAATGTTAGCATGATTGCCAATACACTCATGTTTGAAAACTTTTGGCTATACAGTTCTGAAACCCGTAGCTATTACAGATTTTATCGTTCTGTGTTAGCATCTACTTTTAAGTTTATAATTTGTTGAATGTGTGTGAAACATATTTAAATGCGAATACTAATGACAATCTTTTTGCTACAATTTTCTAGTTTGCTACTTTTTGTTATTCATTATTCAAAATCGGCTGTATAATTTCGTGAGTCATAAGCTCGTTGTAAAGTTGTCCGCCTTGATTTATACAGGGTGCAGTGGCAATGCATATACATCCTAAATAACTTGTTACGAAGCTTGTTTCTTGTCTTCCAGTTGTTGGACACGTGTTTTATTACGTCACCCCTTCTTTTAAGCCATTCTGTTTTTCGTTAGCAGTCATTAAGTCAATACAGTTCTGACAACCAGTCTTACCAAGGGATACTGGGTTACCCAGTAAAATGGGTTGTGGAGGTCTGATGCCGCCTGACCAGTCGTTCCATGTAAAATGAACAGTAGTCAGCTGAATCCAGGATGACTGGAAGCCGACCCCGACATAGCTTAGGAAAAGGCTAGGTAGAAAAATTATATTTTAGCTTGTTATTATAAGTAGGTATACCTATGCAATACATAATATGATGTAGTGTACATTTGTATATTGACTAAACAATAATAATAGACTTATTATTAATTTAACAATATGCAGCAAGGCGGTCATGGTTTTCAAGTTCAAGGTAATCCAGTTACTTTCTTGCGCAATGTAAGACTGGTTTATAGAAAACATGCGAGGAACTTAAGAGTCCCTATCAATTTCGCGGTCTAAAACAGAAATTTCCAACTTTTTCAGCGCAAATTTCTCAATAACTTCAAGATATCTGTTCTGTTTTTTTAATGCACAGTTATTTATCATTTATTTATCAAGTAAGTGTACAAAGTCAATTTTTAATAACTACTCAATATAAATTATGAAAAATAAAAACCTAACACATGTTTTTACGTAAGCACGAAACAGCAGATTTTCCAATTGCTTTTTTAGCTTACTGGTAGCAAATAACAATCTGAGAAAAATCATAAATACTGGGCATATAGTATGCTAGTAAGTACACAATGTATTTTTTTAAATTTCAATGAACTAGTACTTAAAAAAAAATGTGATCCACGCTGAAAAAACCCAATAAAGTCATGTGCAAAATCGTCGTCTATGGGTAAGAATTTATTAAAAATAACAATAAGCATTATATATTTAAAAAACTGAGGTATTTATATACCAAATGCAATTTTTATATTTCATTTCTGACTTCTTATTTATTTGTAATAAAATTTCTAAATAATGCCTTATAAACCGATGCGCTCGCTCGATACATTCAATCGCGCCCAAGGGCTTGTTGACGACGGACCTGTGTCGCCCGTGACGTTCGCCGCTCCCAACGAAACTCTTGAATCGCGCGTGATTTTGTACTACACCTAACCAGTTTTGAGACTGTGAGTAGATTTAATTTTTTATTTATGCAGTGTGAATTTTTATGATTTCATAATGTTGTTTATACATATTAATGTTTTGTACTATTAGTAAAATAGTGTTTAATTTTTAGAAAATGGGTCGAAAAAGTGATCTTTACTATCAAGGAAAAATAAAAGGTAAAAAGAAAAAGGTTGAAAAAACACGACAAGCACTTGCAGTTCTTAGGTAAATATTTTTTTTTGTAATTACGAAAACTGTTAGAATTGGTTATTATTTCTTGAATCTAAAAATGAACTTTTTTATTTTTGTAGAGAATTAAATAGGCAGAAATCTACCGAGAATCAAAATTTACCTGGAACATCATCTATAAGCGAAAAGCCCCCATCGGACACAAGGTATTCCTTTTATCTAGTATTTTTTTTATTTATCTAATATATAAAGAAATCTAATCTATACTAATATATAAAGCTGAAGAGTTTGTTTGTTTGTTTACTTGAACGCGCTAATCTCAGGAACTACTGATCCGATTTGAAAAATTCCTTCAGTGTTAGATAGCCCATTTCTCGTGGAAGGCTATAGGCTATATATATATAGGTAAGTACTTAACTCGTTTAAAAAAAATTTAATATTAATTATTTTCAGTTACACTAGCAAACAGGATGCATCAGGCTCTTTATTAGGTGAAAAGGGGGAGACAAGGTATTTTTCAACTAATTATTGAGCAAATACACTGTATATATGAAAAGGAGAACGAGTCACCAGGGAGTTGAGGAACATGGTCACTTACTAAGAAAAACAAAACCACGGAAGTATGTATATTTTAAATATATTCAATTACTGGTAAATATATGGGTGTAGTATGACATTTATATTGGGTACCTAGTCGGTACCCAGGATTATAATCTATCTGTCTGTATCAAGTTCCATGTAAATATTTCAAACATCTTTGATTTGGAATTGAAAATATTAATGTCGTATTAATATAATTTCAGAACACGGATTTAATTCAAGAAACGCCTGTCTCAATCAGCTTAATTCTCTCGATGATTCTTTAGAAGATTTAGTCATGGAGTTGGATCAAGTATGTATTTGCGTGTACCATTTTAGAATAAAAATTTTGAAACATTTATTTATTTGTTTTGCCATTTTCTGGTGAAACATATATCCGACTCCTCATAACATTTGACTACACATTTCTGTTTTACCTGTTTTAGTGATTAAACATAACTAATATTTTTTCAGTCTGCACCATCTACACCGATACGAATTGAAGGAAGAAGAATAGTTGACTATCAGTATTTTTTTGACCAACTCGTGGAGATTTCACAACACTGTGTAAAGTTTGGATGTCAAATTAGCTCTCTCAAAACAATTGAGGAAAATCGACGTGTTGCAATAAAGTAACTAAAAATATCTCGTTTTTATTTTCCTGAAATAAAACACATAATAATAGAAAATTATACATTCCCATGGAGATAGTTGTTCAATTTGATAGACTGTACCCCCCACCATTCTGGTAGGTACATCCTGTACATTATCTGCCTAGCCTTTTTTGTAAGTGACTGCCGTAACTACTAGGTAACGATATTTTTATAAGGTACTTAAACATAACACGTCATAATCACAATAACATCCATCCAGTATTACGGAACTTAGTGGGTAATAAAAACTATGCAGTGCTGACAATAGCGTTTACGGACGAAGATTATTTGTTCGCGCTACACCGTACGACAACGCACACTACGATTGTCAGCGATAGTTCGAACGCACACAGAGATACTGCGCTCAAATAGTTACCTAAACTAGCAGCGCGCCGAAATTGATAGGGACTCTTAACTTTGTTTTTATTCGTTTGTACTCGTATCAAGACTAATGCTTTATTGAGTCTATATCTATCTTTATCTCTTGGGCATATCGTGGGGATATGTCAATCATGCACGGACTAAAGGACCCCGGTCCCGTCCTTGCTTTTGCTGAAGCCGCGGCATCACTTACGCAAGCTCTCGCTTATTTCCTATATGTATCTGCTTTTTATGTTGTAGGTATTATTCTATAGCTTTACTTTTTTTTTTTGAGTAGTAATTTTCCAATGAAAGCAATTGAAATAACAATGACATATTCGTGGGAAAGGTTGATGAGGAACTTCTGCCAGATTATTCGGCGGTCGGTAAATGAGGAAATTCCGCGCGATTATATCATTGTCTGATTTGTTATTCGACCGCTCAACGAGGTCATTAACAATGTATTTGCGTGAAAATAAACCTGATTGTTTTAAAAATAAGGTTTGTTTGCCAATGTCAGTTTTAGTAGGTTTGTATGTTAGGATCGTCTTAGTACAGGTTGTTATCTAAATTTTATATGAGACAGTTTTAAATCGAAACGTTTATCATCCATTATTTTTAGAGACCAAAATTCTTCAGGACTTCATTAAACGTCAAATCCTGCTTTGCCTCAAGAAGCCGTATCATGTCAAAGCATTCACCATTGACATAATTATCTGTACTTATCAAGTTCGTTGGGCTCAACAGCCCGCACAAATCTCTGAGAGACTCCAAGGACAACCTTCACACCAATTTCAAGGAACAACTTACAAAAACCAACGTACCCCAAATTAGACAGAGCCATTATGACAACCACACTACTGATATGATACATGTTATAGATAAATTACTCACAAGCACAACAAATGATAATACTCATCACTCAAACGTTAGTCTAGGGTGGTGCTCGAACCCACGATCTCTGGTTTTGGTCTGGTCTAATTTGCAACGCCTGAAAAAGGCTGTTAAGCTGTACATAATTATTAAGAACACCTGTATACCTTAACAAGCAAATAAATATTTTGAGTTTGAGTTTAGCAGTCATAGTCACTAACCACTAGACATCGGGGCAGAATGCGTTTCTTTAGTTCTAACTCTATATAATTTGGTTTTTCAGTACTGTTCGAGGCGTGCCACAATGAGCCTGCTTGCCTGCAGGACCGCGCCGGTCTTGAGGCCATCACGCAGCTGCACAGGCAGCTTGACGATGACGCCAACGGCAACGTCGACCTTAGCGAGAGTGATGATGTGAGTTTATGATACTTCTGTATTATGTTCAATCTAGCTGTGCCTTCCAGTTTTTGAGATAACTTTCTATTTTTTTTTAATAAAAAGTGGTCTATGTATACAACATGTAACAAAACCCCTGTCAGATCCAATAAAAGCGTATTCTTGGTACAGTTCATGAACCGTCTCGCATATGCGGCATCTTTGACACAAAGCTGTAGGTAGTGAGTACGTGAACTTTGAGGAGCGGTCAGTGTTGCTGTTGCCTTGGATCAATTTTTATTTTTATTTAATTATTTTCACTGGGGAAAAATTATCATCTCCAATCCATTTAATGACCACGTATATGTGTTCGCAGTTCGATACCGAATAATACTCTCAGAGATCCGAAAGGGTTTTTGTTACATGTTGTATATACATCCGGGAGGTCGATTATCTTCATACCAAATTTTATTGAAATTGGTCCTGCTGTTTGAGCGTGAACAGGTAAAATACATGCATACACACTCACAAACTTTAGCCTTTAAAATATTTGTGTGATAGTTGTATAGGCATGGTCTTTGTGAAACATGGAGCCCTGTGAGCTCCAAATAAAATAAAAACTGACTTGGTCTACATTAATAAAATTACTTGCTGGCTTTCTGATCCAAAATGGACTATGGGAACTAATCTTAAAGTACATTTATGTGTGAGCTAACACGTGTCAGCTCTTCATTCCTCATTGCATAAACTTATCAGACAGTGTACCATATCAATATAGTCTTCCCGTCAGTCTGCCCGTGCCCATGACACACGAACCAAAATGATAATAAACCGCGATAGAATCCGCTTTTAATATAGTCTTCGTTTCCAGTGCCTTTACTATTCCCAGGAATAAAATGTTAATGTTTTGTCACTTGACGGGCCTGTTGGTCTAGACCAACAGGCCCGTCAAGTGAGGTCACTAACTACTAGTAGTTAGTGACTCGGACTGCTAAGCCGGAGGTCGTGGGTTCGATTCCCACCCAGGACAAATATTTGTGTGATGAGCACGATCATTTGTTCTGTGTCTGGGTGTTATTTATCTATACTAATATTATAAAGAGGAAACCTTTGTATTTTTGTATGTTTGTATTGAATAGGCTCAAAAACTACTGGACCGATTTCAAAATTTCTTTTACCATTACTTAGAGGAATTCTTCCGAATCCGTATAGGCTATATTTTATCCCGGCAAAATAGATAGAATTTTTCGTGGTAGTGAAAATTGTGGAGTAAGTCGACGAAAAAACTGCCGTACGTTAACGATTCTCGCGAACGCTGCCTAAATGGTTAGAGATGTATGGTTGACTTCTATAGAAAAGTTGTAGAACTCAATAATGCCTACAAAAAAGTCCGCGATAGTATAAACTAAACATTTATATTTTAGCCATTATAACCACTTTTCCATAGAATAAAAGTAATTAAAATTATTAGCCTATGTTTATTGATCATATTATCGTCAAATACTAATCCTTATCCAAAAAAACTATTTATTGAGCAAGATTGTTTCAATAGCTATAAATTACTTCTTATTTTATTCCAATGGGACAATTCATTCAAAAGATATTACGAATTTAAAATTGTAATTGGTATTAAAATGAATGATGGCCGCCGGTGTTAAAAGTATGTACGCCCATTATGCTATTAAGAAATTTAAGCCCTCCTAATATGTGCAATGGGACAAGACTTTGATAAAAGAATTGCGAGCCAATGTGATTGTAGCGACCATCATCACCGGCCCGGCGCGGCGGCGGCGGCTGGACAGCTCGCTCACATTCCGTGGAACCCGATGATACCGACAGATTTGCCTATTTCCTTTAATACATTATAATAATTACAGTTTCCCGTCAAGGTATCGTTTGCCCTTACAATGGGTCAAACTTTTTCAATGGTAGGCATCGATCTCAGAAAAGAGTGCTTTTCTCATGGCCAATTATATGTTGCACTTTCTCGAGTAGAATCTCCTGAAAACCAATATGTTTTAATGCCATCTACAAATACTACTGCAAACATAGTGTATAGTGAAGCATTAAGGTAAAGAGTCGTTAAAATTAAAAATTAAAAACAAAAATAAAAGAGTTAAGCAGGTACGAAACAAAGAAATGTAACACGAATAAAAAAACCTATAAAAACATACATACAAAACAAAATGTTTTTTTTTTCAGAGAGCTTAAAAAATAAATGTCCACCCGTGCGAAGCCGGGGCGGGTCGCTAGTCTATAATATGTATGTATTTAGAAATATATAAGTATGTTTATCAGTTGTCTGGTTACCATAGTACAGGCTCTGCCTAGTTTGGGATCAGATGACCGTGTGTGAGATTGTCCCAAGATATTATTATTATTATTACTGCAGGTCTGGTCGTTGTTAATTTATTAATACTTAATTTCCCCACGCAGTGACGTTATTTGAATAATGGTATTACCATGCATTTTTTAACTAGTTTCATTAATAGCATATCGTTTCTGTTGATTCCAGTTCCTCCGCGAGGAGTTGCAGTACGACAGCGGGTATGAGAAGCGGCAGCGCGCTTTTCACCACAACGATGATATGCACATATCTGTCAAGGAGTTGTGGGAAGCCTGGCTGAGATCTGAGGTCAGTATGCTGTGGTACCGTCATTGTATTGTGTAAAAGTAATACAATATAAAACTAGTGTTTGATGATGATGATTGTGATGGTGGGTTCTTCTTGACTAAATTCCCATATAATTAATATAAGATTATGTAAAAAAAATGGCAATGTTGTAATTAAATTAAATTTTGATGGTTATGGCTCAAACGTTGTTTGAATACAAGCGTTGTCAAATGTTATGTTCAAGTCAGTTCCACCCATTGATAGTATCTTCTTTTTTGCATGAAAAAATGAATCAGGTTTCTACCAAATTAAAACTACATCAAGAGTGAACCCCCCGGATCCATAATGTAAAGGGAGGTATCACCTTACCGAATCACATCACCGCCTTTCACAGGGGAATATCTGAGGAACCTTAAAAATAAAAATCTAGTTCCAATTACATTTATTCAAAAGCTTCTGTTTGCCTTTAATTTAGATTTAGGTATTCGGACCGGAAATGAATTTGTCACGAAACCTGTCTAATGCATAAAAGTGAATATAATTATACGCACATTATTATAAAAAATAAAACTGATAAATTTTCCTAGTTATTTGTTTTTAAGCCCAACCGGTAACTCACAAGGTTCACTTGTGAGTTAGGTACCAAATATGCATACCTACATATTTATTTGGCATTAATATTATCTGTTTTTATTTATTTGCAGGTGCACAACTGGACGGTGGAGCAGACAGTGGAATGGCTGACGCAGTCGGTCGACCTACCTCAATACAAATCTCTGTTCATTCAGCACAAAGTCACTGGTGCTACCCTCCCCAGGTAACTAATGGCGTCATCAATATAGCTTGAAATTGACAATGAGTCTTATTTTTAACGAAAATTATTAATTTTCGTTGATAACAATGATATGAAGAGAAAATACAATAAAAAAAAGTTTAAATGCTAAATCCCGTGTGTTGACTACGTGTGTTACACACTAGCGTCTATCGAATAAGTCGTGGTGGCCTATCGGTTCAAAGATCGGATTCGCATGCACATGGTTGCAGGTTCGAACCTAGACAAGTGCCACTGTGACTTTTTCAAAGTTATATAATGTACTTTTTTAATCATTCTAAGACATCATTGACAAACGGTGAAAGAAAATATCGTGAGGTAACCTGGATTCCAAAAATTTGAATCTGTAGTCGCCAACCCACAATGAGCAAGCGTGGTGATCATTGCTCATTCCTTCTCTAATGGGAAGAGGCCTGTGCCCCGCAGTGGGACGTTTATAGGCCGGTATATATAAGTCATTTCACAATTCTGACAACTAGCCTTACTATGGAATACGTACTTCCTAGGTAATACATACCTAGGAATGGGCTGTGGAGGTCAGATAGGCAGTCGCTCCGTGTAAAATACGATATTCAGCTAAATCCGGTAAGACTGGAAGCCGACCCCAACATAGCTTGGGAAAAGGCTAGGCAGATGATAAACTACTAAAATACTTAGATAATACATAATTATATTCCTTAGTAACTTGATAAAGTGCACGAAGCAGTCTGCAAACTCATGAACTTTATTAATAAACATAAGTATGTCTGCACGTAAAGAGATAGAAACATGAATAATTATTTTAAGTTATACATCAAACAATAATAATTATTATTCTGAAGACAATGATGATAATTATGATGGCAATCTTACTTTAATGGACTCATAAATAGTTTATATTCATTCACTATGTAATGAGTTTTTGTAGCTAGTTGTGACGTCATCTTGTAAAAATCTGAAAGTTTATAGACTTACAGGTCAAATAACTCAAGTATGAGTATGACTTTTTTAAAGTCTTGTGTAATTCTAAATCACTACAACCTATTACCTACATACGTTTTTATGCTGCTGGAGGGGCTCGTGGCTAAGTGTAAGCCCTACGGTTTGATTGATATTAAAGGTTAAGCCGCGCTCGCCGAGGTTAGTGCGTGGATGGGTGACTATTTTTAAACATACCGAGACTCCTCCTTGCCTCGGTAAGCACGTTAAGCCGTTGGTCCCGACGGTCAGACAGTGATCTTTGACAGTCGTTAAGTCATTATAATTGTGACAACCAGTCTTACTATGGAATACTGTATTAACCCAGTAAAAGTGGCTTGTGGAGGTCAGATAGGCAGTCGCTACATAAAATACGGTATTCAGTTAAATCCAGTTAGACTGCAAGCCGACTCCAACATAGATTGGAAAAACGGTAGACAGATGATGATAATTTTATCCTGCCCATTATAGAAACATTTTTATTAATGGTGTCTCTTCTTCATAATTCTTGTTAATTGGTAGGGTTCCGCACCTTTAAAGAAAATACGGAACCCTTATAGGATGACTTTGTTGTCCGTGTGTCAGTTAAGATCCTCGGAAACGCGCGGTGGTATCGAGTTGAAATTAAACCATTTAAGTCTACAGTTTCTTAGACATGTCAAATAATCAAATTTCTTAGTTAAAGTAAAAAAAAAAGATACGGCCATTTTATACCGCATAAAATGTATATTTCGACACACAATTGAATAAAAATTTAAAATATATAGGATACTTTCCGTTGACCTAGAACTTTGTGATTTGGTAAGTAATATCGCCTTATAACAAAAGTACAGAACAACTAAATCTATCTGGCCCCGCGCAGCGACCTGTTGCCGCAATTCAGTACTTTATAACTATTTACAACATCCAAAAATAATACTGTCTTTGTAAGGAGCCCTCGGTGGACGAGTCCGACTTGCAAAAGCCCGTTTTTTTTAATATTTGTTATTTTATGTCCAGATTGGCTGTGAACAACATGCAGTTCCTGAGCAACGTGTTGGGCATCAAGGATCCCATTCACAAACAGAAGCTGACCCTCAAAGCCATGGACGTCGTGCTCTTTGGCCCTCCTAAAGGTAACGTACGAAACTGTTGCTGATTATTTAATAAAATAATCTCAAAAACTGTATTAAAATCATAAAATCATTAAAGACGTAGATATCAGGATTAATTTAAAAGGAATCCGTATATTCAACGAGGTAATCATGTGCATAAAACTGAACAACTTTCCCCAAGGAACATAGGTCGTAATCATAAAATTGAAAATCATCTTTTCATACAAACATTAGTCACGTGACCTGTCACTTTGTATGAAAAGTTTATTTTCCGTTTTAAGATTTCGACCTATGTTCCTTAAGGAAAGTTGTTCAGTTTTATACACCTGATGACGTCGTTGAATATACGCACTCCTTTTAAATTAATCCTGTATAAGTAGTATCTGAACTCAGCCTATCGCAGTCCACTGCTGGACTAGGCCTCTCCCATGTTGTGCCACAACACCCGCACCTCCATTTACGGCTGTGGTGTGGACGATGTGGTGCGCCATCATTATGGCGTTTGCCCTAGTCCCAACACTGGGCAAGCGGGTTGTTGACCGCAGTTCATGCGCAGTTCTTCAAGAGAACGCTACTGACCATTCTCCTTGTTTCTGTATCCCTTAGTCGACTCTTATGACACCCACGGGGAGAGAGGGGGAAGTTCTATTCCTTGCCAAAACTCCACGAGAATATAACGCAGTATAAAAAAAACATTGACTACAGTCCTGATTTAAAAGTCCATAGTACATTTACGGATATTTGAACGATCAATTAATCACAGAAACCTGTTTCCTGGCAATCGTATGAATTCGCTTTATTGTATATATAACTAGCTGTTACCTGCGAGTCCACCCGCGTGGGTGTCTGTTACCGCGGCCTATGTTATAAATGTAGCCTTTGTTCTTTGCGAGGCTCTAGACTACCTCTGTACCAAATTTTATTTGAAGCGGTTTAGTAGTTTAGGTATGATTGCGTAATAAACAGATAGACAGAGTTACTTATTCGTAAAGGTCGTTAAGCCATTGGGTCCACTGTCATACTTCTATCTTTGGCAGCCCTTAATTCATTACAATTCTGACAACCAGTCTTACTATCTATGGGAAACTATATTATCCAGTAAAATGCGTCGTGGAGGCTAGATAGCTTCTTGGTAAGGTAGACAAATTCTACAAAGATTTTGAAAAAATAAATAAAATACATGTGCACTTATTTGTATTGCCCTTTTTTATCAAAACGTGTTTTACTAATTAATTATGACAACCTAATAAAGTCAAGTTGTCAATTAGATGTCAAAAAAACAAGAATGAAAATCTTTATGGCTTGAATTACATTAAAAAGCCAGCCTGTATCTGCCGTTATGCAGGGCATCTGCTTTTATATTTAATTAACAACTTAATAATTAAATTTCGTACTTTCAAACCAAGGTCTAATGTTCAGATTCGCTGTAATAATAACTTTATATTATAAAAAATCGTTCTTGATACTCTATTGATACTTTGATCCTTTATTTACAACGCAGTGTATAAAACAAAGTCCTCCGTCGCGTCTGTCTGTCAGTTCGCAATGAACTCAAAAACTACTACACCTATTTTCATGCTGTTTTCACCATAGAATAATGGTTTTCTAGTAAAGTCTCTAAGTATATAATTTGTCAAGTTTTTGTATAAATTGGCTAAACGAAATTCATGCAGGCGAAGCCGTAGGCATCAGCTAGTATTACATGTATAAAAACTAAATGAGTAGGTGTGTACAGTCATATATGTATTATTATCACAACAGGTTTTCTTCTTAAAATTACCATGTTTATTTTTTTACCGGCAATGATTCGGTGTAATCGTTATTTGATGTTCAAATAACGTAAGGATATGATCGCATTTAATTGTGTTTTTTTTTTACTATGTTCTCATACGTAATTTATGAACATAAGTAAATTTTATAAGTAAAGTCGCGTTAAAACAATAGGGGCGCGGACTAGGTATGAAATCTTAAAACTATACTTATCTGAAAACTTATTCAACGGATTATGTTTTTTTTTATTCATTTCATATGAAACGATGTCGTTGTAAAATGGTTACCATCAAGCATAAAGATTAGCTATAAAAGTATTTAATGTAGGTAATTATTAAAAAAACACTGGGAATGTTTCATGTTCCTTATATGTAGTAACAATTGCAAAAAGACCGCGATATCAAGATCCCACATTTACTTATACATGCCATAACTTTTTTGCCAAAATAAAATTTGCAATGTCTCACTCAATACAAAAAAAAATACAGTAGCATTAAAACCGACATAATGTTGAATCTCCGAACTGTATAATAACACAGCTCTCCGAAGGTCGTGTAGCCATTAAAATACGTCAATATACTGCAAAAAAACGCTTCATTATGTGCTCAGATAATAGATCTACAACCATTGTTGAAGCTATGTTGAAGCTAGCCGATAAAGGTGCGCTTATACGTGACGATTAGGTTGTGACACGACACGCGATACAAGTGGCGTCACATATTTAAGATAATAGGCGTGTGACTAAGTTTTTTTTTTCGTCTATCAGGTAGATTATTGAAAAGTATTGGACAATTTTTTTTTTAATTTTTCACGCGTTCTAAAATTTACGGAGGTATTTTGAGTTGTAATGTCACATGACGTCACATCTTGGTAAAATCGGAATGTCAGACCAGTAAAGAAATACATGTAAGACTTCTATGTCTTCTATGGAATAAATCATGATATTAATGAAGATGATAATTATATACCTACGTCTTTTCTCTAATTCACTGTTAGTTATATTAGGTTTCTAAAACCATTTTGTTTATACGTTATGATTGTAAAATGTGATCAAATCTATAGTTATGTATATAATTCTCCTCCGAAACGGCTTTACCGATATTCATGAAATTGTTCGTGTTTATTCGGTGGGTCTGAAAATTGATGATATTAATAAACTGACTTTTAAGTAATAAGGGTGGCCTTCTCCAGAATATAGCAAAACATCGTTTTCCGGATAGTCCTAGATCCTAGTCACCAATACCAATTGCTTCATAATTTATTGAATTAATTGTGTCTTTAACGCCTACACAAACATATTTGTGCATACTTATATATAAATAGAAGAATAGTGTTTTGTATAAGATTAATTTTTGCATGTACAATTTCATTTGTAAATCCGCGATTATATCTGAAAACCGTATGCAGTTGATATTATGTTCAATTCTCGTTACGCCTGTCAGGCCATGCAAGATAAGTTATTTAATTCTCGTAATTATGAAAACGGTCGACGGTCATTCCCATAGCAACTACTCTATACTTTACAGACATTTTCATTGTGTAAAATGAATCATAATATTGTCTGTGTAAGTAACGTATGAAAGAGATATCTCTTACTATTGAAAAACAATCGACTTTTCCTACAATCTTGTTTACAGTATTCCGTATGCATTGTCGATGCGTGTACAGTCAGTTTTAAGGTCATCATTGTTTTAACATTGCCTCCTAGAATTAAACGCCATTTTTAAATTGGTAATTTTTGTCTCGTCTTTTTCACGTTTTAATTTTTAATTGTTTTTAATCGAATTAATTCTTTAAATGAACGCTAGTTTAAAAAAAAATGTTTTATTATTTGATAGGTAATTGTAATAGGTACGTATAGTGCCAAAAACTTATATGATTCGGTGACTGAATCTGGAACCAATATTATTATATTATTTTAATTTTACTTCAAAATCAAAATGTTTTCATTTCTAGTAAAACTAAAATAGGCGCTTAAGAAACGTTAACTTTAAAAATAAATGACTCAAGGTGATTTCCATTTATACAAGTGGTTTGTGTTTTGGATTTTCCATAGATATAATAATACCGGCCTATAAATGTCTCACTGCAGGGCACAGGCCTCTTCCCATATAGAAAAGGAATGAGCATTGATCACCACGCTTACTCATTGCGGGTTGTCGATTTCAAATTATTTTTTTTGGAATCCAGGTTTTCTCACGATGTTTTTCTTCACCAATTATCATTGGTGTCTTTGAATCATTAAGAAAGTACATATATAACTTCGAAAAGGTCACATTGGTACAGTCACGAGCATAAATATGTATACACCTAGCGAAATTGTAAAACCTATGAAGCGAGAAGTTTTTGCTGAAACTCAAAATATATATACATGATTTGAGAACTGTTATAATTTTATGTTGTTAAATGATTAAAAGTTGAATTGATGGTGAGTTCCTGTTAAATTATTGTTTAACAATTTCGCTATATGTACATTTATGCTCGTGACTGTACTTGCCTGGGTCCGAAACTGCAACCATGTCCACACAGATATTATTCATAGATATAAATCCGTCGATATAAACGGGATTGTCAGTAGCATACTATCGTATGTAATAATGTATGTATGTAATATCGTATGAGAAAATTATTTTAATCACCTACGGGTTAGTAGGTTAAGTTACCTTGTTTGAGCCACGTGTACATACAATGATACTCGAAGCAACACTTGTTAACGTTTTAATCGTTTATCGCACGAAAGGTATTGTTCTTTTGTGACTGGCAACAAGTTTTGTTTATTCTTTTAGAAAGAACTCTTAGTATTCAATCCATATTTAGCGAAAATACACGACAGCTTTTTATTGATTAGTTTATGTGATTAATAATTTTGTGTGTGTTTATTTGTGATTGTGAAAATTTCGTGTCAATGATAATGAAGAGAGGTTTCAGTAATAAATTCAAGGCGTATTGTGTTCATCCAATATAATAGAAAAAAAAAACAGGCAGTAGGTTAGTATATTTAGTAGAACTTACGGTATTTAGTAAAAAAATCACTCGCGCGCATTAGACTGGCTTCAAAATAAACCTGTTTGTTTTAACCAAAAAAACTTGAAATACATTTTTTCCTTGTTGTATTTGGCTTTAAAGAAGTTCTTCAAGTTTTCGGGGATGCCCCAAATACAAATCTCACGTGGTACCTAATTATGCAGTGACTAATAAATAAATTCTATAAAAATCCTTCGTACACGACAGTTTGTATTAGACATACTTACTTTAGGTTTTTACCTTATTAATTTATTCTTAAAACAAGGCAACTGCTGTTCATGTTAATTTGCAAAGATGTTGATTTAAGTAAGCTGTCAATACTTACCTCTGATTAACGATAATTAATTATGCGAAGACGATGCCTCGAAGGAATAATTTTATTTAATTGCCTGTTGACATGCAAACTTTTTAATTTTATTTTAAAATCAAGGCGTTTTGATGATCAATTTTGTCGGTCTAGCCTACGAGTGGTTGTTAGTTTTTTGAAAAGCAATCAAAGCTATGATCTGTTGATTAGACAAGAGGTGACATTGCCTGACTGACAAACTCAGTTATTCAAGAATAAATATAGAAGAAAATAATTAAACATTATTTACTACCTCTATTACTATTATTATATACATTCTTAAGAAATAAGCAGTACCTACCTTTGTAATCTATTATGTTGCCTGCCTATGATTGGTGTATGTAGCTAAAATTATGAAGATTACCCATTATATACAAACTTACAAACAAATTTTACCTCTTTATAATTATTAGTATAGATAACTATAACTTATAGCGCCACTGACTTATCTGACCCGGTGGCTAAAACTGGAACTAATATTGTTTTACTAATTTCATGTTGTGTAGCTTCAATGTAAAATAATCAGTTAATTAAGATTTAATTTACTCTTAATTCGAAGACGAAGTCTCTATTTTTACCCTTATACCAAGAATTTTGACTGGCCTGTTGGTCTAGTGGTTAGCGACCCCGACTGCTAAGCCGGAGGTCGTGGGTTCGATTCCCACCCAGGACAAATGTTTGTGTGATGATCACGATCATTTGTTCTGTGTCTGGGTGTTATTTATCTATATGTAAGTATGTATTTAGAAATATATAAGTATTTTTATCAGTTGTCTGGTTGCCATAGTACAGGCTCTGCCTAGTTTGGGATCAGATGGCCGTGTGTAAGCTTGTCCCATGATATTATTACTATTTATTTATTACGAAAGATCAATTAAGTTGTAAACTAATTGAACAACAACGACGCCATCACTGGGTCAAAAAAGTTTGTAGCACAGTATGTGATCACACGTTCTATGATTAAACCTAAACGTACTCCATTCCTCGTGTATAATTATATTCTATAACAATAAAACTAGATTAAAATGCTATTCTATGGTTTACGGTGCGGCTAGAATGTGGCTAGAACGTAATGTCAGACCGCGCGTTATTACTACTTAGAACGTGATATTAAATCACATATTTAGTAGAGACACCATTTCTTCAGCTTTTTGCGAGACTGTCCTATTTATGAAAATATGTTTTTATAAAAATATGTTTTCATTCATATTATTTAACCCTTTCACTGTCCCGTGAGTCACATATGAACATTTCCACTGGTTAACTATTGTGTCTTCTGACGGGACAGGGAAGGTGTTAAAAAACATAGAAGCTATATCGAGATGTGAAAACGATATGGTAATTACTTTCACATCAAGATATTTACAATAATTTCTATATTCCGAATTATACAGAGCGAGCGATGACGTCAATGTTTAAATCTACATAATAATCTAAGCCTGTCCCGTACAAATGCCGAGAAATATCGGATAGCCGAGTGGTATAGGTCACCACGCTAATTACCACTGTGCGCGACGTGCTGCGGGTTCAATCCCCGCATGAGACAAGCATTTGTGTGATCCACAAATGCTTGTTCCAAGTCTGGGTGTTTTTTGTGCATGTGATTTGAATGTTTGTGAAACCCCCGCGACACAAGGATTAAATTCCTTAGAGTCGTTTTTACTAAATCAAATCAAATGACATCTTGCGAGAAAGGAATAGATTCTGCATTATCCACTTATAACTTTAACAGCTTCTCACTTATATTTTATTTCAGTGTTTTTTTTTACTTAATATTGCTACACATACGCACACACACGTAATGTATCGATATTAGTCAAATGCCCAATTATTGAGCTTTGCCCTCGTAACATCCTTGATTGCCACCCACTCGTATTCGGTGGTCGCGTAATGTGTTTATAAGGCTTTATACCCATTGCTTCTTATAATTGATGTAGAAGGTATAAATAGATGTTCATGTGCAAAATGCCTTGAAGGTCAACATAAGAATTGAAGTCATGTATTGGGTTTTTTGATGCCTCTGTTTGCGAACATTCCATACAAGTTTTTTTGGTTGTAGTTACTATATAAATTGATAATTTATTTGAAAGAATACTGCCGTAGTCAATACCAATATTCCGAAACACTTAAGTAATGAAAGAAAGTAAAACTTTGAAAGAATAAACCTTTTCTAGATGATATAAAACGATAGCAAACCAAAAAGTTTTTCATATTATTATGTTAGTAGATAACTAACATAATAATTTTTGTCTTGTTCTTTCTCCGATAAGTTATTAGTTTTTTTAGATAGTTAATTTCCTTATGTAAATGAGCGTTTGTAGTCGTATGATAACACATACACAATTAGTTTGCAATGAGAAACTTAAATTCCTAATAAGGTACTAAATATGATCTACACGTATACCTATCTACGTACTACCTGCGTAGCTATTTTATTATCTCTACTTGTTGTACGCCAGGTCAAAGTCAAGTTAACTATCGTTCCTGACCTGTGTGATAATAATAAAGGTACCTGTGTATAATATAAATTAGGAAAATAAAGTATTTATCATTGTGAACAATCTTCTCCCTGTTGAGCCAATATAACGATTTTTTTTTACCTTGTGGTAGACCATGTTAAATTCTGTTAAAATAATATTTAAAAAAAAATAAGTATGACAGTAAATATGTATCTGTATGTATCGATATTTACGAAACAATTAAATAAATAAATAAATAAATAATAAATATCTTGGGACAATCTCACACACGGTCATCTGATCCCAAACTAGGCAGAGCCTGTACTATGGTAACCAGACAACTGATAAACATACTTATATATTTCTAAATACATACATATTATACATAAATAACACCCAGACACAGAACAAATGATCGTGCTCATCACACAAAGATTTGTCCTGGGTGGGAATCGAACCCACGACCTCCGGCTTAGCAGTCAGGGTCACTAACCACTAGACCAACAGGCCCGTCTATTTTTTTAATTGCATATTTTTATGAATATTCGTGTTATTTTGTTTGGACAGTGACCGCACTTAACTTTTGACATGCTCAGACAAAAGGACAGGGTAACCACATTTTAAAATCGACCGTTTTTCGGTATCGGTTGACCAACTGACAAAAGTATTGTTTAAAAAAAATAATGTGTGAAATTTTAAATTTTGCACAGTACCATTTAAACGTAAGTAGCACAAGTTTGCTATCACCATGTTAGTATCGACAATTGTATGACGACTGGTTTTCTCAGATATTACACGTCTATAATTAATATTAGCATGTTAGGAATATACAAATTAGTTTGCACTGAATAAGCGAGTCTCACATTTTACGAACTGATGGTGTCAATGGCGTTACATCACAACTTACAATAATGATTTAGCTTCATTCAAACCTGAGTTTTGTTAGCAGTGGATGTGCTACAACCTTTTTTAATCAAATAACGCGCCATTTTGCAACGGTGTTAACTATTTTATGCATTCTTTAAAATTACCACTGTGAAATATTAAAAAGAAATTCACGACGTTTTTTTTAAGTGAATTGTTTTGAACGTTTAATACAATTTAGTGAGTGGTTTTTTTTATACGTAATGTGAAGTGACTTCCACTAGTATGTAATAATAAATGTTTGAGACCTGGATCGCAGTGTGTGCCTCGTATTGTGTATACTTGACGTTCAGTGGCCGTTATGTGGATTTGAACGAAGATGGTAAACAATACAGCTAGCTGCAAATATTAAGTCAGGTCCCGAATTGCATATCACTGTTCTATCTCTTACTATACTACTTGTAACCTTTTTTCCACTATTTTGCAATGTCCGGTTTTAGATTAAAAAAATATAGACACATAGGTACTTACTTTTTGCTTTTTCGAAATAACGAATAGAATTTGAGTAAAGATACAGCGAGTTTAAGTTAAGGAGTGGGAGCTTGCCACGTTACTTGCGGCTACTATTATCGCCTCACTTCTGAACTTTAATGCGCCTTATCTCAGTCAGATTTAATTGTTTTGAAAAAAAAAATTAAGTATCTTATTTTAATTTTAATATCTAGTTTACGGACTAAAATAGATTTCTAGTTTTATAGATGATACGTAGTCCGCACACTTATTATTGAAATCTGAAATCGCCAACTCCCAATTTGATGATACTGGTTCCTTCTCTATATGAGAAGAGTCCTTTGGGACATTTATAGCCCGGTATTAGACTTATTATTATTGCCATACGAGCAGACAGTTGCTATGCGCGAAAAATTTCTAACTGCCATCATACAAACGATTTTTTATTCGCTACAGAGTGCTACAGAGTTCGTTGTGTCCGCAGGTACCTTACATATGGTTTTTGCCATAGACTGTACAATGACATAATGTCTCAACGAGAATATTGAACTTGACCTTCTGTGTGGTCATTTTAGTTTCTAAGAAGTCAATCTGGTTTGACAACATTTATTGTTATTTGTTTTGTATAAATCTTCTATTTTAATAGTTGGTTATAGCTGCATGTTAACTTTTGAAACATGGTTGATCTTTTCGGTAGTCTGGTATATTCATTTTAGTTTTAAGATGTCTTGTCTATCGAACTACTTCTACATGCAAAATATATAACGTACCTAAAAACCGTAGGATTACCTACACTCAATACTTAATGTCTTTAAAAGACACAGATACCTGACTTTTTGCGTGGGTTAAACAACATTTTTTTATTAAACTGGTGCTATAATGAAACTTACCAAATAGGCTCATAGAGGCTCCGCCCGCGTGGGTGTGAGATATCGCGACAAAAAGTAGCCTATATCCTTTCGCAGGCTCTAAATATTTCTATACCAAATTTCATTTAAATCTGTTCAGTAGTTTCGGCGTGATTGCTTAACACACAGACAAACAGAGTTTCACTTTCGCATTTATAATATTAGTAAGGATTATGTTCTTTAGCCTCTTTAAAAGACATTTGCATTATTAGGTGACTCATTTAACAAACCTTTAGATCACTTAATTTCCAACATTTCCTGTTCTAGTGCATTAAATTATTATCTAGATTCTAGGTTAGATCATAAACGGTATCGGTGATTCACCACGAGCACGTTAGGACAGAATGTCAGGTTACATAAATGCTTTATTATCAAAACTATACTACAGTTGCAATGAAAATGCTTACATTGATATCAAACTGCTATAAAATGACAATGTTAGCATGACGTGATGTAAACAAATTATTTTTATTTATGAAAAGTCATGTAAGTAAATTGTATAGTTCCGGTAATGTCACATCACTGATCACAAAATTTAGAAATTATTATATGTATACAAGCTGACCCGGCAAACGTTGTTTGGCCATATTAAAAAAACCTGGACAGGACCACCCCTATCATTTAGGGGTGGTACAAAAAATTGAGGTTGGAAGATTCTCAGACCTACCCGCTGCGCACAAAATTTCATACAAATCGGTCCAACAGTTTCAGGGGAATTTGGTAACAAACATCGCGACACGAGAATTTTATTTATTAGATATTTCTTTCATACGTCGCGTGTGACGCGAATAGGTTTAAATGTTTTTTCTTTCTTCATTTATTTCTAGATGAATGTATTATGTAGTGACATGTGAGCGTAGCAAATTGAAAACAGTACTTAGTGGTTAGTAGTACTTAGTAGTTGTTTGTAATTGAGTCACAATGAGTTACAGGTGTGTCTGTATGTATGTCTATCAGGCATTGACCCAATGCACCTTAGGTTAGGCAAACTAGTCGTCTGCCAAGTATTTACGATGTATATTTATCTACACTACAGACTATAGTTTTCCTCGTGTGATAAACTCTGTGTTAGCACTGTAATTATGTTCAATGTTGTTGTTTACTAGTTCTGTGACAGGAAACAATTATACTTAACAATAACTGCAGATTTAATCCGTATCAAATAAAAGAATTGAAAGTACAGTCAGAAAATTATTTATTTATTTACTCTCATATTTAGATAGTTCGTGATGAGGCTATTTAGTTTCCTATTCTCACCATAAATTTATGGACTGTAAATTGTTTTTAGATAAATGAGTAACTTTCTAAAACAATAATAGAGGAAATATTAAGTTTGGCTTGTCTCTTAGCGCAGTTTTACTATTTCATCTTAAACCTACCAAATATTAAATTACTTTGGCAGCTTCTATTTTTCGTGTCTTCTCTAATTTTATGTAAATGAAAAAGTCATCTAAATATACCTAAATTGAGTTTAGTGCGTGTTTAACAGAAACAAAGTTAATAGCAAAAAGGTTTAAGTAAGTATCTGATATTTAACGATTAAAAATTTCCGCTTGAATCATTCTAGTTTTAAAACACTAACAGAGAACGTTAAAAATAATTGGCCTCTGTTTTTTTATATTTCCGCCATTTTGAATAGTTTCGTAAACAATCATGTATAATTTAAACTTTAATAGTTTTCGCAGGTTTACGCTAGCAGGATAATATGTTAACAATTTAGTAGTAGGTCGTTTGATCGCCCGTAGATTGATGTAACCTCCAGAATAGTAATCATCATTTACAGAATATTTAACTGACGAAACTGACATTAAATAAATCGTTTTTTAAATATCTAAAAAAATAAATAAAGATATAGGTATTTTGCATATAATTGAACGTAATTCGAACTCGATTCCTCCATTCGCTTCCGTGATAAACGATATTGAGAGTCAGACGGACGGAAAGATGGACAACAAAGTAATCCTATATGGGTTCAATTTTTTCTTTCGAGGCGTGGAACCCGAGACTATTTGTTACCTAAGGGCCAATCCACACGTACAACAACCATACCACGTCGGCGTATATTTTGTATTGAAAGCGAATTACTATTCACATTTGCAGTCGTTATCGGCTTGTAGGCACTGCTTGACTACATTTTGACGCTGCGATGTGGTGTGGTTGGGCCTAAGAGTTAGTCAAAGGATGGCGCTCAAAGCAGGTCAAATATATAGAACTGTAGAATTTATAAGATTTGTATAACTGTATTTGAAGAAAATAAATTTTATTCTATTCTGTTTTTACCAATGCATTTGCCACCTACAAGCTACCTAAAATAATATACTTACCCACTAATAATTATGTAAATAAAACTGCATAGGTTAAGGGAGAGACTTTCAATTTGTTTTTTCAAAATCATTTATTTAAAGGACGTACTTATAATATGAGAAGTACTTGCTGTTAAAAAAAATACAGTATACTAGAACAAGATAAGTCTCTAAGGGTGGCTTTTTTCTTCTGACTTTCATAATTCGGAAAATATTGAATTTTTTAAAACCTAAACTGTCAGACGACTTTTTTATTCCAAGAATAAAAGATATCCGACTTTGGTCAAATTAGCCTTAAATTTCAGAATACATTTTTGGAAATCACAACAGATTTCTAGAATAGTTAGACTGCTTTTAAAATCACACGTCATGATCAATGTAGTTAATTAATTTATATCGTGCCTCGTAAACGTGCTTTTAATTGTTGTCGTTTCTTGAAGTGAAACCTTCTTTATTGGTTTTATTTGATTACTGAGAATATTCTATTAAGTTTTATTTTGTTCATTTAAATAACTGATGTGATACGGTTTCGTTCTGCTGGGTAGTTTGTTGCGCCGTTTCTTCTCTACAGCTGGAGCACTTAGGAAGCGGTGAAGGTTAAGGATTTTAGATATTTGGAGCCATGCGAAATTCTTAATATTAACCACAAAACTGTCATCCTCCTTTTTGAAGTCGGTTAAAAAAGAGCGAAAATAACAAATAATCAATCCACTTTAGATCGTTGCAGGAATAAAGATATTTGACCAGTGTAATAGGCCAATTTGTCTCGACTATTAGCACATTAACCTAGATCGTTCTAGATAACAACTTAATTCAATTACTCTTCATAATATAAGGTTACCTAATATCAGTTACATTCATCTCGATGGACCTCGCATACTCTGTTTAGGAACAATAAAAAATAATATTAACTTTAAGACTAATATAAATAGTGATATGCGTAATATAAAACAAGTAACTTTGAGTAAAAAAAAACCTGCTTAGCAGGTATCTTAATCTTAAGTTAAAAACCGTTGCATGAATCAGGATGTTAGGTTCCATATTATTCTCCAACACACAACTTCACTTCTTCTTCCCTTACTACAACGAAAATATTGTTATCGTAAGTAAAATACGGCTCTGGTAGGTCAAAATGGACGACTAAGCATATCCTCTCCATTTTAAAACAAATTGGTTCGATTACCTTCAAAATCCCCTTTAACCTGCTAACATGACAACACCATCACCATCTAAACCCGCCATTTATTCCAGAAGGTAGTAGATGGAAGGACTGGCTCCTCGCATCCCTACTCCTCGGAGCGGTGGTCGGCGGCTGGGCGGCACTGCGCGCCGGCCGCGCCAGCCGCCACCAGGTGCAGCGCATGCTGCGAGACATGGAACAGCTGCGGAAGGCGGAGATGGCTCTCAACGATATGCAGAAAGAGCTGGAGAAGGCACGATTAGAACAGGTAGGTTCGATAAAGGCTATAAAAATCCATAAAGTACCTGTTGGATTTTCTGTGTGGTTTCCTTAACTGAATGATGACCAAGAATGACCAAACGGATAGCCGACTAATATAAGTGACCAAAGCAACTACCACTTTGCGTAACGAAGTAACATTTTCAACCCTTAATATCTCTTTTCTGGAATTTACGGTTTTTAAAGATGAAGATAACAAAACACTGGTCTTTGCAAATAAATGCCAATCAATTATTGTTAACTAGCTGTTGCCCGCGGCTTCGCTCGCGCGTAAAGTATTATAGAAACGTCTTGCCGGAAACATTGATTGAATCATAACAAAACTTAATACTTTTCTTCAGTCATTGACGTTTCGCGAAAATATTGTTTTTGAAACTTTTTTTATGATAAACTCTTTGTTATGTGTTCTTTCTTTAAAAATTATCATAGTGTGCGAGCGTTCCAGAATCAGTGAGTCAGTGAGTCAGTGAGTCAGTGAGTGACGTGGGCTTTTATATTATTGAAAAGAAATTAACCCCTGAACATTAGAAGCCATGAGCAGTAGTTACAAAAAACGACTGTATTATTTTGGGTTTTTATGTCGCAGCTGTATTTACTGATGGTCTGGCATAGTACATCCAAACAGCAAAATAGATAGTTGTACAGGACACACCAAATCTATGCGTGTGTGTAAATTCAACGAGTGTTTACTTCTCCTATTTATAAGTGTTTGTAATAACTCGTATTTAACACACACAGTCGCAATTTCTTGTCACTCCATTGTTGTAGCCCTGTTTAGTTTTCTGTGTGTACCTCATGTTCATTTCTTTCAATACTAAGAAGGCGTCTTCGTTGTTAGACTACATGGTAAAATGTATTGTAATGCAATATACTTACACTTGTTTTTTGCAGGAAAACGTTACGACAGAGAAGAAGAACTTGGAGAAGAAACTTCGCGAGGCAGGTGACACGCCGTTACTGAACTCCGCGTCTTCAGACCTCGAGGTCACGCAGCTCAAATCTGAGATTGAGGTTAGATAGCTCAATATAAAGTAACCTTTAAATTTCATATGTCCGAATACTTCTTCTTTTCGTGTCAATGATCCTGATCTGACCAAAAAGTTGCCACCTGGATGGCACAGTTGTTAGCTTCCATTACGTCCTGGATTTTGCAGGTGGTAGTCTACTGAATACTGGAATGTCGCTGTTACTTTACGTGCTGTCTCTATCAATTTAGGTGTAAAATTGCTACACAACTATGTAAAAGGCACGTAAGTCTTGTGACTATTCATCGTATCGCCTCAATGAACGCCATGTGCTTTATAGCAACATCTATTAAGACTTACGCTATACTGCATTTTCATCTGCATAAGTTGTCTCCATTTCCGTAAACTATTTTTTTAAGTTTTCCATTGTTTTTAATATTTTTTCTGCTATTCGAGACGGAGACGAATCAACCGAATCACTCCACAAATATTTTTTTTCCGTCTTGTTCATTTTTATAACTAACTAGCTGTACCCGCGATGTAGTTCGCGTTGACCAGTTATAATAATTGTAATGACAATGGCGCCATCTGTCGAAAATTGTTCGTACCAACTCAGAAACCTTCGTGGGCTCGTGCACAACAACTTTAAAAAAAGGATGTACAGACAAACATTCATTTTTATATATAGATACAACATATTGTTTTATGTTTTGGGTCTCAAAGTAGTTTCGTTCGTTACAGATGTTACGCGCAGAACTCCGACGAGCTGAAGGCGAGCTCGAAGACAGATGCTGGGCGCCGCCGCCCGGCCTGCAGCAGTGGCTGCAGCTCACGCACGAGGTCGAGAACCGCTCCTACCTGCGTAAGAAGCAGCAGGCCGACATGCAACTGCAGCAGGCGAGGGAAGCTGTGAGTAAAGCTACATAATAAAAAATAATAATATCTTGGGACAGCTCGCACACGGCTATCTGTTGCCAAACAAGATACAACCTGTACTATGGCAACTAGATGATAAACATACTTATATATCTCAAAATACATACATAGTATAGATAAATAACACCCAGACACAGAACAAATGATCGTGATTATCATCATTATATAATTATTTATTTATTTATCACACTAAGATTTGTCCTGGGTAGAAATTGAACCCGCGACCTCCGGCTTAGCAGTCAGGGTCACTAACCACTAGACCAACAGGCCAGTCAATAACAGTATATAACGGTGAACTATATAGTCTGGAAAATTCGGTCGTGACACTTCCATGGTCCGCACTGGGAAGGGGGAGGGGCTACTTACAATGACAGCGGTGCTCGAACGAGTCGTATGAGGAAGAATTCTTAATTCTTCAAGTACACTATAAAATACAGAAATAACAAGTATCAGAAAAAGGTACATACTTTTTCTGATACTTGTTATTTCTGTATTTTATAGTGTAGAATTAAGAGCTTAACCCAGAGTTGAGTTCTCTTACAGCAAACCTTAAAGTGATAGGGAGATTAAAATATCAATAGAGGATAAGAAGAAGTGCACAACGTCAAATATAAAATACATTTACATAAGAATAGTACATAAAATACATACCATAATAGCATAAATATTCTATATAAACATACATATATATATACATGTCACTCATGATGACAGAAAATGGTCAGAAAATGAAGAAGTAGGTATGCATGACCAGCTCATCTGTAATTTGTTATCTACATATTTTTTATAGTTATTTATAGGTTATAATTATCGTATATGAGAAATACTGAGCTCTGCAAACAATAGGTTTAATTTTAAGCTTCTTTGAATATTTCCTCTAACCATTGAGGCCCTAACAAGGATATTAATATAATTTTATGTCATTAATATAATCTATAAGTATTTTTAAAGAAATAATTTTGCTAGATATTTATAAATAATTGCGTAGGTATATAAATAGTTAAATAAAGCTTATTATTCTGACTTTAATTCCAGTGCGAGAAACTCCGTAAGAAACGTTCGAGTTTGGTCGGCGCGTTCGTGTCAACTCACGGCAAGTCCATCGATGACGTCGACCGCTCCATAGTGGAGGCGCGCACCGCTCTCAACGAAGTCACGCAAGAGTTACAGGTAATATACTAATCATCTATATCTAGACTTATGTAATAAAGAGGAAACACATACCTCTTCCGACCGGCCAATCTGGAGGTCATTGGGGGAGGCCTATGTTCAGCAGTGGACGTCTTATGGCTGATATGATGATGATGATGTTGAAGTACCAATGTGACTTTTTCAAAGTTATATTTACTTTCTTAATCATTCTAAGACATCATTGACAAACGGTGAAGGAAAACATAGTGAGTTAACCTGGATTCTTTTCAATTTCGTTTTCTTGTCTATTTATGCAATAATATATCATAATTACTACATTTAATATTAGATTTGTCCTTTCAATAGTGTTTGTTGGTGTCACGCTTTTTAGTATTTCTTTTGATCATGATTGATCGTGTTTCAAATCAATGTATTTATTTTCTAGGAGCGTATGCATAGGTGGAAACAGATCGAGCGTCTCTGCGGCTTCAACATCATCAACAACAACGGCTTGCAGTACTTGGAGACTGCGCTCTACAGGAATGTTAACGGTCGACCAATCGGACGTGGTGAGACATTAATATTTTCCCTTTGAATGTTTTTTTTCCTAGTAATTTCTGTCCCAGTGCAGGGCAAAGGCCTGTCCACTCTCCTTCCATCTCTTTTTCTGTCTAGGGAGCAACACTGGATAGAGAGAGAAAGAAACACCCACATATTATGTCACTTATAAAGTAAATTAAAAGTAAAGGCAAATGTTTTGTAACAATATACAAAACGCATATCTTTTCGCTAAAAGTTTACTTGTGTGTTAATCCCAAAACATTATTTATTGATAAAAACTAGTTTAATGTGTGGCAGATCCCAGGAAAGGATGGGCAAACACGGACTTATAGCTTATTAAAAACCAGCTACTAAACAACTATTTGATAATAATAGATTTGTAAGTTTTATACGAATTCGTTAAAGATAATTCTGAATTATGTGTATTAAAATGTCCTATGCTTAGCCGTACAAACTACAGACAGATCATTATAAACAATATTTAAAAATCAATATATTTTATTCTAGGCCGTATCAGCAGCTCACAGGACGACCTAAGCATCGGTGATGACGCGTCCATTTGTGGTTCAGGTAAGAACTTTGACGACCTGTCTGTCTACCATGAACATGATGACTGAGCTCAAAATCTCATAAAGTAGATGCATTCAAACATAATAGTATTAAAGACGATACGCATAAAATACATTAAATATATGAAATTAAATAACATAAAAAAACACCAAGTAAAAATACCCCACAACATTTTATAAGGAGCTTATAATTTTCAAATATCAAAATCAAAATATTTTTATTTCAAGTAGGCCTTTTCAGGCACTTTTGAAACGTAAAATGACTAGTTGCACCGTCCGAAAATGTCATTCCTATGGAGAAGAACCGACAAGAAACTCCATAATCGATGACCACATCAAATCTCAAACCAAAAAAAAAACGCATTAAAATGGGTTCATCCGTTTACGAGTAATGATAAAACAGACAGTCCGTGGTATCATTTTAAGATATCTAAGTTTATTAAGAATTTATATATAAATATTTATATGTTTCTGTAGTGTTTCGTCGGGGTTACAAAAGTTTTGGTGGTGAATAAATTAATATCATGTAATTTTTACAGCTAGTAACACTGGTACTTATTTTAGAATAATTCGATTTAGTCGATTTTATAAGATACGCGTATGAATGCATTTACTTTATTATTATTTAGTTTATTAAATACGGTTGCCAAAATACATTTTTCGATAGAAACTTGCATTTAGCTTGCAAACGTAATTTTGGAAGTCTTGTAATGGAGTGTTTTTACAAGTTTTTTTTAACTAAAAATTCACTCATCCATTTGAAACAATTTGGTTTCGAACGAATCTCACGTTTTATTCATTTGAAATTTTTAACTAACCAAACACTTCATAATGAGTCTTGCAAACAGTAGCGGACTTTATAATATTTTGATTTTATGATAATTTAGCTAGAATAGCAATTTTTATGCATACTAGAAACAACAGTATTTAGCATGCCATTTAGAAGCTAAATATTTTAAGAATGGTAGTCATTTTGTTTGGATAGAAGTGCTTATACTTTTAACCAATAAAACGGGTCTGCATGAATCTCTTGAGAAATACTTTGAAGAACATAGTATTATATCATGTACAAGTTGGATTTGAAATGAAATAGATTTGCTTTCGTGATAAATATCTATGTTAAATTGACAAGTATTTTAATTATTAGTTTTAATCTTGTAACATCACTAATGTCATAAAATTCGCTACTGTATGCTAGAACTGTGTTATATTAAAATATAAATTACATAACAGCTTTTTCGGCAGCAATGATGACCGATCCGTGATAACGAAAAATAAAATATAAGTATGAGCATTTGTTATTAAAAGCATTTATTTAATACGAAATCAAACACTAAATTGAAAGTAAATTAGGTCACAATTACAATGTACAAAAGCAATAAATATATTTTATTGAAATTGTTTAAAAATTAGTTATTAAATATCATATTAACACCTTTTTATTAATGGATTTAAAATCTTTTGCTATTATAAGTGGGTTTTCTCACAAACTTATGTATACAGAGTGTAATGGACAGCCCTCCGTACATTAACACGGTGCATGCAGCTCCTCATCTTGAATCATATTCTACCGGAAATTTCCTCCGTTTTGTTCACCGTATTTACGTCTAATTTTATTTTAAAATTTAATTCTCTCTGTACACAGCACTCCATTTATTATATGTAAATAAAATAGTTAAAATGAATTAACAAACAGCAATGCATGCTGAAGTACTTTAGCATATTTAACCATTAGTTGAGTTAACTCGGGATCAAAAAACTGGACCTAAAAGACGACGCGTGGGTATCAGCTGTTCACTTTCTGCATAGAGTTCATTAAACTCAGAGCATTCTCCTCTTCCCAAAATAACAGACGCTTCGATTTGTGCAATAGACCCCTTTCGATTTTAACAGGTTTATTGGAATCCTATAACGTTCCTAAAATAATTTCATATACCAGTCATCTTAGTACGATGTTGTGAATTCGCACCATCGATCTGCGGAGGGTTGTCCATAACACCTTGTATGAACTAATACTTGAAGCAATGTGATAACAATAACTTTAGTATACAATTGTGATTGCTTGTAAAGCAATAATTTAAAAGTTACCCTTGATATACAAAATTTAGCTAATGTTGACAGCAGTGCTCAAAATGTATTGATTAAGGAAAAATGGTAGTGTTTGTACTTAATGAAGACGATTATTGTATCGATAAAGATATATTAGTCGATTTTGCAATGTCATAAATATTAAATATTTTTGTAGTTACTTAATAAATTAAAAGAATAACTTATTAAAATCATTAAATTCCCATCGAAATGTTTACTATAGACAATAGACAGCTTAAGCTATGATACCATTTATTGATCACATCTAGTTCATCTTATCGATTTGTTTATGCGAGTAATCGATTATAGACAATCAAATCATTTAGTCGAGTTCCTGATGAAGATCTATGTTTCATAGTGGTTACATTAAGAATAAGTTAAAAAGCATTGTTATTTATTATTACTAGTTTCTAAGTAACAGTTTTATGTATGTATTGGAAATAAATAATATTTTGAAAACGTTGATCGTCACAATCGGTATGAAGCTTTCAGGCAGGAATAAAGGTATTTTTTTTTTTTTATTCAAAGTTTTTCCCATAGTAAAGCATGTATGAAATAATAAAATTATATTTTTTTTACGTTATATCTCCTATCGGTGTTGGTTTTCTTTCATTATCTATAGCTATATGCATGTTTTGGTAACTAATATCACTTGATTACAAATTATTCTCATATAGGTGACTTTGGCACGCACGAAAATGACACGATTTACAGTGCATTACGGTGCTATTCAAACTTAGTGGCGGTTGTGAACATGAGGCGAATCGCTGCGCAGAAACAAAAGCATGCACCAGCGGGGGTGCGGGGCGAGGTACTGCGCAGTGTGTAACCAACTTCACAACGGCCATTAAGTTTGAATCGACCTATACAAAAAATGCATTTAATTGGAGAAAGGCTTATGTGGCACTAATCAAGTAATCAGTAATCGAAAACCTTATTCAAGGCCTAATTAATACAAATATTTGGCTTAAATTTAATCGCTTGTAAATGATCCCAGCTTGAAATAGTAGATTATTTTAGTCGATTTTGAAAAATGTCATGATTACTATTTGCACGTTTGAAAGCTTTTGACGATTGTGATTTTGTTTTATTTTGCCGCCATCCCCTTCCCGGCTTCCGTCAGTGTTGCAAGAATATTTCAGTATAGATTATATTAGTTATGCTTTATCAGTGTTTTATATGGCAACATTATAATTTTACGATACAGGTAAGAGATTGTTATGTATAAATATAATACGCTTTATACAGTAGAGAGTATTTTGTAATATTATTTCATACATGCTTGGAACGCTTTTTGATGATAAAAAATATGTGTAAATAAAACAAATAATTGCGAAATGGGGGATACTTGCTTGCTGCGGTATTGGTAGTGGTGTATATTATAGATTTCGGTAATTACAGTAGCTGATAACTTCATTTGGCGCGAAGACTCGTCTGGCAGCGAAGCTGATGCACCACACTACCCTCTAGATCTGAGACTTGCTGAGGCGAGGTGAGCAATATATTTTATTCCTTGTTCAGGCATTTAAAAAACGCGGTTTCTGAAAGGACAGTCAACTAAAAAATTTAATCAGCTGTTGTCAGTTTTCTAGTCATCCAATTTTCAATCACATTTGATTTGTCAATGGATCCGCAGCTTAGTATGCTGTGAAAGGTGGGCAAATCAGGGTGCTGTTTAGGTATAACTCGGCTTCCAAAAAGTGCTACACAGTAGCCTAGTTTGAAATAAACGAATTTTAATTAAATTGGCCTTTCATCTAAATACTAGTTAAATAATATAAAGATTTACCACAAGATTGTTTTGGAAACGTAGGTTTTGGGAGTGGCGTCAGTGAGATAGATATGTTTTGGAAATCTTGCTCAAGGTTCACGAACTACTCTCACATATTTTTTTTTCAACTGCAGTAATATCTTCGGTCTTTCAGATGTCGAATAAGCAAAAGGTGTAATAGATTCCCTATTACTATTTTTCAGGTTACAACTGGAAGAGCGCCTAGCCCAGGAAGCTCGTGAGCGTCGTCAGGACGAGCGTATAGAGCGCCGCGCTGAAGAAAAGCGTGCTGCTATTGAAGAGTACCGCGCCCGTGCCTCTTATAACGATCTGAGGAAGAGTCCCAACGAGGATCGGAATAGGGACCAAGTACAGTTCATACTTGGAGGTGACAAGTGAGTTGCATTCATGATTAATTCGTTTTATAAATGTTTTTTTGCTTGAAACTTTGTAAAGCTCTCGCCAAACTTTATGGCCGCTCCGAACCTAGCCGCATTACGCTGCGCAGAATACAAAATCAGGTATCAGCGGGACGTACGCGGGGCGGGGAGGCAGGGCACCCCCCGCGCGCTGTCTTCCACCCGCAAGCGTCCTCGCCCCCGCGCGTTAGTGCCCGTGTATGAGAGTATGTAGTAGTGTGAGTGTACCATGCGCGAGTTCGTACTGACGGCTACATTCAGAGCGGCCATAAAGATTGGCGAATGCTGTTTATCTGTCAGTTTTTTTTTTCAAATATGTAAAAAATCTTCATTCGCAATATGAACCTTATACAGGGAATAAAAGTTCGGTAAAATCCACACTTAGAGATGGACACATAAACATGCTTTTCAGTGACATAAAATTAAAGACTAATGATTCTTAATTGACTGTTTTGATTTTAATTGAGTATAGTTTATGTCCGTGTAGCACGACGTGGTCGAACGAGGGCGAGTTGTCCCGCGCCGTGGAGCTGTCGCGCGGCGTGTCGTCGCAGTCGCAGGCGTCGCTGCGCGCGTCGCTGCGCGGGGCGCCGCTCCCCCCCCCGCGCCGGCCCGCGCCCGCGCCCGCGCCGCCCGCCGCGCCCATCATGCGCTCGCGCAGCACGGACGTCGTCACGCTCTCCGACGACCCCCGCCCGCCGCCTCGGAATCCCTTCACAAGGCAGAAGACGTTGGCTGAAGGTAGGTTGCGATGGAACAACTTGTTCATTAAGTAGAAATACAATTATTATTTTACATTTATGTATAAAAAATGGCTTGCCCCGCCCAGCGGGGACATTAAAATAAAATAATTATTTTTAGTTCAAAATAACTAATTTTGATTTTGGATCCTTGATAGACACAATAGACGGTAATAGGTACATACATAAACACATTTTCGAAACTAGCAAGGAACCATGCTAGTAATTAATGAGTAGCATGTGCGTATCAACAAAATACAAAAATAAACATAAAGGACAATGTCAGATGTCCATAGCAACTTTGGCTCAATATTAATTTGTCATGGACAGTGAAAATTCTTACGTTTTTTTATGTAGTTTAATGTCAAAATCTTTTCTGTGATTCCCACTTTTACATTGAACTTCTAAAAAAGAAGTTATTCAGACATTTTAATTTGGAGGTTAGGTATGCATTTTGTAGAGAGTAAATTAAACAAAAAATATACAGTAATTGAATAGTTTAATTCCTTTTTGATACAAGTTAACATTAAACTCTGTTAAACTAGTGTACATTCTATTAATAAGAATCGTACTTTACCTCAGAAAGTGAAGTCCATTGCCGTAACAATGATCGGACATCGTCAGATTCAACTGAATGCCGTTTCATCCGGAACACATTTATACCACAATTAATACAACGATGATGGGACATTGTAACAAAGTGTGAGGTATGGATACAGCACACTAAGTCTATAACGCAAACGCAGAGAAATTCGAGAAAGCAACGTACACAGAAAAACACCGACAACAACAAAACAAACAAAGCGCGCGCGAACTTGACAGAACAGAAATGCCAAATGCAGCAGACGTAACATATTAGGGTTACCATTACAATTTATAGTTTATTATCGATAAGTTATCGAACACAAGGAAAATAGGTATCTTGAATTTGTTTTTAAAAAAGTAAAAAAATACTAAATGTATTTATAATAAATACGATTAACGTATTATTTAGGTATATAATGAAAGACATTAATAATTGTGAGGTGGTAAATAAAAAATAAAGAGTAAATGGCTTGAATTATTTAGAATAATCGATTACAGTGGCAGAACAGGTAAAAACCTGAAACTTTTTTTATTTAAAAAAGAAAAACTAGATTTTCGAGAACATGAATTTAAAATAATTACTTATTAAAATGATTTTCTTTTTGAAAAGTTCTCGAAGCGAACTAAATATGTTTTAATAAGTTAGAATTATATATTTAAATTGTTGTAGGTAAAAACTTTGTGTCCGTGTGAATTTAGTATTAAAAGTTGTGTAGGCCGATATCTGACATTGTCCTTTAAACTACTAGCTGACCTGACAGACGTTGTCATGTCAAATAACTAACAGAAATGTCAAAGGCTATAAAGGTTAAATTAGAAAAGTTAATATGGTCATTAACTTTTCTTTAATTTTTTTTAAATTTTCGCGCAACTTTTTTGTTTTTTTTTCGCCATAAGAACCTTCTCCTGATAATAAACAACACGACAAAAAAAGAATGAACAAAATTGGTCCAGTCGTTCACACGTGATGCCATGACAACGAAAAACGGGTTTCATTTTTATATATATAGATTCCTTGTTATTCACTTTTACACAATTACTAACGAATTTTTTGGAGCGGCATCTGTGATTTATACTTTAAAAATCATTTCATATTCACAGACACATCGACCCCTACTAGCAACACGCCACCAGAAGAAGAATCAACAGATTCCTCTCTTATGGACGACGAAGGGATCCCCAAGCCGCGCAAGCGTCGCATACACTTGCCTTTCGGGAAGAAAGCTAAAACGCCCGCGTGACCCCAAAGTGAACCTGACCCCGTCGGCTTTGACCCCTCACGACCAGTCGTGTATCTTAATCCTAAAACTTAAAAAAAGAAAGGTACAAAATACACTTTTAACATCTTACGTGGCGTTACGGATTAGCTGTGGAACAATATAAAGTTTTAAAAACAAATTCTGTACTGTAGCAATATTTATTTTCTTTTCTTTTTTCTTTAGAAGTATTTCTTATTAAATAGCTCTGTATTCTTCTTTTCCTTTTTCACAAAATTTTCATTTTAAATTTATTTTTCGAGAGTTCAAGCTTCTATTAGTATTCTCGTTTGTCGCAATGTTTTTGGAATGCATGTAAATTATTTGGCAAGAGTGATATACCTAATTAGGTAATTAAACTTAGTTTGATTGAACACGGCCTAAGTAATCGAATGTTAGAGTCAATTAAATTAAAAAAGAGGAGACCATTATGGTTAACTGTAAGTTCTAAATACCTCATAACGTCAATTTAAGTAAATAATTTAATTAAATCACAGCGCGATTCGTCGACTGTGAATGTCCTTTGAATTTTGACTGAGCGCCATTTTATTTTTCAAGTTTATTTTGCCCCCAACCATGTTTTTTTGCACGTTTGATAGTTTGTCTCACCTATAGTGTAGATTAAAAAAAACCCATAATTATAATTTAAGTACTTAATATTTCATTAAAAAGCCCTGTTAAGTATGTAATTTGATTCAATTTTGAGATTTTTTTTTATCGGAATATTTGTTAACTACAAATTTGCTAAATGAAGTGATTTGTCCAATGAATGATCGGAAATCTTGAGTGGATGTAGGAAACAATAGAACAAGAATATTAACGTCATTTATCGATAAAATATATCGGTTACAGATTTCGATTGATTGAATCGAGATCATTTGTAGACAGTGGTTCTTTCTTTTGTTTTCGAGACAAGTTTTAGATCCGAAAGTAATTTAAAACAATTATATTTATGTAAAACATGGTTGCATTATAGATGCGTTCATGAAATATAGTATCACACCTAAGAGTCGCTTAAATAGCGAGAATTTGAATATGCTCTTGTGTGTTTACCGAGTTTATCGATAATATCATATACAGCGTGTAACAAAAACCCTGTCTGATCCCTGAGAGTATTATTCGGTATCGTACTGCGAACACATATACGTAGCCATTTAATGGACCGGAGATGATTATTTTTCCCCAGTGAAAATAATTAAATCAAAATACAAACTGATCCAAGGCAACAGCAACACTGACCGCTCCTCAAAGTTCACGTACTGACTACCTACAGCTTCGTGTCAAAGATGCAGCATATGCGAGTGATCTGACCGGGGTTTTGTTACATGTTGTATAAGACGAATGAAAGACATTTATTTTTGTATATTTAGATATTAATGACATTGCATGTAGAACAGCACACGGATATTTATCTTTTTCTTTATATTTTTATAGTTTATTGATATTTTGAAGTATCTTTGACATTTATTGGAATGTTTTCTTGTGCATCCGGTTTTTCGTTTTTAATTTGAAATTGAAAGTCCTACTTAATTGTGTATTATGAATTGACCTGTGGCCTGGGTTGTAAATAAGGTATTCTATTATGTTATATGGTCTGGCTGGGAACCCGACCTTTGTCCTAATGTATTATTCTAAGTTACTTTAAAAACACATAATATAGTATTTTATTTTCACAAATTTATTTTTATATACATTCTATTAAATTATTTATCTTTTATAATTGATGACTGCCTTGTGTGTTTTGCTTTTTAATCCGGTGACTAGATTCAATTGTAAATTTGACATTTAGTTAACATTATTAGGTATATATTTGGAATACGAGTTAAAAGGGAACGCTCCCGAAAAACGAAACAGACTAAAGCAGTAATGTACTCACAGCAAACGAGATCGTTATACAGGGCACACCAACAAAGCTGTCGATAACACATACATGTAAACGTCACATCACCTGAACGCAAGTGTGTGTGTAGAAACGAGTTACTACGATACCATAATTATGTGTGTTAACGTAATATAGTTTTATACAATATATTTTTTGTTAGTGTGCCTTGCATAGTTATCAAGTTTGCCGTATGTACCTTTGATAATGGGTCAGGATATTTTTTTTTTTTCAAAGTTCTATCAACATTATTCACACTCCTTCTTTTTAATACAGATAAATGCGAATAAACGATTAAAAAAAATTACTTTTCTCTACTCAAAAATATGTCTGACCCGACTTTGAACCTTACTACAACAGATTTTATTTTACGTTCTCTATTAGTCTTTATTCTTTTTTCAGGAGCTTTACCCGGACCATGTATTTCGCATGCTATGCCTAATTTTGTTTACTTGTATTTATTTAAGTATGTTCCCCTGTTTTGTATTGTCTTAGAATTCAGTTGGACTGCCGACTAGTTGATGAGCGCTCATGTATGTTGTGATTATTGTAGTTTAAACGACGTCTTAGAAAATATTCTGGTCTCCTATGCTGGACATACATAATTAATTTAAGTTCATAAAGTATGAACGGAGATTAGTTCAACTTCTATAAGTCTAAAGCTGCCTTCTGCCTTATAGTGCGTGATATTCTGAACGGATGGGGCCCACAACGACGCGCTTTGGAAGGGTATTGCCACGTGCCGACGTGGTAAAGTATACCCTAAGTAGATCGAAATAGGGTTTAATCCTCAAAACTCATACGGAACAAGGCGCACAGTGCGCGTTCGTCCTTGGTCGTCGGCCGTGCGGGCTGATCTGCGAAATCACGCACCGTTCGAAGCCGGGTTTAGCAAAAAAACATATTTTACTTATTAATTATACTGGAATGTTTTCAGAGACGCCTATTTTACAAATCATTTGCTAGTAAAATAAACTAATCGCAGTATAAGTTACAATTAACACGAGTTTACCATATCGCATCATTCCCTTTTTTTTTCGCGTAACTATGATAGCGATATTATCGACCTTTAGCTGTACGTGTAGAATTATTTGTAAGGCAACATGGTGCTAAATAAACGTTCAGACTGAACACCGCGCATGGCTCAAATTTTTGTATGAATTTTATTAGCCCTTTTCCGTGTCGTTTTTGTATTAAATTATAACGTGGTGTTGCGTTTAGCTCCTGCCGTCTTAGTAAATGAGTTAAAACAATAATGGCGTAAGTATCTGTATCAATTTTGTATTTGTATTGAATTAACGTCAATCGTTCTTACCGGTTTCTCTTAGAGTCAATTATTACTATGGAAGAGCCAAGAGTAAAAGTTAATTTAGCGAACTCAACCATAACTCAACAGTATAAGGTTCATATTTCTTCAGAAATAACAAAAGACGCGCATTCTACAGCATTTTGACTTGTATCGCAGAATAAATATGAACATTACGTTGCTTGGTTAAGGTTGATTTTGCTTTAAACTTTTTACTAACGCTTCGACTTCGTTACGGTATAAATTGACCCTTACGCCAGTTTCAATATCATTTCAAGATTATCAACGAAGGCTATACCTATATTGTAGTGATGTATTGCAGTGTGTCAAATACAATCATGAAATATCAAGAACTTCGTACTTAATGAAATTAATAGTTAAATGCAGAGGTTGAGTACAAAAGTGTTTTAACAAGTGTTAACCCGGTACAGTAAACAGCAAAAGTAGATGATGAATTGAGTTTATACCTTTTGGAGTCAAAACTGATCACGAATACGCAATAATAAAAACGCCAACTGTACTAGTGGTAAATCTTTGGTATAATTTTCAATCACAAACGTTGAATCACTTCGACGCCACACAGTTCTGACACGAACTCAGTTCATTAGTATTGGATTTCTGATTTTGACCATCAACTTTTGCTGTTGACTGTACACTTGTGTCAATAATGTTATCTTTTGACATTAATTTTAGAAATAATTTTACTAGTTAATCTGTCGAATTTATTGTATGGCAACAAACCGGTGACGTAGCTTTTTACCACAGCAAAAGATAATAACAGTATACCTATAACTTTTGAATGCGAAATAAACTCATCATTTTTTACAATATGAGTTAAGGCAGCTAAATTTTAGGTTCTTTTTTATTTAGCCACGTTACCAAACCCCTTCGTTAGTTGCCATAAAATAGAACGAAATATCTCACGAAATGTATATTTTGTAGACCCCAGATCTGATCGCGTTGTAAAGACAAATCGTGATAAATAAATTGTTACAATCATTGAAAGTTAATAAATTGATATTACAAAATTGTGTTTTACATTATTCACATTCTATTTCCCCTCCGCTGTTTTAGTAAAATTATAATCTACATTTTCACGAACTCACATTTACATTGTTTTTGCAATTTTCTAAGAGTAGAGAGACCTGATTAGTAGTATCTGCTCAGAGTTATAAATAATATCCTACTAGGTAGGTACCTAAATAGGCAGTTAACTATCTTCATGTCCTTGTATATTTATTATCACTCTGAAATTTACAGTGGCAAAATTAAATAGTTTATTATAACCGTCATCGGCTCTTTGTGTTGCCAGAGTAAAAGATCATCACAACCACAGCTTGACAAAAGTATTTATTTATACATTTCGATCTTGTTATTTATGTATTTTGTGATAAGCTCCTGAATTTTGACCAAATTAAATGTATGGAAATGACATTTCTCTTCGATAAGTCACGTGACTTAAACTTGTCACTCATACATTTGAGCGATTTGATCAGCGTTAAAGAATCTAGAAATGTACCAATCTGGTCTAAGGGGGCTGGAGTATTACCTAAATTCTACTTCCGTTTAAGAACTGAAAGAACGAGACCGATGCTACTAAAACTGAGGAAGTATTTAAGTACTAAATTTTTTACACATATTATTAGAAACGGTTGCCGCAGCAGTTTGCTGTCTACTCTATGGTACCGAAGAATTTTGCTACTGTTCTGTTCTATTTCTATGTGTATCTTCTCCCGAATATTAATAAAAATAGCTACTGAAAGATGAAAAATTAATTACTGTAAAGCCACTTATTTCTTGTACCTATATCTAATAATTTTCGTGAGACATATTAACTTCGAAATAAAACTACTTTTAAACGGATTCTATCGCGGTTTATTTTTTTACAAATATCTAATATTCGCGTAAACCTCAGAAAATAATACATAATTATTAACTTGACTGACTGTCTAGTGTTAGTGGCCCTGATTGCCAAACCGGAGGTCGTGGGTTCGATTCCCACCCAGGACAAATGTTGTGTGATGAGCACGATCATTTGTTCTGTGTCTGGGTGTTATTTATCTATAATATGTATCTATGTATTTAAGAAAATATAATTATGTTTATCAGTTGTCTGGTTGCCATAGTACAGGCTCTGCCTAGTTTGGAATAAGATGGTCCTGTGCGAGCTGTCCTAAGATACACTATAATATAACTAATGTTTAAAAATAAAACCGGCTTTACTTACGACTTATCGGAGCAGCGACTAGTTTCGACCTCGAACTGATCAAATGAGTCGTCTCGCGACCCCGCCGCGTCATGAGATCATGATTATGGGAGTACTAGTTTAGAACCTTACTGGGGGGTAAGGTTTGAAACTAGTCTGGCTGTTCCAATAAGTCTACGTGGGTAAAGTCGGTTTTATTTTTAAACATAAGCTAGTTAATAATGTTTGAATATATTGTATGCTGCTTATTATCACATTTTATAATAGCAGAATAGAGGCGGATCGTTCATGTGTCTGCGTAAAGTTATGGACCAAGCATACTACCCTGTGGTACACCGTAGATAATTTATCGCTTATTTGAGATGTATTTTTCTCCATAAATTGTTCCCTATCGCTTAAATAAAATTGTATTAATCGTTCGGTCGTCCGTTTGTTAATTATATAGCAGACCATAAACGTTTATACTGCCACTTTTATCGCAGTACATAATCATTTCATTTGTTACGACAAAAATACAATCATTAAACCTACAGTAAAAAATAATAAAATCTAGGATTTTTTAGTTAACACTATGTGGTGGTATTTTCTTTTAAAGCTATTTTTGGGAACGTCTCTCGTAACGGCACTCAACTTAAAATATTTGGACCCTACAATACTACAAACGACAACACCGCCCCGAGTGCAAAGGCAAGCAGCGTTGGATATCATAGAAAAGTACACAAAAGACACCAAACGAAATGCTGAAATCAAAAGAAATGTAAATGTGGAAGTTGAAATAGATCCATTATCCTTCCAAGACAATAAAGACACTTTTCATTTAGAAACATATGACAATATTCTGCACATAAAAGCCAGTACAGGCGTAGCTGCGGTGTGGGGCTTCAACTATTATTTAAAGAAATACTGGAAGAGCCAGATTGAATGGCAGACAAAGAACGTACAGATACCGATTGATTTACCCGAAGTCAATGAAACTATTATGGCCAACGACAGATTTCGATACTACCAAAACGTGTGCACAGCTTCATATAGCTTCGTGTGGTGGAATCTTGAAGACTGGATTAATCATGTTGAATGGATGGCCCTGAATGGTATTAACCTATCGCTAGCCCCTGTAGCTCAAGAGGCTGCTTGGGCTCGAATCTACCGTCAGTTGGGCATGACGCAAGATCAAATTGATAGTCATTTCACGGGGCCAGCGTTTTTATCTTGGCTTCGACTGGGCAACATCCACGGTTGGGGCGGTCCCTTACCTAATTCTTGGCACGTTTTACAAACACAAATTCAGCAAAAGATCATTGACTCTATGGTAAAATTGGGAATCGTGCCCGTTCTACCAGCCTTTAATGGTCACGTACCTCTGACATTTTCGACGTTGTTTCCTAACACTACATTTTATAAAATAAAACCGTGGAATAATTTCGGTGATGAGTATTGCTGCAGTCTTTTTTTGGACCCCTCAGATCCACTGTTTACGCGAATTGGCAAAATGTTTCTAAATGAAATCACAAAAGAGTCTATGTCTGACAGACATATATACACAGCTGACCCCTTTAATGAAGTACAATTATCCGAATTTTCTACAAATTTGATTCGAGAGACTGCAACTAAAATATTCTCAACACTAATAGACTTCGACAAAGATGCAGTATGGCTACTTCAAAATTGGATGCTTCTGGAAGCTCGTGAATTGTGGCCAATTAAGAGAGTGAAAACTTTTATGAATTCAGTACCTAATGGCCGAATGCTTATACTTGACCTGCAGTCAGAACAGTGGCCTCAGTACGATCTTTATGAAATGTATTTTGGCCAACCATTTATCTGGTGCATGCTTCATAATTTCGGTGGGACACTGGGCATGTTTGGCAATATGGTGTCTATAAATAAAGACGTTTATGAAGTAAGGTCTCGAACAAACAGCACAATGATCGGTGTGGGGCTCACACCAGAGGGTATCAACCAGAACTATGTCGTATATGACCTGATGTTGGAGTCGGCCTGGCGCAAGTCTCCGGTGCAAGATCTCGACGCTTGGGTAGAGGACTACGCCGAAAGACGATACGGATGCAAAGAGGCCGGTGAAGCCTGGAAGTACTTGCTCAAAAGTGTTTACAGCTTTAATGGAATAAACAGAGTGCGCGGCAAGTACGTCGTTACACGGAGACCAAGCTTCAGAATAAAGCCATGGGCTTGGTACAAAGGCTTTGATTTATTTCAGGCTTTCCAGAAGTTGATTTATGCTTCCAATGCGTGCTCTTCTGAAGGATACTATTACGATGTAGTAGACGTTACGCGTCAAGCCTTACAGTACAGAACAGAACAACTGTACATGAACGTTGTTAACGATAGATATACGAATACATTTATTTTCGAGTCGTCTGTCCAACGGTTTCTTGATGCTCTTAAAGATATGGAACAAATATTATTATATAACGACAATTTCTACGTCGAGAATTGGGTGAATAAAGCTAGGCTATTAGGAAACAATTCTGACGAAGCTGATTTATACGAGATGAATGCACGGAGTCAGATCACGTTGTGGGGACCGAGAGGAGAGATTTCGGATTATGCCTGCAAGCAATGGTTGGAACTATTTACTTACTATTACCATCCAAGATGGTCGATGTTCCTGACGGCGGCCATCAAAGCTAAGCAGGCTAAGGAAGTTTTCAATGAGCTGGCGACGCGACGTGTCATCACAACTAATGTGGAAGTACCGTTTATAGCGGCGAGTTATAAAGCTAATCCTTATGGAAGACCCTGGCACCCTGTAAATCTGGCAAAAACTCTCTATAAGAAATGGGTGAACGCACCCGACGTGAAAGACTTACCTGTGCTCATAATTCAGCAACATTTTGCAGAACAATCGTCGGTACGTTTTGATAACGAGACTGATGCAGCAGCGCTAGCATCAAGTGTGATGTATTTGAACAGTACCAAAATTGAAGATGTTCTCATATATCCGACTACGCCAATTAATTAGTGTCTGTATTGCAGTAACAGTTAAGTAAATTTGAACTACTACTATCCTTCTTTTTCTTTAATGTTGGTGTTCAATGTACAGTCAAGAATCATAAGTGCATAAGCAACCTCATCTTTTGAATTAGCTTTGGATGGCAGTTCAGAGTCGCTCGTGGCGATAACCGCGATAGGTACGTGAATAGTTACCCTCATTTTGTGAACATAAGGAGACCTCTCGTCGTCATACGGTGATCTTTCCCAGCAATCTAACCCTCCTGTCAAAACCGGCATTCAGCTGAATCTGGTAGCACTGGAAGCCGACCCTAACATAGCTTGGCAAAACGCTAGACAGACGATGGTTGCACAGTTAGTACTCTGAGCAGTCGGAAAGCGTGTTGATTTTGATATTTACCACAAGGCTTCGTGAGCGTTCTGAAGTTGCTTTAATAACACACTTTTAAGTAATTACTCATCATCCCATACCTACGTAAACAATAAAACATTGTCCGGACACAGTCGGTCTTTATTCCCTCACCCAAAGCTGCTAAGCAGACCTTGGACAATTCGTTCTTACGTCTGTCGTACTGAAACGTCCGCCCTTGACTGCCCAAGGTGGCTAAGCAAAATGGAGATACCGCTAGCCGCTAGGCAAAAATCCACTATGGTCGCAATTTATTTTGATCTATTATTTCCACCAATGAGACTCTTGCTAGTGACCAGTGATTGGTGGAAATTGAGATATAGGTACATTTCATGCGAGACTAGAGATTCCAGTGATCCTGACGGATTTTTGGCTAGCTGTAGTCCTCATTGGTTGTGATCAATATCCCTACAAAAACTAATATAATTTATTTATATTTTATTTACTGGTAACTTTTATCAAGCGGCAAAATGGCTGTCATCTTCTTCAGAGTCTCGTAGTTCAAAGCAATAAGTTAACATGACTAAAGAAAGATTATAAAGGGCATTCACTAATCCCTACTACTTAATATTATAAATGTGAATGTATGTTTGTTTTTGTTCTTTCGCGCGAAAACTACTTAACCGATCATCATGAAACTTTGTACACATATTTTTGGAGGTATTGAGAGAAGTAACAAAGGATACTTTTTATTGAAAAAATGCGGGGATAGCTAGTCTACATCTATATTATAAAGAAGAAAGATTAGTATTGTTGTGTGCATGTTTGTAATGAATAAATTCAAAATCTACTGTTTCGATTGCGAAAATTCTTTCACCATTAGATAACTACATTCACCCTGAGTAACATGGCTATAATTTTAATAAAAAAATTAGGTACCGCGGGTGGATTCGCAGGGAACAGCTAAATAAAACACATTTACCTCTTTATAATCGTTGTATAATTATTTGTATTATTTACAATTGTATAAACATAATATAATATAATTAATACAACTAGTTTGGGATTGTTCTCTATTACAAAAATATTGGAGTACCTAAGTATTGGTAGAAAACATCAATCTATATATTATTGATGATGATAAATTATAAAATAACTTCTTTGACATAAGGACATGGGATAATGTAGGTAAACTAAGCTTTTTCTACATTCATTTAAGATTAGCGATACAATTGATAAATAATGAGATGAATGAGCATGAACGAGGGTAATGTACTAATTGGGGCTACCGCTAACCAAAACTCCGTTAGGGACGCTATTCTCTTATCAGGTAGAGGGGTTCTCATTGATGATAAATGACCGATGCACTAATTATGCGACCCTGACGTATTTTTTACTAGCGGTAACCCCCATTCCTCTGAGCCAAGATATTTTATAATTGATCTACTTAGCTTGACAAAAGACCTTCGATAGGGGACAGTGACAGAACGGTTCATTATGTATTTTTTTCTAAAACGGAGGAGTTGTCTTCGGGATATTGAATTTGACTAGGATTAATAAAACGCACAGTGCACCGCGTGGCAATGGTAACAATAAACAACGGAATTGAACCTTATGTATTTGGAATAAAGTTGTCAATGACGACGATTCTGTAAAATTTATTAGGTTATCAGTTTCGAATTAGTTATCAATCTAGTTTGAATTTTGGTTAAGTTTGTGAAATAGATAATCAGCGCCGATGTTAGTGTTGCCATTGCACGGTTTACTAAACTCTGATTGGTGGATACATATTTGGTATTCGAATTATTTGTTAGGTTAAAACTATTAAAATAAAATAATGCTTAGATCATATTATGAGTGTTTCAATTTAGTTACAGACGCCTAAAAAAATACTAAAAGTCAACGACGTTGCTATCAAAATGAATTTATTTTTAGATATATTGAAACTGTGTTTAGTAATATCTACTTTTAATGATGTAATTTGATCACAGTTAGCCGGAAAACTATGCAGTATTTATTCTTCGCAGACCAAAAATTAAAAGATAAGCTCTCAATGAGAAAATAGCTAGGCATAATACCTATGTTTAAAATATAAACAATGCGATTGCTCGTTCCTTTTTACTTTCAATAACTTTCTTCACGAACTTATCCTTTTCGTTTGGTCTAAAATCTTAAAATAAAACGAACTTTATTTTGGTTAGATTAGGTAAGTCTTAGCACCACTTATGTATTTATTCTTATATACAACTTAAATATCAGATACATGTGTGTAAATAATGTTGGAAATAATCCTAATCTTCGTTAGAAAACCTAAAATTAAACAGGTAATATTGAGGATTTTTTTAAGTAAGTATAATATAAAAATTTTACTCAAAATCGATACAAGTTAACCCCGGTTTCCGAATCAGCCTAATAATTATAGTCATCTGTCTAACCTCACTTTAAGCGTTGTGGTTGGCTGTTAGTATTTCTGCCAAAGAATCAGAGATTTCATCAGTAGATTGCACATCAGACTAACGGCCAATTTCTAAAACATATCCGTAAATAGTTTCCCTACTAGAAATCACAATGGCACCTATGTCAAATTTCTATCCCTTAGGGAAAATTATCTAAGGATATGTTATTGCAATTGGCCTATTAGGACCAGCCTTTTGGAAACCGATGTTACTTTATTAACTGTTACAGTCACTACATTCACATTTATCTACTAAATTATTATGTGTTCATTCGTTGTACAGGTCTCAGTAAATATCTTATACTACTTACAATATGGTAATTTCAATAAAACATCTTTGGGACAATAACTCCAATTTTAATCGTATGTCATACCAACGTGTCGAGCACATAGGCAGGGCCCCCACAATTTATTGCCTGGTTTAAATTAGTTTGGTCTAAAACAGGTACGTAACTGTCTTGTAATAAGATTGGCTGGCGACTCGATGCTTCGTTTAACTGTCTCTCTAGAACAGCATTCTGTAATTCTTCCTCTTCTAATTCAAGCGTCAGTTCGTCAAGCAATTTCATTCTGCTTTCTATTTCTCGATCAGCTCTTTCCAACTCGAGTGCATTGTCTTGCATCTCTTTCGCTGTGTTCATTAAGTCTTGTTCAATTTTGTCAATGAGCATTCTCACTTGGGATACATTTTCGCAACTATTCGCTTTGTTTTCGTCCATATACCTTTTCACTTTTGCTGTTAACCTGACCACTAGTTCTTCCTCGCGATGTAATCTTTTGTTAATGATTGCGAATTTTTCTAGCAGTTCTATTTCTTCTCGTATCCTAGAGAGTTCGTCTGTTGATGCTTCGGAGTCTGTATCATTTTGTGTTTGCATTAGTCTTTCGGAGTTTACTTGGCATATGTCTGTCAGTTCCTTTGTGAAGTAGTGTTCTCTCATGAGGTGTCTTTCTCGTCTTGATTTGTGTTTTGTATGTCTTCTTGGTGGGGTTCCACTGCCGACTCCAACCCCGCTGTCACTGTTCCCAGCTTGGCTATCGTTGACTTCACTGCACCTCCCAAGATCTCGGAGATATGATTCGAGAAGGTAATTGGTGCCGTGTTTCTCCATTCGCGTTTTGTGGGTTTGGTCTTCTAGTTGGTCGATCAGCTTTTCTTGTTCCCTGGAAATTAAACAAAGAAAGATGAGACTAGGTACAACTTTTAAAAATAAACGAATAGCCACGAATGAAATATGATACCTATCTCATCTTTAAGTAGTATCTTGAAATAAGTATGTACGGAAAATTAAGCTCTGAATTTAAACAAACTCCTATAGAAGCGGTACAAATTAAAGTGTTTAATTAGGTAAGTACATATCAACGTTAGTACCTCAGCTTATCAAGTTGCTGATGAATGGTTCTGCTCTGATGCTGTATGACGGACACGAGCCTGGCCGCTGGATCCTCACTTCTGGCTCTAGGGGGTGGTGTGGCGGCCCTCAGGTCTCGTCTCCGACGTCGCCGAGCCCCTCCCCGACTGCCGCCATCACTATCTCTGCCTGAATCATCTTCACCACCGCTCGATACTCGTCGAAGGGATAATCGGACCTGAAGGGTGGAAAATGATTATGAGTGAAGATAGGTTTTAATGCATCTCAGCTATATCCATAAAAAAAACTTTTAAAATTATATATATTTATTACCTATGCTAAGCAAATATTAGTAATTGAGGGTTTGAGTCCTGTCTCTAACTTCTCAAATGTAAACTAGGAACTGTTTCTTATTATAATAACAAGGTCAATATATATATGTCGGAGCTCGCAGATCGAGATCCGGAGCCACTATCTAATTTCAGGTATCAATGATATCGATGAACTCTTTGTCAGTTCCAGTTGGTATCTTCAATTTAGGTGCACGATTCACATTATATTTACAATGAACCTATTGTGAATTTTTGTATCATCATCAACAGATTTTGTACATTAATAATAATAATAATAATAATAATAACTTTATTTACTAACAAGGTTTACAGAGTTTTCTTAAAGTTAAGTTAAATTAGAAATTTATATAACAGAGTACAGTTTCTTGTGGTCCCCACACTAGGCTATGCCTGTCTCGTGGGGGCCTTGAGTTCTTACTATTATTTAAGAAACTTTAAGTCTATCCAATACTTAGGATCTAGTTAACTATAGCAAATCTTCAAATAGAACAAGAAGTTAGCATACAAATTGCATCTAGGTAGGTACCTACATGAAAAATTTAGAATATGATTTTTACAGATTCGAGATATTGGATGAATAGTGTAGGTAGTGTAATTTATTGTAGTATTTAAGTATGGTTGTTGTATATTTACTCATATTTAGGAGATCACTCTTATAAGTCCTTCAGAATCATGATATGATTGCGACAGTAGCCATCTTTTTACCAACTCTTTAGCTTGCGTCAAATTCAAATTTTTAATATTGCATATTCTTGTTATTTTATTATATACGTAAACAAGTTTAAAAGCTTGCATGTTTTGTGCAAATTTAGTTTTTACTGCGACAGGGGGACATTTATAAATGCGCTGTTTCAGAAGCCAGAACATTATTAATCAACATTTAGTTCAGGTAAAACTTAAGACTCTTTAAGGAAGGTAATGATTTTTTTTATACGAACCTCATGCCTAGCGTCCCCCCAAGCAGCCAGGACATGCAGCACCGGTACATCAGGTGGCAACGGCCTCTCAACTCCTCGCCACCGCTCCGCTAGCACCCACTCACCGTGGTCACTCACGCTGCCACCAGCTGAGAAACAGTTGTTTATTAGAATTGGTCCATCCTATAACACCAGTTCCTCGTAAAAAATATAGTTCGGCAAAAAATTGCAAACGTAGTTCTTTCTGGTACCCGGGAAAAGGACTGTTAAAGATATTAGAATTGGATCTGATGGTGTCTGTCTGGTAGTTTAAGGTCCCACGAAACTGTATAGTTACGTTACCTACATACAGAATTAGAAGAATTTTAAGGCTTTAAAAGGAACGAAATCCGACCCGATTTTTTTTCACAACACTCATATTCTTATACCTACGATTACAATTCAAGTCTATACCTTCGGGGGCGTCCTGCAAAGCTCGCACGATGTCAGCGCATGTCGTATGGGACCGAACCCCGCGGACCCACAGCTTCTGTCCCCTAGCGAGCACTCCCACCTCCTCGTCACTGTAGTCTGACGAAGATCCCTCCATTTTATCACCTGCTGACAATAATGTATAGTCATGAATCAACGTCTTAAAAGAAATAATTGAAGAATCATTGGTACGTACATATTTAACTAATACGAATGCGAAGTACCTAGTCGAAAAATTGGTAGCCATATCTAGAAAGACCTACGCATGAGGATCTACAACCTATCCAATCGGATGTTGTAATACTATTTATATTTCATCAATGTATAATATTGGCAGTATTAAGAATAGGCCAAAGATTTTAATTTACGAAACTAAAACTAATAAGTAGGAGTTTTAGCATACACTACATAAAACATTATTACATATTTTATTGCTCACCAAACACCCTTTCTAATGCAAACGAAACAGTAACCCTTAGACAATAAAATCCTTAAAACTAAAAAGTAAAAAAAAGACAAGGTACGACCAGGTACGGCTCTTAAACTCCTCGAAAACAAGAAAATAATAGCTTTGCAAACTTTTAAAACGAAACACGTGAATGATTGCATAAGTCTGCACAATCTTGGTGCCAGTCACCACTTATCCCCACTCACCACTTAGGGGGGTGGTTTGCGAAGGGTGGTGCCAGGAAATCACCCATTACCGGGAAAAGGGTTTGCATAAAATGCATTTACGGAATTGCCGGCGATCGTAAGTTTTTCAACTTCGTGTTACGTCGGTCTAGACTCTTTAAAAATATGCGTGTTTTCCGGGGAGTTCGGTGCCATCGCGTTATAATGACAAGAACCGTATGTAGTTGACTTTTCTATGATAACATTGAATAATAATCATAAACTCTTTAAAAAGGACTCGTTGTCTAAATCCACGAAACAAAAGAAGAACTTATCACCTATGACAATTTTCACCTTAGCTTCTATTTACAAAAATATTGATGTAAAACACGGCCTAGAGTTAATGTATAAAAGAAAAAATACATATACTAATTAATCTAGAGTTGTATATTAATGTGTACAACAGACTACAAAATTCATTAGTTTCAAAAGTTCAGTTAATACAGAGTCTGCTTGCGACCACGGCCAGTGTAACCCGGCCGAAACGTCAATCCTTAAAAGGTAAATGCATGAGTTCGCGTTAATTCCCGTGACGTAATTATATTAAAATACACGTCAATCATGAGAACATTATCATGATATTTGCCATGTCACATATGAAAATTATCATTGTTCGTTTAGGTAATGTCGAGACAAAAAAATAATAAAATTAACAATGTTTATTGACTGCACGCGTTCTGATTACAGGGATATAAAGCTAAATCACGCATAGCGTGTTGAAAAATATACTAGCCTGAATGTTAACCGTGAAGGCAAAACCCACCTACCTACCTACCTACATATTCTAGGAACTCGGTAATTTGGGGTGGAGGTTCGTGACAAACTACCATTATGGGTTTCCGCCACCCCCACACCACTTTCCCAACCCCAAACCCAACCCCATTTGGGGCGACGCCCGGTGTTTTTATGTTAAATATTTTCCTATGGGGTGTCTAAATTTTTGCTGTCAGTTCGACTATTTTTTACTTTCGTTGGAGGTTGAAAGGTGGGGTTTCTTGTGAAGCTTTTAGGTTTTATTTCATTTTTAGGGCAGGGTTGGATAGTTTAGTTTAATCTAGTTGTTTTAGTTTAAAGGTTTATGGCCGAATACTAAAACTAATCAGTTTGAAGCCATTAAGTGGCATGTTGTTTCTGTCACTTTTAAGTATGGACAGATAGACATTAAAGAACATTTTAAAGTTAATTGGCGTTTCAGTATCTAACGTTAGCATTCTAGTTAACAGTGATTTACAGATAATTAAAATTACCTAATCAATGGCTACAATAAATAATGCTAGCTAGCAACTATATTTATATAGATCGTTACCTACTGGGGATAACAGATCTTCAAAACGAATAAGGCACATAAAAATAGGTAGTCCTGTACTTCGTTTCGATAATTTTCTTAAATTACCTTTCCACATGACAGGTACAAGTCATTTTGTAACGTAACAGGTTATCTCCTTATATTAACTTTGTAGTTCTATAACCTCAAATTATGTGTGTTCTTGTGCGAATATGGCCACTCGCTAGCATAATATTATTTATTTAT